>OY728128.1:966870317-967495317 GCA_963277665.1 Viscum album | reverse complement strand
AATATGTTATTAATAAATTATCATAATGACTTAAAACCTAGTAATTTAATTTATAGTTATTATTAGGATTAAATAACTTATAAAATTGTATGGTTGAATTCAATAGATTCCAATTAATTATAAATAAAAATAAAAAACCAATTGAATATAAAGGATGTGTTTTTATGCACAAAAGGCATTTTGACATAAAAAATTAAATTTATTACAATTAAAGAATGATATTTAATATATATATATATATATATTATATTCATGGAAATATTTTTTTATATTAATTCAATATATTTTTTTGTTATATGATTAGAAAAAATCCAATTTTTTATTTAAAAGCCATATTTTTTAACCGTGGTTTTCCGTCTTTTAATCACACACTTGTATTAAAAATAAATTTTGAAAATTTTATATATTTTATATAAAATATTAATTTTTATTTAAGAAATAAAAACTTAAAAATTATAGATTTGTGATTTTATTTTATTTTTCCCAATGAAGTTTGATTTTTATATAAATAGTGATTTTTTTAAAATTTTAATCGAAAACTAAATTTTCATCTATATAATTTATACATTAAAATTATAATTATAATTATTTTAATAGAAAAAAATGATTAATTAAAAATATTTTAATCCCATTTAGTTCATATAATTATTATTTATATAGATTTTAGATATTAAAACTTAGTGAACTTTGGAACATTTTTACTTTATAACACCGCTTTCTCATCTCGTCTGTGGGGTTAATTTTAAATTAATTTATGACACTTATTTGATTTGGATTTGTAAAAATGGATTAAATATATTTAATCATAATAATTTATAATTTATTTTATTTAAACTTAGTTTTGGAAAAAAATATTAATGAAAGAAATTAAAATTATTTACAAATTATTAGATAAAATTGTTTTATTTAGTGGTTTAACATTAATATTAAGGGTTCAAATGACATAGAAACTTTTCCAAAACCTATATTTGAGACATATTTTGACCATAAACCCAATTATATGGAATTTGTTTCTTTTTTATAGCACAATTATTTAAGGGATACCTCCCAATAGTGTTTACATTTTTATATTTACATGAATATCACTACTCCTCCACTATAAAAGGGTACTCACCCCCTAACGTTTTCAATCATTTGAAGAACATTATTGCATAGAAAATGTACTAGAGTAATCTACAGACATACCATAATCATACTAGAATAATATTTTTTGAAATAAATGAAACCAAGGAAGAATTTTTGTAAAAACCAAAAGAAGTTACCTAGAGAAGAGATAACATTATTCAATGAGAAATTCTATATTATTTATTTCTCCACCCCTAATATTATTTTTATACCATGATTATATAATAAAATAAGAATAATAAATTTGATGATTTGTTTTTATTTTAATTTTATGATCTACACCCACAAACACATCCATAAAATGGGATACATAATCATCATTCGTGTTTACAGGAGACTACCGCCTCACGAACTGATGTCATTTGCTCATCTACTACCACCATTAAAGAACGGGGACAATGATTTATTTATAGTTAATAAACAAAATATATTATATTTATAATTTATTTATGATTATTTAAATATTATATAAAATATACATTCATGCATTCCATTTTCTGGAAATACGATAACATCATTTGTGGACGTGTGGAATAACAGCTCCCCAAAGTGATGTGATTCGTTCATAAATTACATGGAATGTATGAAGTATTTTTTTCAATAAAAATATGTGATATATATAATTATAATTATAATGGAATTATAATATACAAATATACAATTTATATTTCTTTATTTCAATACGATAATAAAATGGAAACACCATTCATGTGTATGAATGACCTACTGTCTCCTTGAACAGTGTATTCTATTTCCTATATAAAAAATTTATAAATTAATGTAAATACATATATGTTGAATATATATTATATTTAAATCATGTTTTAAATAGTATATATTGAAAAATCAGGATCTAACTAATAGTAAGAAAATATCAAGACAAAACATACTTGAGAAACTTGGCAATTAACACCAAAAATATTAAAAATAATGAAATATTATCAACAAAATGATATTTAGATATTATAAGAAGAACCTATATGATATTATAAATTTCCATATGGTTCTGGAAGAAAATAATAACATGATTTAAATCATTATACAATAGTTTAAACTGATTTCAACAAAAATAAAGTGAAAGGTAAGGTATACCATCTCAATTTTCATTTCATTAAGGCATATTATAATAATATGAAACTAGTTTTTATATGGTGTGAATAATACCCCATTAAAATTTAATATCATGAGATTTTTTTTCATTCTATTTTGTGTTTTCATTTGAATTATTTCATCTAATGGGATTTGAAAATAAATTTACCAAGTTGTAAATAAATTTCATCACTCAATTCCGTTTCATTGAGTTATATTACTTCATAATTGTCATTAATGATATATGATTAGGTGTATAATTATTTTGGCTGTATATTGATGTGTTTATAATTTTACTATTTTTATTTACAATTAATACACATAATTTATTCATTTATTAATTTTTTCATTTAAATTGTGATTATTTCAATGGTTTATTTCCCAATCACATTATAATTAAGATTTTTTATTCTTGAATTTCCATTAAACATGTTTATTTTGTAATTAATTAATGAAACTATTTATTTTATTCTCGTATTATTATTTATGTTTTTTTCATGTGAATGACCATTTTTACCACTATTTTTTACATTAAATGGTTTATAAAACATTTCTAATAATATATTATTGGATCCAAAATTTGGGATGAACAAGAACAAATGAAAATCATTAGGGGATACCTCACAAATATTTCTCATGGATCCTTGTAGGACTGTGACCAGTGCAAAGTTCACACTTCATGAAGTCACCACGGTGCGAGGAGGTGGGACGCTCCATAAACCCATTTGACTTTTGTGAAGCCACCGCAGAGAAACGAGGAAGCATGTCCCGCGAACCCATTTTCTGTTTGTGAAGCTGCCATGGAGCAAGGAAGAGGGATGCTACATGAACCTATTTTACATTTTTAGAGCTGCCGTGGAGTAAGGAGGCAGTAAACTCTACGAACCCGTTTTATGTTTACGAAGTCTCCGCGAATAAAGGTGGCGGGAGGCTTCGTGATTATGACAAAATTCCATGTCGATTCATTCCCAGCAAGCTCCACTTCATGACACCTCTTGCCTATAAATACCTAGATCACCTCTTTCCCAAACGATGGATCCTTTGACCTTTCTTCTTATTAGATCTCAAATCATGAATCAATTTCTGGTCCGCGAACTGTGATCTCTTCAAGGTACATTAGCATCACAAAGCGCCTCTCCCTGGTCTTGAATTTAGCCCCTCTTCAAAGAGGGATTCCCTTCGTGGAGCCCACGGGCCTCCACGAAGGAAGGGGTTCCCCAAGGGAACTCAGGTCTTTACGGAGCACGTATGCTTCGTGAAATTCCCTCTATGCACATGTGACCTACATGCTAAATAGGGTCAATATGCTTCATGAAGCTTATTACTTCACAATGCTACGCTTCATAGGGCACCCTTACTTCACAAAGAACTACTTTGAGAATTCCTTTCTACTTTGTGAATCACCTTACAAATTCACCTATGCTCTACGCCTAGGCTAGGCCACTTCACTTCGCAAATCATACCCCTTCCTGAAGCCCCTCAACTACATAGAGCACCAGAGCATCACGAGGCTTCTACCTAGGAACCCCATTGCTTTGCAACTCCTCTTCCCGTGTGACCCACTAGGTTTTCATGAGGTGATTTCGATGTTCCTTGGGTTGTACTTCCCATTATGTTGCATCGCCTCATGCGTCTTCGCATAGGAACTCTAATTGATATTGCTTATTCTCATATCCATGCTAATGTGTTTCCCTCAATGGGACACTCCAGAACACCCTCTCACCATGAAATTACGGATGCCTTTCCTTCCGCAAGGGTAGGTGGGTATCAGTTATATAAGTCTTAGGGGTGCGGATTGAACCCGCCTCGTCCGAGATACAAGAAATTAAACTTCCAAGCACCATCTTCATCAATACATGATGTTAAAATGTGACCCAACCTCATGCATCATATGTAGGGATCCCCATCCAATACATTCTCTACACCCACTGGTCTCCACATGAGTGAGATCATTCCTCACATGAAATGTGATCCGCTTTATTAGAGCAGCGTATGTCCGCGGGGAAAGGGAAACCACTATGGTGTATGACCCTATCCTTTTCTTGTGGGTGGCAGTATCCCTGCTCCACTTATCTTTTTCCTGGACAAAGACCAGAGAGGGGGGGGGATTGGCACCAGAGCCCTCCATTCTTCGTGGCCAAATCACTCTTCCTTTGGGCTTTGTCTCCACCCGGGCCTCCACCCTGGAGTAAGTCCCAATATCCATCTCCCTTTTCTGTTAACCACACGTAAGACCCTATTTCCTCTTTGGGTTACAGACCACACTTAAGCCCTTGTCTCTATTTTGGGCTGCTAACCATGTATAAGGCCCATTCCACTTCCCACAGACGCAATATCCATGACATAATCATCAGGTCTCTGTTGCCTCTTGTTTCTCACAATGTGCATGAATCACATATTCTTAGAGTAAGCATCGACCGTGATATCCTCTCTGGACAGCCTAGAGTGTAATACCCACACTATCCCATACTACATGGACTTTGATATTTTATAAGGCAAGGTACGTAGGAAGCCTCTCTGAGGGTCAAGCCCAATAAACATTGGTCCTGAATCCATTCATGCCATTTCACCAAACACTATTCCTAACTATGGGGACATTGATCCTTGCCAATGAAATGTATGTATGAATCCTCCCTGAGGTTCAATCCCAACATCAATTGGTCCTGACTACCTTCAAGTATTTTCGCCAAACACTATACCAAACTACATGGAATTTGATCCTTGATAATGCAAGGTAGTAGGAAGCCTTTCTGAGGTTCAAGCCCAACAACCATTGGTCCCAACCCCCTTCATGTTAGTTCACCAAACACTATTCAGAACTACAGATACTTTGATCCTTACCAAGGAAATGTACGTAGGAAGCCTCCCTAAGTTTCAAGACCACCATCCGTTGTTCCCAAACATCTTCACATAGGTTCAACACACCCCTACCAAACAATGAAGACTTTGATCCTTTCCAATGCAAGGTACGTAGGAAACCTCCATGAGGTTCAAGCCCGACAACCATTGGTTCCAACTCCCTTCATGTCAGTTCACCAAACACTTCTCCAAACTACGGTGACTTTAATCCTTGCCAAGTCAAGGTATGTAGGAAGCCTCCATGAGGTTCAATCCCACCATCCATTGGTCCCATCCATCATCACATCAGTTCACCACACTCCTTCCAAACTACAAGGACTTTTACCTTTGTTAAGGAAAGGTATGTAGGAAGCCTCCCTGAGGATCAATCCCAACAACCATTGGTCCCAACTCCCTTCAATTCGGTTCACCAAACACCTATGTGGTATTTGATCCTTGCCAAGGCATGTTATGTATAAATCCTTCCAGAGGTTAAATCCCACAATCTATTGGTTCTAACCCCCTTCACGCTGTTTCCCACCATTCTAAACTATGTGAGCATTGATCCTTTCCAAGTTAAGGTACGTAGGAAGCCTACCCGAGGTTGAAGACCAACAATCATTTCTCCCAACAAATTTACATATATCCACCCCATCCTTCATGAAGTTAAACTATAATCCACTTTTTTCTTACAAGACATAAAATTTCCCCCCTCTGGTGGTAGGCTGTTATGCCCCCATGCAGCGGTAAGCTGTTGTAAACCCCATGCAGTTGTAAATCATTGTGATCCCCATTCAGTGGTAAGCCATTGTCAACTCCAGTAAGCGGTAAGGCATTGTCAACTCCAATCAAGGGTAAGCAGTTGTGTCCCCCAAATGTTGGTAAGCCATTGTAATCCTCTTTGATGGGACCCACATCTCGAGTCAGCCATCATGCGTCAGACCAACCTCATGTTGCGAACCATGCATAAGCCCTAGTATATCATCAGGTTTCTGTCCTCTACATACACCCCAACTCTATACCCCATCCTGAACTATGTGGACTTTCATTCCCTACCATGGGGATACGTAGGAGGTCTCTTCGAGGTTCAAGACCAACATCACTGTCGCCCTTGAGTTGAGTCCATATCATTATTCATATACATTACTTAACCATACATTATCCATAATGATACATACCTGGGATACCACATCCTAGTGATATCACATCAATTCACCTCCTAGAATTAGTGTTACCTCTAGGGGTGGAACCCATTTCATCCACTCTAGTCAGTGTTCCGATCAGTTTGATCTGTCATCACTGGATGTTAAACCTACGACATAGCCTGTGATAAATAAGGGAAGATGAGGGAAACCTCTGAGATATGCATATGGCATATAATTCCCTACATTCTATGTGGGATGCCTCAGGCTTCCACACCCTTGAGGATACCTATAATAAGATAAAGAAACCCAGAAGCTCTAGTGTTCTAGAATCTAGACATTCCAATGATTTCCAACATGACTACTTCCCCGATTGAAGGTTACAACCCTGACCTGGCCCCTTGGAATGTCCCAACAGAAGAATTTTAATTAACCAGCGTCTATGAAGATATGGAACAGTGAAGAGTTTCATGAAAAATGTCTTAATCTATAAGGGAGACCCAGACTAGGTGACGATTTCCAAGGAGGAATCCACAGAAGGAAGAACTGAAATCCCATCATCCTGTTTCTATCAAGAATAAAACATACCTGAATAAGCGAAGGATTCCGCCTGACTTTGGAATGTGGGAATGCAGGGCAACAACCAATGCGTCCTTGTTGTCCTCAAATGGACAGATGTGTGTGCCCCAAGGAAATCATCAGAAATAGAAATGGTGAACCCAACATGAATTTATTCTCCTCAATATAGTGATTAAAAGTGTTTGTGACATTATTTTATTAGTGTGTCACTAGATCCAATTATCCGGCGCTGGATCCTACCAAGAAAATAGAGGGCCTAGCGTGAAACTCACTAGATGTTGGGGTAGTCAAAATGTGGGGCATCCCAATCCATGACATTTTCGGCATGGATCCTTAATGCCAGCCATGGAAGACGGAATGGAACTAGGGAATTGGACATCAATTCTTTGTTTCAGCACTAATGATTTAATCTCCCAACTTTTCAGAAACCAAGATACTACATCAGGAGTTCGATCGCCACCCACCCACATACAAAGGGGTAGGGGTAGCACCAACACGGAAATCCTACATGGCTCCACTTCTTCTTTGACAACATCCAGACCCACAGTTGCTCGGCATCCACGCCCCATATCACATTCTAAATTCGTTCACTGAAGGGTGATAAGAGACGTCATATGCCGATATGAGGAGAAGGGGATTATCCAAACATGGGGTATGCCCCATAGGATTTATAGGCATCTACTCCTTGTCACCCCTGGCGCCCCCAAGGTTTGTGCAAGGAGGAACTGCTCCCCACTCCAACAAACAATCATTTCGAATGCATCTCCCTTGAACGCCTCGATGACTCTCTCCCCTACACGGACGAGGTAGGGGATGTCTAGGCCAGCCCATCCAGGATCCTGTTTCAGGGTCTCTAAAGGAGGTATCCTAATAGGATACGAATGTGCTGCCACTCGGTCCCACGAGTCGAGGAACATGTAAGCAATGTGCCTGCACCGTCGGCCATAGTCCAGTTGACCCGACACTAGTGTCGGGCACATGCCAAGGAGGAATCCAGCCAAGGGGCGTCAACGTCAACAATTACTATGGTCTATGCCTCCTATTACATGTATCATCAACCTCCTGTGTATGACGAGTAGGGGGACTTATATACCTAACCTAGATCAAGGCCCCAACTTCCCCACAGGCAAGATGGGTGGACCCTCTTGGTCACCGGTGTAGGGAGCACCGGTCGCAGACTGACCCATGACAACGACGCCCAGTACAGAGGTCTTCCCCGTACTGCCACCATGGAGAATGTGGGTCCTCCCTAAATCCAATCTCAACAAATAGGTATTCCCTGTTCTACCTTCAATCCGAATGAGGGTCCTCCCTACAACAGCAACACTCTGTACAGAATCATTTCCCGTGCTCATTACATCAGGTATAGATTTATTCCTCCGGCCGCAGGCTGCTGATGTGGAGACCTTACACATTCAGTCAATCTCCATCATGGGGTCCCTCCCCATTTTCATGCAACAGCTACTACAGGTCCTCCTCGCCACAAAAATCATAGAAGGGAAGGTGAGCTTCGCTACATCAGTACCCAGCACGGTGGTCCTACCTATATTCGGATTGGACAGCATGAGGACCTTCCTCGTACTATCACTACCAGGGAAAAAACCATGGAGGCCCTACCCATTCTCTTATCAGCTCCAACAAAGGTCCTACCCACTTCAACACTTCCCACATAGTTACTCCTTCTCTTCCTTTTGACATCTATCTCGGTGATCCTCACACCCCAGCTTACTCATGCAGAAATATTCTCTGCCCCAGCACTAGTATGAATGATGTTCATCCTCATGCCATAAATCTAACTTGTCTCAACGAAACATCCTAGGGAAGGAGGTCAGGTCTTCACCACCATAATTGTTTTTGAGAAGATTCAAATTCAGATCAAACCAATCTAATTCTCAGATTCTGAGCCGGAATATGACTCGGTGATGGAACTCGTGCCTAGATCCTCTATGTCAAGGGCTGAGGATGGAACAAGGTTCATCATACTCACACTTCTAGAATGTGATTTCTATCAGACTTCTGTCTCCCTCCACCAGTATATCTAGGAGGACGAAAATTTGGCAACTCCACAGGTTATGACCGTGTAATCTCTACCATCATCACCATAAGCACTCTCTAACTTGACTAGAGGTCAGGGATAGGTATTCTAGGGACTAATGGTGGATGAGAAAGAGCATAGCCCATTTCCCTCAGATATAGTCCCTGTGATGGAAATTCTGGTCGTTAGTCCATCCTACTAGGATGTGGTGGCTAAGTCACTACAGTATTCAGAGGATGGCCCGAGATTCGGAGGTTTGTTACCTTGCATGTCGTATTCCCCACCGGTCAGCCCACCATCACAGCGGTCTGCCTCAGTACTGCTACAGGTTCCCCAACCACCTGTAATTGAGGAGTAGGGCAATGTAGGGCCAAACCCTGAATCTGTACCAAGGAACTTGTGGGGTATTCTCATAGCAGACCATTTTTTTAGATGTTTTTTCTAGTTACAATGCCATGTTTTGGGGCTCTAGAAGCACTCACCCAAGAAGTGGTTGGATGATTTTGCCAGACCCTATGAGTAACTCATTTCTATCTTCATCATTAATGGGTGGTCTAACCCAAGAGTCAGACACACTTCAAAGATATTGTCCAACAATGTTGTTTGGTTGATTTGTCTGTAGTCCCCATGACCCAATGCCCTGAGTCACCAGACTTCTATAATACCCTCCAAAAACGTTACGTTCAAGGCTTTAAAGTGCTCTATAGGATAATCAATGGGGATTCTCCCCATGTAAAAATCCATGGTTGGGGGTAGTACGTGTCCCTCCATTTTAGTTCTATCCAGGGATAGCCAATTTTCCATGAAACATAGAGTATATGCTACCATGAAGGGTCGTGGTCAACATGGACAACCTACCGGGGGTGTGAATGGGCTAGAGATTCATGGAGAGGACCTACCCCTGGGGGATTTTCACACCTATTAGACAAATTGGTAAGGATTAATAGTCAACAGAGGAATCTACTAGGTCTTTCAGCGCCCTCTGAGGGGTTTTCCCTCAACTGAAATCCCAATATGGGTAAGGAGCACCTCAGAGCTGTCAAACCCTCCGACCCGTTTGGCTTAGTGCAGAAGGGGGAAGATGACCCCAAAAAAGTCACATTGTGTCAGCCACTCACTGAACACAAGAATATGGTTGACGAACACCTTGATTAACATGATGTGGAGCGATGAAGAGACTACGGTGATCCTCAGGCAGGGTAGTAGGGGCAATCACAACCAACCCTTGGCGAACAGCCTCTAGTTGACCCTGATCACCCTGCCCACACAGATAGGGTTGAGGATGAAACTTATGGAAGGAGGGTGTAATATGTGTCTCCAAATCCTCTTGAATGGATTGACAATTCTATGGACCCCGCTAAGGTCCCCCCAACTTCTCCGTAGGTCATTCCAACAACTGCTCCACATGTCATTGGGCCTGCTTATCTTATCGAAGAACCTGCCAATGTGATGGTGGTCAGGGATACCCATCATTATAGGAAACCCCACCCGAATGATCCAATGGAATCACTCATTGCTCGCCTTGAGGCATTGGAGATGCGACAGGTGGAAATCCTGCCTGATGTCAAGCTATATTCGGCGTGGGTGGATGATATTCCAACACCCCTGGGTTACATAAATCCTACTTTTTTCCCCTTCAATGGGATAGGGGACACACCATAGCATCTGGATCACTTCATCTCAAAAAGTGTACCCATGTTGGGAACTCCGACGCAGCAGGAGGCTACAAACCTCTAGTGTTTCGTACAAACATTAGAGTGACCAACATTCTTATGGTAGAGCCATCTCCCCATCGGATCAGTAGCCAGCTAGGAAGACCTCGGTAGGAAATTCCTCTACCATATTAGATCCACTACTCAGTAGATGAGTATCAGAGTCCTTTTTAAGTGTAACCAGAGGCCTGATGAGCGTGTTGCAGACTTTTTCATCTAGTGGAAAGGGCTCACATACTCCCTTGACATGCCACTGACTTAGGACCAACTACTGACGATGTGAGTAGGGAATGTCAACACAGAACTGGTCCCCTCTTTGGTCACCTAGAACTACCCTGGGAGATTCTGACTCTTCTCTAATAAGGCTCGACACTTAGAAGAAGCCTTGCAATAGGCCTGTCAAGCACGTCCATTGCCTCCTAAAATACCTGCTAGAAGGTTCGCCAGGGCCGAGCCCACCGTAGTGGCTCAAATAAAGGCCCCCAGGTAAATATAGTTTTTTCCTGTGGAGCCACCTACAAATCCTCACATAGGCCCTTTACCTCAGGTGTAGCTTCTGGCCCCAGTAGTGCCCACCTCTGAATCAAAGGGTTCCCCCACGAAATCTGCTACCGCTTCATAGGCGAGATAACTAGGCTTCATCTCCTCGACGGGATCCTCTATCCTTCTGTCAGGATCAGTAAGGGCCCCCTTCCCGAAAAGAGGAATTGAACTTACTCATTCAATGAGGCTTAGGTCCCCGGTTACTTCTATTTTACCTTGGATTAGGTGATTGTATGTTTTTCTGAATGTGGGAGGCCAGAAGAGGAAAACCTCACTGATCGCCCAAATTATTGCCCCTATCACTAGATCCTATGGCACACCCTCCAATAGTGATATGTGTTTAAAGAATGAGTTCAAGACCAGGTGGACAACAATATAGTCTAGTTAGGCTCAACTCTGACATAGGCAGCATGTGTCTTCATGAGGCCAGACAACAGTAGTGACAGCCAAGGCGAGTGCTATCAGGTTTCTAACTGCGGGTCCTAGAAGTATGATGACTGGATGGCTCGTAAAATAGTAGCATGATCCCATGGTGTTATCCATGTACACCTAAATTGGACAATGCCTTCAAAATCCGCATATACTACTTATGAATCATCATCTCAGCCATCCCCCTATCAGAAGAGAAAACACCAGCGGTGCAAGGGAAAAGAAAGTCCCCCACCGATGTCATCGTCTTCTCGTACTCTCAGTGACTTCATGCACTGGAGATGGAGACTCCTCCTAGAATCAATATAGTATTGGATGACTCTTCAATAGACGGTCAAGGGTAATCCTCAATTAATACCGTATAGCGGGTAAACCCTAATATGATTTTTAATGATTAGGAGTGCCAGGTGGATCCTCCCAACGTCCCCAACCGTTGCTAGCGTCGACGGAACCATGGCTATAGGGGTTGTTGGAGTGCCTCGGTCATCAAATACATCTAGGATGTGCATGATACTGAAACCAAGCAGTAGGTCCAGTGAAAAGTTCAACATGCACAACCTCCTCATCTAGTGACATCAGGTCCTCCTTCACCGCCATTCGCGTTGTGGGATCAGAAAGAGCCACCAAGACTATGTCATGATTAGCCATGATTTTCTCCAGACTAGTCTCAGTCATCGGGCCCTCATCCTTTAGTCACTCTATAGGCTTCAACTAGTGAGCAACAAGATATTCCTAGCACCAGTTAGCCGCTGGGCCAGCCCATAGGGCCTAACATACCTCCAGTCATAGAGCGAACTCATATAAGTCTAAGTTCACTCCTGGAACAGATGTATGATTTTCGCAAACATATTTCCAGAATTCCAGCAAATCTATCCATCCTTGAGTCCCTTCTCCTATCATTAGATTTTTAGGAGGCCCTCATCGAGGCTTTAAGAAGCCCCCTCTAGTTTCAGACGGAGGTAAAAGCCGCAGAAGCCTTCCATACTAAGGGGGTCGAGCATGATGAATGCTAAGAGATAATCTCATTCTATGGAAAATATGAAGGCTCTCCCATAAATAGGCACATTATCCCATTGTAAGTCACATTCCAGATTAATGGTGTGGAGGTTTTCCACTATCTTGTTGACACAGGCTCTAGGATTAACGTAATCCTGACTCATACACTACAAAAACTGGGGTTGTTCAAGGATGATCTGAGTCCCTCTAACCTAAGAATCCATGGTTATGATAGGACATAGCAGACGCTAGTCAGAAAGATCCACTCAAAGCCCAAGTTTAGTGGCTTAGACTTTATCACCATGTTTATGGTTGTCTCCTATGACACCACCTACAATGTGTTGATGGGCAGGCCATGGCTCCATCTACATGAGGGGGTTCCCTCATCTTATCACCAACACCTCAAGTACTCCCTTAATGGTTGAGTGGGCATGCTCCAAGGTGATGTGTCTCCCTTTTCCTCTTTTTAATATCACTATCGAGAAGCTGATATTATAAAAGGAAAGGCAAGAAGATTCATGCTAATGAGGATGAGCATGCCACAACCGCGACTGACCCATGGACAAATCTGGATAACGCCTAAATTTTTTCAATCCACCGGTTGGAGGCTACAAACCCATACATGGTACAATTCTATGATGTTAATGGAACAATTGGGGAACATATTCCAATGTATAAGCAATGTTAGAATATCACCTTATACTCTTACAAAAAATCAGGATCAGGTGATCCCGAAGCCTCCTACTCCCATAAAGTATCAGGATTTCCTTCCCATGGCAATGATAATTAGTCATAATTTCTTGTTTTAATGGGACGGAATTAACCAGCTCAAGACGATTCCTTGCTATTTCTTCAATATCATCAATCGTGGTCCCTTGGACCGATGACTAGATTGGATCAGATCAATAGCCTTCATCGCTATGGTTTCATAAGAATAGAAGCTTCCCAATGTAGTGTCCACTGCCACTTAGGATGGTACCAGCCTCCCATTGGGATCTTCCAACTCTGTGGAAACTCCTCCTGCTGTGTATCCCTCTTCCATAAGTGAAGAAGAGGATTTATATGATGATTCCCCCACCTTTTAAGGGGTTTATCCACCACGGTCGAAGAATTGGTGCACGTAAACCTCAGTGGAAAGGCGGACCCGAAAACCCCATTGATCTATGCATCCTTACCCCTCTAGGAGAAACAACAACACAATAATTTCTTTAATAAACATACTGATTTATTTTACTAGAATTATAATGAGATGCCAGGACTAGATCCTCATGTATCCATCCACCGCCTCGGTCTCCCAGCAAATCATTGTGAGTTCATGCAGCCTCCTAGAAAGATGCACCCATCTCACGGTGCCATAGTTGAGGATGAAGTTGATAAGATCATCAAATACAATTTCATTAAGGGGGTCCTGTACCCCAAATGGCTGGACAAGATCGTTACAGTCAGGAAGAAGAACTGAGAGATCAGAGTCTGCATCATCTTCAAATATCTAAATCGTTACTATCTGAAGGATGACTTTCCCCTTCCTGTGAGAGAATTGTTGATCAACACTACGACTAGGTTTCAAGACCTCTTTTTCATGGATGGGTACTATGCGTATAACCAGATCTGAATGTGCCCTGAGGATGAGGAGCCTACAGCCTTCAGGGAAAAACAAGGTACTTTTTTTACCAAGTCATGCCCTTTGGTTTAAAGAATGCAGGTTCCACATATCAATGGGATATGCATCGCATATTCAAACTGATCCAAAAAATGTTTTCGGAATGTTACATCGATGATCTTGTGGTCAAATATCACTAGCACCAGGACTATCTCAAAGAACATGAGAAATTGTTTAGCTTCCTCAATCCCCACCCCCTGAAGGTGAACCCATTGAAGTGTGCCTTCAAGGTCACCTCTAGAAAGTTCCTCGGCTTCATTGTCAGATACAGGGGCATCAGGATTGACCTGTATAAGATTGATTCCATTAGTCAGATGTCTCCCCTGAGCAACATTCAAGAAAATTGAGGCTTCCAAGGCCACATAGCATACATACATCAATTCATTGTGAATTTGGCTGGCAAGTATAAGCCATTTTCACGGCTCATGATGAAAGGAACTATCTTTGAGTGGGATGAATAAATTAGGACTTATTTTGAGGAAATCATGTAGTACCTGCTCCAGCCTCCGGTCTTAATGTCACCTGTTTCTAAAATGCCACTGGTCCTTTACGTGATCACCATGGAACGGTCTCTATGAGCCATTGTTTCCCAGAATAACAACGAGGGTACGAAAAACAATCTCTACTCTCTCGGTCGGATGCTCCTCAATAAAGAGACCAGATAATCCCCTATCGATATGATCTGCCTTGAATTGGTATTCAAGGTATAGAAATTGCAACATTTCCTCCAACATCAGGAGGAATATCTTCTAAGAATCCAGGGTTTTGAGCCTGTAAGACATCGAAATTTTTTGATGTTATTCCAGAGCTGGGCGTTCAGACGACATGTGATCCGGAGCCTCGGTGTTGCCGGAATTTAATTTTAAGTGCGTTCACACTAGACACCCCAAATAAACGAAATAACACCAAAACCATTTCTTGTATGGGAAAACTGAGGGTACTTTTGAGTCCTGAGCGTGTCGTTTACCCTAGGAGGGGTGTAACTTTCGCAAGGGTGACCCTCCTGTGGAAAACGCCACCATGGGTGTTTTTGTAATTTAGTGGCCTCAAGAGTGAACTTTAAAACTTCTGAATGGAGGCACAAATTAAAATTCGGAGACCGCTGTTGTGCTCAGAATGTGGATTTTACCCCAGAGGCAGCTTAACCTCGACCCTGCTGAAAGTTCAGGTACGGGGCCTACTGGTGGGGGTTTAAGACTTAATTAATTTTAATTAAGTTTCTCTACTTATACAATTCTTCATCCCCCCATTCATTAACTCTTAGAATTATCTGGCAGTTTCTCTCCCAACAAGAATATACCTCCCTACAAACATCTCTCCTCTACCTCCCCATGGCGGCACGGTGGTTCATCGGATTACTTGTGAAGCGACGGGCTACGCCCTGTGAGGTAGGATCGTGTGTTTTCATTTCATATTCCCCTTACCTTATTTGAGCGTAAAATATAGCATCAAAATGCCGATAATTTGTCTAGTGAAGACCATTTTTGTGTAGGTCTTGATTAGAGCTTCCAAACGATGCTTTCATATTGAATTTTCAAGTCCCAGGGTGTTCGGGGTGACCCCGGGAAGTTTGCTGGCGAAATTTTAGTTTTTATGGTGGTTACAGGGTTTCCGGTGGCTCCATGCGGATTTCTGGAGGGAAAAAATGGCAGATTGGTGGCTCCCAGGTGGTGGTGCCGCGGCTCCCAGGCAGTCGGCATGGCGGCTCCCAGGCGGTCGGCGCGGCGGTTCCCAGGCAGCGGCACGGTGTGGGACCCATGCGGTGACACGCGGTTCCCAGGTGGTCAGCGCAGGCGGTCTGGGATGGCGGCTTAGTGCGGGGAGGCTCTTTGGCAGGTCTTCAGTGGCCTATGTCATCCCTTCACGGTCAGAGGAGGACCCCGAGGTCCGTGCCTCATGGGGTGTCGCGGACAAGGACCCGCGTTCAGTGGGTTCTGCTGGCGCGATGCAGACGAAGACCAGCCCTTTGGTCGGTCTGCTTTCAAAAACCAGACTTGAGGGGTCTGGTGTTGATAGGGTAGGAGGCGGCCAGTGGGCCTTGGTGAGTCGGGCTGGACCTGTGGTTGGGCCACGGGCCGGCGGTCTGGACTGGGCCGGCCGGTGTGAACCGGCCCTTTAGGGCCCGTTGTGTTTATGGGAACATAACTCCAAAACAACGCATCCATTTGATGTGCCGTCTATATCTATGGGTTTGTCTTTTGGAGACAGACTTTTTATGATAGTTCTCAGGGTTTTTGGGTTCTGTTATCGAAGAAAGGTTACCCGAAACACGTTAATTTAATAATATTAAATTATTATTAAAGATTGCGACAAACGTATCTCGCGAACCGGACATCCAATCGACACACCGTCAGCGGCAGCGTGATCCTAGTTCTCTTGAAAACTTGTTGAGATGCTCCTTTGTGTACTTGAGCTAATGTCATGGTGCGGGCCCCACAGTGCCCAGTTTTTACATCTAATGCTGAAATGTCGCTTCCTCACCAGACGTCCGTTCGGGGAAAATGAATAGTCATTTTGGCATGTTTTTTTCGAGAGTATCGCAATGGTGCATTTCACCCAAACTTTTTTGAGACTAAGGCATGGGCCCCATGAGAAGTCGTATGGGAATAAATCGGTGTTGAGCAACGTTTTCATTGGGAGTCCGTTTCAAGTGAGTCAAAAGTCTATCTCGCGTGTTTTTTCATGAGGATTACAATGGTGTAATCTGTTTGGGCATGCGGAGCCTCTTTAGATATCTCATTAAATGTGGAAACATGAAATGGAATTGGTCGGAGGTCACTTTGACGCACTCCAAACCAATGAAAGGTAGTGATGTTAGTGAAAACCAGAGATTGTGCAGGCAATGTGGAGTTATCAGACCAGTTCCTAGTTTACCCTCCACTGGAGCTGGGTAGTGGGTTACCCACCAGCGTATCAGGGTTTACCCTCCACCGAGGCTAGACAGTGGGTTACCTGTTGAACTTAGGGTTTACCCTCTAGTGGGGCTGGGCAGTGGGTTACTCGTTGACTTTAGGGTTTACCCTCCAGTGGGGTTGGGGAGTGGGTTACCCGATGAACACTTAAGTTTTACCCTCCACCTGGGTGGGGCAGTGGGTTACATGATGAATTATTTCGAACTCATCCCCTTTCTATGAGGCTAGTAAGGGACTTTTCTCTGTTATTACCGGAGAGAGACCCTTGGTTGTATGGTTCAGCGATGAGACATCATTGATGTGTGGACCATTTGTGCATTAATGATGGATATACATAGAACTTTTGGTGAATTTTCTTGGGCTGAGCATGGAGATGGATATCCCCTTACGCAGTCGTTCAGGTTCCCTATTGAGCATATATATATATTTATTCACCCTATTTTTGTTCCCATTCCATGGGTTCAGTTACTTTCTTTCTAAGAGGGGATAAGACGTGTGGGGTATGCCACATGCATTCCATGTATAGATCCTCTTGGTTGGATGTGTCTACTTATTTCCTTCTATTGGGTTGAGCTGCACACTCTCTCTAATGTACCTATACACTATTCATTGTTATGTCTACTGATCACCATTTAGAACCTCCTTTGTTTATCCCTCAAGATTTTAGGGAATCCTATTGAGTATCTTTATACTTACACCTTCTTGGGCCTTTCCCACACTTGGTGTGCCCTTGCAGATGCAGGATAGGTCAATTGAGACTACAAAAGAGCGTAGAAGGCACATGAGCATGGGATGTGTTCAGTGGTAGTAGTAGGAGTTTTAGGTGTGAGACTCAGCAGCTGTTTACTTTAGTTAACCTATTTCCGGTTTGTGGCACCTTTTGGGCATGACGCCTATTTTTCCCTTTTTCTGTTTAGTTATCTTATAAGTACTTTTCAACACTTTACTTGTTCTATTTTTAGAAGTTGATTCATGACTATGGTTGGGTTATAGTTTTTTGTCCTTTGGTTTATTTTTTACTCTGCACTTCTACATCATGTGGTCTGTTTGTTTGTTGAGGTTCCTAGGAAAATGCCTCCCTGATATTTTTACACCTTCGACGCTTGTCGCCAGCCCCTAGCCTATGGAGGCGGTCTTGGGGAAGTCGCGGCTTGAGACTGGTATGCTCGAATTTTGACAAAGTGGTATCAGAGGTGGTTTGTTCCTTGGGGAGTAGTTTAGACATCCCTAAAAAGGAATTGGTCGGGATTTAGAGAAATAGAGTCAACGTGTATCAAGAGAATCTCTTAGGCTCGAGAGTATAGTGATGGTACAGGCGGTCGACGTATCCATTCACTAGGACCCTGATAACCCGCTTGTCGACTCAGCATGCTGAGACACTTGTTGTAGGGAAGTTTGGAACATGCATCCGGTAGGATTGAGTCTTCGACTGTCAATTTTGAGTCTTCTCCCCTTTGTTATTACTAATATATATATATATATATATATATATATATATATATATATATATTCTCATCTAATTGTGGTAATCCTTGATAATTTTTAGGATTCCCCCACGATAGCAGCCGGCCAGGTTACCCTCACTGTTGACGCTCCTTTCCGTCACAGAGTCTAACGACTGAAAAAAAGGAAATACCTTAGTCCAAAGTGATTCATCCTTTGAAGAAACATAAAAAATCAACAAAAGGATAAACAAGGAGAACATTGCCCATAGGTCGCGCAAGTTCCCTCATGGTCACGCAAGTACACTTGCGCGCCGCCTAGTGGTCGTGCAAGTCTACTTGCGCGACGCCTTATGGTCGTGCAAGTGACTTGCGCGACCTAAAGTGATAACCGCCCGGTAACCGACCCGGGTCTTCTCCTACCTATAAATAGACCCTGTGGGCCCCCCATTCGAGAGGATATTTTTTCAGAAACTCGGATTGAAGCTCCCGACGCCCAAGTCTCTTCTCAAAGCTTCCGGAACACTTCTAAGGTAATTTCTTACCTAGAACGGAAGATCTAAAGAGAATAAGGAAGGCCTAAGTGTTGAAACTTATCAAAACATGCACGCCGCCTTATTTCCTTCAATAAAACTTGCACGTCCCTTTTCTGGAAGAACCACAAGAGGATTCTAAAGTGATTAATAAAGAGTCACTCAAGTATTCTAATGCTGGTTGAAAATCGCGCAAGTACCCCTCATGTCGCGCAAGTATACTTGCGCGACCAATACTTGCGCGTCGCCGCAATACTTGCGCGCCTTTCAAGACTTGCGCACCCCTACCTTTTTGGGTGCCCATCTTTCCCATTTTACCCCTCTTAAGCCATTACACCTTTCTTTTTCAATATTCAGTCTTCAAGACACTCTTCAAAGCCATTTATGGCATGATTTCTTGATTTGACTTCCTTATCTGAAAGGAATTCTGTGGAATATCTCTCAAAACCTAGTGATTTAAATATCCTTATGTCACTAAATATGGAGAGTTAATTCATTCAACCTCATCCTTTAAGATGAGAGAATCCTTAACTTGGGTCTCCTTTTTTAGGAATAATCCCCAGTTATAAGTCCTTTAATCTGGGCATCTTCCTTAGGAGTAAGACCCAAATTCTTAAAGTTCCCAAACTTGGGCATCCTCCTCAGGAGTAAGCCCCAAACCTTAATTCCTTAACTTGGGCATCCTCCTCAGGAGTAAGCCCCAATCATAATCCTTTAATCTGGTCATCCTTCTTAGGAGTAAGCCCTGAGTCCCTTAATTTGGGCATCCTTCTTAGGAGTAAGCCCCAACCTCAAATATGGGCATCCTCCTCAGGAGTAAGCCCCAAACCTTAACCCCTATCCTGGGCTTCCTTTTTTAGGAATAAGTCCCAGTTATAATCTTGAGCTTCCTTTTCAGGAATAAGCCCCAAGTCCCCTAATTTCTATTTAACCAGTCCTAATTTACCCTTGATTTGGGTTTCCTTTTCATGAGTAAAACCCAATCATAAGTCCCCTCCTAACTTGGGCATCCTCATTAGGAGTAAGCCCCAAGATTAGAGTATTCAAATCTCCATGAAGCACATATACCTTTATGGACCCTGTTCATGGATTTTCTCCCTAAAAGTGAATCCTAAACCTTCATCTATCTGGGCAGTCATACATACATAAGCCCCAAACCATTTCTTATGATTGCATCTTTCATGGCACAATTGTCTAATTTTTTACCAATACCTCTTGTTTCTCACACCGAGCATGACTCACGTGATCTTAGAGTGTAAAAGTAATTATGACATCCTTCTTTGATCCATCAATCATAAACGTCATACTCCCTTATTCTAACTACGTGGGTTCTGATTCCTTTTTCAAAACAAAGGATACGTAGGTATCCCAACTATGGGTTCGATCCCAACTCTGAAATAATTCTATGTCCTTCTGAATGACGATAAACTTCAAGTTCCCCACTGAGTGGATTTAAAACTAGCCTGGTCATTATAATGACCAAGTGACTTTTATATAAATGTTTTGAAGGATACCATTGACCAAGAATCTCTAAATAGATATAGATGATTCTCTATTGATGAAGAACCTCGAATACATATAAAAGATTCTCTAAATTTCTTACATATTTAATCATTGATTGTTAAACTGAAGGAAAGATCATTTTATACTTGGTAATGTAATAAGGATTCATGAACATAACTTAAATCTATAAAGAGAGTCCCGGAGTAGACAATAATTCCCCTCAAAAAGGTGTGATGAGTCCGACCTCCCATCCTCTCGACCAATGCAAATTCCTAATCCTAATTAGCCCACAAGCTAATGAGCGCCTACCTTTGGAAAGTAGGTCCAAATGGATGTGGAATCATTGGATGTTTCCGATTCTACGAACAAACCCATTAGAAACCGGTCGGAACATTTGAATCTCCCATCCTGGAGGTCATCCCCGAATTCCGTGCGAAACAAAAAATAGTGAACCCGACGTGAATCATTAACCATGTTAAAGTGATGTTCTTCTTATTTGTTAGGCCCCTTGGGCCAACAAAGCAATCATTGACATGTGCTCATCCAAAAGATGCAGTGGCCGGATTCATCTTGATTACATATGTTATATCAAAAAGGCACTCTTTTCTCAAGATCTTCTGCAAAATGGCTTTCCTTAAATTCACCCCTGTGAATACTGCTGCTGTGAACACCTCTACTGTGAGGTCAGCTGCTGTGAAAACCAATGCTGCTACTCCTGTTGGAACGTCGTCCGCTCTGAGGATGAAATCACCAACTCAACGTCTTCAACACTGGGTTTCTAATGCACTGGTTAAGGAGTACCGTCGCAACGGTACTATCCCAACTCTGGATGCCGCTCATCAAGCCCTCCAAGTTAACAACTCTACTTGGTCGTCTGGACAATGGCGGCCATCGATCAAGAAGCAGACGGTGCTGACTACCGTCTCCAACCGTTTCGGGTCGTTATCCCCGGAATGCAATTTCCATTCACTCCCTTACTCTGAGGAAGTGAATGAGCAGGTCCCTCAGGGCCTTAATTCAAAAAGACAGGAGTCCTCCCCGAGGGCTCCCATCAATAATAGCCACCAGACTCGTGCGGAAGTGTGCCCTCAACATGATGAGGGTACCGACTCTAGGCATTCAGCTCAGGTTCCTCGAACCCGAGCAGGCAAGACGAACCGCCAGAGACGGAATCCGGTTGACAATGGGCAGTTTTTCATCCCTTTCATCTCCGGAGGAGTCCACCAACCTAACTTGGTGGAAAATAACGAGCAGGCACACACACCTGCCCGTTTTAATTCTGCTATCTAGCAGACTCGTCTGGCAGCATCAAGCCAATCCCGCCAGGCAATTCCGACGGAGTACTATAGGCAGGAACATACACCGGTTTATGCATCATCAGTTAGTCAGTAGGCTCTCCTAACTACATATGACGGATTCCACCAACCTAACTTGGTGGCGAACAACGAACAGGCACACACACCTGTCCGTTTTAATTCCGCTGTCCAGAAGACTCGTCTGGCTGCATCAAGCCAATCCCGCCAGGCAATTCCGGCGGAGTACTATAGGCAGGAACATACACCTGCTTATGCATCATCAGTTAGTCAGTAGGCTCGCCTGACTACACATGATGGATTCCACCAACCTAACTTGGTGGCGAACAACGAACAGGCACACACACCTGTCCGTTTTAATTCTGCTGTCCAGCAGACTCGCCTGGCAGCATCAAGCCAATCCCGCCAGGAAATTCCGGAGGAGTACTATAGGCAGGAACATACACCTGCTTATGCATCACCAGTTAGTCAGCAGGCTCGTGTGACTACATATGATTGATCTCGTCAACCACCTTTGGCGAAGTGTAATCATAAGGCACATACACCTGCTAGTACTAATCAAGCCTACCAACAGTCTCGTTTGGTAGCGCACGGAGAAGTCAGTTGGAAATCCCCGACGACAAACAGGAGGTAGACTCAACTCTCTTCCCCCACACTTGAGTACTGTCAGGATTCACTGATAGGAAAAGGAGGACAGGAGCAGGCACATACACCTACTCCAAACCCGGAATGGACGTATATCCCCGTTCCGGCGGCTGAAGTCACCAAACATATTTTTTCAATGGTGAAAGAGGAAAAGAAAATTCATGCTCATATTCTGGATGATTGCCAAGATATCATAACAGCTTCAGCATCGTCTTAGGGATAGACACATAAATCTATCCCTAGCAGTGGTGTGACACATCAACGATTCACTCCGGAACAGACACACACATCTGTTCCAGTCCAAGAGGGTTATGGGTCATACTCCCCCATATCATACGAACAACCAAGTCAGGCACATAAACCTGATTTGAGTGGAGATCGTCAGCCTAACCTGACCATATTTCCTGATCAGGCACATACACCTGCTCAGAGTAACCACTTTCGTCAACAAGTGGTTTCCAAAGCGAGTAAGAAGGCATCTAAGAAAAAGATCCTCCCAGCACAGTCAGGAGATCAAAGGCCAATCTATAACAAGGCCTTTCTTGATGCTGGAGTTCTTGAAGCCCTCAGACATTTATCTGTCGGAATTCAAGATTATACTCCCTCAGTTCCCAATAACGAGAACATTAATTCTGAAGGTCTTCAATAGACACTTCCTCATGAAGGCTTTCTTCATAAAAATTCTGTCAATCTTGAAGTTTCTTCTTCAGATGAGAGCCATAGGAACCCTCTGTGTGGTCAGAATACCAAGGAACAAGAGATCTCATCTTTTGTTGTAACCCATTATGGTGGTCCTCCCCATGATGATGAATTTCGCTGCGAAATTCCTCTCCGTAATATTGATTCACATTGCCTGGAAAATACTCCAGTGGACAATGTAGTGCCGAGAAAGCCCTCTTATCTTGAGGCACTTGCAAATGCGAAACCAGTCATGTTTGATGCTTTATCGCTAAAAAGTGAAATACTTTCTCAATCAGAAGATAGCCCAGGGTGTAGGTCATTCTCCGAACCACCCCTAAGTCATGCATCTTCTAGTTTGATCAATGATGTATCTACCAATCTTGTTGAATCCGATGAAGCAACAAGGAAACACCAACTCTGGTCAAAATAGGTAGAAGAATCTTCATTTAATGATAAAAAGGAAATGCTGAACATGAGGAAGAAACTGGCAAATGGTGAGGTACCAGTCATGTTTTGGCCTTTGGCTGACTCCCAGTACGACATTCCAAAGATGTTGACGGATGATGGAATCCATGATATTCATCTCAACATATGGAAAACTCTTTGTCAATTAAAGAAGACGGTATTATCTTATGATGAATATGAACATCATCTTAAGATAATAGAAGGGCTAAAACGTCAGATTGATTTGGCATCTCTATCAGTCTCTCGGTATCCGAAGGCTGAAAAGCAACAGAGAACCCTTCAACGTTCATGCCATGGCGCACTAGGAAAATTGTGTCAGTTAATTGCCAATGCTCCATCTGATGTTCATATCAGAGGATGGGGTGTTCACGGAGCACTACATTTAACAGTGCTTTCCAGTCAGCAAAGCCCACCGAAAATGGTCTCATGCAATGTTATTGCCCATGGCCGGCCACAGTCAATGGGCTTTGTTCATAATCAAAAGCTTGCTCACGAACAGGCTTCAACTAGTTCCCCTCAAAATCAAGCATATAGAGAACAAGTTGTTGAATTGCTCCTACATCAAGTAGGCGAGAATATTGCACAAGCCTCTCGTATGGAGAAAACACATCATCAAATGACATAAGTTTCGGAAATAATCCAACGGTCTGTTGAACCAGGTGATAAAAGTGGATACAGGTTAATCCATCCAGCTAATTTCCGAACTAAGATTCGCAAGATCAAGATATCTTTTAAGAATATCTCAGATGTAGCATGTCAAGAGCCACCCCAGCTTGTCAGACTGGGGACTCCTTTAACTCAACCCTCAGAGTCAACAAATGGGATTTGAGGAGTTGAGCGGAATCAGCAGGAACATCCCCAGTTCACGAGACTGAGGACTCTTTCAAATCATCAATCCCCTTCTCCGAGAATATCGGTCTTTTCTCGATTGGGGAAGAATCCCCAAGAGGAACGAAGAGCCAAATTATCAGGAGATTCCCTCCAAATTATAGCTCGTCAAGAAGTTCCTAAAGGATTGAACCAACAAAAGGCAATGTATCATCAAAGATATGAAAGAAGACAATATCACAGAAATGTTGATAGAAGGGATGCGATGCATTATGCATCAATCAATGTCATCAATGTCATTGTTGCTAATCCACCAGAGGAGACTCACTCAGGGGACTCAGATGAAGAGCGTACTGCTTAAGAAAATGTATGCACCGATACAAATGAAGAAGGTGTACGTACACGAAGTCAAAGTATTACTCAGAACCTAGGTAATCCACCTCCCTCCCTCCAAAAGGTATCCAACAAAGGGAGGGTAAAGAATCATGTTACATATCCTTCCTCTGGAGAAGGTAAATCGCTCTCATTAGAGCAAAGTTTTTCACAACAGGAGGAAGAAATGAAAGAATTAAGAAAAATGAATGCAGAACTACTTCATAGTAGTATTCTTCTTAAGAATGTTGAAGTTCGACAGCCGAAGGAATTTGTTGCAGTTACTGAGATGGATCAAGAATATCCTCCTTTATCAGTACACCCTCAGAGGTCTAATCCTGTGGGTCAAGCGCAACAACGGTTGGCAGTGCTACCATCAGTTGCAGCACCAACCACCACGTCTATCCAAGCTCCATTCATTTCACCTACTCAAGACCAGATTAAACCGGATGTTTCTCAAAAGTTAATAACTACTATTGAGTCATTAACATCTCGGTTAGAAACAATGTAAGGGAAACGAGTGCAAGTTCAACCAGAAAAGAAAGTTTACCCTGAATGGGAAGATTCAATTTCTCCTCCATCTAGTTTTGGAAACCCTATTTTCCCTACTTTCAATAGATCAGGCGACCCTGAACAACATTTGATGCATTACGTGTCTTGTTGTGATCCTATGATGGGAACTCCAGAGCAGCAAGAAGCAGTGAAACTCAGATGCTTCGTGCGAACCTTGCAAGTACCAGCATTTGTCTGGTAAACAAGCTTGCAATCCCGGTCAATCATCGGATGGGAGGATCTTCGTCAAAAATTCCTTCTTCAGTTCAGCTCAACTTTTCAAAAAATGACAGTTTTCGATCTTACAAACTGCAAGCAAAGGGAGAATGAAAGAGTCTCTGATTTCATTTCTCGCTGGAATGGATTAACGTATTCCCTGAGTTTAGCACTCCCTCAGGAAGAACTGTTGCCAATCTGTGTGGCAAATTTGCGTGATGAATTACGCACGCCATTGATCCCTGTGAAATACACAGGAGGGTTTCGAGACCTTACTTCAATCGCTCAGCAGATTGAAGATTCCCTTATACAGGCTAAGGCTAAATCTCGTGTAATTCCATCAGTTCCAGGAAGGAGAATGGGTAAAGCAGAAACTGCTACAGTTATGCTTAAACAAGCACCTGTACCTATTTCTACTTCAAAACCTTCATCTTCTCGAAGGGCTCCACCTCTTGAACGCCAACAACAAAGGCTGTTTCATCCAAATGATCAAAGAGATCAACGACAAAAACAATTTGATGATTTGAAGAGTAAAACATACTCTTTCCGAAGTGAGCAAGTTCCTGGTTACTTCATTTCAGCTCTGGAAAATATTTTGGTTCAATTACTAGTGCCCAAGAGGCCAAACAAGGAAGGATATGAAGACCGTCCCAATTATTGTCCCTTTCATCAAATGTTGGGGCATCCCATCCAAGAGTGTTTTTTCTTTAAAGACCTCCTGCAAAAGATGGTCGACTTGGGACAAGTCAAATTGAAGGGTTCTTCAGCTCATGTAGCGTGTGTTACCGCTACAGTTCCAGAGGAAGGAGGCGAGTGGCAGGAAGTCAAAAGCAAAACTGCACAAAAATATGATGATTGGATGGTCAGAAAGACAATCAATCGGACCAATGACATTTTGAGAACACAATTGAAGAATCCAATTGTGTCTCCTACAAAAGCTGCAGTGAAGCCTCCATCAAAAGACAAATCTTCAAAAGGGAAGCACAATTCAAAGAAGAAAGAGGAATCAGAAGAAGATGAGTATGTATCGAGGCCTAAGTTGTCTTTGACTCTGGCAGATTTCATGCCATCTACTACAAAGTAACGGGCACCGCCCCATCAAATGGCACAGCCTAAACAGGCTAGTCAGGCAGGGTCTTTATCAGACGAAAAGTTAATCTTCGGTTATGTTAATATGATTCAATTAACAGATCCATATTCCAGTCTTGATGGGCCTGAATTCCCTGTATCAAATAAGGTAATTCGAGGAAGTTCTAGAGGTTTAGGATACAGGGGAAGACGTGGATCTTTCCGAAGCCACTACTCCAATTCTACCCCTGCTAGCACTGTGTATGCAGTAGAAACTCGTGGTAGAGCCCTTAAGCGAGCTCAAAAAGAACAAGCAAGTTCTTCTGCCAATGGCCAACTCAGTTTTGGTACAGTTATTTTGGAAGACCGATTAAAGGTTCCATCTTCTTTATCTCAGCAAGTAAATGGATCTAATCAGTCTAATCTTCCAAAACCAAGGATGTTGCCAACTTCTATCCCAATACAAGATGCATCAGCTTCCAAAGCATCTGCTTCCAAGGTACCAGCTAAACCACATATTCCTATTGGGAAACGCAGACCTCTAGATCAAAACTATGATATATTGAAACACTTGGCCCAAGTACCAGCCAAGTTATCAATTTTGGATGC
This sequence comes from Viscum album, assembly GCA_963277665.1. Lineage (NCBI taxonomy): Eukaryota > Viridiplantae > Streptophyta > Magnoliopsida > Santalales > Viscaceae > Viscum > Viscum album. Next base: position 967,468,030 of record OY728128.1, on the reverse strand, counting down.
TTTGAATCTGTCAAAAGATCTTCGGGAAGCACTCATCGAAGCTTTGTCAAGTCCTCAGGAGTTTGAAGCTGAAATTGCTGCAGCTGAAGTCTATCACATAGAGAATAATCCTGCAGAATGTCATACAGTGATATCTTTTACTGATAAAGATGAAGATGATTTTTTTCATGGGCACATAAAACCTTTTTACTTATCTGGCAAAGTCAATGGTGTAGATATCTGAAGAGTTTTCATTGACAATGGTTTAGGAGTCAACCGCATTCCCATTCGTACACTTCGTCGATTGGGCCTCACGGAATCTGATTTATCTCCTTCTACCATGATGTTACAAGGATATGATAAAAATGAACAAGAACCACTGGGCGAAGTTACACTCAGAACCCAGTTTGGAGATCTTGTATCCAATTCAGATTTCATGATTGTTGATCAAGACTCAGCTTTCAACGTCTTGCTTGGAAGACCCTGGCTACATCAGCATGCAGCTATTCCTTCATCCTACCATCAATGTCTCAAATACTGTTTCAATGGTCAAGTTGGAACATTGTATGGTGATAAGGCCCTGTTCAAGACATGTGAGTCTCAATACATTGAGGCAGAATTTTATCACATGAAGGGAAGAGAAAAGTCTACAATGAAGGAAATTACCAAAATTAATGCTTTATATGGTTTGGAGAAAATTCCAATAAATCCATTTACACATGTGAGTACAGATTATGTGTTACCTATCAGTCAAATTGACAAAATAGGCCCAAATCAAAATACTCTTATGGAAAGATCCATAATGTCAATTACGGCAATTGAGCCAGACAACATGGGAGAAATTGGTAACCTACCAAACAGTGATGAAAGCATAAGTGGTGACGTTTTCATTTCATCTGCAGAAGTCCAACAAGTCTATACTTCTCCAATAAGGCCAGAAGAAGTTATAGAAACACCAGAGGTGAATAATGATGTCGATTCTCAATCCATAATCTCCTCTTTATTTCCCAAAGAAGGCCCTTTATCATCAATAGGGTCGGAAATGGAATCTTCTTCTACAAAATGTGAAAATTTTGACATCTCTTATGATCATGAGAATTTCGTTTTGTCATCTACTATGCAAGTAGAAACGGAAGAAATAGCACATAATGAAGAGGAAGAGGAAGGTTTTAGAGATACTCCTCCAACATTTGAAGAGGGTATCTCTACCACTGTGGACGAACTCAGAGAAATAAATCTGGGTACAGAAAAAGATCCACGCCCCACTTTAATTAGTGTGGCCATGACCCTTGAAGAGAAAGAGATGTATATTTCTTTTCTAAAGAAAAATAAAGATATTTTTGATTGGAAATATACAGAAATTCCTGGGCTTGATCCTGATATTGCTACTCATCATTTGGGTTTACCAAAAGAACATCGAGGATTTAAGAAAGCCGCGAGAAGAACACACCCAACTTATGCTTCCAAAATTGAAGCTGAAGTGGATAAGCAGATCAAAGCTAACTTTGTCAGAGAAGTTCAGTATCCCAAGTGGTTGGATAATATTGTCCCTGTAAAGAAAAAGAACTGACAAATTAGGGTTTTCATCGATTTCAGATATCTTAATCGGTATTGTCCTAAAGATGATTTCCCAGTTCCCATTACAGAACTCTTAATTGATGTGACCGCTGGCTATGAAGTAATTTCCTTCATGGATGGATATTCCGGATATAATCAGATCCGAATGGCCCCATAAGATGAGGAATCTACAGCTTTCAGAGCTCCTCAAGGTGTGTTTTGTTACTGGGTGATGCCCTTTGGTTTAAAGAATGCAGGTGCAACATATCAACGCGCCATGCATCGTATCTTCAAACCTTTCTTAGGGAAGTTTTTTGAGTGCTATGTGGATGATTTGGTAGTTAAATCCAAACAACTTTCTAATCACTTGGCTGATTTGGAAGTCATATTCCACAAACTTCGACAACATAATTTGAAGATGAACCCCTTAAAATGTGCTTTTGGGGTAACCTCAGGAAAATTCCTTGGCTTTGTTGTACGCCATCGTGGTATTGAAGTCGATCCTGAGAAGAAAAAATCAATCCTTGGTATGTCACCTCCTCAGAATTTGAAAGAATCAAGAGGACTTCAAGGACACTTAGCCTATATTCGGTGTTTTATCGCCAATTTGGCAGGCAAAAGTTTACCCTTTACCAAATTATTGAAAAAAAGAGTCACTTACCAGTGGACTAAAGAATGTCAAGAATCATTTTATGTTCTCAAGAAATACCTCTTGAGTCCACCAGTACTCATGCCACCTGTTGAAGGTAGACCACTTATCCTCTATGTGACACCTCTAGAGCGATCATTGGGTGCCTTTCTAGCTCAATAGAATGATGTTGGGAATGAAAATAGCCTCTACTATCTCAGTAGAACTATGCTGGAAGCAGAAACCCGGTATTCAAGTATTGAGAAGTGTTTCCTAGCATTAATCTTTGCAGTTCAGAAACTGAGACACTACCTGTAACATCACGAGGTCCAATTGGTATCTCGCAATAATCCGCTCAAATTCATCCTTAGTCGTCCAATGCTTACAGGACGTCTAGAAAGGTGGGCAGTAATTTTGCAGTAGTTCGACATTCAGTATGTGTCTCAAAAGGAAATAAGGGCCAAGCTCTGTCTGATTTCCTGGCTGAACATCCTTCCATGGAAGACACGTCTTCAGATATTGAACTCCCTGATGAAGAAGTTTTCTCTATTCAAGAGAGTCCTCAAACATGGGAAATGTATTTTGATGGTGCTTCCAGAAGTCCAACAGGGAAGAAAATGGAAAATCCTAAATTCAACAAAGTTGGTTTAGGAATTGTGCTCATTTCTCCAGATAGAGCAGTGTTACCTTATTCCTGTTTATTGTGGGAAGGTGGTACTAATAATGAAGTCGAATACCAAGCTCTTATTACAGGCTTGGAGTTAGCGCTCCAAGCACAAGTGAATCACTTAAATGTGAAAGGTGATTCAGACCTGGTAATCAAACAAGTCAATGGGGATTATGACATCAGAAAAGAAGAATTTATCCCTTTGTATGATTATGTCAGAGAGTTAATGACGGAATTCCCTTCAGAACCGACATTTTCTTATGTCCCAAGATCACAAAATGCTCAAGCTGATGCACTGGCTAATATAGCCACAGCTCTAGCAGATCCAAATCGGGACGAGACAACCATCAGTATTGCCCACCGTCATGCAATTTCACCTTATGTTCAAGCCAAAACAGAGGAAATTAATGAAATTAGTCCCATTCCTGAACCATATGGTCATACTACAGGATGGATGTCACCTATCAGGGAATACCTTCAAAATGGAACACTTCCACCTGATAGAGCCGGGAAAGAACAAATATGGTGACGTGTGGTCAATTTTACTCTTTATGATGGCCCAAACCACCTAGGGAAAATTCTCTACAAACGTGGTTTTGATGGAGTTCTCTTTAGATGCATTGATGGTGAAGAGACAATGGTTGTCATGAAAGAAGTGCATGCAGGAGTCTGTGGTGCCCACCAGTCTGGACATAGATTGTCTGATCAAATTCGAAGGCTCGGATACTTTTGGCCTTCAATGATACAAGATTGTGTTGATTTCACAAAGAAGTGTCATTCATGTCAAGTACATGCCAACTTCATTCATCAACCTCTAGAGTTTCTTCATACAGCTAAATACTCATGTCCATTTGCCACATGGGGAATGGATGTGGTGGGACCTTACCCTTCAGCTACGGCCAAGCAGTTTAAGTACATTCTTACTGCTACTGATTTCTTTTCCAAATGGGCAGAGGTAGTACCTCTCAAAGAAGTCAGTTCTAAATGCATTGTTAGCTTCATCAAGTCTAACATCATTACTAGATTTGGTTTCCCTCATACCATATTGACGGAAAACGGCACAAACTTCTATTCTTCTGATGTGAAGAAATTATATCAAGAATACAACATTAAATCCAACCATTCATCTCGGTATCATGCGGCGGCCAATGGCCAAATAGAAGCCTTTAACAAGACTCTTTCAAATATACTGCAAAAGATGGTGGATAAAGATAAGAAGTCATGGCCTGATAAAATCTTTCATGCTTTATGGGCTTATCGGACTACCACCCGCAATGCAACGCGGTCAACTCCATATTCGTTGATATATGGAACAGAAGAAGTCTTGCCAATTGAAGTTCAATTTCCCTCACTCAGAGTAGCCATTTGTGATCAGTTATCTACAGATGAGCAATCCCAAAAGCGATTGAATGAATTGGAACAGTTAGATGAGAAAAGATTGTGCACTTTGCACCACTTGGAAATCTATCAGAATCGAATAGCATGAGCTTTTAACAAAAAAGTTCGTCTTCATTCATTCATTCAGGGAGAATTGGTATTAGTTCTCAAAACACCAATGATACCAGGAAAGAAACCTCCCAAGCTTGAACCAAAATGGGAAGGACCTTATTCAATACATAAGGTCTACTCCAATGGAGCTTATTCATTAATCTCAATGGATGGAGAACTCATCACGACTCCAACCAATGCCAGATTTCTAAAGAAATATTTTGTATAAACACAAAATATGGTCCCCAGAACCAATATTATTACAATTGGTTCATACAGCAATGGTCCAGTATGACCTTAAACTGCAACTACGTCCAACATGACGTTCTGTAGGAAAGTCCCTTACGTCCGGAAAGACGTTAAGCTATATAAGCACTTAATAGTCCAGTATGACTTTAAACTGCATCATCCACGGTCTATGCATATGACCTTAAACTATTTACACTTTCGTCCAACATGACGTTAAAATGTATAAAAGAAGATGTCACTGCAACATGACACTAAACCGTGCAGCACCATTTCGCCCTTGCTATATGACATTAAACTATACAGCAATGGTCCAGTATGACCTTAAACTGCAACTTTTTCCCACATGACGTTAAACTGTGAAAAATTTCCCTAAACCGTCCAGCATGACCTTAAACTGCATCATCCCTGGTCCATGCATATAACCATAAACTATATTCAAGTCCCTTACGTCCAGCAAGACGTTAAACTGTGACGTCCTAACTACATGACGCTAAACTGTATAAAAGTCCCTTACGTCCGGAAAGATGTTAAACTATATAATCTCAAAGGTCCAGCATGACATTAAACTACACCATTCACGGTCCATGCATATGACCTTAAACTATTCGCATTTTCGTCCGACATGACATTAAAATGGTACACTCTTTTGTCCATACTGCATGACATTAAACTGCACAATCCCCCTTTCGTCCAATATGACGTTAAACTGTATTGTCCCCATCATCCTAACTACATGACGCTAAACTGTACAGAAAATCCTTGATATGTCCTACATGACATTAAACTGTTATTTTGTCCCTGCTATATGACACTAAACTGTGCAGCACCAATAGTCCTAACTGCAAGACTTTAAAATGCATAGTCCCTTGATATGTCCTACATGACATTAAACTATGCATCGTTAAGTTTGTTGTTATCTCTTGTTTCTCACACCGAGTATGAATCACGTGAGCTTAGAGCAAACCTCAACCATAACACTCTATTTGGGCCCCTAACCTTGTGTAAGTCCCAACAACATTTTTTATTAGATCATTGTCCCCAAGAACAACTTGATCATTAATTCATTCTTTAATTGAACTACACGGACTTTGATCCTTTCCCTCCAGGCTGGGTATGTAGGCATCCTCCCAGGGTTCAAGCCCAAAAACAATCTCTTCACATCGGTTCACCACCATCTCATATGATGTTGATTCGTGAAACCACACCTGGAATCAATATCTTTACATTGATTCACTTTCGTCCTTGTTATATGACGTTAAACTATGCAACACTTTTTTCCGGTACGACAATAAACTACAATATTCTTTGATTTCCTCATTTGAGAGAGAACTATTATTGACATTTATTTTTCAATCATGGTTTTCATTTTCAAAAGACTACGTGCATACATGGTAATACCTAAACTTTTTCTCTCAGATTAAACCATCATTGCACTAAAGTCCCCTTTCACCCTTCAAATGTACGAACCAAATTTGTACAAAGGGTAGATCTAGAACTACGTGGACTTGATTCCCATCCCTATGGGATACGTAGGGACATTCGAGTGTCCCTCGAATCCAGTCCCAAGTCTTTTGGGCCTAACCCCAAATTTCACTTTCAGTCCCTTAGCTGAAAAGTCCTCATGAAAACACACACTGTGTATTCATTATTATGGTCCAAATTCTATGACCCTAAACTAAGATCTCTCATACTTTCGTCATGCACGACGTTAAACTGCATTTCAAGAACTACATATGGCTTGATTCTCATTCTTATGAGATATGTAGTGAAGTCCAAAATTTCAATTCAGGACCCAGCCACAACATGATTATGGTTATCATTGACCTATGTATCTCTATATATATTGTACAATACCCATGTTTATGTGTTATAATCCTAACCTTAAATATTTTCATATCTTCATAACCCTTTTCATGAATTCTAGTCACAAAAATGTCATACTTCTGAGAATTCTTTTGCTTGACTATGCAGCACGTGCCCATAGGTGGCCTTGCATAAACAGTCCACATAACAGACTTGTCAGCCAAAAGATGCTATTTATTTGACCATGCAGCCAATGCCCTTAGGTGGCCCTGCATATTTCAACCCCCTAACGGGTTTGTTAAATAATGGTAACTTCATTATTGGGAAGAATGCCTCTTTTGTCCTTATTTGTCTTAAACGACAGTATGTAGGGATCCGCAAAAAATAGCCATCCTTAACATATTTGTCCCATATCCTTTTTCATGATCTGAAAGTATTCAAGTCTATGGTTTATTCTTCTTCCCTAAGTTTGGGTCAGACCTTCGTAGGAGTGATATTCATCCAGTTCTTCGATAATCTTGTCTGAAAATATCTTCTCCATATTCAAATACCTCTTTCCATACAACAAACTCTATACTTTAGGAAATTTTAATCTCCATAAACTTTCATTGGCTTTTAGCACTAGGAAAGTAAATTTCTGAGAGTTCTTTTGCCTGACTATGCAGCACGTGCCCATAGGTGGCCTTGCATAAATAGTCCACATAACAGACTTGTCAGCCAAAAGATGCTATTTATTTGACCATGCAGCCAATGCCCTTAGGTGGCCCTGCATAATCCAACCCCCTAACGTGTTTTTGTCAAATAATAGTAACTTCATTCTTGGAAAATACTTCTTCTAATGCCTTTTAGAACTTTTTCATATCATTCCTCAGATTCAAATATTCTTAAGACATAGTTTACATATTTTCCCTCATACTGGAGTATGGTAATATGTTTTCAAATAAATTTTCAAGTAATTGAATCAATTTTTTAATCCATTTCGGTCAAAGCTATTTCGACCTTAAACATTAGCCTTTGTATGTCCGATATGCATGACTTTAAACTACCAAATTTCTTGTTTTTCTTTTCACCTCAGAGTCAAATACTGTTTTCTCTCCAGATCCAACTCTGAGGGGGGACTTTTGTTGACACTCCTTTCCGTCACAGAGTCTAACGACTGAAAAAATGGAAATACCATAGTCCAAAGTGATTCATCCTTTGAAGAAACATAAAAAATCGACAAAAGGATGAACTAGGAGAGCATTGCCCATAGGTCGCGCAAGTTCCCTCATGGTCGCACAAGTACACTTCCGCGCCGCCTAGTGGTCGTGCAAGTCTACTTGCGCGACGCCTTATGGTCGTGCAAGTGACTTGCACGACCTAAAGTGATAACCGCCCGGTAACCGCCCTGGGTCTTCTCCTGCCTATAAATAGACCCTGTGGGCCCCCCATTCGAGAGGATCTTTTTCCAGAAACTCGGATTGAAGCTCCCGACGCCCAAGTCTCTTCTCAAAGATTCCGGAACACTTCTAAGGTAATTTCTTACCTAGAACGGAAGATCTAAAGAGAAGAAGGAAGGCCTGAGTGTTGAAACTTATCAACACTTGCGCGCCGCCTTATTTCCTTCAATAGAACTTGCGCATCCCTTTTCTTGAAGAACCTCAAGAGGATTCTAAAGTGATTAATAAAGAGTCGCTCAAGTATTCTAATGCTGGTTGAAAATCGTGCAAGTACCCCTCATGTCGCGCAAGTATACTTGCGCGACCAATACTTGCGCGCCTTTCAAGACTTGCACGCCCCTACCTTTTTGGGTGCCCAACTTGCCCATTTTACCCCTCTTAAGCCATTACACCTTTCCTTTTCAAGATTCAGTCTTCAAGACACTCTTCAAAGCCATTTATGGCATGATTTCTTGATTTGAATTCCTTATCTGAAAGAAATTTTGTGGAATATCTCTCAAAACCTAGTGATTTAAATATCCTTATGTCACTAAATATGGAGAGTTCATTCATTCAACCTCATCCTTTAAGATGAGAGAATCCTTAACTTAGGTCTCCTTTTTTAGGAATAATCCCCAGTTATAAGTCCTTTAATCTGGGCATCTTCCTTAGGAGTAAGCCCCAAATTCTTAAAGTTCCCAAACTTGGGAATCCTCCTCAGGAGTAAGCCCCAAACCTTAATTCCTTAACTTGGTCATCCTCCTCAGGAGTAAGCCCCAATCATAATCCTTTAATCTGGGCATCCTTCTTAGGTGTAAGCCCCGAGTCCCTTAATTTGGGCATCCTTCTTAGGAGTAAGCCCCAACCTCAAATATGGGCATCCTCCTCAGGAGTAAGCCCCAAACCTTAATCCCTAACATGGGCTTCCTTTTTCAGGAATAAGTCCCAGTTATAATCTTGGGCTTCCTTTTCAGGAATAAGCCCCAAGTCCCCTAATTCCTCTTTAACCAGTCCTAATTTACCCTTGATTTGGGTTTCCTTTTCATGAGTAAAACCCAATCATAAGTCCCCTCCTAACTTGGGCATCCTCCTTAGGAGTAAGCCCCAAGATTAGAGTATTCAAATCTCCATGAAGCACATATACCTTTATCGACCCTGTTCATGGATTTTCTCCCTAAAAGTGAATCCTAAACCTTCATCTATCTGGGCAGTCATACATACATAAGCCCCAAACCATTTCTTATGATTGCATCTTTCATGGCACAATTGTCTAATTTTTTACCAATACCTCTTTTTTCTCACACCGAGCATGACTCACGTGAGCTTAAAGTGTAAAAGTAATTATGACATCCTTCTTTGAGCCATCAATCATAAACGTCATACTCCCTTATTCAAACTACGTGGGTTCTGATTCCTTTTTCAAAACAAAGGATACGTAGGTAGCCCATCTATCGGATCGATACCAACTCTGAAATAATTCTATGTCCTTCTGAATGACGATAAACTTCAAGTGCCCCACTGAGTGGCTTTAAAACCATCCTGGTCCTCATAATGACCAAGAGACTTTTATATAAATGTTTTGAAGGATACCATGGACCAAGAATCTCTAAATAGATATAGATGATTCTATATTGATGAAGAACCTCGAATACATATAAAAGATTCTCTAAATTTCATACATATTTAATCATTGATTGTTAAACTGAAGGAAAGCTCATTTTATACTTGGTAATGTAATAAGGATTCACGAACATAACTTAAATCTATAAAGAGAGTCCCGGAGTAGACAATAATTCCCCTCAAAAAGGTGTGATGATTCCGACCTCCCATCCTCTCGACCAATGCAAATTCCTAAGCCTCATTAGCCCACAAGCTAATGAGAGCCTACCTTTGGAAAGTAGGTCCAAACGGATGTGGAATCATTGGATGTTTCCGGTTCTACGAACAAACCCGTTAGAGACCGATCGGAACGTTTGAATCTCCCATCTAGGAGGTCATCCCCGAATTCCGTGCAAAACACTCACTAGTTTGTGACGACAACATAGAGAGTAAAGAGGCATCAGTTCAAGGATCCTCATGTGATCCACATCTACCCAGTGCTTCAGAAATTGCCCCTCCACCTAGAGAGCAGCAGTTAGTATCGGCAGAACATGCCAAGGTTGAGCGCAGGCTGAGTGCGCTATGACACTTTCAGCGTCAACGACCACAGAAGTTCCGCAATGACCCAGATCCCTAGGCAGGAGAAGACTAGAAAGAGTCCATGGACCAATTTTTCAGGCAGGTACAGTCACCAGCGGACCAGATGGTAGCCCTAGCTACTATCCTTTTCCTTGGGATGGCCAGGCTTTGGTGGGGGTTTGTTACGCAGGCCCACGGCGAGTTGTCTCTCACGTGGGATAGCTTCTAGCAGCTCTTCCGGGAGGAGTACTCCCCTCTTGTTTACGCTCAGTTAAGATTCAAGAGCTACTGGAGCTGAAGCAGGGGGGATTACTGTGGCATAGTACTCATCCCAGTTTACTGATCTGACACGCTACTCGCAGGATATGGTCCGTGATAGTTACTTCTAGGCCCAGATGTTTGAGAAGGGTCTTCACAAAGAGATATGTTGTACTGAAGTACCCATGTGCATCCCTACTCATGTCGAGGTTCCAGAGTGGGCGTTCATGATAGTGAGATTCTTGGATATGATACACTAGCTGACAGGGCCTAGCAGTGGCCGCTTCAATGAAGAGTCTTCAGTGGTACGAAAACGGTAGAGAGCAGACCCTTAGTTGAGGAGACCCTTCCGTGAGAAGACTCAGGTATAGGGTCGTACACCGAAATGGCACCATAGAGCACCGGGGCAGTTAGGAGAGAGTATGTTTTATGCCTAAGATGGACGGTGTCACCTAGAATGGGACTGCCCGACCTGGTGTACCGAGTAGCTGTGGCAGGAAGTGGGCGCACCGCAGCGGCAGAGGTAGCGCCATGACCAGGGATCCCCCAAGCGAGGATAGGGTGGACCTCAGGGAGGTGGCGCAGGAAGAGAGGTAGGACCTGTATGTGGGGGATGGAATTTCAAGGTCCTTCCACCACCACCACCGGGTGGACCACGTCATGATCAAGGAGCTGGAGGTAGGGGCCACGGGTAGCTTTAGGCTATGGGTGTTCGTGACCCCCCAGTACACGAGCTGGTCTGAGGTATGCTTTGTGTTTACTCTACGCTTTCTACTGTACTAGTAGACATAGGTTCCAACCACTCATTTATATCGATACTTTTGTAACCGGAATTACAGCTACTAGTATAGGCGCTGACACCTTCACATAGCCTCGAGGTTCTTACGGGAATTGCCTCATTGGTGACCTTTATCTGTAGACAGTGCGAACTGTCGGTTGGAGGAGAGAGTTTCAAATGGGACCTACTCATCATCAGGATGAAACCTTATGATGTCATCTTGGGCCTAGATTTTCTTTTCATGGTTCACGCCCAAATTGACTGTCAGCGCATACTAGTCAGATGTGTCCATTCTTATGGGATGAGGTTCACCATCCCTGGTGAACGAGACCTCGTGGCAGAGCAGACGGGTAATCTGGCCAAAAGACCATGACCTTTTTCTCACCAGTTGGCGAGCATGGATCTTAGATAAGTAGATTCTACAGGCACCTGGGTCCCTACCATTGTAGAGGACTACATGGACTTCTTTCCCGAGGATGCCCCAGGACTACCTCCGAGGCGAGAGATGGAGTTCTGCATTGACTTGTAGTCGGGGTCTTCCCCGATATCATGTGCAGCATATCGGATGGCACCAACAGAGCTTTGGGAGCTATGAATTCAGTTGGAGGACCTTCATGTGAAGGGATCCATCAGGTCCAGTATGTCCCCCAAGGAATCTCCTGATTTTTTTGTGAAAAAGGTAGATGGAAGTCTGTAGATTTGTTGGGATTATCATCGCCTGAATTAGGCAACGATAAAGAACATGTACCCTTTTCTGAGGATTGACGATATCTTTGACTAGTTGATAGGTGTCAAGTGGTTCTCCAATATTGATCTACGATTCGGCTACCACTAGTTACGGGTTCATGAGGCTGACATCCTGAAACGGGATTTCAATTGTCGTTTTTTTCATTACGAGTTTCTGGTAATGCCCTTTGGTGTGACAAATTCCCCCGTCATTTTCATGGATTTGATGAACCTGGTCATCCAGTCGTACATGGACCAATTGGTGGTTGTTTTTTTTGATGACATACTCATCTACTATGTGATGGACGATGAGCACGCAGAGCATTTGAGGATGGTCCTAGACTTACTCCAAGAGAACCTGTTGTATGGGAAGCTCTCGAAGTTTCAGTTCTAGATTCATGAAGTTCACTTTCTAGGTCATGTAATTACGGAGAAGGGATTAGTTATAGATCCTACAAAGGTAGATTCTGTGATTTCTTGGGGGACACCCAAGAATGTGTCAGTGGTGCGGAGCTTCCTTGGTTAAGCAGGGTACTACAAGAGGGTTGTGTAATATTTCTCCAGGATTGATGCCCCTTTGACCGCATTTATGTGAAAGGGATGACCGTTCACCTAGACTAATCAGTTCCAGAAGGCCTTCAAGGAGCAGAGGTGGAGGCTGAATAGTGCTCCTGTGTTGAGGCTGCCAGAAGAGGGCGTTGAGTTCATGGTATACTGCGACTCTTCAGGAGCTGGGCTTGGGTGTGTGCAGATGCAACATTAGGTAATGATTGCATATGGGTCGAGGTAGTTGAGACCCCATGAGCTGAATTGTGTGACTCACGATTTAGAGCTGGCAGCGATGGTCTTCAGCTTGAGGTTATGGAGACACTACCTTCTAGGTGAGCGTTTTGTGGTCTACTCATACCACCAGAGCCTCAAGTACATCTTCACTCAGAGGGATCTGAATATGAGGCAGTGGCCCTAGCTGGAGTTTCTACAAGACTATGATTTTGAGATAGTCTACACACTAGGGAAGGGAAATATAGTAGCATATACTCTTAGTAGGATGTCCCATGCTCGTTTAGTGTGGGAAGCTTCAGAGCAGTTGGCTTCCCTACAACTGACCATGGTGGAGCATGAGGGTACAACTTTTCTGCATTCGATGGTGTTGACTACTTCGCTCCCAGAGTGTGTGAGAGAGTCCCAACTAGGGGATGTCGACAACGAGGTGTTGTGTGATCATATATCCACGGGTGATGCAGCCAATGGTTATTCTGAAGGAGGGAATCATGAGATCCAGTTCCAGGGGCGAGTTGTAGTACCAGTGGAGATGCTGGAGGAGGTGATGTGGGAATTACACAATTCTCCATTGGTCTTACATCCTGGTGTAGGGAAAATATACAGAGACCATCAAGCGCAGTTTTGGTGGCCTGGCATAGAACAGAGCATAGCTGAGTTTGTTTCTCGGTGTCTTACCTGTCAGCAGGTGAAGGTAGAGAATCATGTTCTTGCAGGGATTTTTGTATCCCCTTGATATCCCAGAGTGGAAGTGGGATTTCATATCTATGGACTTCGTCATAGGGTTTCTACACACAGCAAAGGTCCATGACTCCATTTGGGTGATAGTAGACCGACTCACGAAGTCGGTGCACTTCCTTTCCATTAGGGAGAAGAGTTCGGTGGAGATTCTATGGAAACTATACGTTTAAGAGATCGTCTGCCTTCATGGAGTACCCTCGATGATCGTCTTCGACCGTGACGTGCGGTTTACGTTGTGATTGTGGTGAAGCCTATAGGAGGAATTCAGGACTCTGTTGCGGATGAGTACAACATTTCACCCCCAGATGGAGGATAGACTGAGCACACTATCCTGGTGCTGGAGGATATGATCAGGGCATGCGTGTTAGATTTTGGCCTAAGCTAGGAGGATCACCTGCCCTCGGTGGAGTTCGTGTATAACAACAATTACCACTCTACTCTCAGTATGGCACCTTTTGAGGCCCTCTATAGGAGACCCTGCAGGTCACCATTGTGCTGGACGGAGGTTGGGGAGACCTCCCTCATGGGCCTATAGTTGGTGCAGGCGATGACGGATAAGGTGAAGTTCATTCATGAACAGATGAGGATGGCTCAGAGCATACAGATGTCATACGCAGACCATCATCATAGGCCTTTGGAGTTCGAGCATGGGGACCATGTCTTTTTGAGAGACTCTTCGCGACATGGAAGATGGAGGTTTGTCCTGGGAGGAAAGCTATTCCCAAGGTTCATTGGGCCCTTTGATATCATGCGCATGGATGGTGAGGTTGCCTACCATCTTGATCTACCCCCATAGCTGGAGAGGGTGCATGACGCCTTCCGCGTGTCGCAGCTGAGTAAATACGTGCAGGATACCACACAGGTTATCTACTACGGAGAACTAATCATTGAGGATGGATCCACCTTTGTGGAGCACCTGGTGACAATTGAGGACCAGCTGGAGAGGACACTGCGTGGAGAGACCATTCCTTTGGTTCGTGTGTCGTGGTAGCACGGGTTGGTGTAGGAAAGCAACTAGGAATGGGAGAGCCAGATTTGGGCTCAGTATCCCAAGTTTTTTTATAGTTTTTTATTTGGGGGAAGAAAGACATGAAGGAGGGAATGATGTAAGAACCTAGGGTTTTAAGCCTGTAAGACTTTGAAATTTTCTTGATGTTATTCTAGAGCAGGGCGTTCAGATGGTGTGTGATCCCATGCCCTGGTGTGGCCATAATTAAATTTTAAGTGTGTTCACACTTGACATTCCAAATAAATAGAATAACTACTAAATGGTTGCTCAGATGGGAAAACTAAGGGCACCGTTGAGTCCAGAGCATGCCGTTTACCCGAGGAGGGGTGTAACATTCAAGGGCGCGACCCTTCTATGGAAAACGCCACAAGGGGCGTTTTCATAATTTAGTGGCCTCAGGCATGAACTTTACAACATCTAAACGAATGCTCAGATTAAAATTTTGAGACTTCCGATGCACTCAAAATTTGGATTTTACCCTAGAGGCGGCTTAACCCCGACCCTGCTGAAAGTTCGGGTATGGGGCCTACTGGTGGGGGTTTAAGAGTTAATTAATTTTAATTAAGTTTATCTACTTAAAATCTTCTTCCCCCCTTTAATTCACCCTTATAATTCTCTGGCGGAATCTCTCTGAAAAAGAAACCACCTCCCTTCAAGCTCCTCTACTCTACCTCTCCAAGGTGGCTTGGCGGTCCGATAGAATACATGTGAAGCGACGGGCTACGCCCTGCGAGGTAGGTTCGTGCGTTTTCATTTTAAATTCCCTACAAATTCTTTGAGCTTAAATTTTAGCATCTAAATGCTGATAATTTTTCGAGTGAATCCCATGTTTGCATAGGGCTCCATTTGAGCTTCCCAATGATCTTTTAGGATTGAATTTTCGAGTCCTGGGGTGACCCCAGGAAGTTTTACGGCCAAATTTTGGGTTTTGCGACAGTTCCAGGGTTTCCGGAGACTCCACGCGGTCGTTCGGTTGGCGATGATGGTGGCGCGGTGACTCCTAGGTGGCAGTGAGGTGGCTCCCAGGTGGTCAGCCTGACGGTTCCCATGCGGTGGTGGGGCGTGACTCCTAGGTGGAAGCACGCGACTCCTTAGTGGTCGGTGCAGGCGGTCTGGGAAGGCGGCCTGGCATGGGAGGTTCCACGGAGGGTCTTCGGCGGCTGGCGTCATCCCTTCACGCTTGGAGGAGGACACTGAGGTCATCACCTCGAGGTGTGCCGCAGACAAGGACCAACGTTTGGCGGGTCCTGCTGGCGCGACGCGTACGGAGACCGGCCCTTTGGTCGGTCTGCATTGAAGAACCTGACCTGAGGGGTTCAGTGTTTCCGGGGCGAGCCGCGGCTGGCGAGCCGCGGTGAGTTGGGCCGGACCTGCCGATGGGCTGCGG
The DNA here is from genome assembly GCA_963277665.1 of Viscum album. Lineage (NCBI taxonomy): Eukaryota > Viridiplantae > Streptophyta > Magnoliopsida > Santalales > Viscaceae > Viscum > Viscum album. Next base: position 967,452,384 of record OY728128.1, on the reverse strand, counting down.
GCCAGCGGTCTGGACCAAGCCGGCCGGTGTGCACCAGCCTGGTTGGGCCCCATGTGTTCAAGGGACTGTAACTCCTAAATGGAGCGTTCTTTTGGAGATCCGTCTACAGATGTTGGTTTGTCTCTTTGAGACGGACTTTTTAAGATGGTTTTTGGGGTTTTTGGGTTCCGTTCTTAAAGACAGGTGACCCAAAACTCTTTAATTTAATAATATTACATTATTATTAAAGCATGCGACAGACGTACCTCACGAACCGGACGTCCGATCGACACGCCGTCAGCAGCAGTGTGATCCTAGTTCTCATGAAGAATTTTTGAGATGCTCCTTTGAGTACTCGAGGTAATGTCAAGGTGTGGGCCCCACAGGGACCGATTTGGAAGTTTTACTTTGAAATATTGGTTCCTCATGAGACCTTCATTCGGGGCATATGAATAGTTGTTTTGGATTGTTTTTTTGATATCATCACAATGGATAAGTTCACCTGAAATTTTTTGGGACCGAGTTGTGGGCCCCACGAGATTCCGTATGGGCATAAAGCGGTTTTGAAAAAAAAATTGTCAGGAGTCCGTTTCAAGCAAGTCAATAGTCCATCTCGCGTGTTTTTTCACGAGAATTACAACGGTGTAATCTGTTTGGGCATGCAGAGCCTCTTTCGAGATCTCATTAAATGTGGAAACATGAAAGGGCATTGGTCGGAGTTCTCTTTGATGCACTCTGAACCAACACACGGTAGCGATGTTAGTGACACCCAGAGATGGTGCGGGCAGTGCAAAGTTATCAGACGAGTTTCAGGTTTACCCTCTAGCTGGGTTGGGCAGTGGGTTACCCACCAGCGTATCAGATTTTACCCTACAACGAGGTAGGTAGTCGGTTAACCGTTGACCTTATGGTTTACCCTCTAGTGGGGCTGGGTAGTGGTTTACCCATTGACTTTAGGGTTTACCCTCCAGTGGGGCTGGGCAGTCGGTTACATGAAGACCACATAGGGATACCCTCCACCTGGTCTGGGTAGTGGGTTACCCGAAGAATTATTTCAGACTCAACCGATTTCTATGAGGCTAGTCAGTGAATTTTCTACATGATTACCGGAGTGGTAACCTTGGTTGTATGGTTCAGAGATGAGGCAACTTTGATGTACGGAATATTTGGTCATTAGTGATGGATATCCTTAGAACTGTTGGAGACTTTTCCTTGGATGATCTTGGAGATGGAGATCCCCTTATGCACTCTTTAGGGTTTCCTATTGAGCATATATATATTTATACACCCTATTTTTCTTCCCATTCCTTGTGTTTAGTTACATTCCTTCTAGGAGGGGTGAAGACACATGAGTTATGCCATGTGCTTTCCGTGTCTAGCTCCTCTTGGTTGGACGAGTCTACTTCCTTTCATCTATTGGGTTGAGTTGCACACTCTTTCTATTATACCCTTACACTGTTCATTTTTATGTCTACTTATCACCACTTAGTACCTCCTTTGTTGCTCCCTAGATCTTTTCAGGCATCCTACTAAGTTTCTTTATACTCACCCCTTCTTAGGCTTTTCCCGCACTTGGTGTGCCCTTATAGACGGCAGACAGGTCAATCAAGACAACGGAGGAGTGTAGAGGACACATGAGCTTGGGATGCATTCAATGGTTATAGTAGGACTTTTAGGTTTGAGACTCACCAGCTGTTTACTTTCATTTACCTACTTCCAGGTTGTGGAACCTTTTAGGCTGGGCGCGTGTTTTTCCCTTTTTTTGTTCAGTTATTTTGTAAGTATTTTTCAGTACTTTACTTCTTCTATTTTTAGAAGTTGATCCATGATTGTGGTTGGGTTATAGTTCATTGTCCTTTGGTTTCTTTTTTACTCTGCACTTTTGCATCGAGTGGGCTATTTGTGTGTGTACAGGTACTTATAGAAAGGCCTCCTTGAGATTTTTATGCCTTCGATGCATGTCTCCATCCCTTGGCCAATGGAGGCAGGCTTGGGGTAGTCGCAGCTCAAGACCGGTAAGTTTGGGTTGTGACATAGCGAGTGTCTTGAGTATATCTGCTGAAATACATCCCAAACCACCCCATGTTGGTAGGGTTTCTATCTTTGTGGGAAGTGATTATCTAGCAGGTGAACATCATGTTTGTCCCTCAGAAGGCTATTAAGGGAAAAACATTGACAGACTTACATTCTGCCCACCCAGCTCATGCTGACCAATCCTTGGACCTCGATTTCCCTGATGAAGTGATTCTCTCAGTAGACCAAGACATATAGTGTTGGAAAATGTACTTTGATGGTGCTTCCCTCAGCAGACCAACAATAGTCTAAATGACCCCATACTCAATAGAGTAGGCTTGGGTATTGTCTTCATTACCCCATCACAAGCCATTCTTCCGTATTCATTCCTGTTTTTAGAAGGATGCACCAACAATGAGGTGGAGTATCGGGCTCTCATTACTGGGATCGAGATGGCCCTTGAGACTGAAATCCCCTATTTTCATGTGAAAGGGGACTTATAACTAGTCATCAAGAAGATCACTGGTGACTATGTTGTTAGAAATACCAAGCATGTACCATTGTTGGAATGCACTCTCCAGCTAATGGCCCAATTCACATCTCTCAGTAATGTTACTCATGTCCCTTGATCTCAGAACGGTTGAGTTGATGCCCTGGCCAGCTTAGTTGCATCACTTTAAGAGCCCAAACTGGATGATCTGATTATCTACATGGCACACTAGAGAGTCATTACTTACGTTACTCCAGATAATGATAACAACCCGCAGGTAAGACACCTTACCACTAGTGCCTCCATGTCAGGACCCCTAGGTCCCTCAGATGAAGTTATTGATGTATCACCTAACCAGAGAACCTCCTTTATTATGTACCTCCAAAATAGTATTCTCTCGGTGGATCGGGTTGAGAGTGAGTGAATTCGACACCGTGCATTACAGTTCAGCCTCCAGGACGGTCTTGGTAATGGGAAGGTTCTATAAAAGTGATGGTTTGATGGGGTTCTTCTTCGTTGCATTCAAGGATTTGAGATGCCCCAATTCATACAAGAGGTTCATGCTAGTTCTTGTGGGGCTCATCAGACTGGGCTCAAATTATTTCACCAGATCTAGAGACTGGGTTATTTTTTTCCCTCCATGATCCATGAATGCATAGAGTTTTCCAAAACGATTCATGCATTCCAAATTCATGCCAACTCTATACATAATTCGCCAGAGCCTCTCCATACTAATAAGTACTCTTGGCCATTTTTAGTATGGGGACTTGATGTCGTGGGACCATATCCACTAGTGACAGCTCGCTAGTGTCAGTTCATCCTGACTGCTAACGATTTCCTCTCCATGTGGGCAGAGGCAATTCCACTCAAGGAGGTCACAACCCATTCCATCATTGACTTTGTCATCTACAAAATCATCTACCAATTTAGAGTCCCTCACACCATCCTCACCGATAACAGCCTGAACTTCTGTGCATCTATGTTGAAGAAAATGTAAGCTACGTACCACATTAGTTTTAACCATACATCTTGTTATCATGTGAAAGAAAAATGACAGATCAAAGCATTAAACAAAACTCGTTATAACATTATGTAGAAAATGGTTGGTCACAGCAAGAAGAGTTGTCCAGATGAGCTCCCAAACGCCCTCCGGGATTACCGGTAATTCCATCCAGGTGACCCCATATTCCCTGGTGTATAGAAAAGAGTATGTCTTGCCCATCAATATTCAGTTTCCCTCACTGCGTATAGATGTCTATGATCAGGAAGTTCCAGATAAAGTAGCTGAAATCTATCTGACTGAGTTGGAAGCACTCGATGAGAACAAGTATCATTCCCTGCACAATCGGGAAAGGCATCAGAAGAAGATAGCTAGAGATTTCAATAATAAATACCACCTCTTCTCCTTCTGTTAAGGTGACTTTGTTTGGCCCTAAGTACACCAATGATACCTAGATAGAAACTAGCCATGTTGGCGCCCAAATGGGAAGGACCATACATCATTCATAAGGTTTACTCCAATGGTGCATACTCCCCAGAGACCATGGATGGTGAATGTATAACACCTCCCACCAATTCCATGTTCCTCAAGAAATATTTTTCAATAGTTTCTTGGGCCCACATGACCTTAAATGTTATGGTCCTACATGACCCTAAACTGTGTTAGTGTCTTACATGAACTTAAAATATCTGGTTCTACATGACCTTAAACTGTCTGGTCCAACATGGCCTTAAACTAAAAAATGACCCATTTGATGTTAAACTATAAAATATCCCACATGACGTTACACTGTATTTCCTCCTGCATGATGTTAAACTGCATTTCAACCCACATGAAGTTAACTTGTATGTCATCTCGCACGACGTTGAACTGTATGTTGTCCTGTATGACGTTAAACTATATGTTGTCTCGTATGACGTTAGACTCTATGTCGTCACACATGATGTTAAATTGTATATCATCCCGCCTTATATTAAACGGTATGTCTTCCCACATGACGTTAAATTGTATGTCATCTTGCACGACGTAAAACTATATATTGTCATGCAAGACGTTAAACTGCAAGAACTACGTGTTGCTTGATTCCCATTCTTATGGGATACGTAGGAACGCTTGGCCGCTTCATCTTGAGTCCAGCCCCAGTGTCTTCTTTGACTATCCCCATTGGTATAGTTATCTTGTAGGATCCCACATGGTGTCATGTAAGCTTATTTGGCCCCACTAATGTCAGTATTATTATGATTTCACAATTTTCCCTCCCTAATTATTCTCTCCTCCCAAATTCTCACCGTACGACGTTAAACTGCATGGCCTTCAGAACTACGCATGGCTTGATTCCCAACCTTATGGGATACATAGGAACACCCCGACATTTCATCCATAGGCCCAACCCCAAACATTGGGATCTACCATTAGGTCGAAAGACATGGTGTGGTGTAGGATTTTTCCCTCATTCACATCAAGTTCATCATGATCGTACCGTGTATCCCTCCTCCCTGACGATCTCCACCTCTTCTATTATCCATACTAACATTAAGTTTCTTGGGAACATTTTTTCTTCACACACTCCATCATTCCGGTTTCCATTATCTTTCAAATCTGAAATGGACCCCGAATGGTATGGATACTTAGAATAAGGGATCTCCCATCGTTTCGGGCCAATGACCTCGTGGACCTCGAATGAAAAATTGATACAAGTCCTGCTTTGCAAATATGGTTAGCAGTCGATGCTGATTTGATTTTCCCATTTCAGGTCATGCAATATGGATGTTGTGTTTCGATCTTGGTCAACAACTATCCTTTTTTTCTCCACCCCCATATGTCCCAATCATTGAGTGTAATGGCTCATTTTTCCCCACTATCTCGTCAAGACTCGATCTACCTTGGTCAGGAGTGTGATTCCAGCTATCTGGCCTTTATATGATGGGAATAACCTAGTTCTACTACTTGTTTTCCACACTGAGCATTGCTCACGTGGGATTATGAGCTGATGTACGGTAATACCCATGCGAGAGGTCATCTAGTTACTATTGGCCAGGATATCCAGTCATAGGTCCCTCAACCCTTTCGGCTCCCTAGCCCAAGTTCTCATCTACGATTTTGCAATGTGGTATGGACTCACGTCCTTATTCACCTCAGGCGAATTTTCCATGCCATAAATACCCCCTTTGAGACATCCATCAATTTATTTCCCTTTCCGCAAGAATATTCTTGGCCATTCTTCATGAGCCCCATCATTTTGGTTTCCATCATCCTCTTGATCCAAAAGGACCCCTGAATGGGATGGATGCTCAACCCAAGGGATATCATACCATTATAGGCCAATGTCCTCAAGCATTTCGAACAAAAAATTCATACAAGTCCCGTGTTGTGAATATGGTCAATGGTCGATGCTCAATTGTTTTCCCCCGACCTCTGGTAACACAAATACTGATATAGTGTTTCGAACATGGTCAATAGTTATCCTCTATCATGGTTTCCATTTTGTGGACATCCATAGGCATAATGATTCAGCCACTACTCAACTGTCCCATGCATATGACATTAAACTAGGAATCTATGGTCTGAGCCCTATAATCTTAACCATTGATCACAATCGTCCTTACAACATGATGATAAACTGCACATCACCCTAATTAGAACTATGTGTGGTTTGATTCCCAACATTATGGGATACGTAAGATCACCCGAACCTCAATGTCTATAGGACCAGCCCCATCTCATAGAGACCTCCCTATCATCTTGTCCCTTTGGACTATGTTCATCCAGGAGAGGGGTATATGGTGTGGTAATGGATTTTGTCTCTATTCATGATGGGTTTATAAAAACAATGTGACATGCCTCTATCTCTTGAGCACCGTTTTCTCCCATTCCCTACATTCATCTTTTCGAGTCGGATAATCCTCTTTTGGGTCCCTCAACCCTCACTGGTGATTCTCTAATGTGCCTAGGAGTACTCTATTTTAGATCCTAGAGTGTCATATTTTACCTAGACATGCTCTCACCCATTTTGAGGCTTCATGTTCCCCTTAATTTGGGATTTCAATATCTTTAACACCCCAAGGGACCCCCAAATGGCATGGATTCTCAACCCAAGGGCTCTCCTACCATTACATGATAACATCCTAGAGGGATTCAATCAACAAATTGATTGAAGTCCCACATTGCGAATATGGTCAGCAGTCGACGCTCATTTTTCGTTCCCATTTCAGGTCACATTAATAGATGTTGTGTTTTGAACACAGTCAACAGTTATCCTCTATCATCATGCGAACCCCTTCAAGCCTTAAATGTTGGTTACATGATTCATATTTTTTTCCACCTCATCATGTCCATGTGGAATTTTGACAAATCCGGTACTGTCCCTTAGTGCGCAGTTGCACGTTAGGAGGACAAAGTCGCGGTAGGGCGTCATTCGGGGCTCTGTACCGACTTCCCCTTTTACCTGTCTCACATGTGATTCAAAGGACTCTTATACCCTTGTTTCCTACATCGAGTGTGACTCACATAATCTTAGGGACTAGATCTAGGTTCTGCACTCACTTTGATGAGTGCTGCTTCTTTGTGGTCCGAGCATTAAGACCATACACTAAGATCTCCTCATATGCCATCTTCTAGAACTACCTCTAGCTTGATTTCCATGCTTATGGGACACGTAGGAACACCCAGATATCTCAACATTTTGTCCATCTAAACTGAGAGAAATTATCTCCTTCCCCATATTCTCTAAACTTTTCTGGCCCTTCGGTCCGAGGATTCTTTCTTGGAATCGCCCATGGTGTGATGTCTACCTCGTCCTCATTCACGTAGGGTATGCTTTACCACACCATGCACATTATTTCTATAACCCCATATCTCATGTATATGACTGAGCCATATGAGTTTAAACTAAGATACCTTGTCCCACATGACTTTAAACTGTTATTTATATACTGCACGATGTTAAAGTTCTTGGTTGGTCCCATCACATTACCCTAAACTGTGACATTATCATCCTGACCGCACGACGAAAAATGGACCTGAATCATGATGTCCTCACTTGAGGTGACATCATGTTTGGTATTGGTTATCCACCATACCATTTTCAATGCATAAATTTGGATTGATTCCTATGGTGATACCAGGATCCTCGGACCTCAGTTTATCTCATCACAAAAAACACACACAGACATCTATCCTAAAGGAAAAACAAGATCTATCAAATTTTTCTTCTTCTGGTATGAGGTCTAGACCCATATGACCTTATTATATCTAGAACATGTATCTTACCATGCATCCTTAATAACTACGTACAACTAGATTTCCATCCTCATGAGGTACGTAAGAATTCCCGGGTAATTTTCCTTGGTCCCATACTAACATTCAACTTTGGTCGCCTGACCAAGAAGTTTCTCTGGGAGCACATGGTGGTGATACATACTCCTACGGTCCTCACTCACACCAGGTTTTAGTAATTACCTCACCATGTGTCTCCCTATTTCAATTCTTCATGTCTAATCTCTATTACCATAAACAAAGACCATTCCACATCCTTGGCACAAGACATTAAACTGCACGACATCTTCAAGAACTACTTATGGATTGATTCCCATCCTCGTGGGATACATAGAAACACCCAAACATCTCGTTTTTGGGTCCAATCCTAGGAATTTAAAATCCTTCCCTATCTCTAGCCTCTTAGTCTCGAACTCTTTCCGCAGCATATGGTGTGGCAATTACCTCTTGGGTTCTCATTCACGTCATATTTTTAAATCGATGCACATGTGCCTCCCATGTCATTTCTCAAACTATTTTGAGTTCTATGGCCCTGAACTATGATCTCCATATGGGAACAACGCATCAAGTTTGGTTACTTCACCGCCCTGTGCATTTTCCATTAAATCATGCCCTAATTTATGGCCCATAAAACAACAATTAAGTTGGAAATATGTGACCCCCAAACCATTTTCCTTGGAAAGGGACCCAAATCTCTCTATTTGATACATCTCATTATCATACTCCGATTCACTGTGATAAAGAGGCCAAAGTGTGTAATTTTCACATGGACATTCCCTCGTTCCATGTCCATGTTTTGTGAGACTGTTATTTGGATCCTCATACCCTTCCACATCTAAAGGGACCACCGTTATGACCTAGTATCATGCCACATCGTCTCACCTACTGTCTTATACCAACATCCTTGAAGGCCTCAGATGGAATTTATGATAGGTCCCATGTTCCGAACATGGTCAGCGGTCGACCCTCATTTTTATGTCCCCATTCTAGGCTAAAGAAAAATAGATATTGTGCTTCAATCATGCTCAAAAATTGACGCACGCCTGTCATGGGGAATGGCAAAACAATATTTTATTTACCTAAGTATAGTATAGCAGTTGATCCTAGGTAGTCTCCTGAAGAGGAGTGCACACAAAACAAGGTTGTCACTTTTTGTTGGTTTTCGTAAAAAGATTGGTTTTAATTAATTTGAATGACTATGAGAGAAACAAACAACATAAATTGATTGATTTTAACAAATTATAAAGACGGTGATCGGATTGGGTTCGGCTAGACTTAGTGTTGTGCCATCATGGTTTACAATTTTTATCTCTTCTTCTTCCTTAAACTGGTAAGAGATATGTGATGAGAATTTTCCATTCTAAAACCTTAGATTGGTCTATCCTCCTACCAATGTGTTTAGGGTTGTAACAGGTCTCTTGATTAATTAGAGCAATCCCAGACTTGGAATTGTTGTTCCCTAATAAACCAAGATTTCAACATAAAATCCTACACACGTGCTTGACAACCATCGATCAATCACCACCCAACCCTAATCATGTTCCACCATATACAGATTAGAATTGGGTGGAGGGAGATGTGATCATCGACCAAAGCAATTTATAATTTCAGAATAAAAACCTTAACACAACCGCATTCGGAATTTAATACTTAATTAAGAATATTGAACCAGAAGAAGAAAGAAGAACAAATTTTATTCATTTCAAGCACAAAAACTCAAACACAACACATAGGTCCATCCTCACCTCTTTCCGATCACTCAAATGAAACTACCCCTCCATGGATGGGGTAAGCGAGATAATTCGGGAGAGGGGAGACATTTTAAAATAAAATAAATAAAAGAAAAATCTGAGAAGTTCTTCACCTTGGTGCCCCAGAAGGAATGGGGTGGCGAATGGGATGTGTTGAGGAGGAGGAGCTCTCCTCCTTTTATAGCCATATTTATGTCCTCCGAATGTTGTCGCGTATTGGACCCAATAAATTAACTCTTCACGAATTGAGACCTTCTTCAATGTTGTTCAAAATTGTCTTGGCCGTGTCCCCTCAAAAGCTCAGAGGATTTGGACAGATATTCCGAGAGTTATGGCCCTTTTACTCTGATAATGTATTCTGTCCAGTCAGAATCTCCAAAACGCCAAACCCCGGATTAGGAACCTTTAATGGAACCTCAAACGGCCAAATCCTGTGGTGATTATTTAATAAAAGATGCTCCAAAACTCCTTGCGTCCACCCACCGAATTGTACAAGCGTGGGGCCCACAATGGATGAGTTATGGATCCCACACCAAAACTAGGAAGAACTGGAAACAGTTTTCTTGATCCAACTGGTGAGATTCTTTTGAGCTTCCATATGACCGATTCAGCTTTTAGGCAAAACATATTAAATGAATCCCTGGCTGTTTAGAATCTGGAAAAGAAAGAATTTTGCAATTTGGATCAATGTAGATAATGTTATGGCCAAAATACAGAAATAAGTTAAAACTGTTAAAAATCCAAAATGGCCAATTTTTACTATTCAGCTCAAAATAACACCAAAATCATAAAAATGAAACAATTCATCTTAGAGGAACACTTTTTTGAGTTTAAAACAATGATATTCAATATAAATTAATTGAAAATATTTTCTCTATAAATTCCCCCACACTAAATCTATGCTTGTCCTCAAGCATAAAATCTCAACATGGAATTCAAAGGGCACCAATGTCACAAATATTTAAATTTCAAATGGAATAAAATAAAATGATTATCAATGTCCAATCAAATTTTCCAGTTCCACAAAAATAACAATTTAATTTCCCATTTTTCAAAGAAACAATCAATTCATGCATTTACTTTTCCCCTTTGAAAAATAATGAGGCTTCTCCTTTCATACATTCAAGCTTCTCAATTTATTATTATTAAACATGCCAAATCATGATCTACCACACTTATGAATCTTTTCTCTCATCACTCATGATACAATTAATAGTGGAGTTATGCTCATATCATGAGAACATGCTCCTTACCCATAGGCTTGTAAAGTAACTACTTTCTCCGCTTTGTAAAGACAAAACACACATAAAATCATGAGGACTTGCAATAAAGGTTCAAATGACTCTGTGGATTAGGGTTGGTGGGTAAATGATTGAAATAATTTAAGGCCAAAAGTATGAAGTTTTACTCTTAAGTACAATGCATGATTAATCAAGTGAAAACACAAGATGAACCTCACTCAAATACCTTTGAAATGTGAATCACAACACCACTCCCCTTTCAATGACATGGGTCATGAGTCAATAAATGATTACAAAGAATGATATCATCCAAGTTCTGCCTGTTTTTTTTTGTAAAGCTCCAGAAAGGAACAACTTTATTTTCTTTTTTTTTGTAAAGCTCCAGAAAGGCACAGCTTTATTTTGAATTTTTTTTCTTTTTTTTGGAGAACTGGATGAAATGAAAGAAGCATAATGAAATGATGACTCATGCCCAATTTTCTAATAATACATTGCCCAAAATGATGACGCACACTTTACACCACCCAAAAATGATACATATCCCAAGGAACGCACACGAAAGGCCCTTCCCCCACACTCAAACTTGAAATAACCATGAAAAAAATACTAAAAGTGCGGGTAGGTAAGGAAAAATTGGATTGTAATGTGGCTTAAACCTATAAGGCAATTCATGGCATCTAAGGGCTTACGGAGGATAAATGTAAAGGTGGGTATTAGGATAAAATGTGGCTAGCCAAAGAGATACCTCAATCATTTTAAATGTGGTTTTGTACAGTCATAGCTTTGACAAGTTTCAATATAAGTTCTAGCAGGTGTCACATCCCAAGATCACTCAAGAAATATGCTCAAGATAAAATAGGAAACATTTGGTCTAGAAATCCTCTCAGAAATGAGAATATGATATTGGACAATCACTCATGGCATGATTAATAATAACAAATTAATTCACATGAATTTCGGAAATTCAAAGAATAAAAAATGGAAGGGAAATTTCATTTACATGAATCAATTAATTCCCTTAAATCATGAGTCCTTATTTCAATATCCTTGCTTCACTTTAATCATCCAATTATCCATATTAATCATTCAATCTCAGAAAAATTGAAATCTAAAACATAGAATCACTGGATTTCTATGAAACTCATGTCTCCTAGAGAAGTCAAGTAAAACATGAATTCAAGCGTGGGCATGCCTTTTTTTGATTAATTCTTTAAAAGACTAAAAATGTAGGGAATAAAGTCGGATAATATAGAATTGAAACTCATACTCCCCTATCAAATGGATCGTTTTCTTCACGATGTATAATCCCATGACACCCTCTTCATTAATGGACCTGAAAAAAAATGAAAACAATTGATAGTGCAGGCTCGTTCAATCATGCTGGTAAATTACTAAGAAGACAAGTGGAAAATGGGGGAAAATGTGGGTTGCCTCCCGGTAGTGCCTTTGTTTAATGTCGTTGGCTCGACAAAACAAAACAAAACAAAAAATAATTTTTTTTTCAAAAATATCATGGACTACAAGATTTCCTCCCCACACTTAATTGATGCAGTGTCCACAATGCATGTAAATGGTATTTTTTATGTACGTTTCAAAAAGATGGAGTTACTGCATTTAATCAAGTGTAATGGAATGATGAAACCTGGTAGGTGTTCATTTGTATTCAGGGTGAAGGAGTGTGATCTCCTCCACTGGTTCTTGAGGTACGGTCCCATGGAACTTCTTCAGCCTCTGCCCATTTATAGTGAATGGGTTTCCTCCTCCTTCCTTTTGAATCTGGCATAAGCTTAAGTCTATATTTGAAGAGTAACACGTGATCTCCAGGGTTTAAGGTTCTTGGTTGAATTATCTTGTCATGGTCCATCCTTGTTCTCTCTTTATAGATCATTGAGTTTTCAAAAGATTCCCTTCTAATTTCCTCTAACTCTTGAAACTGCAATCTTCGTTCTTTCCCAGCTTTCTCAAGGTCCAGATTCATCTCTCTGACCGCCCAGTAGGCTCTATGATCCAACTACACAGGAAGGTGGAAACTCTTTCCATAGATCAATCTATAGGGACTCATCCCTATCGGTGTTTTGTAGGCTGTTCTGTATGCCCATCATGTATCATCTAACTTTTGGCTCCAGTCCTTCCGGTTGGGCTTAATAGTCTTCTCCAGAATGGATTTGATTTCTCTATTAGAGACTTCTGCTTGGCCATTTGTTTGGGGATGGTATGAGTTAGATGTTCTATGATGCACCCCATATTTTTTCAGCAATGCTTCCATTTTCCTGTTGCAGAAATGAGTTCCCTGATCACTGATGATTTCTCGTGGCACGCCAAACCTACAGAAAATGTTAGCCCTAACAAAATCACAAACAACTTTTGCATCATCAGTTCTGGTTGCTTTTGCTTCCACCCATTTTGAAAAATAGTCTACAGCCAAAAGAATAAATGAATTTCCAAATTACATCGGGAATGGTCCCATGAAATCTATGCCCCAAAATTCAAAAATTTCACAAAAGGTTATTGGTTTTTGTGGAATTTCATGTTGTTTGGATATGTTACCAGAAAATTTGCATTTTTCACATCTTTTACAAAATTCATATGCATCCTTGAATAAGGTGGGCCAGTAGAGTCCAGATTCTAAAACTTTTTGGGCAGTCCTATGAGGTCCAAAGTGGCCTCCACATGATAATTTTTGACAAAATTCAAACACTGATTCAATTTCACTTCTTAGCAGGCATCTTCTTATGATTTGATCATTACAAATTTTCCACAGAAATGGATCTTCCCAAATGTAAAATCTTGATTCAGATTTAAGCTTATGTAGTTGATGAGATCTTAGATGAGAGGGTACCTGAGATTTTACCAAATAGTTGACAATGTTGGCATACCATGGTACTTCACTGTTGATGATGTAGAGTTGTTCTCCAGGAAGCTCATCATTAAGTGGGTTCTGCTTTGGTATTTATGTTTCAGCGGTGTGGGGTAATCGACTCAGATAATCAGCCACTTGATTTTCAGTCCCCTTCTTATCTTTGATTTCCAAATTGAACTCTTGTAAGAGTAGCATCCATCTCACCAACCGTGGTTTAGCATCCGCCTTTTTCATTAAGTACCTAAGAGTTTCATGATCAGAAAAAACAACAACTTTCGTGCCCAGAAGATATGATCGGAATTTATCTAGTGCAAAAACGACTGCAAGGAACTCCTTCTCTGTGGTTGTGTAATTTATTTGTATTTCATCCAAGTTCCTTGATGCGTAGGAGATGACTTGAGGCTTGCTGTCAATTCTTTGTGATAGAGCGGCTCCCACTGCTTGGTTGGATGCATCACAAAGTATCTCGAAAGGGTAATCCCAATTGGGTGGCTGCATTATTGTTGGTGTTATCAGATATTCCTTTAATTCATCAAATGATTCCCTACATGCACAATCAAAATTAATGTTAGCATCCTTTAGAAGTAATCTTGAGAGAGGGAGAGAAATCTTACTGAAATCCTTGATGAATCATCTGTAAAATCATGCATGCCCTAAAAAGGATCTAACATGTTTGAAACAAGTTGGATATGGTAAGGAATTTATTACATCAACTTTTGATTTATCAACCTGAATCCCATTTTGTGAAATTATGTGCCCCAACACTATCCCTTTTTCAACCATGAAATGACATTTTTCAAAATTTAAGACAAGGTTCTTTTCAATGCATGTTTTCAAAACCTTTTCCAAATTTCTCAATCAATGGTCAAATGAATTTCCAAAAACTATGAAATCATCAAGAAACACCTCTAAGAAATCCTCAATGTGGTCCGAGAAAATACTCACCATACACCGTTGAAATGTACCTGGGGTATTGCATAGCCCGAAAGGCATCCTTTTGTAGGCGAATGTTCCAAAAGGGCAGGTGAAGGTTGTCTTCTCCAGGTCTTCTGGTGCAATTGGTACCTGAAAATATCATGAGAATCCATCTAAAAAATAGTAATGAGTATTTCCAGCTAACCTTTCAAGCATCTGATCAATGAATGGAATAGAAAATTGATCTTTTCTGGTAACTTGATTTAGCTTCCTGTAATCTATACACACTCTCCAGATATTTTGTATTCTCATGGGGATCAGTTCATTTATTTCATTTGTGACAGTGGTCAGGCCTGTTTTCTTGGGGACTACATGAATTGGGCTGACCCATTGAGAATCAGCGATTAGGTAAATGATATCGGCTGCTAACAATTTCTCAATATCTTTCTTAACGACCTCCATGATTATGGGATTGAGTCTTCTTTGAGGTTGTCTAACTGGCTGAGATTCACTTTCTAAAAATATCCTGTGAGATCATACCTTAGGGTTGATTCCAGGAATATCACATAAACTCCATCCTACAGCTTTTACATTCCTTTTGAGAAGGTCAATCAATGTTTGTTCTTGTGAATGGGATAGGTTATTGGCAATGATTACTGACAATTTCTCTCCTTCCATTAGGTAAGCATACTTCAAGTCACATGGCAAAGGCTTCAGTTCTAAACATGGGGGTTGTTCAAGGGATGATATTGCATTTATGTTTCCTACATATAATGTTGAATTCTCTGGAATAATCTTACTTCCTCTTAACAAATCATCGAAAAAATCAGATTTTACCTCATCCTCCAACATGATATCGGAATTTTCAGGTTCATGGGAGTTATAAAATTCAAATGAATAATGTTCTCCCACAGATAACAAGTCATGAAGCATACCTGAGTCTTCAATTGGTTCTATACCTTCATCATGGGAGATTTCATAAAGTGAGTGATTGCTGGACGGGTGTTTCATCGTATCAAGAATATTGAAGTGTACCGTACTATCTCTGAGCTCCATGGTGAGTTTTCCTTCATGCACGTTGATGATTTTCCTTTCTGTTTTCAGGAATGGTCTCCCTTGGATGATGGGAGATTGGGATGGTTCTCGGTCTTCTTCCATGGTAAGGATATAAAAGTCTACTGGAAAGATTAATCCTCTCACTCCTACAAGTACATCTTCAACGACTCCAGCTGGGAAAACGGTGGATCTGCTTGCTAATTGTACCACCACCCGAGTTGATTTTAGTTCTCTGATCTTCAAAGATGAAAACACAGAGTGAGGCATCACATTTATCGAAGCTCCAAGATCACATAGTGCATCAGTAAAATTTAATGAACCGATAGTGCATGGAATAGAGAAAGTCCATGGATCTTGACATTTTTTCGGTATCGGTGGTGTGATCAATGCTGAGACGCTTCTTCCTAAGTTGATTCTTTCATTTCCATCCAGCCTCTTTCTTTTAGTACATAGCTCCTTTAGAAATTTTGCATATTTAGGGATTTTCCTGATTGCATCCAGTAGTGGAATGTTAATCTCAACTTTTCGGAATGTTTCCTGAATTTCTCGTTGAATTTGTTCTTCTTCTCCCTTCTTTGACTCAACCAATGCTAATGGGAATGGTGCTGGAATATCCTTTTTCTCCCTTTTTTGTTTCTACAATGGTGTTTCTAGTATTTCTTTCTTAAACCTTGTTCTTTCTAATTTGTTTTTGACTCCATCTTTTGGTTGGACAGGACGAGCTTTAGCAGGTTCCCTAGATTCATCCTCCTCATATTGTTCTAGTGGGTTGAGCTCCTTCCCGCTTCGGGTTGTGATTGCACTAACGTTTTCTTTTGGATTGGGAATTTTTTGTGCATGAAGCTTACCTTGGTTCTTGGTGAGAGCATCCATAATGCTTGAAAATTGATCAGCTAGCTTGTCCATCTTATCTTCTATTCCCACAACTCTTGTCTTCAGTTGTTGGTCTTCATTTGTCAGTGCACTTGTGGATGGTTTCTCATAATTATTCCACTGGAAAGGTGGTGGTTGAAAATTTTGTTGTTGTTGGAAGGTCTTCTGATAAGGTTGTTGGAATGCTATCGGGTTCTGATATTGCTGCTGAAAAGGTGCTCTGGCTTGGTTCTGTTGAAACCCATACCCTGGTTGGGTTTGCGGTTGGTATTGCCTTTGTTGATAGGCTGCAGCACAACTTTCTGTCCCCTTTACTTCTGGACATTGATCAATGTAATGAGAATTAGAAGAGCATAAACCACATACCTAATTCGGTCCTTGTTGTTCCTTCACATGGTTCACAGTTATTTGTCGCACCAACCTGGTGAGTTCACCCATTTCATTCCTAATTAAATCTACTGAATCAGATGTTCTTACCTCATGGATTCCTCTGGTGATCGTACCTCGAGTTCCAAACTGCTGTGAATTTTGTGCAATCTTTTCAATCAGAATTCGTATATCTGCAGGTGATTTATCAATGAGGGCTCCTCCCGACAAGGCATCTAGTAGATTCCTGTCATTGTCAAGCAATCCTTGGTAGAATCACACAAGGAATTGGTCCTCTTCTATTTCTTGGTGTGGACAACTTGCACAAAGCTTCTTGAAACGTTTCCAGTATTCGTAGAGTGTTTCTCCAGTAGATTGATGGATGACATAAATCTCATTCTTTATTGCAGTGCTCCTAGATGTTGGGAAGAATCTTTGTAGAAAGCATTTTTTAGATCTTCCCATTCACTGATCTCTCCCGGTTGTAGATTGTACAACCATTCCTTTGCTGCTCCCTCTAGTGAGAAGGGGAAAGCCCTCTACTTCACATGCTCTTCCGCGACTGCTCGAGGTTTGAAGCTGGTGCAGACATAGGTAAATTCTTGAATATGTCGATTCGGGTCTTCACCTGCAAGACCATGAAATTTAGGAAGCACTTGGATCATGTTAATTCGCAATTTAAAGTCATTTTCTAAGGCAGGAATTGCAAGTTGATAACTTTGATTGACAAATTGAGGTGCACTGATATCACGTAGGGTTCGGTTGGGATTTACAGCCATTATTAAAGGTTCAAAGTCTTCACTCAAGGTATCACTTGAATCGGTGATATTGATTTCTTCAAATTCTTTGGGAAGATTTTGATTTTTCAATTTGGTTATTGTGCGCTCAATTTCTGGATCGAATTCTAATAAATTTCTATTTGAACTACGGGTCATTCAAAATAGATTTTTTTTAAAAAAAGATTTGAGGCACTGCCTCCCCGGCAACGGCGCCAAGTTTGACGCACGCCTGTCATGGGGCGTGGAAAAACAATATTTTATTTACCTAAGTATAGTATAGAAGTTGATCCTAGGTAGTCTCCCGAAGAGGAGTGCACCCAAAACAGGGTTGTCACTTTTTGTTGGTTTTCATAAAAAGATTGGTTTTAATTAATTTGAATGACTATGAGAGAAACAAAAAACAGAAATTGATTGATTTTAACAAATTATAAAGACGGTGATCGGATTGGGTTTGGCTAGACTTAGTGTTGTGCCATCATGGTTTACAATTTTTATCTCTTCTTCTTCCTTAAACTGGTAAGAGAGATGTGATGAGAATTTTCCTTTCTAAAACCATAGATTGGTCTATCCTCTTTCCAATGTGTTTAGGGTTGTAGAAGGTCTCTTGATTAATTAGAGAAATCCCAGACCTGGAATTGTTGTTCCCTAATAAACCAAGATTTCAACATACAATCCTACACACGTGCTTGACAACCGTCGAGCAATCACCACCCAACCCTAATCATATTCCACCGTATACAGATTAGAATTGGGTGGAGGGAGATGTGATCATCGACCAAAGAAATTTATAATTTCAGAATAAAAACCTTAACACAACCGCATTCGGAATTTAACACTTAATTAAGAATTGGAACCAGAAGAAGAAAGAAGAACAAATTTTATTCATTTCAAGCACAGAAACTCAAGCACAACACATAGGTCCATCCTCCCCTCTTTCTGATCACTCAAATGAAACTACCCCTCCATGGATGGGGTAAGCGAGATAATTTGAGGGAGGGGAGAAATTTTAAAATAAAATAAATAAAAGAAAAATCTGATAAGTTCTTCTCCTTGGTACCCCAGAAGGAATGGGGTGGGGAATGGGATGTGTTGAGGAGGATGAGCTCTCCTCCTTTTATATCCATATTTCTGTCCTCCGAATGTTGTCGCGTATTGGACCCAATAAATGACCTCTTCACGCGTTGATCCCTTCTTCAATGTTGTTCAACATTGTCTTGGACGTGTCCCCTCAAAATCTCAGCAGCTTTGGATATGTATTCCGAGAGTTATGACCCTTTTACTCTAATCATTTATTCTGTCCAGTCAGAATCTCCAAAACGCCAAACCCCGGATTAGGAAGATTTAATGGACCCTCAAACGGCCGAATCCCGCGGTGCTTCCTTAATAAAAGATTCTCCAAAACTCCTTGCGCGTCCATCCACCGAATTGTACAAGCTTGGGGCCCACAATGGATGATTTATGGATCCCACACCAAAACTAGGAAGAACTGGAAACAGTTTTCTTGATCCAACTTGTGAGCTTCTTTTGAGCATCCATATGACCGATTCAGCTTTTAGGAAAAACATATTAAATGAAGACCTAGATGTGTAGAATCTGGAAAAGATATAATTTTTCAATTTGGATCAATGTAGATAATGTTATGGCCAAAATAAAGAAATAATTTAAAACTGTTAAAAATCCAAAATGGCCAATTTTTACTATTCAGCTCAAAATAACACCAAAATCATAAAAATGAAACAATTCATCTTAGAGGAACACTTTTTTGAGTTTAAAACAATGATATTCAATATAAATTAATTGAAAATATTTTCTCTATCAATTCTCCCACACTTAATCTATGCTTGTTCTAAAGCATAAAATCTCAACATGGAATTCAAAGGGCACCAATGTCACCAATATTTAAATTTCAAATGGAATAAAATCAAATGATTATCAATGTCCAATCAAATTTTCCAGTCCCACAAAAATAACAATTTAATTTCCCATTTTTCAAAGAAACAATCAATTCATGCATTTACTTTTCCCCTTTGAAAAATAATGAAGCTTCTCCTTTCATTCATTCAAGCTTCTCAATTTATTATTATTAAACATGCAAAATCATGATCTACCTCACTTATTAATCTTTTCTCTCATCACCCATGATACAATTAATAGTGGAGTTATGCTCATATCATGAGAACATACTCCTTACCCATAGGCTTGTAAAGTAACTACTTTCTCCACTTTGTAAAGACAAAACACACATAAAATCATGAGGACTTGCAATAAAGGTTCAAATGACTCTGTGGATTAGGGTTGGTGGGTAAATGATTGAAATAATTTAAGGCCAGAAGTACGAGGTTTTACTCTTAAGTACAATGCATGATTAATCAACTGAAAACACAAGATGAACCTCACTCAAATCCCCTTGAAATGTGAATCACAACAACACTCCCCTTTCAATGACATGGGTCATGAGTCAATAAATGATTACAAAGAATGATATCATCCAAGTTCTCCCTGTTTTTTTTTGTAAATCTCCAGAAAGGCACAGCTTTCTTTTCTTTTTTTTTTATAAATCTCCAGAAAGGCATAGCTTTATTTTGAATTTTTTTCTTCTTTTTTTTGGAGAACTGGATGAAATGAAAGAAGCATAATGAAATGATGACTCATTCCCAATTTTCTAATAATACATTGACCAAACTGATGACGCACACATTACACCACCCAAAAATGATAGATATCCCAAGGAACGCACACGAAAGGCCCTTCCCCCACACTCAAACTTGAAATAACCATGCAAAAAATACTAAAAGTGCGGGTAGGTAAGGAAAAATTGGACTGTAATGTGGCTTAAACCTATAATGAAATTCATGGAATCTAAGGGATTACGAAGGATAAATGTAAAGGTGGGTCTTAGAATAAAATGTGGCTAGCCAAAGAGATGCCTCAATTATTTTAAATGTGGTTTTGTACAGTCATAGATTTGACAAGTTTCAATACAAGTTCAAGAAGGTGGCACATCCCAAGATCACTCAAGAAATATGTTCAAGATAAAATAGGAAACATTTGGTCTAGAAATCCTCTCAGGAATGAGAATATGATATTGGACAATCACTCATGGAATGATTAATAATAACAAATTAATTCACATGAATTCCGGAAATTCAAAGAATGAAAAATGGAAGGTAAATTTCATTTACATGAATCAATTAATTCCCTTAAATCATGAGTCCTTATTTCAATATCCTTGCTTCACTTTAATCATCCAATTATCCATTTTAATCATTCAATCTCAGAAACATTGAAATCTAAAACATATAATCACTGTATTTCTATGAAACTCATGTCTTCTAGAGAAGTCAAGTAAAACATGAATTCAAGCGTGGACATGCCTTTTTTTGATTAATTCTTTAAAAGACTAAAAATGTAGGGAATAAAGTTGGATAATATAGAATTGAAACTCATACTCCCCTATCAAATGGATCCTTTTCTTCACGACGTATAATCCCATGACACCCTCTTCATTAATGGACCTGAAAAAAAATGAAAACAATTGATAGTGCAGGCCCATTAAATCATACTGGTAAATGACTAAGAAGACAAGTGGAAAATGGTGGAAAATGCGGGTTGCCTCCCGGTAGCACCTTTGTTTAATGTCGTTGGCTTGAAAAAACAAAACAAAACAAAAATTAATTTTTTTTTGAAAAAGCTCATCGACTACAAGATTTCCTCCCCCACACTTAATTGATGCAGTGTCCACAATGCATGTAAATGGAATTTTTTATGTACGTTTCAAAAATTTGGAGTTACTGCATTTAATCAAGTGTAAAGGAATGATGAAACCTGGTAGGTGTTCATTTGTATTCAGGGTGAAGGAGTGTGATCTCCTCCACTGGTTCTTGAGGTACGGTCCCATGGAACTTCTTTAGCCTCTGCCCATTTATAGTGAATGGGTTTCCTCCTGCTTCCTTTTGAATCTGGCATAAGCTTAAGTCTGGATTTGAAGAGTAACGCATGATCTCCAGGGTTGAAGGTTCTTGGTTGAATTATCTTGTCATGGGCCATCCTTGTTCTCTCTTTATAGATCATTGAGTTTTCAAAAGATTCCCTTCTAATTTCCTCTAACTCTTGCAACTGCAATATTCTTTCTTTCCCAGCTTTCTCAAGGTCCAGATTCATCTCTCTGACCGCCCAGTAGGCTCTATGCTCGAACTCCACATGAAGGTGGAAACTCATTCCATAGATCAATATATAGGGACTCATCCCTATCGGTGTTTTGTAGGCCGTTCTGTATGCCCATAATGTATCATCTAACTTTCGGCTCCAGTCCTTCCAGTTGGGTTTAACAGTATTCTCCAGAATGGCTTTGATTTCTCTATTAGAGACTTCTGCTTGGCCATTTGTTTGGGTATGGTATGGGGTAGATGTTATATGATGCACCCCATATTTCTTCAGCAATGCTTCCATTTTCTTGTTGCAGAAATGAGTTCCCTGATCACTGATGATTTCTCGTGGCACGCCAAACCTACAGAAAATGTTAGCCCTAACAAAATCACAAACAACTTTTGCATCATCAGTTATGGTTGCTTTTGCTTCCACCCATTTTGAAACATAGTCAACAGCCAAAAGAATAAATGAATTTCCAAATGACATCGGGAATGGTCCCATCAAATATATGCCCCAAACTTCAAAAATTTCACAAAAGGTTACTGGTTTTTGTGGCATTTCATGTCGTTTGGATATGTTACCATAAAATTGGAATTTTTCACATCTTTTACAAAATTCATATGCATCCTTGAATAAGGTGGGCCAGTAGAGTCCTCATTCTAAAACTTTTCGGGCAGTCCTATGAGGTCCAAAGTGGCCTCCACATGATAATTTATGACAAAATTCAAACACTGATTCAATTTCACTTCTTGGCCAGCATCTTCTTATGATTTGATCATTACAAATTTTCCACAGAAATGGATCTTCCCAAATGTAAAATCTTTATTCAGATTTAAGCTTATGTTGTTGATGAGAGCTTAGATGAGAGGGTACCTGAGATGTTACCAAATAGTTGACAATGTTGGCATACCATGGTACTTCACTATTGATGATGTAGAGTTGTTCTCCGGGAAGCTCATCATTAAGTGGGTTCTGCTTTGGTATTTCTGTTTCAGCGGTGTGGGGTAGTCGACTCAGATGATCAGCCACTTGATTTTCAGTCCCCTTCTTATCTTTGATTTCCAAATTGAACTCTTGTAAGAGTAGCATCCATCTCACCAACCGTGGTTTAGCATCATCCTTTTTCATTAAGTGCCTAAGAGCTGCATGATTAGAAAAAACAATAACTTTAGTTCCCAGAAGATATGATCGGAATTTATCTATTGCAAAAACGACTGCAAGGAACTCCTTCTCTGTGGTTGTGTAATTTATTTGTGTTTCATCCAAGGTCCTTGATGCATAGGAGATGAATTGAGGATTGCTGTCAATTCTTTGTGATAGAGCGGCTCCCACTGCTTGGTTGGATGCATCACAAAGTATCTCGAAAGGGTAATCCCAATTGGGTGGCTGCATTATTGGTGGTGTTATCAGACTTTCCTTCAATTCATCAAATGATTCCCTACATGCACAATAAAAATTAAAGTTAGCATCCTTTAGAAGTAATCTTGAGAGAGGGAGAGAAATCTTACTAAAATCCTTGATGAATCTTCTGTAAAATCATGCATACCCTAAAAAGGATCTAACATGTTTGACACAAGTTGGATATGGTACGGAATTTATTACATCAACTTTTGATTTATCAACCTAAATCCCATTTTGTGAAATTATGTGCCCCAACACTATCCCTTTTTCAACCATGAAATGACATTTTTCAAAATTTAAGACAAGGTTCTTTTCAATGCATGTTTTCAAAACATTTTCCAAATTTCTCAATAAATGGTCAAATGAATTTCCAAAAACTGTGAAATCATCAAGAAACACCTCTAAGAAATCCTCAATGTGGTCCGAGAAAATACTCACCATACACCGTTGAAATGTACATGGGGCATTGCATAGCCCGAAAGGCATCCTTTTGTAGGAAAATGTTCCAAAAGGGCAGGTGAAGGTTGTCTTATCCTGGTCTTCTGGTGCCATTGGTACCTGAAAATATCATGAGAATCCATCTAAAAAACAGTAATGAGTATTTCCAGCTAACCTTTCAAGCATCTGATCAATGAATGGAATAGGAAAGTGATCTTTTCTGGTAACTTGATTTAGCTTCCTGTAATCTATACACACTCTCCAGCTGTTTTGTATTCTCATGGGGATCAGTTCATTTCTTTCATTTGTGATAGTGGTCAGGCCAGTTTTCTTGGGGACTACATGAATTGGGCTGACCCATTGAGAATTAGAGATTGGGTAAATGATATCAGCTGCTAACAATTTCTCAATCTCTTTCTTAACGACCTCCATGATTGTGGGATTGAGTCTTCTTTGAGGTTGTCTAACTGGCCGAGATTCACTTTCTAAAAATATCCTTTAAGATCATACCTTAGGGTTGATTCCAGTAATATCACCTAAACTCCATCCTACATCTTTTACATTCCTTTTGAGAAGGTCAATCAATGTTTGTTCTTGTGAATGGGATCGGTTATTGGCAATGATTACTGACATTTTCTCTCCTTCCATTAGGTAAGCATACTTCAAGTCACATGGAAAAGGCTTCAGTTCTAAACATGGGGGTTGTTCAAGGGATGATATTGCATTTATGTTTCCTACATATAATGTTGAATTCTCTGGAATAATCTTACTTCCTCTTAACAAATCATCGAAAAAATCAGATTTTACCTCATCCTCCAACATGATATCAGAATTTTCAGGTTCATGGGAGTTATAAAATTCAAATGAATAATGTTCTCCCATAGATAACAAGTCATGAAGCATACCTGAGTCTTCAATTGGTTATATACCTTCATCATGGGAGATTGCATAAAGTGAGTGATTGCTGGACGGGTGTTTCATCGTATCAAGAATATTGAAGTGTACCGTACTATCTCTGAGCTCCATGGTGAGTTTTCCTTCATGCACATTGATGATTGTCCTTGCTGTTTTCAGGAATGGTCTCCCTAGGATGATGGGAGATTGGGATGGTGCTCGGTCTTCCTCCATGGTAAGGACATAAAATTCTGCTGGAAAGATTAATCCTCTCACTCCTACAAGTACATCTTCAACGACTCCAGCTGGGAAAACGGTGGATCTGCTTGCTAATTGTACCACCACCCGAGTTGATTTTAGTTCTCTGATCTGCAAAGATGAAAACACAGAGTGAGGCATCACATTTATCGAAGCTCCAAGATCACATAGTGCATCAGTAAAATTTAATGAACCGATAGTGCATGGAATAGAGAAAGTCCATGGATCTTGACATTTTTGCGGTATCGGTGGTGTGATCAATGCTGAGACGCTTCTTCCTAAGTTGATTCTTTCATTTCCATCCAGCCTCTTTCTTTTAGTACATAGCTCCTTTAGAAATTTTGCATATTTAGGGATTTTCCTGATTGCATCCAGTAGTGGAATGTTAATCTCAACTTTTCGGAATGTTTCCTGAATTTCTCGTTGAATTCGTTCTTCTTCTCCCTTCTTTGACTCAACCAATGCTAATGGGAATGGTGCTGGAATATCCTTTTTCTCCCTTTTTTGTTTCTACAATGGTGTTTCTAGTATTTCTTTCTTAAACCTTGTTCTTTCTAATTTGTTTTTGACTCCATCTTTTGGTTGGACAAGACGAGCTTTAGCAGGTTCCCTAGATTCATCCTCCTCATATTGTTCTAGTGGTTTGAGCTCCTTCCCGCTTCGGGTTGTGATTGCACTAACGTTTTCTTTTGGATTGGGAATTTTTTGTGCATGAAGCTTACCTTGGTTCTTGGTGAGAGCATCCATAATGCTTGAAAATTGATCAGCTAGCTTGTCCATCTTATCTTCTATTCCCACAACTCTTGTCTTCAGTTGTTGGTCTTAATTTGTCAGTGCACTTGTGGATGGTTTCTAATAATTATTCCACTGGAAAGGTGGTGGTTGAAAATTTTGTTGTTGTTGGAAGGGCTTCTGATAAGGTTGTTGGAATGCTATCGGGTTCTGATATTGCTGCTGAAAAGGTGCTCTGGCTTGGTTCTGTTGAAACCCATACCCTGGTTGGGTTTGCGGTTGGTATTGCCTTTGTTGATATGCTGCAGCACAACTTTCTGTCCCCTTTACTTCTGGACATTGATCAGTGTAATGAGAATTAGAAGAGCATAAACCACATACCTAATTCGGTCCTTGTTGTTCCTTCACATGGTTCACAGTTATTTGTCGCACCAACCTGGTGAGTTCACCCATTTCATTCCTAATTAAATCTACTGAATCAGATGTTCTTACCTCATGGATTCCTCTGGTGATCGTACCTCGAGTTCCAAACTACTGTGAATTTTGTGCAATCTTTTCAATCAGAATTCGTATATCTGCAGGTGATTTATCAATGAGGGCTCCTCCCGACAAGGCATCTAGTAGATTCCTGTCATTGTCAAGCAATCCTTGGTAGAATCACACAAGGAATTGGTCCTCTTCTATTTCTTGGTGTGGACAACTTGCACAAAGCTTCTTGAAACGTTCCCTGTATTCGTAGAGTGTTTCTCCAGTTGATTGATGGATGAAATAAATCTCCTTCTTTATTGCAGTGCTCCTAGATGTTGGGAAGAATCTTTGTAGAAAGCATTTTTTTCGATCTTCCCAGTAACTGATCTCTCCCGGTTGTAGATTGTACAACCATTCCTTTGTTGCTCCCTCTAGTGAGAAGGGGAAAGCCCTATACTTCATATGCTCTTCCGCGACTGCTCGAGGTTTGAAGCTGGTGCAGACATAGGTAAATTCTTGAATATGTCGATTCGGGTCTTCACTTGCAAGACCATGAAATTTAGGAAGCACTTGGAACATGTTAATTCGCAATTCAAAATCATTTTCTAAGGCAGGAATTGCAAGTTGATAATTTTGATTGACAAATTGAGGTGCACAGATGTCACGTAGGGTTCGGTTGGGATTTACAGCCATTATTAAAGGTTCAAAGTCTTCACTCAAGGTATCACTTGAATCGGTGATATTGATTTCTTCAAATTATTTGGGAAGATTTTGATTTTTCAATTTGGTTATTGTGCGCTCAATTTCTGGATCGAATTCTAATAAATTTCTATTTGAACTACGGGTCATTCAAAAGAGATTTTTTTTTAAAAAAAAGATTTGAGGCAATGCATCCCCGGCAACGGCGCCAAGTTTGATGCACGCCTGTCGTGGGGCATGGAAAAACAATATTTTATTTACCTAAGTATAGTATAGCAGTTGATCATAGGTAGTCTCCCGAAAAGGAGTGCACACAAAACAAGGTTGTCACTTTTTGTTGGTTTTCGTAAAAATATTGGTTTTAATTAATTTGAATGACTATGAGGGAAACAAACAACAGAAATTGATTGATTTTAACAAATTATAAAGACGGTGATCGGATTGGGATCGGCTAGACTTAGTGTTGTGCCATCATGGTTTACAATTTTTATCTCTTCTTCTTCCTTAAACTGGTAAGAGAGATGTGATGAGAATTTTCCTTTCTAAATCCTTAGATTGGCCTATCCTCCTTCCAATGTGTTTAGGGTTGTAAAAGGTCTCTTGATTAATTAGAGCAGTCCCAGACCTGGAATTGTTGTTCCCTAATAAACCAAGATTTCAACATACAATCCTACACACGTTCTTGACAACCGTCGAGCAATCACCACCCAACCCTAATCATGTTCCACCGTATACAGATTAGAATTGGGTGGAGGGAGATGTGATCGTCGACCAAAGCAATTTATAATTTTAGAATAAAAACCTTAACACAACCGCATTCGTAATTTAATACTTAATTAAGAATTGGAACCAGAAGAAGAAAGAAGAACAAATTTTATTCATTTCAAGCACAAAAACTCAAGCACAACACATAGGTCCATCCTCCCCTCTTTTTGATCACTCAAATGAAACTACCCCTCCATGGATGGGGCAAGCGAGATAATTCGGGAGAGGGGAGACATTTTAAAATAAAATAAATAAAAGAAAAATCTGAGATGTTCTTCTCCTTGGTGCCCTAGAAGGAATGGGGTGGAGAATGGGATGTGTTGAGGAGGAGGAGCTCTCCTCCTTTTATATCCATATTTCTATCCTCCGAATTTTGTTGCGTATTGGACCCAATAAATGACCTCTTCACGTGTTGATCCCTTCTTCAATATTGTTCCAAATTTTCTTGGACGTGTCCCCTCAAAATATCAGCGGCTTTGGACAGGTATTCCAAGAGTTATGGCCCTTTTACTCTGATCATTTATTCTGTCTAGTCAGAATCTCCAAAACGCCAAACCCCGGATTAGGAAGCTTTAATGGACCCTCAAACAGCCGAATCCTGCGGTGATTCCTTAAAAAAAAAACTCCTTGCGCGTCCACCTACAGAATTTGACAAGCTTGGGGCCCAAAACGGATGAGTTATGGATCCCATACCAAAACATGGAAGAACTGGAAACTGTTTTCTTGATCCAACTTGTGAGCTTCTTTTGAGCATCCATATGACTGATTCAGCTTTTAGGCAAAACATATTAAATTAATCCATGGATGTGTAGAATCTGGAAAAAAATAATTTTTCAATTTGGATCAATGTAGATAATGTTATGGCCAAAATACAGAAATAAGTTAAAACTGTTAAAAATCCAAAATGGCCAATTTTTACTATTCATCTCAAAATAACACCAAAATCATAAAAATGAAACAATTCATCATAGAGGAACACTTTTGTGAGTTTAAGACAATGATATTAAATATAAATTAATTGAAAATATTTTCTCTATCAACAGTCATCCTCTATCATCACACCACCATCATTGTGGTTCAGATCTCAAGAATCATGATTCACATATTTCCACTTCCTTATGTTTAAGTGGGATTCCAACATACTCAGCATTACCCCTTTATGCATCTTGGTGCATTAAGTAGGCGGGTCAGCATTATTGGTAAATCATTCACCTAGTGTCCCATCACCCCAAACATGTGCCATCATGCTCTAGGAATGTCCCATCACTACCCCTTGTTTCCCATGTCGAGCATAACTCACATGGGATTAGTGGTTTTTTAGGACGTGTACTAGCGTAGCCATGCCACACAAGCTTTTCATCATCCTGCATGACGTAAAAATAAACTCTAAAACTACATGTTTCTTGATTTCCTTTCTAATGGGGTACATAGGAATGTCCAAGAACCTTGCCTCGGGCCCAACCTAGTTTTCACATTCAGTCCCTCGACCTAGGGATTCTCCCAAGAGCAGATGGTGTAGCATGGACTCATATGTTTCTCATTCACGTATGGGTATGTACCGCACAACACATTTCCTTCCTGGGTAGCCATGTACTCAACGCATGACATTAAACTGCAGTTCTTCCCTGAACTAGTTCATGATGCCCAATGTGAATCAGGGGATATGTCAGTTTCCTCTCTAGAGAGGATTCTCCCTACCAACGTGGTTCTCTGACCACGATGCACTCTCAGAACTATGTTTCGATTGATTCTCATCTTTATGGGATATGTAGAGATGCCTAAGAATTTCTCCTTGGGCCCAGGGTCATTAACCATTTAGGCCCATCAGCCCTGAACATGTTCTACTCTTTATGATCTCAATATCGGAGGCTATTGTCCCTGTAACATGACTTTAAATTGTTAACCATGGTCCATGTAGTATGACCGTAAAACTATGTGAAATGTTCTGGTCATATGACGTTAAACTATTCCATTCATTTTCTATATCTGTATGACGTAAAACTACAGAGAATTATTGGTCTTTACTAGAGTGGTCCTGCTCAGAAGTATGTTTGATCCCTGATCAGAAAGATACGCCCAAAAAATGTGTTTCCACCATAATGGAATTATTTCAAGAGTGTTGGAATCCATTATAAAAACCGATAACTCCACACTCCACGAGTTTCATGACCATTATTTAGACCCTCATCCTCTTTCTCATCTAAAATAACCCCTTGAGAGTATGGATGCTCGGCCTATGGCTCACGTACTCTCCTAGGCCAACATTCT
This sequence comes from Viscum album, assembly GCA_963277665.1. Taxonomy (NCBI): domain Eukaryota; kingdom Viridiplantae; phylum Streptophyta; class Magnoliopsida; order Santalales; family Viscaceae; genus Viscum; species Viscum album. The sequence goes on along the minus strand of OY728128.1, from coordinate 967,422,714 downwards.
GGAAGACTAATGGATGAAATTTCGAGTCAGGCCCTTTGTTTCGAATATGGTCAATGGTCATCTCTCATCTATTATCTCTATTTTGGTCTAATGCAATAAGGATTCTATGATTCTAATGCGGTCAACCGTTATCCTTCATTGTGACACCAGCCCCACAGTATTCCAAAGCTGTGGTATTTTTATTCACACTTTACACTCCCTTATATTCGAGTAGATTCCAAATTCCCCTGGCATTATCTAACTCATGCACTAGTGCACATTGGGAAGAAGACATGTCGATTGTTCTAAGGCCTTCATCCACCATTTGGGCCTCTCACTTTCTTCCAAGAAATATAGATTGGTTGTTCAAACCCCGGATGCCCAGATCATTATTTTCACTATTATATTCAGATGGAATGGTATGGTGGTCATCCCTTGTTTCTCAAATTTGGCTTGACCCACATGAGCTTAGGGACTGATCACTGGATGTTTTATGAATGTAATGGAAATGCAATAGACTAAAAAATGAACAACACAACTCATGCATGCATCTAGAATGAATAATCAAAACATGATTGTTGACACTCCTTTCTGTCACAGAGTCCAACAAATGAAAAGAAAAATACCTTCAACACAAATAGATTCATCCTTTGAAGAAACATCAAAAATTGACCAAGTAATGAACACAGATTTGTTTAAACCTGTGTCGCGCAAGCATTACTATGGTCACGCAAGTACACTTTCACGCCACATATTGGTCGTGCAGGTGACTTACACACCCTATTCTATTTTCACCCAAGGTCTTCAATAGCCTATAAATACCCCCTGTGGGCCTCCCATTTCAGGGATAAAAAAATACAAAAGTCAAGTTTAATCTCTCGGCACCCTAGTCTCTACTTGAAGTATTCTGATCACTTCAAAGGATATTTCATACCTAAAATGGAATATCTAAAGAGGGAGAGTAAGGCCTAAGTGTTATAATTCATCAACATTTTCACACCTAAGTGTCCAGCCCTTAAGGGAAAATGGTCACACCTGTGTGCCGCCTTCTCCCTTCAACAGAACCTACGTGCCACACTTTTGGAAGACTTTAGGGATAATACTAAGGGCTTGAGCCATGCCTCACCCAATTATTACCCCATGGGTCGATCGTCACCCAAGTACACCAATGTCGCGCAAGTATAGTTGCGCGACCAGGACATTTGCGCCCATTCATGACTTGCGCGCCTGCCTCTTTTTGGATGCCCCTCCTGCCTATTCAACTATTTTCTCCAAATCCACCTCTCATTTTCAAGATTTAGCCTTCACAACCCTCTTCGAATCCATTTATGGCATGGTTCCTTTGTTTTCATTCTTATCTGAAAGGAATTACTTGGAATATCTCTCTAAACCTCGTGATTTGCATATCTTAATGTCACTAAGGTTAGAGATTTCATCCACTAATCCTCATCCATTAAGATGAGATTATTTTTTATCTGGGCATCCTCTTCAGGATTAATCCCCAATTTCCCTAACATGGGCCTCCTTTTCATGAGTAATCCCCAGTCAAAAGATTCTTTAACCTAGGCATCCTCTTTATGAGTAATCCCCAAGTTCCCTAATATGGGCATCCTCCTTAGGAGTAAGCCCCTTTCTTAATTTATTTTTATTTGGGCTTCCTTTTCAGAAATAAAACCCAATCATAAGTCCTAAATTAGAAAGTCCCCTTATCTTGGGCCTCCTTCTCAGGAGTAAGCCCCTATGTTAATTTCTTTTTGATTTGGGCTTCCTTTTCATGAGTAAGTTCCAGTCATGATTTAACGTCCCCCTTTAATTCGGGCATCCTCTTTAGGAGTAAGCCCTAAGTTCCCCCTAATTTGGGCATCCTCCTCAGGATTAGGCCACAAATTAGAGTATCCAAATCTCCATAAAGCACATATACCTTTATGGACCTTATTCCTGGGTTTCTTCCTAGAGTAAATCCTAGTCTTCACCTACATGGGTAGTCACACACAAATAAGTCGCATATCATTCCTTGTGACTGCATCTTTCATTGTAAAAATCATTAGGTTTACTAATACCTCTTGTTTCTCACACCGAGCATGACTCACATGAGCTTAGAGTGTAAAAGTAACCACGCCACATCTCTTTGGGCCTTTAATCATACGTAATCCCCACAATTCTTAATCTAACTATGTGGCCATTGATCTCTATATTAAAAGTAGAGTACGTAGGAAGCCTTTATAAGGTTCAACCCCATCACCCATTAATTCTCATCCGTCCTATATGACGTTAAACTATATCTTAATTCCCTAACTATGTGGGTTCTGATTCCTCTTTAATAAGGATACGTAGGTAGCCCATCTGTGGGTACAATCCCTACTCTAAAATAATCCATGTCCTTCTGAATGACAACAAACTTCAAGTTCCCCACTGAGTGGCTTTAAAACTAGTATGGTCATCATAATGACCAAGAGATTTCTATATAATGTGTTTGAGGATACCATTGACTAAGAATATCTAATAAATATGGATGATTTTCAATCGATGAAGAACCTAAAATACATATAAAAGATTCTCTAAATATTATACATATCAATCATTGATTGAAAGATGTAAAGGAAGAACTTATTTTCATGATTGGTAAATTAATAAGGATTCACAAACATAACTCAAATCTATATGTGAGTCCCAGAGTAGACAAAAATTCCTCCCAAAAGGTGTGATGAGTGTGACCTCCGATCCTCTTGACGAATGAAAATTCTTAAGACTCATTAGTTCATAACTAATGGGAACCTACCTTTTGATAGTAGATCCAAATGGATATAGAATGATTGGATGTTTTCGGTTCTACAAATAAACCCTTTAGAAAACTATTGGAATGTTTGAACCATGAACAAACAAGGTCATACCCAATTTCCAGAAGAAACAAAAATGGTGAACCCGACGTGAATCCTTAACCAAGTTAAATGATGTTTTTCTAATTTGTTAGGCCCCTATTTAATTCAATGTGAGGGACAATAAAGCAATCAATAACATATGTTCTAATCCAAAAGATATAGTGGCTCAACTTATCATGATTATGTTTGTTATATCAAATAGGCACTCATTTCCAAGAACTCTATACATTACAGAAATGGATTCTCTAAAATTCATACATGTGAATGCATCTACTACTACTCCTGATGGATCCTCGTCTACTTTGATGATGACATCACCTAATTAGTGTCTTCAAGGCTGGGTTTCAAATGTACTAGTTAAGGAATACCATCAACACGGTACCATTCTGACTCTGGAGGCCGCTTGACAAGCCCTCCAAGTCAAAAAATCACCCTGGTTGTCCGGATAGCGATGACCAGTGATCAAGAAGAAAGCGGTGCTAACCACCGTCTCCAATCGTTTCAGGTCGTTATCCTCGGAATGAAACAACTAGTCTCTCCCATATTATAGAGAGGTGAATGAAGAGGTCACTCAAGGCCTTAAATCAAGAAGATAGGAGTCCTTCCTGAAGGAACCCATCAACAATCTCCGCCAGAATCGTGCGGAAGTGTGCCCTCAACATGATGAGGGAATCACCTTTAGGGGTTCGGCTCAGGTTCCTCAGACCTGAGCATGCAAGAAGAACTTCCAGAGGTGAAATCTGGTCGACAGGGAGCTGGTTCTTACCCCTTCCCCCTCCGAAGAAGTCCAACAAACTAACTTTATGGAAAGAAACGAGTGGGAACATACACCCGTCCGTTCTAATCCCACTGTCCAACATACTTGTCTGGTAGTAACCCACCAATCCCGCCAGACAATTATGGAAGAGTATTATAGGGAGGAATATACACCTATTTATAATTTATCAATCAGTCTGCAGGCTTGTCTGGATGCATCCAAAGAAGCTCGCCAATCTAATATGGTGGAAATTGATAAGGAGGGACATACACCTATTTACAATAAACAATTATATGAGTAGTCTCGTCTTCCAGTATTGATGGAAATTCATCAACCATATTTGACAAAGAACATCCACCAGGCACATACACCTTCCAATGTTCATCAAGCCTGCCAACAGTCTCGTTTGGTACCACCGAGAGAAGTCAGTCAGAAAGCTCCGACGACAAATTTAGAGCAGACTCAACTCTCTTCCCCTATGAATAAGTACTGCCAACATCCATTGATAGGAAAAGGAGGACAGGATCAGGCACATACACCTACTCCAGACATGTAATGGATGTATATTCCCATTCTAGTAGCTGAAGTCACCAAGCACATTCTGACAACGGTAAAAGAGCAGAAGAAAATCCATGCCCATTATCTGGATGCCTGTCAGAATATTATAACAAATTCAGCAGCATCACAGGGAAAGAAACATAAATCTATCACTTCTAGTGGAGTGACTCATCAACATATCACTCCGGAACAGATACACACCTCAATTCTAGTCCAGGAGGGTAGTGGGGAATACTCCCCCATATCATACATACAATCAAGTCAGGAACATACACACGATTTGAATGGAGATAGTTAGCCTAACCTGACCATTTCTCTTGAGTAGTAACATACACCTACCCATAATGTCTTTTTTGTAAACAAGTGGTTCTTAAAGTGAGTATGACGGCATCAAAGAAAAATACCCATCCAGCAAAATCAAGAAAGCATGGTCCAATCTGTAATAAGGCCTCGCTCGATGTTGTAGTTCTTAATTTGATCAAACAATTGTCTGTTGCAACACAAGATTCTACTCTCTCATTTTCCAATAGTGGGAAAAATAATTCTGAAGGTCTTCATTAGTCACTTCATCATGAAGGCTTGCTTCATGAAAATTCGGTTGATCTCAAAGTATCATCTTCAGATGAGAGTCACGATAACCCTCTATGTGGAAAAAAGACTAAGGAGTAAAAGGTTTTAATCTTTTGCTGTAACCCACCATGGTGGTCCTCCCCATGATGATGAATTTAGCTTCAAAATTTTTCTCCGCAGTAGTAATTTGAATTTCCTGGAAATTTCTTCAAAGGACGATGCAGTAATGAGAAATACCTCTTATCTTGAGGCGCTTGAAAATGTGTATCCAATCATGTCTGATGCTTTACCACTAGCAGGTGAAATAATTTCTCAATCAGAAGATAGTTCGGGGTGTAGGTTATTCTCCGAACCACCCATGGGTCATTCATCTTCTAGTTTGATAAATGATTTCTCTACCAATCTTGTTGAATCTGATGAAGAAACAAAGAATCACCAGCTTTGTTCTAATCAGGTAGAAGAATCCTCATCTAATGATAAGGATGAAGTGATGAATATGAGAAATAAAATTGGCTAAAGTTGAAGTACCTATCGTGTTTTGGCCTTTGGCTGACTCTCAGTATGATATTCTAGAAATGTTGATAGAAGATTGTATTCATGATATTCTTCTCAACATATGGAAAACTCATTGTCAATTAAAAAAAATATTATCTTACGATGAATATGAAAATCATGTTAAGATAATATATGGGTTACAATGCCAAATTGATTTGGAATCTCTCTCAGGTTATTGATATCCAAAGGTTGAAAAGAAGAAGAGATCCCATTAGCGTTCATTCCTTGGTGCATTGAAAAGATTGTGCCAGTTAATTGCCAACTCCCCATATGGTATTCTTATTTGGGGATGGGGTGTTCATGGAGGACTGCATTTTTCTGTACTCTCCAATCAACAAATCCCACCAAAGGTGGTTTCATGCAATGTAATTTCCCATAATTGGCCACATATTGCTGGTTTTGTGTGTAATCAAAGGCTTTCCCACGAACAGACCTCAACTAGTTTTTCTCAAAGTATGGAATACATAGAACAAGTTGTTGAATTACACTTGCATTAGGAAAATGAGAATGTTGAACATGCTTATCGTTTAGAGCGTTCACATCATCAGGTGACAGAAGTGTCAGAAATAATCCAACGGTCATTTGAACCAGGTGATTTGAGTGGATGTAGGTTAATGCATCTAGAAAATTTCCGGACTAAAGTATGAAAAATCAAGAGAGATTTTAAGAAAGTCTCAATAGTAGTAGCTCAAGAGACACCTCAACTTGACAGACTGAGGACTCTTTTAGCCCCACCCTCAGAAGAAACAAATAGGATTCGAGGAGTTAAGCAGGAACATCCCCAATCCACCAAACTGGGGAATTTTTCAAATCCTCAATCGGTTCCTCAGTGAAAGTCGGTCTTCTCTAGATTCAGGAAGAATCCACAAGAGGAACATAGATCGGAATTATCAGGATATTCCCTCCAAATTACGGTTCATCAGGAAGTTCATGAGGGGTCAACTCAACAAAAGGCAATGTCTCATCAAGGAAATGGAAGAAGACAATATCGCAGAAATGCTTATAGATGGGATGCAATGTGTTATGCATCAATAAATGTCAAAAATTCCATTGTTTCTGATCCTTCAGAACATGAGGCTCACATAGAGGGATCAGATGAAGAAGTTCCTGCTCAAGAATTTATACACACAGACACAAATCAAGACGGTGTGCGTACATGAAATCAAAGGCTTACCCAGAATCTAGGTATTCCTTCAAATAACCAACTTCCCCCTCTATGAAAGGTGTCTAACAAGGGGAAAAGAAAAAATTCAGGTTACATTCCACCCTAAATCTAGAGAAATCCAATCAATCTCACTAGAGAAAAGGTTTTCTCAATAGGAGGAAGAAATGAAGGAGTTAAGGAGGTTGAATACAAAACTACATCAAGGTAGTATTCCTCATAAGCATGCTAGAGTCAGTCAGTCAGGGGAATTAGTTGCAACTACTGAGATGGATCAATAATATCCTCCTATACCAGTACACCCTCATAGGTCAAATCTTATTGGTCATGCGCAACAACAATCGGGGGTGCTACCATCCGTTGTAGTACCAGCCACCACACCTGTCCAGGCTCTAGTGATTGCACCTGCTCTGGTCCAAGATCAACCAGATGTTTCTCAAAAGTTAATTACTAACATTGACTCATTAATAGCTTGATTGGAAGCGATGGAGGGAAAGTGTGCACAAATTCAACCAAAAAAAAGAGGGTACCCTGAATGGGTTGATGCAATTCCTCCCCATTAAAAATTTTCAAGTACCACATTCCCAATATTTAATGGTTCGGGAGACCTAGAAAAACACTTAAAACATTTTATTTCTCATTGTGATGCTATGATGGTAACTCCTCAAAAATAAGAGGCAATTAAGGTCAGGTGTTTTGTACAGTCATTACAAGGACCAGCTTTTGTCTTGTATACAAGCTTGCAATCCTGGTCAATTACTAGGTGGGGGGATCTCTGTCAACGATTCATTCTTCAATTCAGCTCAACTTTACCAAAGACAATACTTTTTGATCTTACAAATTTTAAGAAAAGGGAAAATGAAAGAGTTTTATATTTCATTACTCGCTATAAGGGATTAGCATATTACCTAAGCTTAGGACTCCCTCTAGAAGAGTTGTTTCCAATCTGTGTGGAAAATTTGTGTGATGAATTACGCACACTATTGATCCCTATGAAATACACTGGAGGGTTTTGAGACCTTACTTCAATCGCTCAACAGATTTAAGATTCTCTTATGATGACTAAGGATAAAACTCATGTAATTACATCAACTCTAGGAAGGAGAATGGGTAATGCAGATACTGCTACAGTTATGCTTAAACAAGCACCTGTACCTGCTTCTACTTCATAACCTTAATCTTATCTAATGGCTCCACCTTCTGAGCATCAAAAAAAGAGTTTTTTTTGTCAAGATGATCAAAGGGATCATAGACGAAAGAAATTTTAGGAGTTAAAGGTCAAATTTTATTCTTTTCGAAATGAACAAGTTCCTGGTTACTTCATTTCGGCTCTAGAAAATAATTTGGTTCAGTTTCCAAGGCCCAAAAGGCCGAACAAGGAAGGAGATGAAGACCATCCCAACTATTTCCCATTTCATCAGATGATGGGGAATCCCATTAAAGAGTGTTTTTTCTTCAAAGACCTCCTGCAAAAAATGGTGGACTCCGGACAAGTCAAACTGAAAGGTTCTTCATCTCATGTAGCATGTGTTACTGCTACAAATCAAGAGGAAGAAGGCGAGTGGCAAGAAGTCAAAAGAAAAAATGTGAAGAAATATAATGATTGGATGGTCAGAAAAATGATCAACCAAACTCATCCCATTTTACAAACGCAATTGATGAAACCAATTGTGTCTTCTGATATGAATGCCACAACAAAACCCCCTTCAGTAAAAGAAAAATCCTCAAAGAAATGGCATAATTCAAAGAAAGAATAGCCGTCAGAAGAAGATGAGATCATGTCAAAGAACATGTTGTCTTTGACTCTGGAAGATTTTATGCCATCTAATTCAAAGACACGAGCACCAACTCACCAAATGGAACATACTAAACTGGCTGATCAGGCAGAATCTTCATCATATGAAGAGTTGATCTTTGGTTCTGTTAACATGATTCACTTAACAGATATTTATGCCAGTCAAAGTTTTGATCTTGATGGGCCTGAGTTCCCTATATCAAAAAGTGGAATTAGAGGGAGTTCCATAGGTCTAGGATATATAGGAAGGCATGGATATTCCAGAATCCACTATTCCAATTCTACCCCTGCTAGAACTGTCTATGCAGCAGAAACTCATAGAAGATCCCTTCAGCTGGCTCAACAAGAACAAGAATTTTCTTCCATGAATGGTAGATTCAGTCTAGGCACAATTATTTTGGTGGATCGGTTGGAGGTTACAACTTTTTCCCCTCAGCAAGTAAATAGACCTAGTCAGTACAATTTTCCATAGCCAGGAGTATTTCCAACTCCTATCCCGATACATGATGCATCTACTTCTAAAGAATCAACTTCTAAGGAACCTACAAAACCACATATTCCTGTTGGGAAACGCATACCTTTGGATAAAAAATATAATGTCTTGAAACACTTTTCTCATGTACCATCCAAGCTATAAATTCTGGATGCCTTGAATTTATCAAAGGATATTCAGAAGGCACTCATTGAAGCTCTGTCGAGTCCTTAGGAATTCGAAACTGAAATTGTTGCGGCTAATGTCTATCATATAGAGAATGATCCTGCATAATTCCATGCATTGATATATTTTATAGATGAAGATGAAGATGATGATACTCATGGACATATTAGACCTTTTTATTTCTCTGGTATGGTCAATGATGTAGAAATCCTAAGAGCTTTTATTGATAATGGTTCAAGAGTCAACCTTGTCCCCATTTGTACACTTCACCGATTGGGCCTCATCAAATATGATTTATCTCCTTCTGCATTGATGTTCAAAGGATATGATAAAAATGAATAAGATCCTCTGGACGAGATCACACTCAGAACTCAGTTTGGAGATCTTGTATCCAATTCAGATTTCATGGTAGTTCATCATGACGCAACCTTCAATATTTTTCTTGGAAGACCTTGGCTACATCAACATGCAGATATCCCTTCATCATACCATCAATGTCTCAAATATTGATTCAATGGTCAAATTGTGACATTGTATAGTGATAAAGCCCCATTCAAAACATGTGAATCTCAATACATTGAGGTGACATTCTATCACGTGGAGGGAAAGGAGAAATCCACAACAAGGGAGGTTACAAAAGTTAATGCTCCATATGGTTTGGTAAAGATTCCAGTAAACCCATTCATACATGTGAGTATAGATTATGTGTTGCCTATCATTCAAATTAATAGGATAGACCCAAATCCAAATACTCTAATGGAAACTTCCATAATGTCAATTACATCAATCAAGACAGACAACATGGGAGAAATTGGTGATTCATCAAGCCATGATGAAAGCTCAAAGGGAGATGTCTTCATTTCATCCGTTGAAGTTCAACAATTCTATACTTCACCAACAAGGCCATAATAAGTTATAACAATGTCATAGGTGAACTATGATGTTGATTATCAATCCATCATCTCCTCTTTATTACCCAAGGAATACACTTCATCATAAATATGGTTAGAAATGGTGGCCTCTTCTTCAAGATGTTCAAATTTTAACATCTCTCTTTGATCATGAAAATTATGCTTCTTCATCTACTATGAAAGTAGAAACAGAATAAATAACACAGGTTGAAGAAGAAGAAGAAAATCTTAGGGATGCTCCTCCAGCATTTGAAGAGGGTATCTCTACCACTGTGGATGAACTCAGAGAAATAAATATGGGTACAAAAGTAGATCCACTCCCTACATTAATTAGTGCATCCATGACTCTTGAAGAGAAAGAAATGTATATTTCATTTATAAAGAAAAATCGAGATATATTTTCTTGGAACTATACAAAAATTCCAGGTCTTGATCCCGATGTTTCCACTCATCATTTGGGTTTTTCAGAAGTACATCGAGGATTCAAGAAAGTCGCAAGAATAACACACCCAACTTATGCTTCCAAAATTGAAGCTGAAGTGGATAATCTTATCAAAGCTAACTTCATCAGAGAATTTCAATATCCCAAATGGTTGGATAATATTTTACCTATGAAAAAGAATAATGGACAAATTAGAGTTTTCATTGATTTCAGAGATCTTAATCGGTATTGTCCCAAGGATGATTTTCTAGTTCTGATCATAGAACTCTTAATTGATGCAACAACTATCTATGAATCACTTTCCTTCATGGATGGATATTCTAGGTATAATCAAATCTGAATGGCTCCAGAAGATGAAGAATATACAACCTTCAGAGCCCCTCAGGGTGTATTTTTCTATCGGGTAATACCCTTTGGCTTGAAGAATGCAGGTGCAACGTATCAACGTGCCATGCACCATATATTCAAACCCATTTTAGGGAAATTTGTTGAATGTTATGTGGATGATTTGGTAGTTAAATCCCAACAATGTTCTAATCACTTGGCTAATTTGGAAGTCATATTCCACAAACTTCGACAACACAATTTGAAGATGAACCCCTTCAAATGTGTGTTTTGGGTAACCTTAGGAAAATTTCTTGGCTTTGTTATACACCATCATGGTATCGAAGTCGATCCTGAGAAGACAATGTCAATCCGTGTTATGTCACCTCCTTGAAATTTTAAATAATTGGGAGGACTTCAAGGACACTTGGCCTATATTCGTAATTTCATCGCCAATTTGGAAAGAAAATGTTTACCCTTCACCAAATTAATGAAGAAGTGAGTCACTTACCAGTGGACTGAAGAATTTCAGGAAGCTTTTCTTATTCTCAAGAAATATCTCTTGAGTCCACCGGTATTAGTGCCAACTGTTGAAGGATGAAAACTTATTCTTTATATGACAGCATTAGAGAAATCATTGGGTGCCTTCCATGCCCAAAAGAATGATGTTGGGAATTAAAATAACCTTTATTATCTCAGTCAAACTATTCTTGAGGCATAAAATCGATATTCCTGTATTGAAAAGTGCTGACTGGTGTTAATCTTTGCAATTCAGAAACTTAGACACTACCTGCAACATCATGAGGTCCAATTGGTATCTCGCAATAACTCACTCAAATTTATCATTATTCGTCCAATGAGTACAAGACATTTGGAAAGTTTTGCTCTAGTTTGATATCCAGTATTTGTCACAAAAGGCAAATAAAGTCCAAGCTCTGGCTGATTTCCCTTCTGAACATCCTTCGGTAGAAGATGCATCTTTAGATACTGAACATCCTGAGGAGTAAGTCTTCTCTATTCAAGATAATCTTCAAACATGGGAAATGGACTTTGATGGTTCTTCCAAAAGTCCAACTGGTAAAAAAATGTAAGATCCTAAATTCAAAAAAGTTGGTTTAGGAATTGTACTTAGTTCCCTGGAAAAGGCAGTGCTACCCTATTCCTTCATATTGTGGGATGATGTTACAAACAATAAAGCAGAATATCAAGCTCTCATCACAGGATTGGAGTTGGAGTTTTAGGCACAAGTGAATCACTTAAAGGTGAAAGGTGATTCAGACCTGGTAATCAAACATGTCAATGGGGATTATTCTATTAAAAAATAAGAGTTAATCCCTTTGTATGATTATGTCAGAGAGTTAATGGCATAATTTACTTCGGAACCAACATTTTCTTACGTCCCGTGATCAAAAAATGCTCAGGCGATTCCCTGGATAATGTAGCCACAACTCTGGCAGATCCAAACCGGGAAGATATAATCATCAGTATTGCCCTCCTTCGTGTAGTTTAACCTTTTTTTCAAATCAAAATAGAAGAAATAAATGAAATTAGTCCCATTTTTGAACCATATTGTCATACTAAGGGATGGATGATACCTATCAGGGAATACCTTCAAAATGGAACACTTCCACCTGATAGAGGTGAGAAAGAACAAGTCCGGAGACGTGTGGTCAATATTACTCTTTATGATAGCCCAGATCACATAGAAAAATTCTCCACAAAAAAGGTTTTGATGGAATTCTCTTTAGATGCATTGATGGTGAAGAGAAACTGGCTGTCATGAAAGAAGTACAATGAGGAGTCTGTGGTGCCCACCAGTCTGGATATAGACTATTTGATCAAATTTGAAGGCTTGGATACTTTTGGCCTTCAATGATACAAGATTGTGTCAATTTCACTAAGAAGTTTCATTATTTTCAAGTATGTGCTAACTTCATCCATCAACCCCCAGAGTTTCTCCATATAACTAAATACTCATGGCCATTTTCCACATGGGAATGGATGTAGTAGGAACTTACCCTTCGGCTACACCCAAGCAGTTTAAGTATATTCTTACTGCTACTGACTTCTTTTACAAATGGGCAGAGGAAATACCTCTCAAAGACATTAGTTCAAAAATCATTGTTAGCTTCATCAAGTCGAAAATCATTTCTAGATTTGGTGTCCCTGATACCATTTTGATGGACAATGACACCAACTTCTGTTCATCGAGGTATGAAAGTTGTATCAAGAATACAACATCAAATACAAAAATTCATCTCGGTATCATGCAGTGGCGAATGTCCAAATAGAATCCTTTAATAAGACTCTTTCAAACATACTGCAAAAGATAGTGGTTAAAGGTAAGAAATCATGGCCTGGAAAGCTTTTTCATGCTTTATGGGATTATCGGACCAACACTCGCACTGCAACGCGGTCAACTCTATATTCATTGTTATATAGAAAAAAAGTAGTCTTGCCCATTGAGGTTCAATTACCTTCACTTAGAGTAGCCATTTGTGATCAGTCATCTACAGATAAACAATCTCAAATGCAATTGGATGAATTGGAGTGATTAGATGAAAATAGTTTGCGCACACTGCACCACCTATAAGTCTATTAGGATCGAATAGCACGAGCTTTCAACAAAAAATTTCATCTTTGTTCATTCATTCTAGGAGAATTGGTATTGGTCGTCAGAACTCCAATGATACCAGGGATGAAGCCTTCGATGCTTCAGCCAAAGTGGGAAGGACCATATTCAATACATATGGTCTAATCTAAATGGAGCTTATTCTTTAATCTCAATGGATAGAGAACTCCTTACAGCTCGAACCAATGCCATATTTTTGAAGAAGTATTTTGTGTAATACAAATACTAACGTCCAGTAAGACGTTAAATTGCACAAACGTCCTGCATGATATTAAACTACATAACCATCATCCTAGCTACATGATACTAAACTGTGTAGCACCAATAGTCCTCACTGCAAGAATTTAAACTACATAGTCCCCTCATTCATCCAACATGATGTTAAACTATTTCCCCTTTGTCATCCAACATGACGTTAAACTGTACATTTTCATCCTACATGATGTTTAAACTTTGAAAAAGTCCCTTATATGTCCAATATGACGTTAAACTATGCATCATTAGGGTTGTTTCTACCTCTTGTTTCTCACATCGAGTGTGAATCATGTGAGATTACAGTATGTTTCAATCATGACACCCTCTCTGGGATTCTATCCACACATAAGTACCAACACCATTTTTTGGTTGTCCTCATGTACAACTTGATCACCAATTCATTTTCAATTGAACTACTTGGACATTGATCCTTGCCTTCTAGGCTTTGTATGTAGGCAACCACCCAAGGTTCAAGCCCAAAACCAATATTTTCACGTCGGTTCACCTTCCTCCCACATGATGTTAAACTGTATATGGCCCTTTTGTTCCTGCTATATGACACTAAACTGTGCAGCACCATCGTCCTCGCTATATGATGTTAAACTATACAGTCCCCCATTGTCTCTCACATGAGAGGGAATTATAATTTACATTGATCTTCAATCATGTCTTATTCCAAAGACTACCTTCATACATGGTAATTCCTGAATCTTTAAATCTTGGGTCAAACCATAATTGCACTTAAGTACCCTTTCACCTTTCACTTGTATGAACCAAATATGTATAGAGGGAATTTTAAAAACTACATATGGCTTGATTACCATCCTTATGGGATACATAGGTTCGTTCGAGTGTCCCTCAAATACAACCTTAAGTCTTTGGGCCTAACCCCGAATTCCACTTTCAGTCCCTTGGTTGAAAAGTTCCCCTGTGAAAACATGAATGTGGTATGAAAACCCTGGTCGTCATTCACATCAGGTTTACAGAACACACAATGTTTATTCCTCATTATGGTCCGAACTCTATGACCCTAAACTATGATATCCTACATTATCGTCCCACATGATGTTAAACTATATTTCAAGAACTATGCATGGCTTGATTCCCATCCTTATGGGATAAATAGTGAAGTCTAGCATCACAATTTAGGACCCATACACAACATGATTGTGGTTAGAATTGGTCTATGTATCTCGTTCATGCATTGGAAAATTCCCATTTTGATGTGTCATACTCCTAACCTTAAATACCTTTAGATATCCATAACCATTTTATTGACTTTTAGTCACAAACTATCTGATACCTGAGCGTTCTTTTTCCTGACTATGCAGCACGTGACCTTAAGCGTCATTGCATAAGTAGTCTACATAACAAAATTGTCAGCCAAAAGGTACTATTATTTGACTATGCAGCCAATTCCCTTAAATTTCCCTACATAATTCAACACCCAAACGGGTTTGTCAAATAATGGTAATTTTATTCTTGGGAGGAAAAACCATTTTTTCCTTTTTTGTCTTAATGACAATATGTAGGGATCTACAAAAATAGCCATCCTTAACATATTTTTCCCATAATCTTTTTCATGATCTGAAAGTATTCAAGTATATGCTTTATATTTTCCTTCCCTACATTTGGGTCAGACCTTCTCAAGAGT
Source organism: Viscum album (assembly GCA_963277665.1). Taxonomy (NCBI): domain Eukaryota; kingdom Viridiplantae; phylum Streptophyta; class Magnoliopsida; order Santalales; family Viscaceae; genus Viscum; species Viscum album. The sequence continues at coordinate 967,407,583 of OY728128.1, read as the reverse complement.
AACATTCATCCAATTCATAGAAAATCTTGATTGAAAATATCCTCTCTATTTTAAAGTACCTCTCTCCATATAGTAGGCTCTATGATTTGGAAAATTATAATCTCCATTAACATTCACTGTATTTTTAGCAATAGAAAGGGAAAATTTTTTAGAGTTCTTTTTCCTGACTATGCTGCACATTCCCTTAGGCGGCCTTGCATAAGTACTCTACATAACGGACCTATCATCCAAAAGATTCTATTATTTGACTATGCAACCAATTCCCTTAAGTGGCCCTGCATAATTCAACCCTCTAACAGGTTTGTTTAATAGTGGTAACTTCATTCTTGGGAAATGATTATTCGAATGCCTTTTAAAACATTATTCATACCATTCCTTAGATTCAAAATTTCTTAAGTTATAGTTTACATATTTTCCCCCATACATGAATATGGAAATATGTTTTCAGATAAATTATCAAGGAATTGATTCAATTTTAATTCATTCGGTCAAAGCTATTTCGACCTTAAACATTAGCCTTTTTTATGTCTGACGTGCATGACTTTAAACTACCCACAAAAGACAAGGGAACTATGAACACAAGTCAAGTACCAGCTCACTAAAAATACATTTCCTATGATTTAGGTAATATTGATCAATACCTAGATTCAATGTTTGTTGGGTTATTTTTATAATCTTAGAAAAAAATCAAACTATGCTTACTAGTCCCAATGGCTTAGGTAAAAATTTAAAGCAGGTAGCAAGATTATGCAGAAAAAAATGATTGAAGATGAAAGTGTATTTCATTGATGCACAAAGATTTAGAATGACATCCACATATTAGATTCTCTTCTCTTTTTCATGAATTACAAGAGGCTTTCAACATAACCCTTCATTTGATTTACGACATCCCGAGCATCATCAGCAGCCACCTGGAATTCATTCATCCTACTAGATATAATAAGAGACGTAGTGATACCAGATCTTATTGGAACAATTATAAAGGAATGTTCTTGAGTGTGGTTTGAGAAACTTATCTGCTGATCAAATAGTGATTCTGTTTATGTCCAAGAGACTTGGAAGAAGGATACATGGATTTGAGAAAAGAGGCTTGGATGTAAGGGCCATTTGGAGAGTGTAATATTTTTAGATATTGTTCTAATGTCATAATAGTCTACTCTCCACCAATTAGAAGCGAAAAACATATCAGACCATGGATTTTATATTTTCATATCTATAAGGAAATGGCATGGAGGAAATATTTGACATTTCACACCATTTTTGCTGCTCTTAATGCACAACATAACCAAAACAGAGGAGTAGTAGTGCGACTGCATCTCAGAAATATAGTTCTTTGCGTCCGGAAGGTTGAATTCTTGTAGATGACCATGGCCATACAGAGGCAGGTAGATACGTTGTGGGAAATTAAGATGATATTTCTTCAAGTACATAGCCAAATCTGGGAGAGTGTTGTTGCAGATATTATAATAGTCATGGCCAATGATGTTCATCATATCATCAATCTGCTTGCTATCCAGCTCATTAAACGTTCCAATTCTTCTAAGAGCCATTGAATCTGCACAAAGAACAAATAATTAACTCTTAAATAAGTTAGTTATTCATAAAATTTGTGAAGAAAATTGAAAAAATGGATAATGAATTAAGGAATGAAAATCCAATGTTGGAGAGAAATTATAATTGTGTCGTGCAAGTTTGGGAACGTAGGTATCACCACGTGAATCCAAATACCTCTGAAAAAGTGCGAGACAAAAGAAACAGTGAACCGCGGACAGCAGCACCTGAACAAATGAAAGCCCACATGTTAGATGAGAACAAAGTTCTTTGAAAGCCCATTGGTTTGTGTGAGAATGGCCGCATATTTATAGGTAAAGGATATACCCCTGCGAGCCGAAGCCTGCACGGATAGAACCTACATGCTCAACACCTGCACGCCAAAATTCCTTGGTTTTTCTCCTTTACCTCAGAGTCAAATCCTCCTTACTTTTTCAGATCCATCTCTGAGGGGGTAATTTTGTTGGCGCTCCTTTCCGTCACAGAGTCTAACGAATGAAAAGGATAATACCTTCAACACAAAGAGATTTATCCTTTGAAGAAACATAAAAAATTGACAAAGGCATGAACATGGATTTGTTTACACATGGGTCACAAAATTTTTACTATGGTCACGCATGTACACCTGCACGCCACATATTGGTTGTGCAGTTGACTTGAATTCCCTATTCTATTTTCACCAAGGTCTTCAATAGCATATAAATACCCCCTACGGGCTCCCCATTTCGGGGACGAAAAAATCCAAAATTTATATTTAAGATCTCGGCGCCCTATTCTCTACATGAAGTCTTCTGAACACTTCTAAGGCAATTTCTTATCTATAATGGAAGATCTAAAGAGGGGGAATAAGGCCTAAGTGTTATAATTCATCAACACCTACGCGCCTAAGTGTTCAGCCCTTAAGGGAAAATGGTCACACTTGCGCATTGCCTTCTCCATTCAACAGAACCTATGTGCCCCACTTTTTGAAGCCTTTAGGGATAATACTAAGGGCTTGAGCCAAGACTCACCCAAGTATTACCCCATGTATCAACTGTCTCCCAAGTACACCCATGTTGCGCAAGTATACTTGCGCGACCAGGACTTGCGCACCCAAACAAGACTTGTGCGCCTGCATCTTTTTGGGTTCCCCTCCTACATATTGAACTCTTTTCTTCAAATATACCTATCCTCTTCATGATTTATCCTTCAAAACCCTCTTTAAAGCCATTTATGGAAAGGTTCCTTTGTTTTCATCCTAATCTAAAAGGTATTCTATGGAATATCTCTCAAAACCTTGTGATTTACATATCTTTATGCCACTAAGGTTAGAGATTTCATCCATTCAACCTCATCCTTTAAGATGAGAAGATCTTTAATTAGGTAATCCTCTTTAGGAGTAAGCCCCAAGTTCCCTAACCTGGGACTCTTTTTCAGGAGTAATCCCCAGTCACAAGATTCTTTAACCTGGGCATCCTCTTTAGGAGTAAGCCCCATGTTCCCTAATCTGGGCATCCTCCTTAAGAGTTAGCCCCTGTATTATGTTATTTTGATTTGGGCTTCCTTTTCAGGAATAAAACCCAATCATAAGTCCTATATTACAAAGCCCCCTTAACCTGGGCCTCCTTCTCAGGATTAAGCCTCTGTCTTAATTTCTTTTTGATTTGGTCTTCCTTTTCAGGAGTAAGTCCCAGTCATAATTTAAGGTCCCCCTTTAATCTGGGCATCCTCTTTAGGAGTAAGAACCAAGTCCCCCATAATTTGTGCATCCCCCTCAAGTGTACGCCCCAAATTAGAGTATCCAAATCTTCATAAGTCACATATACCTTTATGGACCTTATTCCTAGGATTCTTCCTAGAGTAAATCCTAGTCTTCACCTACTTGGGCAGTCACACATATATAAGTCCCATGTAATTTTTTGTGACTACATCTTTCATGGTACAAATCGTCAGGTTTACTGATACCTCTTGTTTCTCACAACGAGCATGACTCACGTGAGCTTAGAGTGTAAGAGAAACCATGACACATCAATTTGGGCCATTAATCATACGTAATCCCCACAATTCTTAATCAAACTATGTGGACTTTGATCTCTTCTATAAAATTTGAGTACGTAAGAAGCCTTTATAAGGTTCAAGACCATCACCCATTAATTCTCATCCATCCTATGTGATGTAAAACTATATCTTAATTCCCGAGATACGTGGGTCCTAATTCCTCTTTAAAAAGGATACATAGGTAGCCGATCTGCAGGTATGATCCCAACTCTGAAATAATCCCTGTCCATCTGAATGATAATAAACATCATGTGCCCCACTGAGTGGCATTAAAACTAGTATGGTCATCATAATGAGTAAGAGATTTCTATATAATGTGTTGAAGGATACCATTGACTAAGAATCTCTAATAAATATGGATGAATCTCTATCGATGAATAACCTCAAATACATAAAAATATTCTCAAAATCTCATACATATCAATCATTGATTGAAAGATCTAATGGAAGAACTCATTTTCATCCTTGGTAATTTAATAAGTATTCAAGAACATAACTCAAATCTATAAGAGAGTACCGGAGTAGACAATAATTCCCCCAAAAAAAGGTGTGATGAGTCTAACCTCCCATCTTCTCGACCAATGAAAATTCTAAAGACTCATTAGTCCATAACTACTGGGAACCTACCTTTGGAAAGTAGGTCCAAATGTATATATAATCATTGGATGTTTCCGGTTCTATGAATAAACCCGTTAGAAACCAATTGGAATGTTAGAACCATAAAAAAACAAGTTCATCCCCAATTTCAAGAAGAAACAATGATCACACGTTCTATAGATACATGCATTATAGTACGTGAGGATCGACCCCTGCCATGGATGGGTTGACCTCATCAAAAGAGCACTGCAGCTCCACCTCCCTCTGGCTTGTGGCATCCAAGATTTGCTACCACCTGTTCAGTTCCTACTCCTCCTCAGCAGAAATGGGGTGCAGTTCGTCAGCTATGATTTGGGACCACTCCTCGTTGGTCTGGATAATGGTCATCTCCTTAGAGGCCTGCCTCATTATCTCTTTGGCCTTTTCCAACTAGGCATTTATCCACGATATAATCTCTGACTGCACATTGAATGAAGAAGAATGTTCATATGCCCATATGTGCAGCCGCTGAATCTCATTACCAGCCTCTTGAAGCCTCGTTTGGTTCACCACATTTCTCTACTGCTAACCCACACGAAGTCCGAGGTCATATTATTGGATATTCTCCACTAGGAGATCTCAGACGAGCATGTGGGGATGCTGGGCATCCACTCCCCCAGCACACAGTTCACCCAATCATGAACGGAGTCTCTCTATCTGGTCTATCCATTGTGCTTGATGGATGTCATCGAAAAAACGCTTGATCAGCTTCCATGAATGGTGATGTACTATATTGATATCCTCTTCAGCAGAGGTTGTATCATCCCAGTCTACAGGGTTGGCAGGCTCATACGCGGGGAACACCCCCAAGAACTCATTAGTAGGGTTCGTATCTGGTGTATGATTGGGTATTAAAGGACCCGTATTTTTTGATCGATATTCATTTTTGAATACCACATCAATAATCTCAGGCTCATCCCTGCTAACTATCCCACCATGGATCGGGAGTTCTGCAGCTTGGTTAGTATGGATATACGTCTCCAAGACCACTGACATTATCCTAGGAAAGGCACTGCCATATGTACCAACCAACCTCGCCAAGGCAACCCTCACCAATAAAAGAACAATGAATACCAAATAGGGGCACATATGTCAGTTAACCTGGTCAATGGGTGGCGGTCATGAATTTTGTAAAAGAGAGTTACCGAGATTGAATTTTTGGTCTCATTCTTGGGATGTTTCCATCAGGACCGCAAAGCGTGGCCCCCAATATATTATTGGGATGTCTAAAAACTCTGGAGGAACCACCTCAGGTCACCTGGCCCTCCCTGGACACGTTAATTTCTATATCCACATGCGTATATCCCGAAGGCCCCGCATCTACATCAATTGAGGGGAAAGAGTGGGTTCTGAATATGAGGCCCTCCTGCACCATTTAAATATTAGAGATGGGTCCAAAGTAGCCTGGAAGAAAATCCTTGGGAGGGAAAATATGGTTTTACCTTGAGATCCTTTAAAAACACATTGAGTTCTTGGCCTGAGTTTCCAAATTCATCCTCCACAAATAGGCTCCCTCTACCGGCCTCCTCCCCCCAAGGAGGACTCATCCGATTGTCCGAAAAAGGGAAGTGGTCCCTCAATTAGGTAGCCAACAACTGCAGAGGGGTCGTTCAATCCAACAACCCCTTCACACAGTCTGTGATTGGACACAATGCACCCTCAAAGTGCACGAATTCCTCCAACTCATCTAGGTATTCCTCTGCCACCTCTTGGTATGTTGCAAAGCCGGCCCTAATTGGGACGATTCCTAGAAAATTCTTCCCAAGATGGTTCCGGTGTTTTGACATATCGGATGAGCTGAGATTTTTTTTTTGACATCCCAGATGTCCTAGGACTTCGAGAAGACAACATTTTACAGCATGTCAATATGGCCCATCCGCTTCCCTGGAGCCCAGGTGGATATTATGTGGAATCCTCTTGGTGACCTCCCCTTCGGATAATTCTTCTCTTCTGGGACCGTTGGGTCCACTGCTGCCACTAGATCCACTGTCACTACCTCCCCTCCAACCGGTGCGAGCCTCACTACCACAATAGCTCTACCACTGAGGGATGTCCTTGAACCCTTCTAGCCTCGACCTCGAGGTTGGGTAGGCACACCATCGCTGGCTTGAATGGTTGGATGCTTCAGCATCTCCCTAGGGTAGGCATCCTCCCATATTTTAGCAAACTCTTTTATCTATTCGAAGATGGCCATGGGTGGTGGCATCTCATTCCATATCTTCCCGCCTTCCCATGTGATAATTAGCCACATCTGTCTCATCACGCACAGTGGTCCTCACCCGTAAATAGACCATTGGGGTCAGTCTCTACATGCACCGAAATTATCTGGCATATCGGTGCGGGGTGTTCAGCTCACATAGGGGATCACAGTCCACCCTTTCCACCAGAACCCCACCTCAAAAGGCCATGAGGTCGGACAGGTTCTCTTCTGTTCCCTGTCCATTATCGGTGAATACAACTGTTGGCAATGGGGATGGGTGAAAGTTGAATTCCTCTACCTTCCAGACTTGGCTCAGTATATCCTGCACTATAAGCTTGTTTGGAAGTATCCCTACGACATTCAGAATGGAGGAGAAAAATTTTGATTCTGGAGGGGAGATGGGGTTCATATATTCATAGATCTCACTGACATGCGCCGCTATCCACCCATACATGAGGTGGAATGGCCTGTATATTCTTTGTGGCTTCTTCCACTCACTGATATACCAAAACATCTTGTACATCTTGGTGAGCATCGAGAACCTGAGGAAGACCCAACCTCATGTCACCAACATGAATGCCATGATAAATGTGCTTAGTCACATGCCCATGTTCGTGACCCTCACCGATTGGATCTAACCATAGTTTAGCAATGCAATGAATGCAGCCAACCTAACTACCAGTTGTTGCTCAGTACTGATGCTGAATCCCCACATCTTCCACTAGCTATCCTCTAAAATCCACCAGTACGGGTACTCCATGCCTCATTGAGTCCCCTTTGGGTAGTTCCGAGGCCTCACAGGGAACAACTAATTTTACGGGAAGTTCATCAACTACTTAAAACAACATTTTCAGTGGACAACCGTCACTAACTACATGTCTGCTCTCAGTACTAGGTTCATAAATTCCATCGCCAATGGTAGAATTTTCTCTGGATCCTCCCACACACCCATAACAGGGTGGAAATCGCCATACATCTCCCCTAGTATCAGGACCCCTGAGATCTGATGTAGGTCCCATAAAATGATGTCGACCTCACCATAGTGTATGTGGAAGGTATTGGTCCTTGATGAACATCTTCTCAAGAACTCTAGCATCATCTGATTCAGCAGATAGATATGGAATTTGGAGGTCCAATCCACCTCATTTAGGACCACTCTTTTCAATTGTACCATGAATTCCTCACATAAGGCACCGACCCAGTTGGCCCAGACCCAGTAATCTATGATGTTGCCACCCTGGCGCAGATCCCACTCATTAGACCACCCCTTTATCGAGTTCCTCAAGAATGCCTTCAAGATGGTATAATACATCGGGGGAGGCATCTTTGACTAAAACTCTATCAAATCAACATTGTTCAAGTGATTGTACATACAATCAGTGTTGATGAGCATGAAGTCCTCCCGGGCATGGCTGTCATGTGCCCTGAACAACTGGTGTTGGCACGACGTGCTCGGAAACTAGTAAGACAGCTCGTCCCTTCTTGGTTTAGGGATGGAGATGTGATCCCTCAGTCCAATGTAATACAGAGGATGCCTCTTACACTGTGGATAGTTCGTTTGGAATTCCTACAGCAGCTCCACCAGGGAATTATGGTCATAATGGCAGCACACAAACTCCCCTAAACCTGATCTATTTGCTATCTCCCCCCTCCGAGAAGCATCCATAAGGACCCCTTGGTAGCCTCTTGGTGAGCCATTCAATTTTTTAGTCTGTGGATTTTTTGATTTTGGTTCGTGGATCACTTTCGCGAAGCTCATTCACGGAGTTCGTTCGCAAAGGTAGTTCACAGAGCCATACCCCGCCTTTAGACACAAACTACAAATCGCACCATCATGAAGTCAAGGACTCACTATGCGCTGTGAATTTGAACGCTCGATTCAAGGAGAGGAATCAAAAAGTATGTGGATCTTCGTGAATCAATAGTGATAAATGCCAAAACACGGAGATAAGAAAGGAATAAAGAGAGAACAGCCTCCCCTATTAATAATTGAGGACCCCTGGTGCTTCGTGTCATGTCTAACCAAGGTGAAATTCATGGAACAATCACCCCACTTGTTGCCTCTCCACTTCGAGATCCTCCTTCGTGAGCCAGCTTCACAATTGACCAAGGGATTTTGGTGATTGAACCTCACATTTTCCTCGGATCTGAGTCTGAGGGGGGGGGGGAATTTTTGGCTCCATAATTTGGGAAGAACATAAACAAACAGAAATACTTTAGGGCAGAGTCCCACAGCACCAAAACTGATGCATAGATCCCCCTTTGCGAATCCGTTGCGGATCAAGTAGGTGGGACGATTCACAAATCCATTTGATGTTTGCGATGCCGCTATGGATAGAGGAGGCGAGACGCCCTACAAACATGTTCAACATTTGCAAAGCCATCGGGGAGAAAGGAGAAAGGATGATCCATGAACCCCTTTGACGTTTGTGAAGCCATCGCAGAGCAAAGAGGTGGTATGATCCACGAACACATTTGACGTTTACGAAGCCTATGTGGAGAAAAGCGGCGGGACGCTCCATGAACCTGTTTGACATTTTCAAAGACACTGTGGAGAAAAGAGGTGGGAGGATTCACGATTATGAAAAAATTTCATGTGGCTTCACACCTAGAAAGATCATCTTGGAACTTGCCTATAAATAATGGGCTCCCCTTAAGCCCAAAGGATAGATCCTACGAACTTTCCATTCATAGCTCTGAAATCACGAAGCAATTTATTCTCTGCAAACCATGAGCTCATCAAGTTACTTTATAATTGCGATGTGCTTATCCCTTGGCTTGAATTCTACCTCTCTTCTGATAGGGATTCCCTTTGCAGAGCCCACGGGCCTCCGTGAATGAAGGGGATCCCCAAGGGGTCTCGGGTCATCACGGCACACTGATGCTTCACAAAATACCCTCCATGAACATACGAACCACATGCTAAATTAAGGTCATTGTTCTTCACAAAGAACATTTCTTCTCAATGCTATGCTTTGCAGGGCACACTTGCTTCACAAAGAACTGCTCCGTGAATGCCTTTTCCCTTCACGAAGCACCTTCCATATGCACCTATTCCCTATTCATAGGATAAGCTACTTCACATCGCGAATAATTCCCCTTCGCGAAGCCCCTCTCTTACATGGATCACAAGAGCTACATGAGGCTTCTACCTATGAAAACCTTTTCTCTATAACTCCTCTTCCCATGTGACTCTCCTAGTTTTCACAGAGTGATTTCAAAGTTCCTTGGGGGTACTCCCTGCTGTGTTGCTTCCCATCATGCTTTTTCACATAGGCACGCTAACGACTATTGATTTTTCGCAAAGCCACACTAACATGGACCCCGCAATGGATCACTCCATAACACCCACTAACCCTAAAATTGATAATGCCTTCTCTTCCCCAAGGGAAGGTGGGTATCAGTTATGTAATTCATAGGGGTGTAAAGTGAACCCGCCTCGTTTGGGCTGCAGGAAGCTAAATTGCCATGCACCATCATCCACAACACATGACGTTAAATGGTGACCCCTCCTCATGCATCATACACATAGTGACCCATCATGGACATTCTCTACGCCCACTGGTCTCCAATGGAGTGAGATCATTCCTCACATGGAATGAGATACCCTTTATAGGAGCGATGTCTATCCACGAGGAAAGGGAAATGACCTTGGTGTAGGCCCCTAGCCTTTCTTGTAGGAGGCAACATCCCTGCTCCTCCTATCTTATTCCTAGAAAAATACCAAAGAGTGGGGGTATGGGCACTGGATCACTTCTTTCTTCGAGGCCAAATCCCTCTCCCTTTGGGCTTTGTTGGCACCTGGGCCTCCACCCTAGAGTAAGTACCAATCTCCATATCACTGGGATTCTAACCATGCGTAATCCCTTAATTCCTCTTTGGTCTATGGACCATGCATAAGAAACTATTTTTATTTTTTCCCACTAACCACATGTAAGTCCCATTCCACTTCCCATGGATGCACGTTTCGCGACGTGATCATTAGGTATCTGTTGCCTCTTGTTTCTCACGCCAATCATGACTAATGTGGGATTACAGTAAACATTGACCTTAACATCAGCTCTGGGAATCCTAGAGTGTAATCCCCACACAATCCCGAACTACTTGGACTTTTATCTTGGCTAAGGAAAGGTACGTAAGAAGCCGCCCTGAGGATCATGCACAATAATCATTGGTCCGACTCCCTTCATGTCGGTTCACCAAACACTATTCCGAACTACGGTGACATTGATCCATGCCAAGGAATGGTATGTAGGAAGACTCCATGTGGATCAAGCCCAACAAACATTGGCCCCGAATCCTTTCACATCAGTTCACCAAACACTATTCTGAACAATAGGGACTTTGATCCTTTCCAAGGAAAAGTATGTAAGAAGACTAGCTGAGGATCCAACCCACCATCCATTGGTCCCAACTCCCTTCATGTTGGTTCACCAAACACTATCCTGAACTACGTGGACTTTGATCATTGCTAAGACAAGGTACATAGGAAGCATCCTTGATGTTCTAGAACAATAACCATTAGTCCTGAATCCCTTCACGTAGGTTCACCAAACAATATTTCAAACTATGGGGACTTTGATCATTTCAAAGTAATGGTACAAAGGAAGCATCCCCGAGGATCAACCCCACTATCCATTGGTCTCGACCATCTTCACGTCGGTTCCCCACACCCCTCCCGAACGACATGGACTTTGATCCGTGCCAACGAAATGGATGTAGGAAGCTTCCCTGGGGTTCAAGCCCAACAAAAATGGGTCCGGAATCCCTTTAAATTGGTTCACCAAACACTTCTCCAATCTAAGAGCACTTTGATCCTTACCAAGGCAAGGTACGTAGGAAGCCTCCCTGATGATCATGCCCACCATCCATTGGTCTCAACTTTCTTAACATCGGTTCACCAAACTCTTTCTGAACTATGGAGACTTTGATCTTTCACAAGGAAAGATACATAGAAAGACCACCTAAGGTTCAAGCTCATCATCCATTGGTCCTGACTCCATCCATGCCAGTTCACCAAACACCCAACCAAAATACATGGACTTTGGTCCTTGCCAATGAAAGGTACATCAGAATCCTCCCTGAGGTTCAAACCAACCATCCATTGGTTCTGATGCCCTTCAAATCAATTACTGCCATTCTGAACTACATGAACTTTGATCCTTGCCAGGGAAATGTATATAGGAAGCCAAACCAAGGTTCAAGCCCAACAACCATTGATCCCGATGACTTTATGTCGTCCCACCCTAGTTCTGTATGAAGTTAAACTGTACACCCCTTTTGTCCCACAAGACACAAAATTTTCCCCAATCCAGCGTTAATTTGTTGTTCCCCCATCCAGTGCTAAGCCATTGTAAACCACATTTAGTGGTAAGTCCTTGTGATCCCCATTCAGCAGTAAGATGTTGTCAACTACAGTCAATGATAAGCTGTTGCCAACCCCAATCGACGGTAAGCTGTCGTGTTCCTCAATCGACGATTAGCTGTTGTAATCCTCTTTGTTGAGACCCACATATATAGTCATCCCTACAGTGTTAGACCATCCTTGGGCTACTAACCATGGATAAGCCCCAGTATATCATCGGGTCTCTATCCTCTACACACACCCTAATCATATACCCCATCCTAAACTATGTGGACTTTTATTCCCAACCATGGGGATATGCACGAGCTCTCTTCGAGGCTCAAGCCCAACATCACTGTCTCCCTCAAGTCAACTCCATCTCATTACCCATCCACTTCCCTAAACCATCCATTATAAATATTGATCGTTAACCAGCCTACCACTTCCCAGTGAGATCACGCCAATTCACCTTCTAGCATCAGTGTTCCCTCCAAGGGTTTCATCCATATGATCAACTATAGTCAGTGTTCTGATCAGTTTTCTCCTTCTCCATTTGACTTTAAACCATTGACACACCCTATGTTAAACATGGGAAGCTGAGGAAAACCTCAGAGATATTCCTATGCAATATAATTCCCTGCATTCTACGTGGGATACCATGAGCTTCTGCGCCCTTGAAAGCCCTATAATAATAAAAAGAAACCCAGACGCGCTATTGTTACAGCGTCCAGACATGCCAGTGATGTCCAATGTGACTACTCCCCCAACCGAAGGTTGCTACCCTGATCGGACCCCTTGAAATGTCTCGAAAGAAGAAATGTAATTAACTGGTGTCCCTGAAGATATGACACTGGGAAGAGTTTCACGAACACCGTCTAAATCTATAAGGGAGACCCGAACTAGGTGATGATTTATGAGGATGAACCCATAGAAGGAAAGGCCAACATCTGATCATCCTGTTTTGATCAAGGCAAAAACATCCCTGAACAAGTGATCGATGTCGCCCGCCATTGGAAAGAAGATATGTGGGGAAACATCCAACACATCTTCTTCGTCCTCAAACAGACTAATGTACATGCCCAAGCGAAAGCATTGAAAAAAATAATAATTTATTTCTCTCTTCGGCCAGAAATAAGTTTTCTTACAAAACCATGTTTTCTAAAAATTAGAAGAAAAATGTGATTTTTATCCCTTTTAAAACGATTTATCAAATTAAATTTTTACCTACTCTATCTTTATTAATTTTTTATAAGAGGAATATTCTTTCATTTTTTAGAATAAGGAAATTTCCAAACCATTTTAAAATAAAAAGTGAAATTTCATTATTCATAGCACATAATTACATTCCATAATTTATTTTTAACATTCTGATAAAATTTTACAGAAGAATTTTTTTAAATAATTTTATAAATAAATTTTTAAAGAAATGTGTTTTTATATTTTTTTATAAAGGAAAATTATTTTTTCCTTATTAATATTTTTAAATATATTTTCATTTTATCAATGAAAACACCCTTATTATTACTACAATGGGTACATAGATTATTGGTAATATCAATATTATTATTGTTGATGGATTATAATTAGTTTGACCAATTATATAATCAATATTAACTTGATTGATTCATTCACTTTCTAACAACCATTGACCATTAAATTCACCTTAAAAATCCATAAAATTTATCAGGGATATTATTATTTCCTAAAACATATTCCATTTTTTCATATATTGTTTACTTGTAAAGTTATTTGACTTAATGAGTAAATATTGGTAAATTTGTATCCTTCAATCAATATGGATGTTTGATAAGGTGAATTATTTATGAATTAAATCCATTATTCGATATATGATGAATTCTTTGGACCTGAAAGAAATGTGTTAGGGACTAGTTAATGTAACCCCCTCGATACATCGATAGTTTCTTCGAAAAAAATCAATTGGAGAAAAACTTTTCAAGTATGATTACAATTAGAATTTGAAGAGTTTTCACCCATAAACTAGTACTATCTTGACAATAGGTCTTGACGTTATAGTGTATCATGCTCTAGATACATGAAATTTGATAATTAAGAGTTACCTCAGTTTCATTTATTATTATCCTAATAATTTTCACAACGAAAAAATCTATTGAAGTGTTTAATTCTTAGTTTATTTATTATTTGGAATGTGTTCTTAGATATTTACGATTCCATATTGTTTATGATCTTCCCATTTCATTGATTAATCTATATGTGTCCATATTTATTTATCATTTAATATCATTTCTGAACATTCATCTAACTTATTGATTACATTCAATGTGTTATCAGTTATTTATCTTTTGATATTGATTATTCTGATCGATTCCTTGTTTCCTTTGTTGTACTTCACCATTAATAATCATTTGATCTCACCCTTATTTTTTTTTCCTTTCCCCAATATTCCATGAAGTGTTTTAAGAAATACATGCAAGGATATGCGAAATGCAATAAAATTATTACCGAAAAAAATAATGTCGTAATTAGTTTATTCATTTATAATACAAGAATCATGTATGTATCTAGTTCAAAAAAACTAATAAACAATTTTTTCCTTTGGGATGCGATTTAATTATATCTTATGTCAATGTAATTGTAGCATGACAATAGCTCTAGGCTTATTTGGGCCAGGTCGCTAAAATTATTGTTATCACCAAGATATTGTAATAGAGGTGATGAAAAGGATTAACTAAATTATAAATAAATTTCTTATGAATTCTTATAAAATGAATTCATTTGTAATTATTTAATTTTAAGTGAATTTTATAACTATTTAAAGATAAAGAAAATCTTTTTTTGAAGAACTTTTTTCAATGCACAAACACATTTTATCTAAATAAATTAAACAAAAAACTTTTTATGAATTTTTTTAAATAAATGTAAATATTATATATTATTTAAAATTAATATTATTTTTTCCTAGATAATAGATAAGAATAAATCCAATCTACACATAAAACGATGTATTTTTTCAAGAGGATGTTTTATCATCTTTTAATGGCGCACTTATTTTAAAAAATAAATTACAAATATTTATAAGTTATATAAGAAAAAATAATCTTCAATTTTGAAAAATAAAAATTAAAATTATAATAGGGAGTGGATTTAGTATTATTCTAAAAATATTCATTTTTTAATGAATAGTATAAAATACTGAATTTTAATTGAAATATTCTTTTTTATTCAAATTATTTATATAGTTTGATAATTTTTTAAATTGGTTATAAAGTATAATTAGATCAATTATAAATCTAAGAATATAATTTATGTAATTTGAATAAATTTCATATTGAAATTCGATACAAAAACTTAGTAATCTTTTAAACATTTTTGCATTAAAAACCCACTTACTCATAATGTATCTGGGATTAAATTTTAATTAATTTCATCACCTTATATAAAATTAAGTTGAAAAAATATATACTATATTTGGAATTAGAATAATTTATAATGTCAAATATGGTCAAATTAATTTTAGTACAAAATTATTAGTGAAAAAAATTAAAAATAATGATAGATATTAAGGTCAAAAAGAGTTTACTTGGTGGTTAAACAAGGAATATAAGTTGTAAAAATGACCATAAATTTTCCAAAACAAATATTACAGCCATATTTAGACCTTAACCATCAATGGATTAATTCTTTTTCATTATTTAATCATTTTATTTTGTAAAAAAATGTGTTAATTGTTTTAAAAATACATAGTGTGTCCTCTCCCCCACTTATAAAAGGCATCCACCTCTTTCCCCCTATTAAAACAATCAATACCAATTTTTTTGGAAAATTACATCCAAAATAACTTCTAAAATCCCCTCTTACCAAACTAGAATACTTATTTTTTGGATAAATTCATCCAAAATCATCATTTATCGAAATCTAAAAGGTGATACCAAAAGAAGAGTTAGCATTAATCAATGAATGGTTTTATTTTATATGTTCCTCTTAACCCTTAAATTCATTTTATAGAGTTATTATTTAATAACATATGAATCAAAAAAATAATTATATTATTTATTTTATTCTTATGACTAGAAACTATATAAAATTCCATCAAATGAATTATGAAATCAATGTTCTTGTATACGATAGACTTCTGCCCCAAGAACCGATGTAGTTCATTTTTCCATTAAAACCTTTAAAGGTTTGGAATAATAATATAAATACTATTTACATATGATATTTATGATATTTAATATTTTTATATGATTATTAAATTTTTATATTAAACATACCTTCATGATTTAATTTTTTGGGAATACGATAATGTCATTCATGTGTTCGATAGACAACCGCCTCATGAGGCGATGCGATTCATTCATGACATACATGTAATATGTTAAGGATGGGTTTAATAGAAATATGTAAAATATATAACATAAAAATTATACTAGAATCATAATATATATGTATATCATTTTCTTTTCATTCATTCAATACGATAACATTATTGAACCCATATTCATAGAAATGTACGACATACCATCTCTACCAATGGTATATTTTATTTCATATCAATAAATTTAATTTATTACTAAAAATAAATTTATAATGAATAAATATTATTTTTACATCATGGTTATTATTTTTTAGGTTATTAAATTATGATCTACATAATATGTCCAAGAATAAAAGGTTAAAACATATTTGAAAAACTAATCAGTTATTTCCCAAAATATAAATTTAATGTAGAATTGTAAACAAGGGTAATATAAAGTCATAATAAAATAATATATGGTATTATATATATGAATATGGTAATCTGATAGATGTATAATAATCTTATAATTATTAAATATTAGGTTTTAATGTGTATTAAAGAGATCAATATTTAAGGTATCGGGAATTCAAGTCTCACTTTTATTTCGGTGTGACATATGAAATATTCACCATTCATTCCTTTTGGGTGATGTATATATTGCCCTATGAAATTATATATCATGAATTTCATTTTACTCATGATATTAAATGTCTAAATTGATTTTATTCTTTCATTAATCTCATGATTTAAAATTTATTCAAGTAGTAATGGATTTTTGTCTTATATTTTACTTTTGTGAGACACATGCTTTATTCACCAACTCCTTCTATGTGGTGCATATAATGAACATGAATGTACTTTCTGGTTATTATAATTACAAATGTTTTCACTTAAACATCTATTTTATGATATATCTTTCATGGTTTCATGGTTTTGATGTTACCATATCGATAAGATAATTTTGACTCAATTTTCCATATTTGAGACACACGTTATGCTATAATCCTATATAATTTTTTGAGGTGTATATACTGCCATATTGAAATGTTATATCATGAATATCATTATTTTAATGATATTTTAATAATAATTTAATTTTATCACCTCTTGGGGATTATGATAAATGTTACTAAATTTTTAAGAGTTTATCGCTACAATGTCATCGCCTATTAGGATTATTCAGGATTATGATTCCTTTAGTAGAACATTATTTTTTAAATCTCAATATTTCTCATGAATTTTATTAAAATGTAGTTATTTATGATATCATCAAGTAATGGTACCATTTCTTCACACTCTCATAATTAATATAATTAATAATGAGTTTTTATGAAAATTGGAATTTATTTTTTTGGGTCAGAAATCTGTTTTATTAAACCATGTTTTCTAAAAATGTTTCCAAAAAATGTATTTAAATGATATATTATGTTCATTTTAATGAAAAATATTTTCAAAATGTTTTCTTTTTTAATTTTTTTAAATGTTTTTCAAATATACTTTTAAAAATATTCATGTTTATTTTCAATGAAATTTTTTTCTCTCTATGATTTATGTTTTAAAAAAAAGTTCAAAGAAGAAAGGATTTTATACTTAAGAAATATTTTCAGTGATTCTTTCAAAATTAGTTTCCATCTTATATGAAATATGCTGGTGTTATTAATGCCTTTTGAAGCATATGACCAAGGATAACATTAAAATTATCTGAATCGTTTCTGTTTTGATGGAATGATATTTATGGAACCATGGGTTAATTATGACACAATGAGATTGACCTGAAACCCATTTAATTTCCATGATTAAATAAAGATATTAAAGGATAAATATATTTTTATGTTTTTATGATGAAATTTAATTTGATTTTACTCTGTTAATATTTTGGTTCTTGTAAATAAATTATACACAGTGGTGGCCCAGATAGCGCAGGGTAAACCCCTAACATAATATAAGATGGGGGGGCATAAAGAGAACCATTTGATACCATTATAAATTTAATGATGGGTGATTCCAAATAGTGGTTAAATGTATTGGGTAATGATAAATTATATTTGATCTCATTGGTCACATGGTTATTTATCCCAAACCCAAATATGAGGGTACATAGGTGTTTTGACATAGAACAAAGATGAGGGTACACAAGTGTTTAGAACAATTCCAAATATGAGGTTATACATGTGTTTATCCCCAGCCCAAAGATGAAGGTTCATATGTGGTTTGACCAAGATCAAAAAGGATGGTGAATAGATGGTCTACCCGAGCCCAAAAAGGATGGTGCATGAGTGGTCATCCCAAGATGAAAAATTAGTGTGTACGGTTGGTCACCCCAAGCCCATAAAAAAGGCACACACGTGTTTAGCCTATTCCCAAAGTAGGTACATGGTTTGTTTGCCCAAGCCTGACATATTATTAATTTCTTAGAGGTTTTCATTGAAATATGATTTTCTATTATTATATATATTACCAAAATTCGTGTATTATACCAATTTTATGCTCTCATGGATCATGTTATTTGATTCCCATCTGATGCATGTCTTATGAACTACCATTCTTTATGATATGAATCCTGATTATCATCTTTGATATGAAGGGTATGATTTTATAATTTTATGATCATTTTCTCATACCATTAGGCTCATGTAATTATTATGTATCTCCATTATTTTTCTTTATTGAGAATATGAGATCACCCTTTCTTATGTTTCATTTCCCTAGGTTATGTGGATTTGAATCATGTTCCCGCTTTTGAATCTCCTAGGGAATATACATTTACAATTTAGATACACATTAGGAAACATAATTAATGATTTAAATGGAAGATGAATATAAATAACTTATGATAAATATAATGTTTTATAGATTAATAAATAAGGGTTAATGATTTAGAAATAATATATGTGATTTCTCATGATTATGAGGATCCCTACTTTGATTATCATTTCTCACTGTATGAATTTTGTTTTATTCAATTTATGGAACCCAGCGAAACCATGATAATATGGAATAAAATAGATTATTAAATGATTTTAGTCATATGAAAATGAATGTCAGGGGAGGTCAAATGAAAAACTATGTTTCTATGCTCACACATCATTCTTTATATTTGAATCATTGTGAAAATAAAAACTAAAAAAGGAGGTAACAATTATTTATTGAGTCCTTCATGAGGTAGAAACTGCCTTTTTTAGTGGGTAAATTGATCCTTTAGTTTCCGAGTAATGGATTAGTACCACTGAACAAATATTTTCTATTATCGAGTGTTCATATAATGAGAAAGTCAATTTAGCTATCTTCCATCACGATGGTGAGGCAAATAAATGGTGGAATCTTACCAAGAAAATTAGGTGACAAGATGATATTGAATCCATGGATTGGGATGAGTTCCAGAACATATTTTTCAATAAGTACTTTCCTCATATCATTTTTATGAAGATAATGAAATAATTCATAGATATTAAGTAAAATTATTCAAAATCTATTGGTGCCTTTGAGAAAAATATTACAACATGTGGAAGGTATTCTTTTGGTATTGAAATTCAGCGTGAAATTAATATTGAAATTTTTTTAGTGGAATAAAACAAAATATCAGAAGGGTGTTATCCATACATGAATTATTTTTCTATTAAGATATTATTTTATGTTCTATGAATGTGGAAAAAGAATTTGGAGTTACCTATCTGTCTCATAGTTTTGGTAATAAGAGAAAAAATGGAATTGAAAGGAAGAAATTAATAACCATGGAATGAATAAGATGATATTATTTTTATTATAAATGTGCAATAAGAAACATTGAGAGAATTATCATAATGGTACTAGTAATTGTTTTATGTTCGAAAATAATGATCATCGAGTGGATGAATTCAGAGATGATGGTAAAAAGTTTGTAAGTGATGAAAATAATGAGAAATCCCCATAAAAAACACACCCCAAAATTCAATGTTTCAATTTCAAGGAGTTTGGGAATTAAATATAACAAGTTCCCCAATCCATGAAAAAATGAGGATGATAATCCAAAACCACCCCTAAAGACAATGAATAAAGGGAAATCATGAGACATTATAATGTATGAAGTGAACCATGATAAATAGGGAAAACATATCCTCTATTACTTATTTGGGAATTTCTTTTTTTATTTTGTAAAAATGACCCCTATGGAAATAATATCATTCATCCATTAGTGAAATTTAAGGTGATTATCAATATGTAATAAATAATAATGAAATAAAATATTCTATAATTATATGGATGAACCCAAGCTTCTAATGAATTTTTTTTGTATAAGGTAAGATCTTATATAAGAAATAAATGGAGAATTACAATCTAAAAGTGTATATGTATCAATATAAAATAAAATAATAGTTATGGATTCCATCATGGGTTAATATGTTTATTGTTGATGGTAAGTTCAAAATTTTAGACACCTCTAATTAGTGATTAATGTGATGGGGGTTTATCCAAATTAAAGATATTTTAAGATACATTTATGGTAGTTTTGGTTGTTAACATTTTTCAAGAGAAGATATGATGAAAGAATTTATGTGTCTGATATGTGAAAATTAATTGATACTTTATTATATTTTGAGGATCAGTGTTAAATTTTTTTTGAGAAATTTAGTGACCTTTATAAAAAAATTTATTTTCATATTTCAGATGGAGGAAAGGTTAACCACTTATAGAATAGTATATGTTGAATTTTGAATGAGTTTTTAGATATTAATGTTTTTCCATATGAATATTTATGAATATTGGATAACATGTGCTAACTAGTTATTTTTTGATGATAACTAGAGATAGATGAAAAGACTTACCATTATATTTATGGATCATAGAATCTATCAATGCTTTAGGAATAAGAAATCCACCTTCATTTCTCAGAGTAAGAGTTTATGTGTAAATTGATCAAGGAAAAACTGAAGGGTGAGATTGTTCATATGAAATAGAATAAAATCGAGTAAGTATATATTCTTATGAAAATTATTCAATTTTAATAAATGAATATTGAGATATTTGTTTATCTTCTTATCATAATTTTTATGATATTAATAAACTTTTTTTCTTATTAGGGTTATCATTTTATGGTCATTATCTTTCTTGGGATCAACCACTTGGTTGTTATTGGTGATCTTTATCACTCTCTATAATTTCATTTGATTATCTCCCATGTCTAAATCTCCACTTCTCACCTATGTTCGAATACATAGAATACTAGTTATGAGTTACTCTGGGTAGTCATTTAGTTTAAAACTCTCTCTTTATAATAAGAGTTTGAGTATTAATTTTAATTTCTTGGGTTTCTATAAAATAAGAATTCAAGTATTATAAAACTGATGTACTAGTAAAAATTTTAAGGTAAAATTAATTTTAAGTTGGTATAATGTCACACCCTGAGTTTTTAGAAAATATTTTTCTCGAATAAGTCCAAATTACATGATAGATTGAACTATATACTACAACATGTTAAGATTAATTTACATTCAAAACCAAGTTAATATTACGCTACATGAAACACTATGTTTATCTTGAGGTATATGAAACACATATTTATGATTGTGTTACATTCAATACTACATTTAGATTGTGTTTCATGCAACACAAAGCTTATCTTGAATTATATGAAACACTAAGTTTAAATGAAATGTGATATATTATTATAATATTATTATAGTTATGATCAAGATGATGGAATGGTGGATATGAAAATGATTACATAAACTATGAAAATATGGTTTATTCATGTTTAATAAATGAAATATTTTTTACATAATAAACTATAAATGAAAGTAATAACTATTTAAAAATAAATAAATTGTTTTTCTGAAAAAAAAAATTTATATTCACAAACATTTTTTATCTCAATAAACTATGAATACCTATTTTATAAATGATTTTAATGAAATATATATATTATCTACTATTTAACACTCAACTTATGTGGTTTTTATATAATATAAAATAAATTATATAATCATACTCATAAAAATATGGATTTTTCTATAGGGTTGTTTTACCACCTTTTAAGAGAACACTTATTTTAGAACTAATTTTAGACACATTAATTATTATTTTTTAAAAACATCACTTTTTAAGATATAATGTTAAAATTATCTTAGAGTGAATATTTTATATTTTTATGAAAGGATTTTTTTAGGAAAAGTGAAAAATACTGAATATTAATTGAAGTCTACCATTTTATTAATATTATTAATATAGTAAAATTATATTTTAAATTTATTTTAAAGAATAATTAGATAAATTATACATCTATTATTCCAATTTTGGTCATTAAATTTTATTTTTATATTTATTTTGAAACAAAAACTTAGTAAACTTTTGAACAATTTTAATTTAAAAACATGTTTTCTCATCACATCTGTATGATTAAATTTATGTTAATTTAAGCCTCTATTGTGAAATAAATGTGGAATGAATTAAATATTTATAATTATATTTATTTATAATTTATCATTAGGGTAAATAAATATTAACTATATTTATTATTAAAAATAATTAAATTTAATTACAATGATTATGGTCAACACAAGTTAGCGATTAAACATAGAATACAAAGTGGAAAAATGACCAAAATATTTTAGAAACACAATTTATCGAAATATATATACCATACCCATTCATGGATTCAATTTTGTGAATTATTTAACCATTTCTAGATAAAAAATGTGTTAATTTATCATTCTTTTCAAAAATACCAACTATGTGATCTCCCCCACTTATAAAATGTCACCACATCATCCCATCTACTCACAACTTCAAAACATATTGTATGTACAAATATCTACCCAAATAACTTCTAAAATTACCTAATAAAAACCTATAAGAATTATATTTGTAATGAATACAACACATGTATTCCATTGGTGTAAATAAAATGAAAATACCAGAAGAAAAAGAAAACATCATAAATAAACGTTTTATTATTATTTATTCCTCAAACCCATTCAATTAATTTTATATAATTATTATATAATAACCTATGTATAAAAAATATAATTATATTTTTTATGTTGTTTTCACAACCTACAACCACCCAACTTCCATCAAATGGGTTGTGAAATCATTTTTTGTATGTACGGCTGACTACCGCCTCATGAACTGATGTAATTCATTTTCCATAACCACCATTCATGGTTGAGAATAATGATATAAATACTATTTATATAAGACATTTATGATGTTATCATTATTATATAATTTTTATCTCATATATACCATTATGATATCAATTTTTGGGAATATGATAACGTTGTTCAATTGTACGGGGGACTACCACCGTGTGAAGAGATGTGATTCTTTCACACATTACATGCAATGTATTAATGATGGTTTTAATAAAAACATGTGAAATTTAAAACAATAATATTCTTATTTAATGATAATATATATACATATATAATATTATTTTATTTCCTTTAATATGATAAGAAAATGGAATGAATGTTCATGCGTACGGAAGACCTATCATCTCCATGAACGATTTATTTTTTTTATTATCACTAAATTTATAGACTACTATTAATACATATATAATGAATACATATGATTTTTTATAATTTTTATCATTCTGTATATTGGGAAATAATTATCTAAATATGCGGTTCAAGAATAAAAAGTCAAAACATGTATGAAAAACAAAGTGGTTATTACTTGAAACATATCTTTATCATATATTTATTAATAAACATGTAATATAACGTCATAATAAAATTATATATTGTATGATATATATATTTATATAGTTCTGTTGTATATATAATATATATAAATATATAGGACGTTTTAATTTTCATGAAGGATGTCAAGACTCTTGTTAGTGGGATTTATTGTCTCGCTTTAATTACTCCAAAACATATTCCTTATTCACCACTAGTTTATTTTATGTGGTGTATAAAATTCCCTATTAAACCTTATATAATTAATTTAATTTATTTAATGATATTAATTGTTTAAATTTATGTTATTCATTTATGTATCTCGTGATTCAGAATAACTTAAGTAGTAATGTATTTACATATCACATTATACTTTTGTGAGACACTTTCTATATTCACCACCTTTTTCTTACATGTGGTGTATATAATTCCTAAAAATGTAATTTATGATTTATAATGTTAAACATTTTGGTACTTATACATCAAATTTAGGATCTATATTTAATGGGGTTATGGTTTAGAGGTTACGAATACAGCAAGGTAATTTTGTATCAATTTTTATTCTTTTAGACACATGTTATGCTATGCACCGATATTGTTTTTCAAGGTGAATATAATTCCCCATTGAAATATTATATCATAAATATACTCATTTTCAAGATATTTTAAGCTTTATTTAATGTTACAATTTCATGAGGATTATGGTTCAAAGTTACTAAAATTGTAAGAGTGTATTTCTACAATCTGATAGTCTAAGAGGATTTTTGATGATTATTCTTCAATTGATGAAATATTATGACATATGTCTCAATATTAACCATGATGTTTCTGATCCTATAGTTATTTATTATATATCAAATTAATTTTACAATTTTCCCCTATTTTGTATTTAATATCATTAAGATGATGTTTTTAAAAAAATCTGACATTATTTCTCTCTTCAAACATGTCATGAACCATCCCCCAGGGCATATGCCATGACTTCCCCAAGCCCTCGTTCCATAAGTATGGGGCGGGCTATTAGCACCAAAGGTTTAAATCCCTAAAACTGGGAAGGTCTTGCCTTTAGTACCCTGAAAATGCACACAACAGAGTACAAGATGAAATAAAAACACTAAATAAAATTGTATAACAAAATAGTGATGAAAAGTAAAAGGGGCTTGAAATAAAAGCCCAACTGTAAAGTACAAGAAACTGGAAAAAGGGAAAATAGCTCTGGGATCATCCACCATGAAATCCTACCTAAAGAGTAGGTACAAATATCCTATAAAACTCTCCACGTCCGTTCATCTCTTCTGTGTACCGTCAGGCCATGTGGTCCACCTCTGGGGACCGTCCAGTCCTGGTACACTCAGCCTTAGTCAGCATTGTCCGTCTTCAGCATCCAACACAACAAGGTGTGGGAAAAGCCCGTGTAGGGGTGAGTATAACGATAATCAGTTGGGATCCTGAGACCCTAAAGGTCTCACAAATCCAAAAAGCATAAACCAAAAGGTATGAAATCAACGGATAACCCCACTTAGGTATATTCCCTTACATATACCTAAGTTATCATGTCTTCCATCTCAATCATGAGGTAAACACAAAAGTTACTGACTCATCTCACATAGGTATACAAATGTTTTGAGAGATATAGATGATTATTTGTAGCCACTAAATCATCTATTCTGCCGAACCCACGTAAGATCGTGGTACATAAATCAAAATTGTCGAACCCATAGAAGATACAGGAATAATATTAAGAACTGTCGAACCCACACAGGATCCAGGAATAGTAGTTAGAGCTGTTGAAGCAAAACAGGATCCAGGAACAGTAGTCAGAGATGTCGAACCCACACAGGATCCAGGAACAGTTGTTAGGGCTGTTGAACCCACATAGAATCCGGGAAGAGTAGTCAGAGCTGTTGAATCCACAAATGATCCAGGAACAGTATTCAGAGGTGTCGAACCCACACATGATCCAAGAATAGTAGTCAGAGCCCTTGAACCCACACAGGATCAAGGAACAGTAGTCAGAGAGCAGCCAACCACAAGGTTTCCGCACAAGCAAGCCTGATTCAGGGAGGTTCCACTCCTCAAGCCAAGTGTTGATACATCAACTTACACGAAGTCCCAAGTTAATGTATCCAAAAGATTTGTCCTGTCATAGGATAACCAACGTGATAGACGACACATCAATCTGACCCCTGTCTGAGAGTTTTTCCATTTCCGCTTCAAGGGTAAGATTGGATTTACATTCTATCCAACCTGGCTGTAACCCAACTATGTCCAAAAATTGAGTCGGGTATACCAAAAGAACCGTCTCCCTCCAAGGTTTCCATCACTGTATATGGTTCGTCTTTCGGACACCCGTAGCTCAGGTTATGAACAAAAGAGTGGAAAATAGGTTAAACGGGTCCGGGTCTGGTCCGACCTAGTCGGACAGACCCAGCTTGACCCGAGTCCGGACTATGGTCCGACCCAGAACGTGGGTCTGACCTGGCCTACGGGGGTGGCCCGACCCTCACTCGGTCTGGCCCACGCTAGGTCCGGCCCGCTCTGGGTCCGGCCCGCGCTGGGCTCAGCTCGCGTGAGGCCCACTACTCGTGGCCCGTGGGGTCCGCCCTAGCCGTGTCCAGGGGGAAGGATGCACCCCATGGATTCCCAAACAGATTATCCCTTTGAGGGGGGGGGGTTCAAAACTAGCACCACGTGGCATCAATCTATGTCACCCAGGACCCACGCGATGGGTCCCACTTCTCCCGGCTGGCCAAGCGGTCAACCGCCTCTCATACGACGTGGTTGAATCACGCCTCCTCCAACAACCAGCAGAGCCAGCTGCCTATACTCCATCACCATGGCCAAGGTTGTGGCTTGCTCCTCCACTACACTGTGTGCGCTGCCCCGCGCCTTCCTCAGCAACCCGGTGGCTCGGGCAACCGGTTCTTCTAAGGGTCGGCCTTATGCCGGATGCCGCGGCCCATAAGGCATAGCTACCTCCTCTGGTGGCATGGTTGCACCACCACCGTCCACACATTGACATTCGTCGGTTCCAACCATCGACGAACTTTCTTCTGCTCACCGGACGAGTTCTGGTGGCCCGATTCTTGTTCCGGAAGTAGAGAAACTCTCCTCAGGACATTGCCTTCGATCCGAAATCATTGTTGACAAGAATTTCTCAACCCAGACACATTCTTTGATTAGTATCAAAACCCTAAAATTAAGGTGGAAGGGTCAGGCCATGTTCGTTTGGCCCTCACCCTCTGTGTTAGAGGGATAATATGTGGCTTCGAATCTTAATCCTTGATGTAAAATGAAGAACGTAAAATAATTAACAATTCTTGAACCCCTACATTATTTGATTCACCGCTGGAGGTCATGAGGAAGGATATGACCTCATTGGGGATAGAAGGACATCGATTGATGACGTCCTACATTATTTAACATCACAAGGTGCTTCTGATCCTGGCTCAGGGTCGGATTCCTCTATCTTTGATCTCTGGTGGTCGTTCTTCATTGGGAGGAGCGTTCTTCATTGCGGAGAATAAGTTTCTTCAATTGATCTTCTAACCCCTCTTCTAATAATGGAATGGCCATTAAAAATTAAATTATGTTTTATTAATTTAATTTTAATTGCACCATTAATTCAAGAGGTGTTGGTATAATAAATTAAAAGGGGGGTGGTACCATTAAAGTGGGGGAGTTTAAGAGGATCCCCCCACTTAAGAGGGGAGTTCAAGAGGTTTTAACCCATAGTGGTCTCCACAATATTAAACATGAAGAGGAGGTTAAGTTCAGGTGGGCCCCACCACTATAACCTCCCATGAGTGGTTATGGTGTGGTGCCCCCCCCCTCCAACTTCAACATGGAGGCTTCAACAAACCAAAATAAAAATAAAGCTACAACTTTATTTTTATTTAATTCATTAAAAACCCAAAACACTACTGGAAATGTAGGATTTCCCAATGGTTTAGAACTGTTGGGAAAGGCTACAGAACCGTTGGTATATGTTATACCAACGGTTCTGCAAACCGTATGGAAGTAAGCAATTGGGAAATGTTTTTCCCAACGGTTTATAGTGAACCATTGGGATAGGGTGCTGAAATTTTACCCTATCCCAATGGTTCTGGAAAACCGTTGGGATACAGTGCTCAAAATTATCATGTTTGTCATGACCCGCCCTAGGGGTCCGTGCCGTGACTACCCCAAGCCCGCCTTCCATAGGCCAGGGGCTGGCGACTAGCACCAAGGCGTAAATCCCGGTAAAAAGGGAAGGCATTGCCTTTGTAAAGTAAACAAACACCACAGAGTAAGCAAGCGGAAAAGTAAACACCAAGTAAGAACTGAGTACAACTGAAGTGCGGAAAAGTAAATGGGCCAGTATACAAACCCAAACTGAAAGTAAAGTACAAATCGAAAGGAAAAACAGCAACTGTAAAGTAAAATCCGCTACACCGAGTTGTCCACTGAAAATCCCACCTGAAGGGTGGGTACAGATAGCTCCACTGCTCCTCGGGTCCCGCCGTCCGCTCCGAACACGTCCCGCCCAGTGGTCCACCTCCAGGTACCGTCCTGCTCTGCAATCCTCAGCCAAGATCAACGCTGACCGTCGTCTGTAACCAACACAACGTAGTGCGGGCATAGCCCGTGCAGGGGTGAGTATAAGCTACTCAGTAGGGTCCCCGAGACCCCTGAAGGTCTCTCAAAATCCACAAAGGATAAACCACAAAGAAAGGTACAAACACGAAGTAAAAACCGACACTGCTTAGGTATATGCCCATACATATACCTAAGTCATCAATTTCAAATACGCTCCAACCTCCGAGCCCAAGTACAACTCAGTCCACACAGGAAAGTAAACGTATTCCACACAGGAAAGCAAAACGAAATCCACACAGGATAGCACAACTCAATCCACACAGGAAAACAACAGGATTCAGCTCACACAGGTATACTTCTTCGAAAGACGATAAAGATGATCTCTGATCCATCTAAGTCGTCGGACCCACGAAGGATCGATAGGTAACTAACCCCCGCAAAGACCCACACAGGACCTGTAGGCGCTGGTTCACACAGGACCGCTGAGCGCAAGGACCCACACAGGATCGGACCCACACAGGATCGGGCCCACACAGGACCTGTAGCACTGATCCACGTAGGATCGCTGAGTGTTGTAGTCATCGTCGAATCCACACAGGATCTCTGTACTGTCGTCGTTGCAGTCACAGGAGCAGTAGCAGTAGCAGTAGAAGTCACAGTTGCAGCCAGCACTAGGGTTCCCGCACACAGAAAGCTCGTTCGGGAGGGTCCGCTCCACGAGCCGAGAGGCTAATACATCAACTGTCACACAGTCTAGAGTTGATGTATCCAAAAGTTCCGTATCGTCAATAGGAACTCAACGCAACAGACGGCGCGTCGATCGGACTCCCAGTCTGAGAGTTATTGGCTTTTTCGTCCCAGGAGCCCGGTTGGTTTTTTAAGGAAAAATCAACCCGACGGTACTCCACCTGTGTCCAAACCTCGGGGGGAGTATGCCAAAAGATCCGTCTCACTAAGAGGAACACAACAAAGCTGACGACACGTCAATCGGACGTCCATAGCTCAAGATATGAGCGTTTCCGCTCCGAGGGCCCGGTTGGTTTCGTGTACGAACCAACCCGGCCGAACTCAAAGTATTCCAAAACCTTGAGTACGATATACCTAATCGACCGTCTCGATCCAAGGATCGCATCGCCCCTGACGGTTCGTCAATCGGAGGTCCGTAAGTCAAGTTATGGCCAAAAGGCCGAAATTGATTCGAAAACGGGGGGTCTGGGTCCGGGGCGACCCGGCCCGACCCCCCTGGGTCGGCCCGAACCGGGTCGACCCGAACCGGGTTGACCCGACCCGGGTCCGACCTGACCCGGCCGGCGGCGCGGCCCGGCCGGCAGCGGTGCGGCCTGGCGCCGCACGGGTGCCCCGCGCGGGGGGCAAAGCCCCCGCTTCTTCCCTCTGGCGGCGCGACATCATGTCGCGCCTTTGTCAATCAACGGCCCCCCTTCGTGGGGGCCTGCCGTTTGGAAAAACGGGGGGGCACTGCCCCCCCTATGTGAACCGCCCCCCCCCCCCCCCTCATAATGGGGGGGCAATTAACCTGGCCGGGGGGATTTAATTCCCCCGGTCATTCTCCTTCCGGCCGGCCCGACCTGGCCGGCCGGTTCTTCTTCAACGGACCGGCAAATCCGGTCCCCTTCTGGCTTCCGACACCGGCGGCCCGGCAAGCCGCCGGTCTTCTCGTTCCACCGCGACCCGGAACCGACCGCGGTGTTCGTCGTTCGGCGCGGTGCGACGGCACCGCGCCCCTCCGCCGCGTCCCCACTCCGGCCGTGGCGCCTTCGGTTCCCTTTGACGCGGCGCGACGGCATCGCGTTCATGGTAATCCTTCCACGGCGTGGCGCGACGGCGTCACACAATATAACCGTGCGAATTTCTGCGTGGTGCGGCGGAACCACGCCGTCTCGTTCGTCCACAAGAAAATCATAATCAAGAACAAAGGAGGGGGGATTTGGCCGTGTTTGTGCGGTCCGACCCCCCTCTCGTTAGACGATAACACATAATTAATTATCCTCACGTTTTTCATGCTAGAACCAAGAACGAGAATAAATAAATAATCAAAAACAACCCCTACCTTGGTTCAAGAACGATGATCGTCAACGACCCACGGAAGACAAGCGCCGCGGAGGTCGGGCGTCGCGATAATCGTTCGTCAATTCTGTTGATGAAGAGGTACGTCCAAAGAGGTACGTCGTTGATGAATCTTCGTAAGCCGACGAAGGAAGTCCGAGGAGGAAGCGGCGTTCCCTTTCGTTGACACGGAAGGCGTTGTCGATCTTCGGAAACAACTGGCTACGAAGAAGAGAGGAGCGGCGTTCTTCGTCGGAGCTTGAAGGTTCTTCGCGTTCTTCGTCAAAGTTGAAGAAGAAGAAGAAGCTCCCAAATCCTCTCAAGAAGGCTAGATAATTCTAACCAAATAAAATAAGCTAGAGTCTTATTTTATTCACACATTTAACAAATTGAATTTCAAAGGTTTGAAATTCAAACAAAACAACTCCATTAATTAACAATGTTGTCATGTCATTTAAAGAGGGGTTAAAGGGAGTTTTTAAAAGAGAAGATGAAAAGTTAGGGTTAGTGTGGGCCCCACCACACTTAATCCTATCAAGGGAGGTTAAGTGGATGTGGGTCCCACCACTAACTCCCTTTGGGAGAAGTTAACCATCAAAATAAAAATAAAAAGTGTTACCACATTTTTATTTAACTTCTTATAATTTCTCCCAAAAACTAACTTTCGTCCCGCATAAAACGCAACCTCGGAAAAGGTCCCCTTAAGAGAATATCGGCACTGTGAGTTCATCGGTGCCCTCGGAATTTGATTCCGGGCACCGGTTCAAAAGTTAGAAATTCTCGCTCGTTCGTTCACTGAATGTACCCGAGCCAAACTTCGGAAATTGATTCAGGGCACTCCGGGCCTCGGAATCAGATGCCGTCAGAAACCGCGTTCTTGTAAAATTCCAAAGAAAATTAAGAAAAAAAATTTCCCTTGAATTTTACGGGTCTTTACAATTTTTTTCCGAATGGTTTGGAAAACCGTTGGAAAAAACCCAACATATCCTCTTTCCCAATGGTTTAGAACTGTTTGGAAAAGTGTTTTACCAACGGTTCTATGAACCGTTGGTAAAACAAGACCTACACATTATATGCCAACAGTTTTGAACCGTTGGCATAACCTCTACTGGGCAAATTGCACAGAAGCTCTGCAATTTTCCCAGAAGCTCTCCAATTTGACCATAGACTCTCCAATTTTCCCACAAGGTCTCATTTTGTGGGTTCCCTCTCATTTTAAATCCAATTATTGTACCTGCAATAAACTAACACATACATATACAATTATTGTACCTGTAATAACAAACTAACACTTACATATGGAGAAAAATTCATACACATTTAACATATAATGGTGGAACTATACACATCCATAATTAAATTAGAATTCATAACATAATTATAAACATACATAATTCATTTAGAATTCAATTTAAAATTTAGATGACAATTATATGTGGAATCTGGAAGTCAATTCATAATTTGATCGGTTTGTTTTATACCATATATTTTTACTTGAAATAATTTCCATTTTAAACATAATACATACACCTGGAGAGATACCGGCCACACTGCACCTCGGATTGAGGCGGGGTTGACTCATACACATCACATATGACCCATGGATCGTTGTGTTAATGTATCGACACAATTAGAATGCGTTTGGTCAGTTTTCCGTATGCTAGTTGATGTTTTTCAATTAAAATGATGTACTTTTGAAACAAAAGGCAGACCCTTTGAGTGGTTCCGGCCACACCGCACCTCAGATTGAGGCGGCGTTGACTCTTACATGTCACATATGACCCATGGATCGTTCTTCTAATGTTTCAATGGAAACCGAATGAGTTTGGTCAGTTTTCCGTATGTACTTAAATTGTTGTCCATTTTAAGAAAAAGAGAGACACTTAAAGTGATTCTGGACACATCGCGCCTCAGATTAAGGCGGGGTTGACTCGTACACGTCACATATGACCCGTGGATCATTATGATAAAGTATAGACACAATACTAATGTGTTTGGTCGGTTTTCCGTATGCCATTTGATGTTTTTCACTTCAAATGACGACCTATTGAAACAAAAGACAGACACTTTGAGCGGTTGAGGCCACACCGCACCTCGGATTGAGTCGGGGTTGACTCGTACACGTCACATATGACCCATGGATCATTTTGCTAATGTATCGACACAATCCGAATGCGTTTGGTCAGTTTTCCGTATGCCAGTTGATGTTTTTCAATTAAAATGACGTACTTTTGAAACAAAAGGCGGAGACTTTGAGTGGTTTCGGCCACACCGTGCCTTGTATTGAGGCGGCATTGACTCATACATGTCACATATAACCCACGGATCGTTCTCATAAAGTTTCAATGGAGAACTAATGTGTTTGGTTGGTTTTCCATATGTACTTAAATTGTTGTCCATTTTAAGAAAAATACAGACACATTGAGTGGTGGCGGCCACACCACGCCTCGGATTGAGGTGGGGTAGACTCGTACACGTCACATATAACCCATGGATCGTTCTGCTAAAGTATTGACACAATCCGAATGCTGTTGGTTGGTTTTCTGTATGCCAATTGATGTATTTCACTTCAAATTTTGTCCTTTTAAAACAGAAGACAGAAACATTGAGTGGTGGCGGCCACACCGCGCCTCGGATTGAGGCAGGGTTGACTCATACACATCACATATGACCCGTGGATCTTTGTGCTAATGTATCGACACAATCGGAATGGGTTTGTTAGGTTTTCCGTATGGCAGTTGATGTTTTTTAATTAAAATGACGTACTTTTGAAACAAAAGGAAGAAACTTTGAGTGGTTCCGGCCACACCGCGCCTCATATTGAGGCGGCGTTGACTCGTGCATGTCACATATGACCAATGGATCATTCTCCTAAAATTTCAATGGAAACCGAATGCGTTTGGTCGGTTTTCCGTATGTACTTAAATTGTTGTCCATTTTAAGCAAAGAGAGCCACTTAGAGTGATTCCGGCCACACCGTACCTCAGATTCAGGTGGGTTTGACTCTTACCCATCACATATTTTCCATGGGCCTTTGTGCTAAATTATCGACACAATCCGAATGCGTTTGGTTAGTTTTCCGTATGTCAGTTGATGTTTTTCACTTCAAATGACGTCCTTTTGAAACAAAAGACAGACACTTTGAGTGGTGGCGGCCACACTATGCCTCAGATTGAGGCGGGGTTGACTCGTACATGTCACATATGACCCATGGATCGTTGTGCTAATGTATCGACACAATCCGAATTCATTTGGTCGGTTTTCTGTATGCCAGTTGATGTTTTTCAATTAAAATGACGTACTTTTGAAACAAAAGGCAAACACTTTGAGTGGTGCTGGCCACACCATGCCTCGGATTGAGGCGGCGTTGACTCGTACACATCACATATGTCCCATGGATCGTTCTCCTAATGTTTCAATGGAAACCGAATGCGTTTGGTCGGTTTTCTGTATGTACTGAAATTGTTGTCCATTTTAAGAAAAAGACAGACACTTTGAGTGGTGGCGGCCACACCGCACCTTAGATTGAGGCGGGGTTGACTCATACACGTCACATATGTCCCATGGATTGTTCATCTAAAGTATCGACACAATCTGAATGCGTTTGGTCGGGTTTTCGTATGCCAGTTGATGTATTTCACTTCAAATTATGTCCTTTTGAAACAGAAGACAGACACTTTGAGTGGTGCCGGCCACACCGCGCCTCGGATTGAGGCGGGGTTGACTCGTACACATCACATATGACCCATGGATCATTGTGCTAATGCATTGACACAATACAAATGCGTTTGGTCAGTTTTCTGTATGCTAGTTGATGTTTTTCAATTAAAGTAACGTAGTTTTGAAATAAAAGGCAGACACATTGAGTGGTTCCCGCCACACCGCGCATAGGATTGAGGAGGCGTTGACTCGTACACGTCACATATGACCCATGGATCATTCTCCTAAAGTTTCAATGGAAACTGAATGCATTTGGTTGATTTTCCGTATGAACTTAAATTGTTGTCTATTTTAAACAAAAGACAGACACTTTGAGTGGTGCCGGCTACACCGCGCCTCGGATTGAGGAGGCTTTGACTCGTACTCATCACATATGACCCATGGATCTTTCTCCTAAAGTTTCAAAGGAAACCAAATGCGTTTGTTTGGTTCTCCGTATGTACTTAAATTGTTGTCCATTTTAAGCAAAAGAGAGCCACTTAGAGTGATTCCGGCCACACTGTGCCTCAGATTCACGTGGGGTTGACTCATACACGTCACATATGACCCACGTATCGTTGCGATAATGTATCGACACAATCAGAATGTGTTTGGTCAGATTTCCGTATGCCAGTTTATGTTTTTCACTTCAAATGACTTCCTTTTGAAACAAAAGATAGACACTTTGAGTGGTGGCAGCCACACCGTGCCTCAGATTGAGGCGGGGTTGACTCGTACACGTCACATATGACCCATGGATCGTTGTGCTAATGTATCGACACAATCTGAATGCGTTTGGTCGGTTTTCCGTATGCCAGTTGATGTTTTTCAATTAAAATGGCGTACTTTTGAAACAAAAGGCAGAAACTTTGAGTGGTACCGGCCACACCACGCCTCGGATTGAGGCGGCATTGACTCTTAAATGTCACATATGACCCATGGATCGTTCTCCTAATGTTTCAATGGAAACCAAATGCGTTTGGTCGGTTTTCTGTATGTACTTATATTGTTGTGCATTTTAAGAAAAAGACAGACACTTTGAGTGATGGCGGCCACACCGCGCCTCGGATTGAGGCGGGGTTGACTCGTACACGTCACATATGACCCATGGATCGTTGTGCTAATGTATCGACACAATCCGAATGCGTTAGGTCGGTTTTCCGTATGCCAGTTGATGTATTTCACTTCAAATTATGTCCTTTTGAAACAGAAGACAGACACTTTGAGTGGTGGCGGCCACACCGCGCCTCGGATTGAGGCGGGGTTGACTCGTACACGTCACAGATGACCCATGGATTGTTGTGCTAATGTATCGACACAATCAGAATGTGTTTGGTTGGTTTTCCGTATGCCAGTTGATGTTTTTCAATTAAAATGACGTAGTTTTGAAACAGAAGGCAGACACTTTGAGTGGTGCCGGACACACCGCTCCTCGGATTGAGGCAGCGTGGACTCATATACGTCAAATATGACCCATGGATCGTTCTCCTAAATATTCAATGGAAACCTAATGCGTTTGGTCGGTTCTCCGTATGTACATAAATTGTTGTCCATTTTAAGCAAAAGAGGGCATCTTAGAGTGATTCCGGCCACACCGGGCCTCAGATTCAGGCAGGGTTGACTCGGACACGTCACATATGACCCATGGATCGTTGTGCTAAAGTATCGACACAATCCGAATGCATTTGGTCAGATTTCCGTATGCCAGTTGATGTTTTTCACTTCAAATGACGTCCTTTTGAAACAAAAGACAAACAATTTGAGTGGTGCCGACCACACCGCGCCTCAGATTGAGGCAGGGTTGACTCGTACACGTCACATATGACCCATGGATAGTTGTGATAATGTATCGACACAATCCGAATGCGTTTGGTCGGTTTTCCGTAAGCCAGTTGATTTTTATCAATTAAAATGACGTCATTTTGAAACAAAAGGCATACACTTTGAGTGGTGGTGGCCACACTGCGCCTTGGATTGAGGCGGGGTTGACTCGTACACGTCACATATGACCCATGGATCGTTGTGGTAATGTATCGACACAATCCGAATGTGTTTGGTCGGTTTTCCATATGTACTTAAAATGTTGTCCATTTTATGAGAATCCTCTGTGCGGGGGGTTGTTCGGGGTCCAAGGAAGAAGGTGGGGGGGCTGTCCGGGGGTTGTCCGGGGGGCTGTCCGGGGGGATGTCTGGGGTCCAGGGAGGAGGGTGGGGGGCTGTGCGGGGGGCTGTCCGGGGGGGGGGGGTGTTCGGGGGGTTGTCCAGGGTCCAAGGAGGAGGGTGGGGGGGGGCTGTCTTGGGGGCTGTCCGGGGGTTGTCCGGGGGGCTGTTCGGGGGGCTGTCAGGGGTCCAGGGAGGAGGGTGGGGGGGCTATCTGGGGGTCTGTTCGGGGGGTTTTCCAGGGTCCAAGGAAGTGGGTGGGGGGCTGTCTAGGGGGATGTCTGGGGGGCTGTCCGGGGGGTTGTCCAGGGTCCAGGGAGGAGGGTGGGGGGGGGGGGCTGTCCGAGGGGCTGTCTGGGGGGCTGTCCGGTGGGGCTGTCTGGGGTCCAGGGAGGAGGGTGGGGGGTTGTCCAGGGTCTAGGAAGAAGGGGGGTTCCCAAACACACAACCACTAAAAGACAACAACATCAATAAAAACAGATAATATATAAAAATAACTCAACTCCAATACTATACTACGAGTCTAGATAAACCAACAACTAGAATAGATTAAATATCAAATCTCAGTAATATCATTAAAAAATGTAATGGATCAACTTGTCCCACATCACCATCACCATCATCACCATCATCATCATCACCCTCGTCCTCGTCCCCATCATCTTCCTCGCCCTCGCCCTCCTCCTCATCCTCGCCCTCGTCCTTGCCCTCGCCACCCTCCTCCTCTCCCTCCTCTTCTGCATCAGAATCCTCGCAATCATCATCGTCAAGCTATACATCGTCCTGACAACCTCTAGAACTGCCACCGGGTGCACCGTATAAATAACATATCATCGACATATACTCATCAAAAGCTGGGCTGGCCTCTGTTGGAAGTGTAGGACGTAGAACTTCAATAAATTTCATAAACGCATTGTTTTCCCTAGCAGACTATTCTGCCGTCTCTATGGCCCTTTTCTAAGCCTGTTCCTCCTGTACCCTAACTTGCTACAGCTCAGTGACACTACAGATCATACATGAGGAGGGCCAATACCTCATCGGGGCTATCCTAGGTCGGCAGCGTACTCTTCCAGAATGCTCCTCTCCCAACACCTGATGTAAGCGATCTGTTGGCCCAAAATTGTCTGTTTCATGGGCATCGAGGGCCTCTAAAGCAGCCTATTACAAATATAAATATATCTTTAAGTTACAAAATAGATATTAAAAAATAAATTCAACAGATTAAAACTTACAATCTGCTGCTGAGTTGCTTCGTTGACGGCACTTCCATCCTTTTTCCGTCTACTTGAGCAAAACAGTTTTGCTCGAGGCACGCATCCTTAAATATTTTTTATTTTCCTCTACAATGACATTGAAAAGTAAATTTATATGAAAAATTTACCAAACTATTAAATAATTGAAGAAACAAAAGAAAGCGTAAGTCGTAAAGAAAACTTATAAACAATTGTTCTACTTGCTCCCTCTCATGATCAGGCATCGTAGTGCGTCCCTGTGTGTGGAGGTATTTTTTTGCATAAATGTTCTTCTTATTTTTTCCAGATGATTCCAAAATTCAACAGATAGTATTAATGAAAAACATGAATGTTATTATTTAAATACCTCAAATGTTATTAATACCTTAAACTGGGTACTCGACCAATGAGTAATCATCTGACGATATTGCTCTATAGGATAATCATCCACCACTGGTACCACCTCTAACTTAGTGCCAACTATAGAAACCTATCCAATATACAACTCATGCTTGTAGGCTCTCCAAAGCTCGCCTAAATCCTTTAGACGTTCTGATCGTGCACCCTCACCATCGGGAAAATTAAATCGAAGCTGAAATAAAAATATTAATTCATATAAATACAAAAATAATTCATGGAATTAAATAGAACATATTTTTTACCCATATCTCTGCCCAAGATTTATCCTTGACCTCATGTGAAAAATATCTCCACGATAGCGGGCTGACGGGAATGATGTCGTATTATTTGGAAAACGTCGCCAAAAAACTCCGACATTGCTGCCATGTTTTCTCAACCATTTGGTTGTCTTCATTATAATCCACCATAACCTGTGTGCGGAGGTTCCACACCGAACGCATGCGTGTACGCCCCCACCCACGCCTCTTATCAGTAGATGTATATGTCATGAAAGAAAAACAAATATTTTATCAAAACATGTTATAATGAAAATAAATATTTCTATAAAAATTTGTTAGGGTTCTATAAATATACCTGTGCCGGTCTGATCGGTGAGCGCTGCTGGATCCACAGAAACTGATGGAACACCTTGTGGTAGAATAGGAGTCGAAGATGATGGAATATAGAAGCTTGGAGAGATAGAAGTAGAAGGAAAAGAATATGGGATAGCTGTCTGACTGGATGCTGACTGAGGAGTGGGAATCATCATGGGATGTGAAAATGATGGGCCAGAAGATGCAGAAGGTAGTGAAAACATGGGAGGCCTAAATATCCCGTGTGTCTCTAACGACACACCTGGATCAGAATGTGGGAAGGATGACATGTCAGTGGGAGGGGCAGGGTCTAGTCGGGTACGCGCAGCTGCTCGTCCACCTCTAGTACGAACCCTCCTCGTACCACCGGCCTGAGTACTAGGACCGGTACTAGGCTCCTCGTCGAATAACTGTCCACATATTGGTGGATCCTACAAAAATGTTTACAAAAAAATTAATCACATGACATTATATATTCTTTAAATATATCAATTTGAAATAAATTACTCACTGTAGGCACTAATGGTGGAACACCCATCTCCGTCATTCGACGATTATTCTCCATCATTTTTTTCCTTCATCTCTCTTCAATTGGCTTCATTTCCTGCTTTTGAAAACAAATATGTAATTAATTAGAAAAAGAAAACTAATGTGTAACCCAAAAAACTAAATATATGAGTAAATAGGGGATTCATAGGTAATTTAGCTATCATTTGTTTTAGAAGAGCTTGAATGGATTTAACAAATCATACAAGTTGTAATGTTCACCAAGTTAGAAATATTTTTTGACTATGTTTGAATACAGTTCAATTCCAAATTAGAAAATTCAATTCAAATAAAATTACAACCAATAAACATTGAAAATTCACATACTGGTCAATTAAGCTACCAATTGTTTTAGAAGAGCTTGAATGGATTTAATAAATCATACAAGTTGTAATGTTCACTAAGATATAAATATTGTTTGACTATGTTTGAATACAATTCAATTCCAAATTAGAAAACACAATTCAAATAAAACTGCAACCAATAAACATTGAAAATTCACATAATGGTTAAGTCAGCTATCAATTGTTTAAAAGAGCTTGAATGGATTTAATAAATCATACAAGTTGTAATGTTCACCAAGTTAGAAATATTGTTTGACTATGTTTGAATACAGATCAATTCCAAATTAGAAAATGCAATTCAAATAAAACTACAACCAATAAACATTGAAAATTCACATAACGGTCAAGTCAGCTAAAACATATTTGTGATCAATACTAAATCAATTTGAATATTACCACCCTTAACAACCCAACTAGAGGTAAACCAAAATAATTGATAACATGGATGAATGATTCTATATATTTTCAACCACAACTTCAGGTTCTCAATCAACTCTGACAATTGAGCTATTTGAGTCATCAAAAGAAATAAATGGATTGGTTCCAATGGCACTAGGGACAGTGTCAATTCCATCATCACCATCATCAAAAATATGTCTTGGAATTACTTCAACTATGACACCAAATTCAGGTCGAAGTTGGTCTTTGAAATAAAAAACTTTTTTAGCCATTGATGCCAACACATATGGTTCTTCGGTAGCAAGAGTGTGAGTCATATTAATTACTCGAAATCCACAATCATAAATAAATGTGCCATGTCTCTTCATCGAATCAAACCGATTGAATTTCATCATTGTGACTCGTCCATGAGAGTAATAATCCAATATTATTATTTACTCAACAACTCCATAATAACCCACATTTTCAAATCGCGGTCTGCTATTTGATGCACTGGAATAACAATCTGTTGTGTCAGTAACCATAACACCATCATGTTGTGTTCTCATGTTCTTTTCTCCTTCAGTGATAATAAATTTGTACCCATTGATAACAATTGATTTATAGTCACGAACCACGGTATTAGGACCAAAAGACAAAGCTCTTATTTCCTCAGATACAGAGTCAGCAGCCAAACTCAATACTTGCAATATAAATGACTATTAAAGTTAATTAAATATTGATATAATTATTTTAAACATTAATTTTTTTATACCATCAATTTTAACCAAGTAGAAAACTCTTTGCTATGCAAAGTCTCTCTCCTTCTCAAAGATAAAGAACGATGCTTACTATTTATCATTGTTTTAGGTTCCCTGTAGATAAAAAATATTAATAGTTTAACAGATATATATGTAAGATATACTTAATCAATTTAGTTACCTCATATAGTCATCGAACAAATCACAGTTGAAAAAAACTGTGTGATGTGTCATATCCCACTCTTCATGGCTTAATGTCTTCAATGTATATGATCCAAGATTTCCTCCTGTTTGAGGAAGTGATGGAAAACTGGGTTCAATTTTCTCATACTATTCTTCTTTATTTCTCATTGGTCTGTTCAATCATGTAGTAAGATCAAACAAATACATCAAGCAGAAATCCATACATTCTTGAGCCAATTAACCGTTCACGATAGAACCTTAGGGATGATTTCTGTTTCGTACATAATATTTTAATGTGACATATTTATTTCAGTTGGATACATCCAAAAAAAATAAATAGGTCCTCTGAGAAGTATTTCAGTGGGAATATGGATAGTCAGATGCAATATACATTTGAAAAATGATGGAGGAAATATTTTCTCCAACTCACATAAAATTAATGGGTCATCTGTCAACATTTTTCGCAAGAAAGACTTGGACAACTTTTTAGCACAAAGATCTCTAAAAAATGGCACAACCGAATAACAACCACCCTTACATTATTGGAAAAAAGATAACGGATTTCTATTGGAAGCAACTCATGCAGTAGAACATGATAATCATGAGTCTTCAAAGATTTTAGATTCAACTCTCTTCTGTTGACCCGTTTAGATATGTTGCTTGAATAGCCATAAAGAAATCTAATAGTCTCTAATACTTCCAGAAATTGTTTATTTTCATAGGTGTCATCACATAAGAATCACATGGAAGTTCCCATTTATTTTCACTGATACGCACAAGATGTAATTATGGTCTGATGCCCCAATCCACCATGTCACGCCAAG
This sequence comes from Viscum album, assembly GCA_963277665.1. NCBI lineage: Eukaryota > Viridiplantae > Streptophyta > Magnoliopsida > Santalales > Viscaceae > Viscum > Viscum album. Next base: position 967,366,118 of record OY728128.1, on the reverse strand, counting down.
ATCGTAAATCATCGTTTGTCTTCCCCTTGACATTTAGAAGAACCAAAAGCAACATTTCACATATATATTTTTTTCAATATGCATTGCGTCTAAGAAATGACGTAACAAATTGGTTGACCAATAAGGAAAATCAAAAAATATACTCTTCTTCTTCCAATTGTAACAGGTTTCAGTGGAAACATTCTTTCTCTTTCCAGATTTCATTTGACCCTTCCCGAACGAAAAACTGAAATCTTTCAATTCATTAAGCACGTCAGTTCCAGACATACGTTGAGGTGGATCATTTGTCTCTATGGTATTATCAAATCTTCGAGGATTCATTCTATATGGATGATCCTTTGGAAATAATCGTCGATGTCCCATAAAACTGAAACTACAACGATGTTTCAGTCTTCTAGATCGTGTATTCTTCATACAAATTGGACATGATAGTTTTCCCTTCGTGCTCTCTCCAGACATCATTGCATAAGCCGGAAAATCATTGATCGTCCACATAAGCGCAGCACGCATCTGAAATATGTCTTTTTAACATGCATCGTATGTGCACATACCCACATCCCAAAGATGTTTCAACTCTTTTATTAAAGGTTGCATGTATACATCAATATCATTGCTAGGATCAGAAGGACCAGATATGAGAATACTCATGTAATTGAATGGTTTTTTCATACACAACCATGGGGGAAGATTATAAATGTGTATAAAAACTGGCCATGTGCCTTGCGAAGTAAGCATATGACCAAACAGATTAAAACTGTCACATGAATGACCCAACCTCACATTACGCACGTCAGCTGCAAAATCAGGATGTCGAGCATCAAATCTCTGCCATGAAAATCCATCTGCAGGATGAACCAACTCATCATTAGTCTTCTTTCTCTCGGTATCATGCCATCTCATTTTAATTGATATGTCATCAGACATAAAAATATTCTGAATTATGGGGATCAATGGAAAGTTCCACATTACTTTTTGTGGACTGCAGGATGGTGTTCCATCAGATTTTGACATCCAGTGGGATGTGCCAAATTTTATACAATCATTTCATTTAGCGGTTTCCTCCCAGAATAAGCTGCAATCTTTCGGGCAAGCATGAATTTTGTTTCATGAAAATCCAAGTTCCTCAACTAACTTCCATGCCATATAGTGGTTTGAGGGAATATCTGCATAATATGGATGTAAGTCCTTCAAGAGGGTAATAATGTAATCAATTGCTCTATTAGAAATTCCTTACATAGTTTTCCCATGAAACAATCGGATTAAAAATTCCAGCTTTTTCATTTTATCGCATTGTCGATATACTGGAGTCGTGGAAGCATCATTCAATTTTTTCACCCTATCAATATCATCATTTTCACTAGATGCATCATCTGTCCTCATATCAAAGTCTTCTTGAGTAGAAATCTATTCTTTTTCATGATGGAAAATAAACAGAAACCGATCATCTAACAAATTCTCCATTCTAGTCCTTTCATTTCCATCACCGCCAATTTGAGATTTCATTTTCTCCCCATTGTGATACCACACAAAGTAGTTTGCTTGAAAACCATTTTTGGTTATGTGGTAGCTGACTTCTTCACGGCTCAACCAAGGTCTACTAACACAATTGAAACATGGGAAATGTATGCGACCACTTTCTGAAGCATTGTGAAATGCAAAATCTATAAATCTCTCCAAATTGTTTTGAAAATCGCTTGAGATCCATTCGGTTTCATACATCCAACTTTTGTCCATTCTGTAAAAAGAATTTATATAAGTAATTTTGTCATAAACAATTCAATAGGATTGAACTTTAATAGAAAATGCACTTAAGTAAACGATAAAGGAAGAAAATAGTCAAGGTATCAACTACACATGTGAAAAAAACATACAAATGTGTTATTGAAAAAATATAAAACCAACAAGAACTTAATGTGTTATATCACATCACAGCATGCCTCATCCCATAAACATATTAGTAGGGTATCATGAACATTAAGAACATCAACCTTGTTCCATCCTCCTACCCTACATGACCCCAACCACATGCCACATCTTATTATAGCCTTATCACATCACACCTCATCGAAAAACACTAGGGAAATCATAGTACATATCACCTGATGACACATGGACAATCACATCGCATCTTGCCTAAAAACACATGGTCAATCACTTTTGAATGAAAAGTAGGGAATACATGGTAGCTATCCAACCATATAACCACCATCCTAGATATTAGAAAAACTACCCATAACTCAAAACCTCTGATCGTTGGTAAGTTTATCCAACTCTGGTTGGGAATGTGTAGAAATAACATAAAAATACATGATATATAGATAGAACAAAATACTCAACCTATGGGTTCACATTAACTACATAATCACACACTTCACTACTACCATAAAACACATAAACCACACCACCACCACACAAGATGCATAGCATTTCTCACTTTCATTTATAAGCCACTTCATTCACACTTACATTGTCCATTCATTTAATGTTAAATTAATTAAATCCATTTACCACACATCCATTTATATCCCATCTCATTTATTAAATATCTTGTTTTCTTGTTTTAACAACATAATTTATTCAATAGATAACCAGGAAACTAATAAAACCACCACAAAATAACTCACCATCTCACAATAACCATCGTCGCCGTGTTATATCGACCAACCATCTCACCAAAACAACCACATATCACAACAAAAATATTGCACATCAAAAACCACCACACAACAAAAACCACCTCACCACATCATACACCATAACTTCATCACACAACACCTCCACATGACACAACACCACCACACATCATCACTATCATACAACTTCACATGTCACATCCATTCCCACTAACCATCACATTACAACCCCATATATCACAAAGCCCAACTGGTCACCCCAATCCCCATAAAACAGCCTACAATATACAATGAAACACAACAAAAAACCTATCATAGAGGCAACATACCCCAACTTCCACAATTTATTTATTCAAGGTCTTTTATTACATTACTCCTTTATTTAGCATGGACATTATAACACAACTGATATTCCAGGGGAATCTAATTAATTAACAAAATATTCATTCATTTCCCTATTTTTCACGGTGAAATCACATCAAAATCAAAACTTAAAACTAAAATATTAGATCAATAACAATAAAAACAAGGTACCATATGTGTATAAAGAATAAAATACCTAATTTGAGATGATTTAGATGGGTTTTCACCTATTCGGATGGGGGAGTTCGAGAGTAGCAGAGAGCTGGAGCTGGATTGATAACTTAAAACTAAAATATTAGATCAATAACAATAAAAATAAGGTAGTATATGTGTATAAAGGAAAAATACCTGATTTCAGATGGGTTTTCACCACTTCGGATGGGGGAGTTCGTGAGAGGAGCAGAGCGCTGGAGTAGGAATGAATTTAGGGTTCTGTCGCGAATGGGGGAGAGCAGCACCGCGGCTGTATTTGGGTGAAATCTTTCCCAACAATTTTTAAAAACTGTTGGGAAAGAGATGTTCAGGGCACCCTTTCCCAACGGTTCTGTTGAACCGTTGGAAAAAGGGAACCTAAAACACCACTTTACCAACGGTTTGAAGAAACCGTTGGCAAAGGGGTGACATTTACCAACGGTTTTAGTGAACCATTGGGAAAGGCTTCCTTGACCATTTCTTTACCAACGGTCTTATGAAACCGTTGGTAAAGAGTTCCCTAATCCATCAGCACCAACGGTTTACGCAAACCGTTGGTAAAAACCCATTGTTAAAAATCAGAATTCTAGGATTATGATAAATGTTACTAAATTTGTAAGAGTTTTTTTCTACAATGTCATTGCCTATTAGGATTGTTTAGGATTATGATTCCTTTAGTGGAAAATTATTTTTTAAATCTCAATATTTCTCATTAATTTTATTACAATGTAGTTATTTATGATATCATCAAGTAATGGTACCATTTCTTCACACTCTCATAATTAATATAATTAATAATGAGTTTTTATGATAATTGGAATTTATTTTTTTGGGTCATAAATATGTTATATTAAACCATGTTTTCTAAAAATGTTTCCAAAAAATGTATTTAAATGATATATTATGTTAATTTTAATGAAAAATATTTTAAAAATGTTTTCTGTTTTAATTTTTTTAAATGGTTTTCAAATAAAATTTTAAAAATATTCATGTTTATTTTTAATGAATTTTTTTTTCTCTATGATTTATGTTTTAAAAAAAAAACTTTCACAGAAGAAAGGATTTTATACTTAAGAAATATTTTCAATGATTCTTTAAAAATTCGTTTCCATATTATATGAAATATGGTGGTGTTATTAATTCTTTTTGAAGCATATGACCAAGGATAACATTAAAATTATTTCTCTGAATGGTTTATGTTTTTATGGAATGATATTTATTGAACCATGGGTTAATTATGACATAATGAGATTGACCTAAAACCCATTTAATTTCCATGAGTAAATAAAGATATGAAAGGATAAATATATTTTTATGTTTTTATGATGAAATTTAATTTGATTTTACTATGTTAATATTTTAGTTCTTGTAAATAAATTATCCACTGTGGTGGCCGAGATAGCGCAGGGTAAACCCCTAACATAATATAAGATGGGGGGCATAAAGAGAACCATTTGAGACCATTATAACTTAAATTATGCTTGATTCCAAATAGTGGTTAAATGTATTGGGTGATGATAAATTATATTTCATCTCATTGGTCACATGGTTATTTATCCCAAACCCAAATATGAGGGTACATAGGTGTTTTGACAATGAACAAAGATGAGGGTACACAAGTGTTTAGAACAAGTCCAAATGTGAGGTTATACAGGTGTTTATCCCCAGCCCAAAGATGAAGGTTCATATGTGGTTTGACCAAGCTCAAAAAGGATGGTGAATAGATGGTCTACCCGAGCCCAAAGAAGAGGGTTCATGAGTGGTCATCCCAAGATGAAAAATTAGTGTGTACAGTTGGTCACCCCAAGCCCATAATAAAGGCACACACGTGTTTAACCCATTCCCAAAGTAGGTACATGGTTTGTTTGCCCATGCCTGACATATTATTAATGTCTTGGAGGGTTTCATTGAATTATGATTTTCTATTATTATATGTATTACCAAAATTCATGTCTTATACCAATGTTATGCTCTCATGGATCATGTTCTTTGATTCCCTTCTGATGCATGTCTTATAAACTACCATTCTTTATGATATGAATCCTGATTATCATCTTTGATATGAAGGGTATGATTTTATAATGTTATGATCATGTTCTCATACCATTAGGCTCATGTCATTATTATGTATCTCCCTTATTTTTCTTTATTGAGAATCTGAGATCACCCTTTCTTATATTTCATTTCCCTAGGTTATGTGGATATGAATCATGTTCCCACTTTTGAATCTCCTAGGGGATATACATTTAGAATTTATATACACATTAGGAAACATCATTAATGATTTAAATGGAAGTTTAATATAGATAACTTATGATAAATATAATGTTTTATAGATAAATAAATAAGGATTATTGATTTAGAAATAATATATGTGATTTCTCATGATTATGCGGATCCCTACTTTGATTATCATTTATCACTGTATGAATTTTGTTTTATTCAATTGATGGAACCCAGCGAAACCATGATAATATGGAATAAAATAGATTATTAAATGATTTTAGTCATAATAAAATGAATATCATGGGAGGTCAAATGAAAAACTATGTTTCTATTCTCACACATCATTCTCTATATTTGAATCATGGTGAAAATACAAACTAGAAAAGGAGGTAACAATTATTTATTGAGTCCTTCATGAGGTAGCAACTGGCTTTTTTTAGTGGGTAAATTGATCCTTTAGTTTCTGAGTAATGTATTAGTACCACTGAACAAATATTTTCTATTATCGAGTGTTCAGATAATGAGAAAGTCAATTTAGCTATCTTCCATCATGGTGGTGTGGAAAATCAATGGTGGAATCTTACCAAGAAAATAAGGTGACAATATGATATTGAATCCATGGATTGGGATGAGTTCCAGAACATATTTTTCAATAAGTACTTTCCTCATATCATTTTTATGAAGATAGAGAAATAATTCCAAGATATTAAGTAAAATGATTAAAAATCTATTGGTGCCTTTGAGAAAAATTTTACAACATGTGGAAGGTATTCTTTTGGTATTGACATTCATCATGAAATTAATATTGAAAAATTCTTTAGTGGATTAAATCAAAAAATCAGAAGGGTGTTATCCATACATGAATTATGTTTCTATGAAGATATTATTTGATGTTCTATGAATGTGGAAATTGAATTTGGAGTACCTATCTATCTCATAGTTTTTGTAAGAAGATAAAAAATGGAATTGAAAGGAAGAAATTAAGAACCATGGAATGAATAAGATGATATTATTTTTATTATCAATGTGCAATAAGAAACATGGAGAGAATTATCATAATGGTACTAGTAATTATTTTATGTTCAAAAATAATGATCATCGAGTGGATGAATTCAGAGATGATGGTAAAAAGTTTGTAAGTGATGAAAATAATAAGAAATCCCCATAAAAAACACACCCCAAAATTCTATGTTTCAATTTCTTGGAGTTTGGGAATTAAATATAATAAGTTCCCCAATCCATGAAAAAATGAGGATTATAAGCCACAACCACCTCTAAAGACAATGAATAAAGGGAAAGCATGATACATTATAATGTATGAAGTGAACCATGATAAATAGGGAAAACATATCCTCTATTACTTATTTGGGAATTTCTTGTTTTATTTTGTAAAAATGACCCCTATGGAAATAATATCATTCATCCATTAGTGAAATTTAAGGTGATTATCTATATGTTATAAATAATAATGAAATAAAATATTCTATAATTATATGGATGAACCCAAGCTTCCAATGAATTTTTTTTTGTATAAGGTAAGATCTTATATAAGAAATAAATAGAGAATTACCATCTAAAAGTGTATATGTATCAATATAAAATAAAATAAGAGTTATGGATTCCATTATGGGTTAATATGTTTATTGCTGCTGGTATGTTCAAAATTTTAGACACCTTCTATTAGGGATTAATGTGATGGGAGTTTATCCAAATTAAGGATATTTTAAGATACATTTATGGTAGTTTTGGTTGTTAACATTTTTCAAGAGAAGACATGATGAAGGAATTTATGTGTCTGATATGTGAAAATTAATTGATACTTTATTATATTTTGGGGATCAGTGTTAAAAATATGTTGAGAAATTTAGTGACCTTTATAAAAAAATTTATTTTCATATTTCAAATGGAGGAAAGGTTAACCACTTATAGAATAGTATATATTGAATTTTGAATGAGTTTTTTGATATTAATGTTTTTCCATATGAATATTTATGAATATGGGATAACATGTGCTAACTAGTTATTTTGTGATGATAACTAGAGATATATGAAAAGACTTACCATTATATTTATGGATCATAGAATCTATTTATGATTTAGGAATAAGAAATCCACCTTTATTTCTCAGAGTAAGAGTTGATGTGTAAATTGATTAAGGAAAAACTGAAGGGTGAGATTGTTCATATGAAATAGAATAAAATCGAGTAAGTATATATTCTTATGAAAATTATTCAATTTTAATAAATGAATATTGAGATATTTTTTATCCTCTTATCAACATTTTTATGATATTAATAATATTTTTTTCTTATTAGGGTTATCATTTTATAGTCATTATCTTTCTTGGGATCAACCACTTGGTTGTTATTGATGATCTTTATCACTCTCTATAATTTCATTTGATTATCTCCCATGTCTAAATCTCCACTTCTCACCTATGTTCGAATACATATAATACTAGTTATGAGTTACTCTGTGTATTCATTTAGTTTACAAATCTCTCTTTATAATAGGAGTTTGAGTATTAATTTTAATGTCCTGGGTTTCTATAAAAGAAGAATTCAAGTATTATAAAACTGATGTACTAGTCAAATTTTTAAGGTAAAATTAATTTTAAGTTGGTATAATGTAACACCCTGAGTTTTTAGAAAATTTTTTTCTCGAATAAGTCCAAATTGCATGATAGATTGAACTATATACTACAACATGTTAAGATTAATTTACATTCAAAAACATGTTAATATTATGCTACATGAAACACTATGTTTATCTCGAGGTATATGAAACACAGATTTATGATTGTGTTACATTCAATACTACATTTAGATTGTGTTTCGTGCAACACAAAGCTTAACTTGAATTATATGAAACACCGAGTTTAAATGAAATGTGATATATTATTATAATATTATTATAGTTATGATCAAGATGATGGAATGGTGGATATTAAAATGATTAAATAAACTATGAAAATATGGTTTATTCATGTTTAATAAATGAAATATTTTTACATAATAAACTATAAATGAAAGTAATAACTATTTAAAAATAAATAAATTCTTTTTCTGAAAAAAAAAATTTTATTCACAAACATTTTTTATCTCAATAAACTATCAATACCTATTTTATTAATGATTTTAATGAAATATATATATTATCTACTATTTAACACTCAACTTATGTGGTTTTTAAATAATATAAAATAAATAATATAATCATACTCATAAAAATATTCACTTTTCTATAGGGTCGTTTTACCACCTTTTAAGAGAACACTTATTTTAGAACTAATTTCAGACACATTAATTAATTTTTTTTAAAACATCACTTTTTAAGATATAATGTTAAAATTATCTTAGAGTGAATATTTTATATTTTTATGAAAGGATTTTTTTAGGAAAAGTGAAAAATACTGAATATTAATTGAAGTCTACCATTTATTAATATTATTTATATAGTAAAATTATATTTTAAATTGATTTTAAAGAATAATTAGATAAATTATACATCTATTACTCCAATTTTGGTCATTAAATTTTATTTTTATTTTTATTTTGAAACAAAAACTTAATAATGTTTTGAACAATTTTAATTTAAAAACCTGCTTTCTCATCACATCTGTAGGATTAAATTTATGTTAATTTAAGCTACTTTTGTGAAATAAATGTGGAATGAATTAAATATTTATAATTATATTTATTTATAATTTATAATTAGGGTAAATAAATATTAACTATATTTATTATTAAAAATAATTAAATTTAATTACAATGATTATGGTCAACACAAGTTAGCGATTAAACATAGAATATAAAGTGGAAAAATGACCAAAATATTTTAAAAACACAATTTATCGAAATATATAGACCATACCCATTCATGGATTCAATTTTGTGAATTATTTAACCATTTTTAGATAAAAAATGTGTTAATTTAATATTCTTTTCAAAAATACCAACTATGTGCTCTCCCCCACTTATAAAATGTCACCACATTATCCCCTCTACTCACAACTTCAAAACATATTTTATGTACAAATCCCTACCCAAATAACTTCCAAAATTACCTAATAACAACCTATAAGAATTATATTTTGAATGAATACAACACATGTATTCCATTGGAGTAAATAAAATGAAAATACCAGAAGAAGAAGAAAACTTCATAAATAAATGTTTTATTATTATTTATTCCTCAAACCCATTCAATTAATTTTATATAATTATTATATAATAACCTATGTATAAAAAATATAATTATATTTTTTATGTTGTTTTCACAACCTACAAACACCCAACTTCCATCAAATAGGTTGTGAAATCATTTTTTGTATGTACGGCTGACTACCGCCTCATGAACTGATGTCATTCATTTTCCATAACCACCATTCATGGTTGAGAATAATGATAGAAATACTATTTCTATAATACATTTATGATGTTATCATTATTATATAATTTTTATCTCATATATACCATTATGATATCAATTTTTGGGAATATGATAACGTTGTTCATTTGTATGGGGGACTACCACCGTGTGAAGAGATGTGATTCGTTCACACCTTACATGAAATGTATTAATGATGGTTTTAATAAAAATATGTGAAATATAAAACAAGAATATTCTTATTTAATGATAGTATATATACATATACAATATTATTTTATTTCCTTTAATATGATAAGAAAATGGAATGAATGTTCATGCATACAGAAGACCTACCGTCTCCATGAACGATTTATTTTGTTTATTATCACTAAATTTATAAACTACTATTAATACATATATAATGAATAAATATGATTTTTTATAATTTTTATCATTCTGTATATTGGGAAATAATTATCTAAATATGCGGTCCAAGAATAATGAGTCAAAACATGTATGAAAAACAAATTGGTTATTAGTTGAAACGTATCTTTATCATATATTTATTAATAAACATGTAATATAACGTCATAATAAAATTATATATTGTATGATATATATATTTATATAGTTCTGTTGTATATATAATATATATAAATATATAGGAGGTTTTAATTTTCATGAAGGATGTCAAGACTCATGTTAATGGGATTTCTTGTCTCACTTTAATTACTCCAAAACATATTCCTTATTCACCACTAGTTTCTTATATGTGGTGTATAAAATTCCCTATTACGCTTTATATAATTAATTTCATTTATTTAATGATATTAATTGTTTAAATTTATGTTATTCATTTATGTATCTCGTGATTCAGAATAACTTTAGTAGTAAGTTATTTACATATCACATTTTACTTTTATGAGACACTTTCTATATTCACCGCCTTTTTCTTACATGTGGTGTATATAATTCCTAAAAATTTAATTTATGATTTTTAATGTTAAACATTTTGGTACTTATACATCAAATTTAGGATCTATATTTAATGGGGTTATGGTTTAGAGGTTACGAATACGGTAAGGTAATTTTGTCTCAATTTTTATTCTTTTAGACACATGTTATGTTATGCACCGATATTGTTTTGCAAGGTGAATATAATTCCCCATTGAAATATTATATCATATATATACTCCTTTTCAAGATATTTTAAGCTTTATTTAATGTTACAATTTCATGAGGATTATGGTTCAAAGTTACTAAAATGGTAAGTGTGTATTTCTACAATCTCATAGTCTAAGAGGATTTTTGATGATTATTCTTCAATTGATGAAATATTATGACATATGTCTCAATATTAAACATGTTGTTTCTGATCCTATAGTTATTTATTAAATATCAAATTAATTTTACAAATTTCCCACTATTTTGTATTTAATATCATTAAGATGATGTTTTAAAAAAATCTGACATTATTTCCCTCTTCAAACATGTTATGAACCATCCCCTAGGGCACATGCCATGACTACCCCAAGCCCTCATTCCATAGGCCTGAGGCTATCTATTAGCACCCAAGGTGTAAATCCCTAAAACTGGGAAGGTGTTGCCTTTAGTACCCTAAAAATGCACACAACAGAGTACAAGCTGAAAGAAAAATACTAAATAAAACTATATAACAAAACAGTGATGAATAGTAAAAGGGGCTTGAAATATAAGCCAAATTGTAAAGTACAAGAAACTGGAAAAAGGGAAAATAGCTCTGGGATCATCAACCAAGAAATCCTACCTGAAGTGTAGGTACAGATATCATATACAACTCTCTACGTCCGTTCATCTCGTCTGTGTACCGTCAGGCCATGTGGTCCACCTCTGGGGACCGTCCAGTCCGGGTACACTCAGCCTCAGTCAGCACTGTCCACCTTCAGCATCCAACACAATGAGGTGTGGGAAAAGCCCATGTAGGGGTGAGTATAACGATAATAAGTTGGGATCCTGAGACCCTCAAGGTCTCACAAATCCAAAAAGCATAAACCAAAAGGTATGAAATCAACCGATAACCCCACTTAGGTATATGCCCTTACATATACCTAAGTTATCATGTATTCCATCTCAATCATGAGGTAAAAACAAAAGTTACCGACTCATCTCACACAGGTATACAAATTTTTTGAGAGATATAGATGATTATTTGTAGCCACTAAATCATCTATTCTGTCGAACCCACGTAGGATCGTGGTACATAAATCAAAATTTTCGAACCCATAGAAGATTCAGGAATAGTATTAAGAACTGTCGAACCCACACAGGATCCAGGAATAGTAGTTAAAGCTATTGAAGCAACACAGGATCCAGGAATAGTAGTCAGAGATGTCGAACCCACACATGATCCAGGAACAGTTGTTAGGGCTGTTGAACCCACACAGAATCCGGGAAGAGTAGTCAGAGCCGTTGAATCCACAAATGATCCAGGAACAGTAGTCAGAGGTGTCGAACCCACACAGGATCCAGGAACAGTAGTCAGAGCTCTTGAACCCACACAGGATCAAGGAACAGTAGTCAGAGAGAATCCAACCACAGGGTTTCCGCACAAGCAAGCTTGATTCAGGGAGGGTCCACTCCTCAAGCAAAGTGTTGATACATCAAATTACATGAAGTCACAAGTTAATGTATCCAAAAGATTTGTCCTGCCATAGGATATCCAACATGACAGACGACACGTCAATCTGACCCCTGTCCGAGAGTTTTTCCATTTCCGCTTCAAGGGTAAGATTGGATTTACATTCTATCCAACTTGGCTGTAACCCAACTATGTCCAAAAATTGAGTCGGGTATACCAAAAGAACCGTCTCCCTCCAAGGTTTCCATCACTGAAGATAGTTCGTCTTTCAGACACCCGTAGCTCAAGTTATGAACAAAAGAGTGGAAAATAGGTTAAACGGGTCCGAGTCTGGTCCGGCCTAATCAGACAGACCCAACTTGACCCTAGTCCAGACTAGGGTCCGACCCGGACCGTGGGTTTGACCGGGCCCACAGGGGTGGCCTGACCCTCACTCGGTCTAGCCCACGCTAGGTCCGGCCCGCTCTGGGTCCAGCCCGCGTTGGGCTCAGCTCGCGTGAGGCCCACGACTCGTGGCCCATGGGGTCCGCCCTAGCCGTGTCCAGGGGGAAGGACGCACCCCATGGATTCTCAAATGGCTTATCCCTTCGAGGGGGGGGTTCAAAACTGGCACCACGTGGCATCGATCTATGTCACGCAGGACCCACGCGATGGGTCCCACTTCTCCCTGCTGGCCAAGCGGCCAACCGCCTCTCGTACGATGTGGTTGCATCACGCCTCCTCCAGCAACCAGCAGAGCCAGCTGCCCATACTCCATCACCATGGCCAAGGTTGTGGCTTGCTCCTCCACTACGCTGTGTGCGCTGCCCCGCGCCTTCCTCGGCAACCTAGTGGCTCGGGCCACCGGTTCTTCTCGGGGTCGGCCTTTCGCCGGCTGCTGCGGCCCCTCGGCCATAGCTACCTCCTTCGGCGGCATGGTTGCACCACCACCATCCACAAATTGACATTCGTTGGTTCCAACCATTGACGAACATTCTTCGGGTCACCGGACGAGTTCCGGCGGCTCGATTCTTGTTCCGGAAGTAGAGAAACTCTCCTCAGGACATTGCCTTCGATCCGAAATCATTGTTGACAAGAATTTCTCAACCCAGACTCATGCTGTGATTAGTATCAAAACCCTAAAATTAAGGTGGAAGGGTCAGGCCATGTTCGTTTGGCCCACACCCTCTATGTTAGAGGGATAATATGTGGCTTCGAATCTTAATCCTTGATGTAAAACGAAGAACGTGAAACAATTAACAAAGCTTGAACCCCTACCTTATTTGATTCGCCGCTGGAGGTCACGAGGAAGGAGACGACCTCATTGGGGATAGAAGGACATCGATTGATGACGTCCTACATTATTTACCTTCGCAAGGTGCTTCCGATCCTGGCTCAGGGTCGGTTTCCTCATTCTTTGATCTCCGGTGGTCGTTCTTCGTTGGGAGGAGCGTTCCTCATTGCGGAGAATAAGTTTCTTCAATTGCTCTTCCAACCCCTCTTCTAATAATGGAATAGCCATTAAAAATTAAATTATGTTTTATTAATTTAATTTTAATTGCACCATTAATTCAAGAGTTGTTGGTATAATAAATTAAAAGGGGGGTGGTACCATTAATGTGGGGGGAGTTTAAGAGGATCCCCCCCACTTAAGAGGGGAGTTCAAGAGGTTTTACCCCCTAGTGGTCTCCACAATATTAAACATGAAGAGGAGGTTATGTTCATGTGGGCCCCACTACTATAACCTCCCATGAGTGGTTATGGTGTGGTGGCCCCCCCTCCAACTTCAACATGGAGTCTTCAACAAACAAAAATAAAAATAAAGCTACAACATTATTTTTATTTAATTCATTGAAAACCCAAAACACTACTGGAAATGCAGGATTTCCCAATGGTTTAGAACTATTGGGAATGGCTGCAGAACCGTTGGTATATGTTATACCAACAGTTCTGCAAACCGTATGGAAGTAAGCAATTGGTAAATGTTATTCCCAACGGTTTATAGTGAACCGTTGGGATAGGGTGCTGAAAATTTACCCTATCCCAACGGTTCTGGAAAACCGTTGGGAAATCTTTTTCCCAACGGTTTACAACTGTTGGGATACAGTGCACAAAATTATCAAGTTTTTCCCAATGGTTTGGAAAACCGTTGGAAAAACCCAACATATCCTCTTTCACAATGGTTTAGAACCATTGGGAAAAGTGTTTTACCAAAGTTTCTACGAACCGTTGGTAAAACAAGACCTACACATTCTATGCCAACGGTTTTGAACCGTTGGCATAGCCTCTACTGGGCAAATTGCACAGCAGCTCTGCAATTTTCCCAGTAGCTCTCCAATTTGACCACTGACTCTCCAATTTGCCCACAAGGTCTCATTTTGTGGGTTCCCTCTCATTTTCAATCCAATTATTGTACCTGAAAAAAACTAACACATACATATACAATTATTGTACCTGCAATAACAAACTAACACTTACATATAGAGAAAAAATTCATACACATTTAACATATAATGGTGGAACTATACACATCCATAATTAAACTAGAATTCATAACATAATTATAAACATACATAATTCATTTAGAATTCAATTTAAAATTTAGATGACAATTATATGTGTAAATCTGGAAGTCAATTCATAATTTGATCGGTTTTTTTATACCATATGTTTTTACTTGAAATAATGTCCATTTTAAACATAATACGTACACCTAGAGAGCTACCGGCCACACCGCACCTTGGATTGAGGCTGGTTTGACTCGTACACGTCACATATGACCCATGGATCATTGTGCTAATGTATCGACACAATTCGAATGCGTTTTGTCGGTTTTCTGTATGCCAGTTGATGTTTTTCAATTAAAATGACGTACTTTTGAAACAAAAGGCAGACCCTTTGAGTGGTTCCGGAAACACCGCGCCTCGGATTGAGGCAGTGTTGACTCGTACACGTCACATATGACCCATGGATCGTTCCCCTAAAGTTTCAATGGAAACCGAATGAGTTTGGTCGGTTTTCCGTATGCACTCAAATTGTTGTCCATTTTAAGAAAAAGGGAGACACATAGAGTGATTCTGGCCACAATGTGCCTCAGATTAAGGCAGGGTTGACTTATACACGTCACATATGACCCATGGATCATTATTATAAAGTATCGACACAATCCGAATGCATTTGGTCGGTTTTCCGTATGCCAGTTGATGTTTTTCACTTCAAATGACGACCTTTTGAAACAAAAGACAGACACTTTGAGCGGTTGAGGCCACACCGTACCTCGGATTGAGTCGGGGTTGACTCGTACATGTCACATATGACCCATGGGTCTTTTTTCTAATGTATCGACACAATCCGAATGCGTTTGGTCGGTTATCCGTATGCCAGTTGATGTTTTTAAATTAAAATGACGTACTTTTGAAACAAAAGGCGGAGACTTTGAGTGGTGCCGGCCATACTGCACCTTTGAATGAGGCGGCGTTGACTCATACACGTCACATATAACCCATGGATCGTTGTCATAAAGTTTCAATGGAGAACGAATGTGTTTGGTCGGTTTTCCGTATGTACTTAAATTGTTGTCCATTTTAAGAAAAATATAGACACTTTGAGTGGTGGAGGCCACACCATGCCTCAGATTGAGGCGGGGTAGACTCGTACACGTCACATATGACCCATGGATCGTTGTGATAAAGTATCGACACAATCTGAATGCATTTGGTCGGTTTTCCGTATTCCAGTTGATGTATTTCACTTCAAATTATGTCCTTTTAAAACAGAAGGCAGACACTTTGAGTGGTGACAGCCACACTGTGCCTCGGATTGAGACGGGGTTGACTTGTACATGTCACATATGACCCATGGACCATTGTGCTAATGTATCGAAATAATCCGAATGCATTTGGTCGGTTTTCCGTATGCCAGTTGATGTTTTTCAATTAAAATGACGTACTTTTGAAACACAAGGCAGACACTTTGAGTGGTTCCGGACACACCGCGCCTCATATTGAGGTGGCGTTGACTCGTACACGTCACATATGACCCATGGATCATTCTCCTAAAGTTTCAATGAAAACCGAATGCATTTGGTCGGTTTTCCGTTTGTACTTAAATTGTTGTCCATTTTAAGCAAATAGAGCCACTTAGAGTGATTCCGGCCACACCGTGGCTCACATTCAAGTGGTTTTGACTCTTACATGTCACATATGTCGCATGGACCGTTGTGATAAAGTCTCGACACAATCCGAATGCGTTTGGTTAGTTTTCCGTATGGCAGTTGATGTTTTTCACTTCAAATGACATCCTTTTGAAACAAAAGAAAGACACTTTGAGTGGTGGCGGCCACACTGCACCTCGGATTGAGGCGGGGTTGACTCGTACATGTCACATATGACCCATGGATCGTTTTTCTAATGTATCGACACAATCCGAATGTGTTTGGTCAGTTTTCCGTCTTCCAGTTAATGCTTTTCAATTAAAATGACGTACTTTTGAAACAAAAGGCAGACACTTTGAGTGGTTCCGGCCACACCATGCCTCAGATTGAGGCAGCATTGACTTGTACCCATCACATATGACCCATGGATCGTTTTCCTAAATTTTCAATGGAAACCGAATGCGTTTGGTCGGTTTTCTGTATGGACTTAAATTGTTGTCCATTTTAAGAAAAAGACAGACACTTCGAGTGGTGGGGACACACCGCACCTCTTATTGAGGCGGGGTTGACTCGTACACGTCACATATGACGCATGGATTGTTGTGCTAAAGTATTGACACAATCCTAATGCGTTTGGTCGGTTTTCCATATGCTAGTTGATGTATTTCACTTCAAATTATGTCCTTTTGAAATAGAAGACAGACACTTTGAGTGGTTCTGGCCACACCGCACCTCAGATTGAGGCGGGGTTGACTCGTACACATCACATATGACCCATTGATCATTGTGATAATGTATTGACACAGTACGAATGTGTTTGGTCGGTTTTCCGTATGCCAGTTGATGTTTTTCAATTAAAATAACGTAGTTTTGAAAAAAAAGGCAGACACTTTGAGTGGTGCTCGCCACACCGTGCCTTGGATTGAGGAGGCGTTGACTCATACACGTCACATATGACCCATGGATAATTCTCCTAAAGATTCAATGGAAACTGAATGCGTTTGGTCGGTTTTCCGTATGTACTTAAATTGTTGTCCATTTTAAGAAAAAGACAGACACTTTGAGTGGTGCCGGCCACACCGTGCCTCGGATTGGGGAGGTGTTTCCTCGTACTCATCACATATGACCCATAGATCGTTCTCCTAAATTTTCAAAGGAAACCAAATGCGTTTGGTCGGTTCTCTGTATGTACTTAAATTGTTGTCCATTTTAAGAAAAAGAGAGCCACTTAGAGTGATTTCGGCCACACTGTGCCTCAGAATCACGCGAGGTTTACTCGTACACGTCACATATGACACATGGATTGTTTTGATAATGTACCGACACAATCCGAATGCGTTTGGTCAGTTTTCTGTATGCCAGTTGTTGTTTTTCACTTTAAATGACGTCCTTTTGGAACAAAAGACAGACACTTTGAGTGGTGGCGACCACACCGCGCCTCAGATTGAGGCGGGGTTGACTCGTACATGTCACATATGACCCATGGATCGTTGTGCTAATGTATCTACACAATCCGAATGCGTTTGGTCGGTTTTCCGTATGCCAGTTGATGTTTTTCAATTAAAATGGCGTACTTTTGAAACAAATGGCAGACACTTTGAGTGGTACCGGCCACACCACGCCTCGGATTGAGGCGACATTGACTCGTACATGTCACATATGACCCATGGATTGTTCTCCTAATGTTTTAATGGAAACCGAATGTGTTTGGTCAGTTTTCTGTATGTACTTATATTGTTGTCCATTTTAAGAAAAAGACAAACACTTTGAGTGGTGGCGGCCACACCACGCCTTGGATTGAGGCGGGGTTGACTCGTACACGTCACATATGACCCATGGATCGTTGTGCTAATGTATCGACACAATCCAAATGCGTTAGGTCGGTTTTTCGTATGCCAGTTGATGTATTTCACATCAAATTATGTCCTTTTGAAACAGAAGACAGACACTTTGAGTGGTGGCAGCCACACCGCGCCTCGGATTGAGGCGGGGTTGACTCGTACACGTCACATATGACCCATGGATAATTGTGCTAATGTATCGACACAATCCGAATGCGTTTGGTTGGTTTTCCGTATGCCAATTGATGTTTTTCAATTAAAATGATGTAGTTTTGAAACAGAAGGCAGACACTTTGAGTGGTGTCGGCCACACCGCGCCTCGTATTTAGGCAGCGTGGACTCATACACGTCAAATATGACCCATGGATCGTTCTCCTAAAGTTTCAATGGAAACCTAATGCATTTGGTTGGTTCTCCGTATGTACTTATATTGTTGTCCATTTTAAGAAAAAGAGAGCATCTTAGAGTGATTCCTACCACACCGGGCCTCAGATTCAGGCGGGGTTGACTCGGACACGTCACATATGACCCATGGATCGTTGTGCTAAAGTATCGACACAATCCGAATGCGTTTGGTCAGATTTTCGTCTGCCAGTTGATGTTTTTCACTTCAAATGACGTCCTTTTGAAACAAAAGACAAAAAATTTGAGTGGTGCTGACCACACCGCGCCTCAGATTGAGGCAGGGTTGACTCGTACACGTCACATATGACCCATGGATAGTTGTGATAATGTATCGACACAATCCAAATGCGTTTGGTCGGTTTTCCGTAAGCCAGTTGATTTTTATCAATTACAATGACGTCATTTTGAAACAAAAGGCATACACTTTGAGTGGTGGTGGCAACACCGCGCCTTGGATTGAGGCGGGGTTGACTCGTACACGTCACATATGACCCATGGATCATTGTGATAATGTATCGACACAATCCGAATGCGTTTGGTCGGTTTTCCGTATGTACTTAAAATGTTGTCCATTTTATGAGAATCCTCTGTGCGGGGGGTTGTTCGGGGTCCAAGGAAGAGGGTGGGGGGCTGTCCGGGGGGTTGTCTTGGGGGCTGTCTTGGGGGATGTCCGGGGGGATGTCTGGGGTCTAGGGAGGAGGGTGGGGGGCTGTGCGGGGGGCTGTCCGGGGGGTGTTCGGGGGGTTGTCCGAGGTCCAAGGAGGAGGGTGGGGGGCTATCTGGGGGGCTGTCTGGGGGGCTGTCTGGGGTCCAGGGAGGAGGGTGGGGGGGGGCTGTCTGGGGGGCTGCCTGGGGAGCTGTCCGGGGGTTTTCTAGGGTCCAGGGAGGAGGGTGGGGGGGGCTATCCGGGGGGCTGTCTGGGGGGCTGTCTGGTGGGGCTGTCTGGGGTCCTGGGAGGAGGGTGGGGGGTTGTCCAGGGCCCAGGATGGAGGGGGGTTCCCAAACACACAACCACTAAAAGACAACAACATCAATAAAAACAGATAATATATAAAAATAACTCAACTCCAATACTATACTACGAGTCTATATAAACCAACAACTAGAATAGATTAAATATCAAATCTTAGTAATATCAGTAAAAATCTAATGGATCAACTTGTACCACATCACCATCACCATCATCACCATCATCATCATCACCCTCGTCCTCGTCCCCATCATCGTCCTCGTCCTCTCCCTCCTCCTCTTCCTCGCCCTCGTCCTCACCCTCGCCACTCGCCTCGCCCTCCTCCTCTCCCTTCTCTTCTGCATCAGACTCCTCGCCATCATCATCGTCAAGCTATACATCGTCCTGACCACCTCTAGAACTGCCACCTAGTGCACCGTATATAGAACGTATCGACGACATATACTCATCAAAAGCTGGGATGGCCTCTGTTGGAAGTGTAGGATGTAGAACTTCAATAAATTTCATAAACGCACTGTTTGCCCTAGCAGACTATTCTGCCGTCTCTATGGCCCTTTTCTCAGCCTGTTCTGTCTGTACCCTAACTTGCTGCAGCTCGGTGGCACTATAGCTCATACATGAGGAGGGCCAATACCTCTTTGGTGCTATCCTAGGTCGGCAGCATACTCAGCCAGAATGCTCCTCTCCCAACACCTGCTGTAAGTGATCTGTTGGCCCAAAATTGTCTGTTTCTTAGGCATCGAGGTCCTCTAAAGCAGCCTATTAAAAATATAAATATAACATTAAGTTACAAAATAGATATTAAAAAATAAATTCAACAGATTAAAACTTACAATCTGCTGCTGAGTCGCTTCGTTGACGGCACTTCCATCCTTTTTCCGTCTACTCGAGCAAAACAGTTTTGCTCGAGGCACGCATCCTTAAATATTTTGTATTTGCCTCTACAATGACATTGAAAACTAAAGTTATATGAAAAATTTATCAAACTATTAAATAATTGAAGAAACAAAAGAAAGTGTAACTCATAAATAAAACTTATAAACAATTGTTTTACCTGCTCCCTCTCATGATCAGGCATCGTAGTGCGTCCCAGTGTGTGGAGGTATTTTTTTGCATAAATGTTCTTTTTATTTTTTCCAGATGATTCCTAAATAAAATTCGAAAATGGAACAGATAGTATTAATGAAAAACATGAATGTTATTATTTAAATACCTCAAATGTTATTAATACCTTAAACTGGGTACTCGTCCAATGAGTAATCATCTGACGATATCGCTCTATAGGATAATCATCCACCACTGGTACCGCCTCTAACTCAGTGCCAACTATAGAAACCTAGCCAATATACAACTCATGCTTGTAGGCTCTCCAAAGCTCACGTAAATCCTTTAGATGTTTTGATCGTGCACCCTCATCATCAGGAAAATTAAATCAAAGCTGAAATAAAAATATTAATTCATATAAATACAAAAATAATTCATGGCATTAAATAGAACAGATTTTTTACCCATATCTCTGTCCAAGATTTATCCTTGACCTCATGTGGAAAATGTCTCTACGATAGCGGGCTGACGGGAATGATGTCGGAGTATTTGGCAAGCGTCGCCCAAAAACTCCGACATTGCTGCCATGTTTTCTCAACCATTTGGTTGTCTTCATTATAATCCACCATAACCTGTGTGCGGAGGTTCCACACCGAACGCATGCGTTTACACCCCCGCCCACGCCTCCTATCAGTAGATGTATATGTCATGAAAGAAAAACAAATATTTTATCAAAAAATGTT
Organism: Viscum album; assembly: GCA_963277665.1. NCBI lineage: Eukaryota > Viridiplantae > Streptophyta > Magnoliopsida > Santalales > Viscaceae > Viscum > Viscum album. Next base: position 967,344,581 of record OY728128.1, on the reverse strand, counting down.
ATAATGAAAATAAATATTTCTATAAAATTTTGTTAGGGTTTTATAAATATACCTATGCTGGTCTGATCGCTGAGTGCCGCTGGATCCACAGAAACTGATGGAACACCCTGTGGTGGAATAGGATTCGAAGATGATGGAATATAGAAGCTCATAGAGACAGAAGTAGAAGGAAAAGAAGATGGGACAGCTGTCTGACCGGATGCTGACTGAGGAGTGGGAATCATCATGGAATGTGAAAATGATGGGCCAGAAGATGCAGAAGGTAGCGAAAACATGGGAGGCCTAAATATCCCATGCGTCTCTAACGACACACTGGGATCATAATTTGGGAAGGATGACATGTCAGTGGGAGGGGCAGGGTCTTGTCGGGTACGTGCAGCTGCTCGTCCACCTCTAGTACGAACCCTCCTCGTACCACCGGCCTGAGTACTAGGACCAGTACTAGGCTCCTCATCGAATAACTGTCGACATATTGGTGGATCCTACAAAAAGCTTTACAAAAAAATTAATCACATGACATTATATATTCTTTAAATATATCAATTTGAAATAAAGTACTCACAGTAGGCACTAATGGTGGAACACCCATCTCCGTCATTCGACGATTGTTCTCCATCATTTTTTTCCTTCGTCTCTCTTCAATTGGCTTCATTTCCTGCTTTTGAAAACAAATATGTAATTAATTAGAAAAATAAAACTAATTTGTAACCCAAAAAACTAAATATATGAGGGAATAGGGGATTCATAGGTAATTTAGCTATCATTTGTTTTAGAAGAGCTTGAATGGATTTAATAAATCATACAAGTTGTAATGTTCACCAAGTTAGAAATATTTTTTGACTATGTTTGAATATAGTTCAATTCCAAATTAGAAAATTCAATTCAAATAAAATTGCAACCAATAAACATTGAAAATTCACATAATGGTCAATTAAGCTATCAATTGTTTTAGAAGAGCTTGAATGGATTTAATAAATCATAAAAGTTGTAATGTTCACCAAGTTAGAAATATTGTTTGACTATGTTTGAGTACAGTTCAATTCCAATTTAGAAAATTCAATTCAAATAAAACTACAACCAATAAACATTGAAAATTCACATAATGGTTAAGTTATCTATCAATTGTTTTAGAAGAGCTTGAATGGATTTAATAAATCATACAAGTTGTAATGTTCACCAAGTTAGAAATATTGTTTGACTATGTTTTAATACAGATCAATTCCAAATTAGAAAATGCAATTCAAATAAAACTACAACCAATAAACATTGAAAATTCACATAACGGTCAAGTCAGCTAAAACATATTTGCGATCAATACTAAATCAATTTGAATATTACCAACCTTAACAACCCAACTCGAGGTAAACCAAAATAATTGATAACATGGATGAATGATTATATATATTTTCAACCACATCTTCAGGTTCTCAATCAACTCTAACAATTGAGCTATTTGAGTCATCAAAAGAAATAAATGGATTGGTTCCAATGGAACTAGGGACACTGTCAATTCCATCATCACCATCATCAAAAATATGTCTTGGAATTACTTCAACTATGACACAAAATTCAGGTCGAAGTTGGTATTTGAAATAAAAAACTTGTTTAGCCATTGATGCCAACACATATGGTTCTTCGGTAGCAAGAGTGCGAGTCATATTAATTACTCGAAATCCACAATCATCAATAAATTTTCCATGTCTCTTCATCGAATCAAACCGATTGCATTTCATCATTGTGACTCATCCATGGGAGTAATAATCCAATATTATTATTTTCTCAACAAATCCATAATAACCCACATTTTCAAATCGCGGTCTACTATCTGATGCACTGGCATAACAATCTGTTGTGTCAGTAACCATAACACCATAATGTTGTGTTCTCATGTTCTTTGCTCTTTCAGTGAAAATAAATTTTTACCCATTGATAACAATTGATTTATAGTCACGAACCACGGTATTAGGACCAAAAGACAAAGCTCTTATTTCCTCAGATACAGAGTTAGCAGACAAACTCAATACCTGCAATATAAATGACTATTAAAGTTAATTAAATATTGATATAATTATTTTAAACATTAATTTTTTTATACCATCAATTTTAACCAAGTAGAAAACTCTTTGCTATGCAAAGTCTCTCTCCTTATCAAAGATAAAGAACTATGCTTACTATTTATCATTGTTTTATGTTCCCTGTAGATAAAAAATATTAATAGTTTAACAGATATATATGTAAGATATACTTAATCAATTTAGTTACCTGATATAATCATCGAACAAATCACAGTTGAACAAAACTGTGTGATGTGTCATCTCCCGCTCTTCATGGATTAATGTCTTCAATGTATATGATCCAGGAATTCCCCCTGTTTGAGGAAGTGATGGAAAAATGGGTTCAATTTGCTCATATTGTTCTTCTTCATTTCTCATTGGTCTTTTCAATCATGTAGTAAGATCAGACAAATACATCAAGCAGAAATCCATACATTCTTGATCCAAGTAACCGTTCACGATAGAACCTTAGGGATGCTTTCTGTTTCGGACATAAGACTTTAATGTGAACATATTTATTTCAGTTGGATACATCCAAAAAAAATAAATAGGTCCTATGAGAAGTATTTCAGTGGGAATATGGATAGTCAGATGCAACATGCATGTGAAAAATGATGGAGGAAATATTTTCTCCAACTCACATAAAATTAATGGGGCATCTGTCAACATTTTTTGCAAGAAAGACTTGGACAACTTTCTAGCACAAAGATCTCTAAAAAAATGGCACAACCGAATAACAACCACCCATACATTATTGGACAAAAGATGAAGGATTTCTATTGGAAGCAACTCTGCAGTAGAACATGATAATCATGAGTCTTCAAAGATTTTATATCCAACTCTCTTCTGTTGACCCGTTTAGATATGTTGCTTGAATAGCCATCAGGAACTATAATAGTCTCTAATACTTCCAGAAATTGTTTATTTTCGCAGGTGTCATCACATAAGAATCACATGGAAGTTGCCATTTATTTTCACTGATACGCACAGGATGTAATTCTGGTCTGATGCCCCAATCCACCAAGTCACGCAGAGATCGTAAATAATCTTTTGTCTTCCCCTTGACATTTAGAAGAACCGAAAGCAACATTTCGCATATGTTTTTTTCAATATTCATTACGTCTAAGAAATGACGTAACAAATTGGTTGACCAATAAGGAAAATCAAAAAAATATACTCTTCTTCTTCCAATTGTAACAGGTTTCAGTGGAAACATTCTTTCTCTTTCCAGATTTCATTTGACCCTTCCCGAACAAAAAACTGAAATCTTTCAATTCATTAAGCACGTCAGTTCCAGACATATGCTGAGGTGGATCATCTATCTCTATGGTATTATCAAATCATCAACGATTCATTCTATATGGATGATCCTTTGGAAAGAATCGTCGATATCCCATAAAACTAAAACTACAGCGATGTTTTAGTCTTCTAGATCGTGTATTCTTCATACAAACTAGACATGACTGTTTTACCTTCGTTCTCCATCCAGACATCATTGCATAAGCCGGAAAATCATTGATCGTCCACATAAGCGCATCACGCATCTGAAATATGTCTTTCGAACATGGATCGTATGTACACACAACCACATCCCAAATAATTTTCAACTCTTTTATTAAAGGTTGCATGTATACATCAATATCATTACTGGGATTAGAAGGACCAGATATGAGAATACTCATGAAAGTGAAAGGTTTTTTCATACACAACCATGGGGGAAGATTATAAATGTGTATAAAAACTGGCCATGTGTTGTGCGATGTAAGCATATAACCAAATGGATTAAACCCGTCACATGAAAGACCCAGCCTCACATTACGCACGTCAGCTGCAAAATCAGGATGTCGAGCATCAAATCTCTTCCATACTAATCCATCTGCAGGATGAACCAACTCATCATTAGTCTTCTTTCTCTTGGTATCATTCCATCTCATTTTTATTGATATGTCATCAGACATAAAAAGATTCTTAATTCTGGGGATTAATGGAAAGTTCCACATTACTTTTTGTGGAACGCGGGATGGTGTTCCATCAGATTTTGACTTCCCGTGGGATGTGCCAAATTTTATACAATCATTTTGTTCAGCAATTTCCTCCCAGAATAAACTGCAATCTTTCGGGCAAGCATGAATTTTGTTTCTTGAAAATCCAAGTTCCTCAACTAACTTCCATTCCATATAGTGGTTTGAGGGAATATCTGCATCATATGGAAGTAAATACTTCAAGAGGGTAAGAATGTAATTGATTACTGTATTGGAAATTCCATACATAGTTTTCCCATGAAACAATCGAATTAAAAATTCCAAGTTTTTCATTTTATCCCATTGTCGATATACTGGAGTCGTGGCAGCATAATTCAATTTTTTCACCCTATCAATATCATCATTTTTACTAGATGAATCAGCTGTCCTCATATCAAAGTCTTCTTGATTCGAAATCCTTTCTTTTTCATGATGGCGAATAAACCGAAACCGATCATCTAACAAATTCTCCATTCTAGTCCTTTCATTTCGATCACCGCCAATTTGAGATTTCATTTTCTCCCCATTGTGATACCACACAGTGTAGTTTTCTTGAAAACCATTTTTGGTTATGTGGTAGCTGACTTCTTCACGGCTCAACCAAGGTCTACCAAAAAAATTGGAACATGGGCAATGTATGCGACCACTATCTGAAGCATTGTGAAATGCAAAATCTATAAAGCTCTCCAAATTGTTTTGAAAATCGCTTGAGATCCGATCGGTTTCATACATCCAACTTCTATCCATTCTGTAAAAAGAATTTATATAAGTAATTTTGTTATAAACAGTTCAATAGGATTGAACTTTAATAGAAAATACTTTTAAGTAAATGATAAAGGAAGAAAATAGTCAAGGTATCAACTACACATGTGAAAAAAACATACAAATGTGTTTTTGAAAAAATATAAAACCAACAAGAACTTAATGTGTTATATCACATCACAGCATGCCTCATCCCATAACCATATTAGTAGCGTATCATGAACATTAATAACATCAACCTTGTTCCATCATCCTACCCTACAAGACCCCAACCACATGACACATCTTATTATAGCCTTATCACATCACACCTCATCGGAAAACACTAGGGAAATCATAGTACATCTCACCTGATGACACATGGACAATCACACCGCATCTTTACTAAAAACACATGGTCAATCACTTTTGAACGAAGAGTAGGGAATACATGGTAGCTATCCAACCATATAACCACCGTCCTAGATATTAGAAAAAATACCCATAACTCAAAACCTCTGATCATTGGTAAGTTTATCCAACTCTGGTTGGGAATGTGTAGAAACAACATAAAAATACATGATATATAGATAGCACAAAATACTCAACCTATGGGTTTACATTAACTACATAATCACACACTTCACTACTACCATAAAACACATAAACCACACCACCACCACACAAGACGCATAACATTTCTCACATTCATTTATAATCCACTTTATTAACACTTACATTGTCCATTCATTTAATGTTAAATTAATTAAATTCATTTACCACACATCCATTTGTATTCCATCTCATTTATTAAATATATTGTTTTTTTGTTTTAACAACATAATTTATTCAATAAGTAACCAGGAAACTAATAAAACCACCACAAAATAACTCACCATCTCACAATAACCATCGTCGTTGTGTTATATCGACCAACCATCTCACCAAAACAACCACATATCACAACAAAAATATTGCACATCACAAACCACCACACAAAAAAAAAACCACCTCACCACATCATACACCACAACTTCATCACACAAAACCTCCACACGACGCAACACCACCACACATCATCACTATCATACAACTTCACATGTCACATCCATTCCCATTAACCATCACATTACAACCCCATATATCACAAAGCCCAAATGGTCACCCCAATCCCCATAAAACACCCTACAACATACAATGAAACACAACAAAAAACCTCTCATAGAGGAAACATACCCCAACTTCCACAATTTATTTATTCAAGCTCTTTTATTACATTACCCCTTTATTAATCATGGACATTATAACACAACTGATATTCCAGGGGAATCTAATTAGTTAACAAAATATTCATTCATTTACCTATTTTTTATGGTGAAATCACATCAAAATCCAAACTTAAAACTAAAATATTAGATCAATAACAATAAAAACAAGGTACAATATGTGTGTAAAGAATAAAATACCTGATTTGAGATGATTTAGATGGGTTTTCACCTATTCGGATGGGGGAGTTCGAGAGTAGCAGAGAGCTGGAGCTGGATTGATAACTTAAAACTAAAATATTAGATCAATAACAATAAAAATAAGGTAGTATATGTGTATAAAGGAAAAATACCTGATTTCAGATGGGTTTTCACCTCTTCGGATGGGGGAGTTCGTGAGAGGAGCAGAGCGCTGGAGTAGGAATGAATTTAGGGTTCTGTCGCGAATGGGGGAGAGCAGCACCGCGGCTGTATTTGGGGGAAATCTTTCCGAACGATTTTTAAAAACCGTTGGGAAAGATATGTTCAGGGTACCCTTTCCCAATGGTTCTGTTGAACCGTTTGCAAAAGGGAACCTAAAACACCCCTTTACCAATGGTTTGAAGAAACCGTTGGCAAAGGGGTGACATTTCCCAACGGTTTTACTGAACCGTTGGGAAAGGATTACTTGACCATTTCTTTACTAACGGTTTTATGAAACCATTGGTAAAGTGTTCCCTAATACTTCAGCACCAACGGTTTAAGTAAACCGTTGGTAAACACCCATTGGTAAAAACCAGAATTCCAGGATTATGATAAATGATACTAAATTTATAAGATTTTTTTGCTACAATGTCATCGCCTATTAGGATTGTTCAGGATTATGATTCCTTTAGTGGAAAATTATTTTTTAAATCTCAATATTTATCATTAATTTTATTACAATGTAGTTATTTATGATATCATCAAGTAATGGTACCATTTCTTCACACTCTCATAATTAATATAATTAATAATGAGTTTTTATGAAAATTGGAATTTATTTTTTTGGGTCATAAATCTGTTATATTAAACCATGTTTTCTAAAAATGTTTCCAAAAAATGTATTTAAATGATATATTATGTTCATTTTAATGAAAAATAGTTTAAAAATGTTTTCTGTTTTAATTTTTTTAAATGGTTTTCAAATATAATTTTAAAAATATTCATGTTTATTTTCAATGAAATTTTATTTCTCTATGATTTAGGTTTTAAAAATAAATTTCAAAGAAGAAAGGATTTTATACTTAAGAAATATTTTCAATGATTCTTTCAAAATTCGTTTCCATCTTATATGAAATATGGTGGTGTTATTAATTCTTTTTGAAGCATATGACCAAGGATAACATTAAAATTATTTCTCTGAATGGTTTATGTTTTGATGGAATGATATTTATGGAACCATGGGTTAATTATGACACAATGATATTGACGTAAAACCCATTTAATTTCCATGAGTAAATAAAGATATGAAAGGATAAATATATTTTTATGTTTTTATGATGAAATTTAATTTTATTTTACTATGTTAATATTTTGGTTCTTGTAAATAAATTATACACAGTGGTGGCCCAGATAGCACAGGGTAAACCCCTAACATAATATAAGATGGGGGGCATAAAGAGCACCATTTGAGACCATTATAACTTAAATGATGGGTGATTCCAAATAGTGGTTAAATGTATTGGGTAATGATAAATTATATTTGATCTCATTGGTCACATGGTTATTTATCCCAAACCCAAATATGAGGGTACATAGGTGTTTTGACAATGAACAAAGACGAGGGTACAGAAGTGTTTAGAACAAGTCCAAATATGAGGTTATACAGGTGTTTATCCCCAGCCCAAATATGAAGGTTCATATGTGGTTTCACCAAGCACAAAAAGGATGGTGAATAGATGTACTACCCGAGCCCAAAGAGGAGGGTGCACAAGTGGTCATCCCAAGATGAAAAATTAGTGTGTACGGTTGGTCACCCCAAGCCCATAAAAAAGGCACACATGTGTTTATCCCATTCCCAAAGTAGGTACATGGTTTGTTTGCCCAAGCCTGACATATTATTAATGTCTTGGATGGTTTCATTGAAATATGATTTTCTATTATTATATGTTTTACCAAAATTCATGTCTTATACAATTGTTATGATCTCATGGATCATGTTCTTTGATTCCCTTCTGATGCATGTCTTATAAACTACCATTCTTTATGATATGAATCCTGATTATCATCTTTGATATGAAGGGTATGCTTTTATAATATTATGATCATGTTCTCATACGATTAGGCTCATGTAATTATTATGTATCAACCTTATTTTTCTTTATTGAGAATCTGAGATCACCCTTTCTTATGTTTCATTTCCCTAGGTTATGTGGATATGAATCATGTTCCCACTTTTGAATCTCCTAGGGGATATAAATTTAGAATTTAGATACACATTAGGAAACATCATTAATGATTTAAATGGAAGATGAATATAGATAACTTATGATAAATATAATGTTTTATAGATTCATAAATAAGGATTAATGATTTAGAAATAATATATGTGATTTCTCATGATTATGTGGATCCCTACTTTGATTATCATTTATCACTGTATGAATTTTGTTTTATTCAATTGATGGAACCCAGCGAAACCATGATAATATGGAATAAAATAGATTATTAAATGATTTTAGTCATAAGAAAATGAATGTCATGGGAGGTCAAATGAAAAACTATGTTTCTATTCTCACACATCATTCTCTATATTTGAATCATGGTGAAAATACAAACTAGAAAAGGAGGTAACAATTATTTATTGAGTCCTTCATGAGGTAGAAACTGCCTTTTTTAGTGGGTAAATTGATCCTTTAGTTTCTGAGTAATTGATTAGTACCACTGAAAAAATATTTTCTATTATCGAGTGTTCAGATAATGAGAAAGTCAATTTAGCTATCTTCCATCATGGTGGTGAGGCAAATCAATGGTGGAATCTTACCAAGAAAATAAGGTGACAAGATGATATTGAATCCATTGATTGGGATGAGTTCCAGAACATATTTTTCAATAAGTACTTTCCTCATATCATTTTTATGAAGATAGAGAAATAATTCCTAGATATTAAGTAAAATTATTCAAAATCTACTGGTCCCTTTGAGAAAAATTTTACAACACGTGGAAGGTTTTCTTTTGGTATTGACATTCAACATAAAATTAATATTGAAAAAATCATTAGTGGATTAAAACAAAATATTAGAATGGTGTTATCCATACATGAATTATGTTTCTATAAAGATATTATTTGATGTTCTATGAATGTGGAAATGGAATTTGGAGTTGCCTATCTGTCTCACAGTTTTTGTAAGAAGAGAAAAATGGAATTGAAAGGAAGAAATTAAGAACCATGGAACGAATAAGATGATATTATTTTTATTATCAATGTGCAATAAGAAACATGGATAGAATTATAATAATGGTACTAGTAATTGTTTTATGTTCTAAAAGAATGATCATCGAGTGGATGAATTCATAGACGATGGTAAAAAGTTTTTCAATGATGACAGTAATGATAAATCCCCATAAAATCACACCCCAAAATTCTGTGATTCAATTTCAAGGAGTTTGGGAATTAAATATAACAGGTTCCCCAATCCATGAAAAAATGAGGATGAGAAGCCACAACTACCCCTAAAGACAATGAATAAAGGGAAAGCATGAGACATTATAATGTATGAAGTGAACCATGATAAATAGGGAAAACATATCCTCTATTACTTATTTGGGAATTTCTTGTTTTATTTTATAAAAATGACCCCTATGGAAATAATATCATTCATCCATTAGTGAAATTTAAGGTGACTATCAATATGTAATAAATAATATTGAAATAAAATATTCTATAATTATATGGTTGAACCCAAGCTTCCAATGAATTTTTGTGTCTAAGGTAAGATCTTATATAAGAAAAAAAATGGAGAATTACCATCTAAAATTGTATATGTATCAATATAATATAAAATAAGAGTTATGGATTCCATCATGGGTTAATATGTTTATTGTTGATGGTAATTTCAAAATTTTAGACACCTCCTCTTAGAGATTTATGTGATGGGAGTTTATCCAAATTAAGGATATTTTAAGATACATTTATGGTAGTTTTGGTTGTTAACATTTTTCAAGAGAAGATATGATGAAGGAATTTAAGTGTCTGATATGCGAAAATTAATTGATACTTTATTATATATTGGGGATCAATGGTAAAATTATTTTGAGAAATTTAGTGACCTTTATAAAAATTTTTATTTTCATATTTCAGATGGAGGAAAGGTTAACCACTTATAGAATATTATATGTTGAATTTTGAATGAGTTTTTAGATATTAATGTTTTTCCATATGAATATTTATGAATATGGGATAACATGTGCTAACTAGTTATTTTGTGATGATAACTAGAGATAGATGAAAAGACATACCATTATATTTATGGATTATAGAATCTATTTATGCTTTAGGAATAAGAAATCCACCTTCATTTCCCAGAGTAAGAGTTGATGTGTAAATTGATCAATGAAAAACTAAAGGGTGAGATTGTTCATATGAAATAGAATAAAATCAAGTAAGTATATATTCTTATGAAAATTATTCAACATTAGTAAATGAATATTGATACATTTTTTTATCCTCTTATCATCATTTTTATGATATTAATAAACTTTTTTTCTTATTAGGGTTATCATTTTATAGTCATTATCTTTCTTGGGATCACCCACTTGGTTGTTATTGGTGATCTTTATCACTCTCTATAATTTCAAATTATTATCTCCCATGTTTAAATCTCCACTTCCCACCTATGTTTGAATACATATAATACTAGTTATGAGTTACTCTGGGTAGTCATTTAGTTTACAACTCTCTCTTTATAATAGGAGTTTGAGTATTAATTTTAATGTCCTGGGTTTCTATAAAAGAAGCATTCAAGTATTATAAAACTGATGTACTAGTCAAATTTTTAAGTTAAAATTAATTTTAAGTTGGTATAATGTCACACCATGAGTTTTTAGAAAATATTTTTCTCGAATAAGTCCAAATTACATGATAGATTGAACTATATACTACAACAAGTTATGATTAATTTACATTCAAAACCAAGTTAATATTACACTACATGAAACACTATGTTTATCTCGAGGTATATGAAACACAGATTTATGATTGTGTTACATGAAATACAACATTTAGATTGTGTTTCATGCAACACAAAGCTTAACTTCAATTATATGAAACACTGAGTTTAAATGAAATGTGATATATTATTATAATATTATTATAGTTATGATCAAGATGATGGAATGGTGGATATGAAAATGATTAAATAAACTATGAAAATATGGTTTATTCATGTTTAATAAATGAAACATTTTTTACATGAATAACTATAAATGAAAGTAATAACTATTTAAAAATAAATAAATTCTTTTTCTGAAAAAAAAAATTTATATTCACAAACATTTTTTATCTCAATAAACTATAAATACCTATTTTATTAATGATTTTAATGAAATATATATATTATCTACTATTTAACACTCAGCTTATATGGTTTTTATATAATATAAAATAAATAATATAATCATACTCATAAAAATATGTATTTTTCTATAAGGTCGTTTTACCACCTTTTAAGAGAACACTTATTTTAGAACTAATTTCAGACACATTAATTAAAATTGTTTTAAAAAACATCACTTTTTAAGATATAATGTTAAAATTATCTTAGAGTGAATATTTTATATTTTTATGAAAGGATTTTTTTAGGAAAAGTGAAAAATACTGAATATTAATTGAAGTCTACCATTTTATTAATATTATTAATATAGTAAAATTATATTTTAAATTTATTTTAAAGAATAATTAGATAAATTATACATCTATTATTCAAATTTTGGTCATTAAATTTTATTTTTATATTTATTTTGAAACAAAAACTTAGTAAACTTTTGAACAATTTTAATTTAAAAACCTGTTTTCTCAGCACATCTGTATGATTAAATTTATGTTAATTTAAGCCTCTATTGTGAAATAAATGTGGAATGAATTAAATATTTATAATTATATTTATTTATAATTTATCATTAGGGTAAATAAATATTAACTATATTTATTATTAAAAATAATTAAATTTAATTACAATGATTATGGTCAACACAAGTTAGCGATTAAACATAGAATACAAAGTGGAAAAATGACCAAAATATTTTAAAAACACAATTTATCGAAATATATATACCATACCCATTCATGGATTCAATTTTGTGAATTATTTAACCATTTCTAGATAAAAAATGTGTTAATTTATCATTCTTTTCAAAAATACCAACTATGTGCTCTCCCCCACTTATAAAATGTCACCACATCATCCCATCTACTCACAACTTCAAAACATATTGTATGTACAAATACCTACCCAAATAACTTCCAAAATTACCTAATAAAAACCTATAAGAATTATATTTGTAATGAATACAACACATGTATTCCATTGGTGTAAATAAAATGAAAATACCAGAAGAAGAAGAAAACATCATAAATAAACGTTTTATTATTATTTATTCCTCAAACCCATTCAATTAATTTTATATAATTATTATATAATAACCTATGTATAAAAAATATAATTATATTTTTTATGTTGTTTTCACAACCTACAACCACCCAACTTCCATCAAATGGGTTGTGAAATCATTTTTTGTATGTACGGCTGACTACCGCCTCATGAACTGATGTAATTCATTTTCCATAACCACCATTCATGGTTGAGAATAATGATATAAATACTATTTATATAAGACATTTATGATGTTATCATTATTATATAATTTTTATCTCATATATACCATTATGATATCAATTTTTGGGAATATGATAACGTTGTTCATTTGTACAGGGGACTACCACTGTGTGAAGAGATGTGATTCGTTCACGCATTACATGAAATGTATTAATGATGGTTTTAATAAAAACATGTGAAATATAAAACAAGAATATTCTTATTTAATGATAATATATATACATATATAATATTATTTTATTTCCTTTAATATGATAAGAAAATGGAATGAATGTTCATGCGTACGTAAGACCTACCGCCTCCATGAACGATTTATTTTGTTTATTATCACTAAATTTATAGACTACTATTAATACATATATAATGAATATATATGATTTTTTATAATTTTTATCATTCAGTATATTGGGAAATAATTATCTAAATATGCGGTCTAAGAATAAAAAGTCAAAACATGTATGAAAAACAAAGTGGTTATTACTTGAAACATGTCTTTATCATATATTTATTAATAAACATGTAATATAACATCATAATAAAATTATATATTGTATGATATATATAGTTATATAGTTCTGTTTTATATATAATATATATAAATATATAGGAGGTTTTAATTTTTATGAAGGATGTCAAGACTCATGTTAATGGGATTTCTTGTCTCACTTTAATTACTCCAAAACATATTCTTTATTCACCGCTAGTTTTTTTTATGTGGTGTATAAAATTCCCTAATAAGATTTATATAATTAATTTCATTTATTTAATGATATTAATGGTTTAAATTTATGTTATTCATTTATGTATCTCGTGATTCAGAATAACTTATGTAGTAATGTATTTACATATCACATTTTACTTTTGTGAGACACTTTCTATATTCAACACCTTTTTCTTACATGTGGTGTATATAATTCCTAAAAATGTAATTTATGATTTTTAATGTTAAACATTTTGGTACTTATACATCAAATTTAGGATCTATATTTAATGGGGTTATGGTTTAGAGGTTACGAATACGGTAAGGTAATTTTGTCTCAATTTTTATTCTTTTAGACACATGTTATGCTATGCACCGATATTGTTTTGCATGGTGAATATAATTCCCCATTGAAATATTATATCATATATATACTCATTTTCAAGATATTTTAAGATTTATTTAATGTTACAATTTCATGAGGATTATGGTTCAATGTTACTAAAATGGTAAGTGTGTATTTCTACAATCTCATAGTCTAAGAGGATTTTTTATGATTATTATTCAATTGATGAAATATTATGACATATGTCTCAATATTAACCATGTTGTTTCTGATCCTATAGTTATTTATTATATATCAAATTAATTTTACAAATTTCACACTATTTTGTATTTAATATCATTAAGATGATGTTTTAAAAAAATCTGGCATTATTTCCCTCTTCAAACATGTTATGAACCATCCCCCGGGGAACATGCCATGACTACCCCAAGCCCTCATTCCATAGGCCTGAGGCTGGCTATTAGCACCAAAGGTGTAAATCCCTAAAACTGGGAAGGTGTTGCCTTTAGTACCCTAAAAATTCACACAACAGAGTACAAGCTGAAAGAAAAATACTAAATAAAACTGTATAAAAAACAGTGATGAAATGTAAAAGGGGCTTGAAATATAAGCCCAACTGTAAAGTACAAGAAACTGGAAAAATTGAAAATAGCTCTGGGATCATCTACCAAGAAATCCTACCTGAAGTGTAGGTACAGATATCATATACAACTCTCTACGTCCGTTCATCTCGTCTGTGTACCGTCAGGCCATGTGGTCCAGCTCTGGGGACTGCCCAGTCCTGGTACACTCAACCTCAGTCAGCACTGTCCGTCTTCAGCATCCAACACAACAAAGTGTGGGCAAAGCCCGTGCAGGGGTGACTATAATGATAATAAGTTGGGATCCTGAGACCCTCAAGGTCTCACAAATCCAAAAAGCATAAACCAAAAGGTATGAAATCAACTGATAACCCCACTTAGGTATACACCCATACATATACCTAAGTTATCATGTATTCCATCTCAATCATGAGGTAAACACAAAAGTTACTGACTCATCTCACACAGGTATACAACTTTTGTTGAGAGATATAGACGATTAGTTGTAGCCACAAAATCATCTATTCTGCCGAACCCACGTAGGATCGTGGTACATAAATCAAAATTGTCGAACCCATATAAGATCCAAGAATAGTATTAAGAACTTTTGAACCCACACAGGATCCAGGAATAGTAGTTAGAGTTGTTGAAGCAACACAGGATCCAGGAACAGTAGTCAGAGCTGTCGAACCCACACAGGATCCAGGAACAGTTGTTAGGGATGTTGAACCCACACAGGATCCGGGAAGAGTAGTCAGAGTTGTTGAATCCACAAATGATCCAGGAACAGTAGTCAAAGGTGTCAAACCCACACGGATCTAGGAACAGTTGTCAGAGATCTTGAACCCACACAGGATCAAGGAACACTAGTCAGAGAGCAGCCAACCGCAGGGTTTCTGCACAAGCAAGCTTGATTCAGGGAGGGTCCACTCCTCAAGCCAAGTTTTGATACATCAACTAACACGAAGTCCCAAGTTAATTTATCCAAAAGATCTATCCTGCCATAGGATAGCCAATGTGACAGAAAACACATCAATCTGACCCCTATCTGAGATTTTTGCCATTTCTGCTTCAAGGGAAAGATTGGATTTACATTCAATCCAACCTGGCTATAACCTAACTATGTCCAAAAATTGAGTCGGGTATACCAAAAGAATTGTCTCCCTCCAAGGTTTCCATCGCCGTAGATGGTTCATCTTTCAGACACCCGTAGATCAAGTTATGAAAAAAAGAGTGGAAAATTGGTCAAATGGGTCCGGGTCTAGTCCGGCCCAGTCGGACAGACCCAACTTGACCCGGGTCTGGACTAGGGTCCGACCCGGTCCGTGGGTCTGACCTGGCCCACGGGGGCGGCCCGACCCTCACTCGGTCTGGCCCACACTCGGTCTGGCCCACACTAGGTCCGGCCCGCTCTGACTCCAGCCCACTCTGGGTCCAGCCCGCGCTGGGCTCAGCTCGCGTGAGGCCCACTACTCGCGGCCTGTGGGGTCTGCCCTAGCCGTGTCCAGGGGGGAGGACACTCCCCATGGATTCTCAAACGGCTTATCCCTTCGAGGGGGGGGGGGTTCAAACCCGGCACCACGTGGCATCGATCCATGTCACGCAGGACCCAGGTGATGGGTCCCACTTCTCTCAGCTGGCCAAGCAGCCAACCGCCTCTCGTATGACGCAGTTGCATCACACCTCCTCCAGCAACCAGCAGATCCAGCTGCCCATACTCCATCACCATGGCCAAGGTTGTGGCTTGCTCCTCCACTACGATGTGTGCGCTACACCGCGCCTTCCTCAGCAACCCGGTGGCTCGGGCCACCGATTCTTCTCGGGGCCGGCCTTACGCCGGCCACTGCGGCCCGTTGGTCATAGCTGCCTCCTCCAGCGGCTTGTTTGCACCACCACCATCCACACGTTGACATTCGTTAGTTCCAACTGTCGACGAACATTCTGCGGGTCACCGGACAAGTTCCGGTGGCCCAATTCTTGTTCCAGAAGTAGAGAAACTCTCCTCTGGACATTTCCTTCGATCTGAAATCATTGTTGACAAGAATTTCTCAACCCAGACTCATGCCGTAATTAATATCAAATTCAAAAAATTAAGGTGGAAGGGTCAAACCATGTTCGTTTGGCCCGCACCCTCTATGTTAGAGGGATAATATGCGGCTTCGAATCTTAATCCTTGAAGAAAAACGAAGAACGTGAAACAATTAACAAAGCTTGACCCCTACCTTATTTGATTCGCCACTGGAGGTCACAAGGAAGGAGACGACCTCATTGGGGATAGACGGACATCGATTTATGACGTCCTACATTAGTTACCTTCACAAGGTTCTTCCGATCCTGGATCAGGGTCGGCTACCTCTTTCTTCGATCTCTGGTGGTCGTTCTTCGTTGGGAGGATCGTTCTTCATTGCGGTGAATAAGTTTATTAAATTGCTCTTGCAACCCCTCTTCTAATAATGGAATGGCCATTAAAAATTAAATTATTTTTTATTAATATAATTTTAATTGCACCATTAATTCAAGAGGTGTTGGTATAATAAATTGAAAGGGGGGTGGTACCATTAAATTGGGGGAGATTAAGAGGATCCCCCCACTTAAGAGGGGAGTTCAAGAGGTTTTAACCCTGTCTGTTCCCCACAATATTAAACATGAAGAGGAGGTTAATTTCAGGTGGCCCCCACCACTATAACCTCCCATGAGTGGTTATAGTGTGGTTCCCCCCCTCCAACTTCCACATGGAGGCGTCAACAAACCAAAATAAAAATAAACCTACAACTTTATTTTTATTTAATTCATTAAAAACCCAAAAACTATCTTTTAATATCGAACCACTGCTATCATGGAGAAAGTCTTTTTAAGCGAATATCAGTTCTACGAGTTCAACTATGCCCTCATATTTCAATTCTGAGCACTGGTTCAAACGTTATAAAAACTCGCTCGTATGTTTACTGAACGTACCCGAACAAATCTACAAGAATTGATTATGGGCACACAAGGCCTTGGAATCACGCGTCATCAATTTTCACAGACTCATAATATTCCCATGTATTTAAAATAAATCCCTAGAAATTATAGGTCATTACATTCTCCCCACCTTAGGGATTTAAGTCCCCGTAAGATACAACATGAACTAAGGGAACAAGTGGGGGTACTGAGTATGCATCTGAGCCTCCCTCTCCCATGGGATCTCTTGGAGGTTCCCGTGCTACCAGTGAACGTGCATGAGAGGTATTGACTGTCAACGAAGGACCCTCTTCTGTCGATCCTCAATCTCCACTGGGACCTTAGTAAAAGTGTCCCCATCGTCGACATCCAACTCTCTATTGTCGATGTCGTGATAAGGGTTGTGCACATATCCCTTAGTTGGGATATATGGAAGAAATCATGCAACTAGTTAAACTGAGGTGGAAGTACTAATCAGTATGCCACCTCTCCAAATCTATTGAGGACCTGAAAAGGTCTAATGAATCTTATAGATAACTTGCCACCTTGGCCAAATCTTCATAAACTACATCGAGGTGAGACCTGTATAAAGATGTGGTCACCATCCTCAAACTCCAGAGGTATCCGTCTCTAGTCATCATACGAATTCTGCCTGCTTTGTGTAGTCTTCATCCACTCTTGGATAATCTGTACCTTATCTATGGTAGCTCATACCATATCTGGTCCCACTAGTGCTAACTCCCTAGGGTCAGTCCAATAGAAGGGTGATCTGCAAGGTCACCCGTATAATGCCTCAAAAGGTGCCATTGCAATGGTGGAGTTATAGATGTTGTTGTATAAAAAATCCACCAAATGTAAGTGATCCTCTTAGCTGTGACTGAATTCTTGGACACAAGCACTCAACATGTCCTCGATGGTCTAAATTATCCGCTCAGTTTGGCCATCCGTTTGAGGAAGGAAGGTAGTGCTCAGATGAAGCTTCATCCCAAAAGCCTCTGACAACCCCTTCCATAGCCGGGAAGTAAACCATGTGTCACGATCGGAGACAATAGAAGAAGGTACTCCATGTATCCACACAATCTCTTGAACATAGAGGCGTCCCAACCTCTCTACTGAACCCTGCTCTCTAATCGGTATAAAGTGGGACAAATTCGTGAGTCGGTCGACGATCACCCAATTCTAGACGTGAACTCCAGATGTACGTGGAATTCCTCTCACAAAATCCATGGATATACCATCCCACTTCCACTCTAGATCCTATAAGGGCTAAACCAAGCCTGCAGATACCCGGTTCTCAACCTTCAACTACTGACAAGTGAGGTACTGAGAGACAAACTCTGTAACTTCCTTCTTCATCCCCAGCCACTAGTGCAGTCATCGGAGATCCTCTTACATCTTCTCCACTATTGGATGTACTGCTAGAAGGGATGTTTTGAACTCCCTCAACACATCATCTTAAAGTGAAACAAGTACCATAGTACATCATATGAAGAGGATGACGTTCTCCCAACCTTCAGAAAATCCATCAGGTGCTTTCCCTGTGGATATTTGTGCACATAGTGTCTCGCAGTCAGCATCCTCACGCTGCGCCTCCCTAACTCACTGAAGGAGTGGGGGTGTGACTATGAGAGACTGTAGGAAAGGTTCTATATCTCTATCCACAAACAATATCTAAAATGCGGTAGCTGCTCTGTCGCTTTTCCTAACAGCTGTATACCAGATTTCCTACTGATTACATATGCTACAGTGTTCCTCTTCCCAGGACTAAATACTATCACAAAGTCATAGTCCTGGAAGAAATCAAGCCATCACTACTGTCTAAGGTTCAGGTCCTTCAGAGAGAAGATATACCTGAGACACTGGTGGTTAGAGTAGACTGTGAAACACTCACCCATCAGATAGTGTCGCCACATCTTCATGGCGAAGACCACTAAGGCTAACTCCAGGTCATGGTTGGCATAGTTTTTCTCATGCTGTCTCAGTTGATGAGAACCATAAGTGATCATTGTTTGCTCCTGCATCAGAACACATCCATGTCTGATCCCTGATGTGTCGTAGTAAACTACGTAACCTACACCCTCCTCTAGAATCCCCAATATGGGGGCACTAGTCAACCTCTTCCTCAACTCCTATAAGCTCTCCTGGCTTCTCTCTAACCACATGAAGGGTTTCCCCTTCTTCATCAAGGCTGATAGTGGGGCTGCAACTCTAGAGATGTTTGGAATGAATCTCTGGTAGTAACCAGCTAAACCCAAGAAAACTCAGCACCTCCATCACACTCCTAGGTGGCTCCCAAGCAAGTACCACATCAATCTTCACTGGAACCACTTCAACTCTAACCTATGAGATGACATGTCTCAAAAAGTGAACCTCTCAAATCCAAAAATGGAACTTCGAGAGCTTACCATAAAGCTGGTGCTCCTAGAGGGTATCCAGTACTACCTGCAAATGGTAGGCATGCTCCTCCTCGGTATTCGAGTAGATAAAAATGTCGTCGATGAAGGCTACGAAAAAGAGATCGAGGTACAACTGAAAGATCATGTTCATGAGTCCCATGAACACTGCTAGAGTGTTGGTTATGCTGAATGGAATAACCAATAACTCATAGTGTTCATACTGACGTCAAAAGGCCATCATCAATACATCCTTGTCTCAAACTCTGAGCTTATGACAGCCTGATATAAGGTCTATCATCAAGAACCACCTCGCATACGTCAGCTGGTCAAAGAGGTCGTTAATACTCGGATGTGGGTACTTGTTCTTCATAGTCACCAAGTTCAGGTGACGGTAGTAAACACAATGCCTCAACCTCCCATCTGCCTTCTTGGCAAACAGAATAAGGGCTGCCCAAGGAGAAACATAGGGCTGAATGAATCCCTTACCCTGTAAGTCCTCTAGCTATACCCACATCTTGTGAAGCTATGCGGGAGCCATCCAATACGCTGGTGTAGGTATCGGTGCCGTCCAAAGGTACAGGTCAATGTAGAAGTCCACCTCTCTGGGAGGAGGTAGACCTAGGACATCATCAAGGAAAACATCTGCATACTGGTATACCACTAGAGGATAACATGGAATCTCCATATCAACTGCTCCGAGGGTAAGGCAGGGCAACTAATGAGTGATCAGATGCAACCTCCCCTGAGTATGTCTATTCTGTGCTAAAAAGTCTATCTTCTCACCTATGAAGGTAATCCTGGTCCCATCAACAAGGACACACTGCACTTTTCACCTAAAACATTCAATATGAGCATTGACTGTAGATATACAGTCCATACCAAAGATGATGTCTTAAGGCCTTGACGCCACTGCTAAGAGAACCTAGCAGAAGCTCTCGCCTCCTAGAGTATGCTCACACTGCCAGAACCATTGCGCAATCATCAAATATTATCCCGTAACAGTCTCTAGTCATAAGGATCAATCCAAAGGCTCCATCGGAATCTCAGAGCTCTGAACGAGGGTAGTGGAAATGAAAGAGTGACTAACAGGTGTGTCTATAAGAACTGAAGATAGGTGGAATAGATGCAGATCGTTCCTCGAATCATATCTAGAGTGCAATGATATTAATCCTCAGCTTCCTAAATCTAATCTCTCCTCTATACACCTACTCCCTACGGTCAGGTTGGACCTCCTGGTGGTGGTGATAGTAACACCTCAAAACGTCATCCACTACCAGCTCCACGACCAGCTCCTCTGCCATGTCTTCCTTCTCCCTATAAACCACCTCGATCGAACCTATGCATCTGACTGAGAGGTCACTCAACTTTCTGCAGATCATCCGAACAATGGTTCGGATAGTCATGAGCCATTTTACCCTACCCGCCGCATGTGCATCACTGCATGTTCCTCATATGACTGGCTTTGTCCCGTGTGTCTCGCACAACCAAACTCGTCTCTTGAGGTTGTCCACATATTGCTCTAGTACTCTTAGACCTCTACAACATATGTCTACATCCATATATGGAATACATTGATACATGTAGACTAGTGGTGGATCTTACTGGTGGAGACAACTCAGAAAGGAAACTCTCCACCATGAGGGCTCACTCTTGCACCACTGCCTGCATCGAGATGCTGAGTGAGATCATCAGAGCTGTGATCTCCAGCCTAATCCCCTACTCGAAGGTCCGAGATCTAAATAATGGGTCACTTACCATATCTGTGAAGTATCATGAGAGGTTGGTTAACCTCACTGAGTACTGTGCCACCATCATGCTACCCTGTTGTAGGAGTAGTAGCTCCTGTATCCGCACTGCATGAAGGGTGGCTGGGACAAACTCCACCCAAAGTAGGTTCTCAATGTCTTCCCAGAGTAGAGTAACCTCGTCATGCACTTGGAGCATTATGTTCCACCATCTTCTTGCTGATTCTTGAAGGAGAATCAATACAATGATCACCATAAGGTCGGCTGGTGTCCCTACCAGTTTGATGACTCTCACCACGGCCTCCAGTCAATCCTCAGCTGCATGCAGGTCTGTCTCTCCCCTGAACAAAGGCGGCCTCTGGTGCTGGAACTCGTGTAATGCGTTTAGGTGGCATACACTCTCTACTGCTAGGGATGGTGGAATCGGTGGCCCAATAGGGAGTGGTACTGCTGGTGCCTCTGCTGGAAAGGGCCCTGCACCAATGCCTCATCACTCAATGGGATATCCGTGCATACAACTCTCGACACCCTAGCTGGCTGTCTTCGTGGAGGCATACTGAAAAGAAACAGGTGCTCCATGGTCAATATGTTATACCTGGTGAGCTAACTCAAGATATCACAATGAAAACTCTTGAAAACACACACGTAATCAATGTTTTCATGCACTGAGTCGGAAATTAGAATTCAGGGTTCTGGTGTATGGATATGTTGGCCACTGCACCAAAACTAGACTCCCGATATTGAAAACCACACTTCGTACCCTTAACACTATTGCATCACATTAAATATCAGAGTCCTAAGATCTATGGTAGAATTGACTTTTCTGATACCAATTTTTCATGACCAGTCTCCCGGGGCTCGTGCCATGACTACCCCAAGATCGCCTTCCATAGACCAGGGGTTGGCGATTAGCAACAAAGGCATAAATCCCTAAAACTGGGAAGGCATTTCCTTTAGTACCCTGAAAATGAAAAAAAGAGAGTACAAGTTGGAAGCAAAACACGAAGTAAAATAGTATAACAAAATAGTGCAGAAAAGTACAAACGGATAGAAATACAATCCCAACTATAAGATACACGAAACTGGAAAAAGAGAAAACAACACCTAGATCATCCACCGGGAAATCCTACCTGAAGGGTAGGTATAGATAGCCTCTACATCACTCCATGTCCGTCTGTCTCCTCCATGTACCATCACGCTGTGTGGTCCACCGCCAGGTACCATCTATTCCTGGTACTCTCAGCCTCGATCAGCGTTGTCCGTCATCTACATCCAACACAACGAGGTGTGGGCCAAGACCATGCAAGGGCGAGTATAACGATACTAAGTAGGGATCCCAGGACCCTCAAGGTCTCAAGAATCCAAAAAAGATAAACCACACGGTATGAAATCAAAAAATAACCCCACATAGGTTTATGCCCATACATATACCTATGTTATCAAGTATTCCATCTCAATCATGAGGTAAACACAAAATTTAGCGAATCAGCTCACACAGGTATACAACTTTTGTTGATAGATAGAGATGATTATATGCAGCCACTAAATCATCTACTCTATCGAACCCACACAGGATCCTAGTATAGAAATCAGAACTATCGAACCCATACAGGATCCATAAATTGTATTTAGAACTGTCAAACCCACACAAGATCCAAGAACAGTAGTCAGAGTTGTCGAACCCACACAGGATCCAGGAACAATAGTCTGAGATGTTGAACCCACACAGGATCCAGGAACAGTAGTTTGAGCTATCGAACCCACACATGATCCAGGAATAGTAGTAAGAGTTGTGAAACCCACAAAAGATCCAGGAACTGTAGTTAGAGCTATCTAACCCACACAGGATCTAGGAACAGTAGTCAGAGTTATCAAACACACACAGGATCCTGGAAGAGTAGTCAGAGAGCAGCCAACCACAGGGTTTCCGCTCAAGCGCGCTTGATTCCAGGAGGGTCCACTCCCCAACCCAAATGACGATACATCAAAATACACGAAGTCCCAAGTTGATGTATCCAAAATATCTGCCATTCTATAAGAAATCCAACATGAAATACGACATGTCAATCAGACACCTGGTATGAGAGTTATTTGAATTTCCGTTCCGAGGGCCCGATAGGATTTATGTTTGATCCAACCTAGCCATATCCCAACTATTTCTAAACCTCGAGTGGGGTATACCAAAAGAACCTTCTTCAACCATGTTTTCTGTCTCCATAGATGGTTCTGCAATCGGACTCCCGTATCTCATGTTACGAGCAAAAGAGTGGAAAATAGGTCAAACGGGTCTGGGACTGGTCCGACCCAGTTAGTCTGATCTGTTCCACGGGTCCGACCAGGCCCATGACGTGGGCCTGGCCCACGGGGGAGGCCCGACCCATGGGGTCATCCCAACTTGCACTGGGTCTGTCCCATGCTGGGTCTGGCCCGCGCTGGGCGGGCCACACGAGGCCCGCGGCTGGCATCCCGTGGGGACTTCCCTAGCCGGGTCCAGGGGAAGGCCATGCCCCTTTGATTCCCAAATGTATTAGCCGTTCATGGGGGGTGGGGGTTCAAAACTAGTACCACGTGCTGCCGGTCTGTGTCACACAGGACCCACACGACGAGTCCCACTACTCTCGGCTGGCCGAGGGGACAACAACCTCCCACGCAGTATGGTTGCGCAGTCCCTCATCCAGCACCAGCATATCCAGCCACCCATCCTCTATCGTCGGGGCCAAGGCAGAGGTTTTCTCCTCCGCCGGGTGGTGCGCGATGCCCCACTCCTTCCTCAGAAACCCAACGGTTGGGGCTGTCGGTTCTTCTCCCAATGAGCCTTGCGCTGGCCGCCGCTGCACTACTGTGGCCCATCGGCCCGGATGCCTCCTCCGGTGGCACGGTTGCACTGCTACCGTCCAGGTAGTTACGTTCGTCTGTTCCAACCATCAATGAACTTTTCGCGAGTCACAAGAAGAGTTCTGGTTTCCCGATTCTCACTCTGGAAGTAGTCGCGCTCTCCTCGGGACGTCGTCTTCGATCCGCAATAATTTTTGATGAAAATTGATCAACCCAAACTCATGTCACAATTATCATCAAAATCCACAAGGTAAGGTTGAGGGGTCGGGCCATGTTCGTTTGGCCTGCACCCTCCATTTTTGAGTGATAGCATGCGGCTTCGAATTTTAATCCTTGAAGGAAAATAAAGAACGTGCATCAATTAACAAAGCTTGAACCCCTACCTTATTTGATTTGTTGACGAAGGTAACAAGGATGAAGACGACATCGTTGGGGATATACGGACAACGATTGAAGAAGTCCTACATTAGTTGCCTCTACAAGGTGCTTCTGATCCTAACTCAGGGTCGGCTTCCTCATTCTTCAATATCTAGTGGTTGTTCTTCATTGGGAGGAGTGTTCTTCATTGGAGAGAATATGTTTCTCCAAGTGCTCTTCCAACACCTCTCCCAACAATGGAATTCCAAATATAAATTAAATTATGTTTTATTAATTTAATTTGAATTATACCATTAATTCAAGAGGTGTTGGAATAATAAATTAAAAGGGGGTGGTACCATTAAAGTGGGGGAGTTTAAGAGGCTCCCCCAAACATAAGAAGAGAGTTCAAGAGGTTTTATCCTCAGGTGGTCCCCACCATATAAATCATGAAGAGGAGGTTAGGTTCGGGTGGGCCCCACAACCATAACATCTCATTGAAGGTTAAGGTGTATTGTTCCCCACCTCCAAATTCCACTTGGAGGCTCCATCCAAACAAAATAAAAATAAAGCTATAACATTATTTTTATTTAATTCATTAAAAACCCAAAAACCATCTTTTAATATCGACCCACTGCCTTCGAGGTGAAAGTCATTTTAAACGAATACCAGTGCTGTGAGTTCAACAGTACCCTCAGATTTCAATTAAAAACACTGGTTCAAAAGTTATAAAAACTTGCTCATACTTTTAGTCAACATACCCAAACAAAACTTCCAAAATTGATTTTGGGAACACCGGGCCTCAGAATCACGCACCGTCATTTTTTTGCAGAGTCGTAAAATTCCCATGTATTTAAAATAGAATTACCATGGAAATTCAGGGTCTTTACAAAACAGAAATATATTGTACTAAAAAACCATGCTTTCTAAAAATGTTCTCAAAAAATGTATTCAAATATAATATTATTAAAATATTCAAGGAGATTTTTATAAAAAATTATAATGTTTTAATATATTTTTTGAAATGTTTTTTAATATTCATGTATATTTTTTCAATAGTATTTTAAAATAAAAACGTTTTCAAATTTTTTTTATGTTTTTTTAAAAAAAATTCAATGCAGAAAGACTATTTTCTATTAGAAATATTTTAAATGATCCTTTAAAAATTATTTTCCATCAAATATGACATATGTTTGTGTTAACTTTTCCTATAGGTGATATGATCTAAGGATACTATTCATACTCTTTATATTAGTGGTTTATGTTATTATGGAATGATATTTCTAGAACCCATTTCTTCTCTATGGGTTAATCATGTTCCAAAAAGATTAAGATTAAACACATTTATTTTACATTGGTTAATCATGTTATGAAATAATATATTTTTTGTGATTTTATGTTTAAATGGAATCTTGATCTACTTTATTCATGATGTGGTTCTTGGACATAACATATATAATGGGGATTCCTAATTAACACTAGGCAACCCCATTACCTCTATTATTATGGGGTGACCTATATAGAATTGGGTGATCCCATTACATATTACATGATCTGTGCACCAAGAAAATACTTCAATTCATTGGGTAATAGTTAATTTCATATGAGCTCAGAGGGTACATAGGAATTTATCCTGAGCTCAATGATAAGGATACATATGTGTTTAGCCAAAACCCACAGATTAGAGTACGCACATATTTATCCAAAGCCTAAATATTAGTGTCTAAAGGTTTTTATACCATTACAAATGACAAGGGTGCATGGGTGGTTTACCCAATCCCAAAATGAGGGAACACACGTGTTCATCCAAATCACAAATATGAGGGTGCACGGGTGGTCAACCCAATTCTAAAAATTAGGTTTCTTATGTTGTCAAACCAATCCATAAAAATGAGGGTTCACATGTTGTTACTCATAGTCAAAAGTATGTAAATAGTTGGTTATCCCAAGCCTAACATGTTATGAACTTCTTTGTGGCTTTCCTTGATATAAGATTTTCTATGCTTATATGTATTCCATAAATTCATGTCTTTTTCCAATTTTATGCTCTCATGGATCATGTTCTTTGATTCCCTTATGATTCGTGTCTTAGGAACTCCCAATATTTATTCTATGAATACCGAATATGATCTTTGATATATAAGGTATGGTTTTAAAATTTTTATCTTCTATTCTCATACCGTTATATTCACGTTATGCTTACATATATCCCATTTTTTCCTTCCTTAGTAATTGTGCTCACCATTTCTTATTTGTACATTACCATGGTTATAAAGATATGTAGTTTTTATGATATTTCTAAGAAGGGAGATAGTTATTAATAATGTATTGGGTGATGATGTACCTCAGTTATGGTCCATTTTTTATGTTTCCATGTTTCCAAAGTCAATAAACTATTAAGGTTCTATTGTATATTGTTATGTAGTGAAATAAATATTTCCCAAAAATTATGTAATATCTATGTATGAAAAGCCTAAGTCTTTATATATTGAAAGTATAAACTCTCTTAAGAATATATTAAGAAATAGAAATTAAATATCCCATGATACCAAATATAATAATTTTGAGAAGATAGATATATCTGAAAGAACTAATGTGAAGAGTGAAACTCTAAATAATTCATGTGGAGACACCCAAAATGCATGGAATGACCAAAAATATATAATAGTAATTTGTATAGTTAATAAAGGGAGGTTATAAAGAAGGATGCAGTATGATAAAAATATATTATTTCATGGGAAAAAGAAATTCCACTTGAATAATTCATATATAATGAGAGGTTGTTAACAAATATCATCTGTTTTGATAAATAAGTACTTTGTGTGAGGTGAAACATTTCTATTCACATTCATATATATTTCTTTAAAATAATTATTTAATAATAAGAGTTTATAAAGTGGATTATAGTTGAACTGGGTTGTTAAATTTCATTAAGATCTCCTGTGATGATAAAATTTATCCACTCATAAATTAAATAAGTGAAAAGATACCTGATTACCCAATTATAATTTAATTTAATATGTGAAATCATTATGAGTATAGGGAATAGAAAAACTATAAGGTAAAAATACCTCAACTTTTCTATTTACATTAATAAGAAATGAAGATATACCTTCTTCCCCTACCCTTTATAAATTGTGTGCATTCTAATAATATAATGAATATAATTTTAAGAATGATGTATGAATGAGAACAAAAAAATTTTTATGAGCAATCAATATTGGTTGAAAATCCTTAAAAATGTTACCATCCTATAAATATTCTAAAATTGGTATACTAAATATTTTAATGATATGATCATTCTTTATAATTTTTAATTAGTTTTTGTCAACACATGGTAGCAATGCAATGTATATTCCATCTTATTTTGATATTACATTTTGAATTCCAAAAGAATATATTGAAGTATATAATCTTTGGTAAAGTTGTGAAAATTAAATAAATCCATACAACTAGAGGTAAAAGATCATTCTCTACCTATTACCGATATGGAGATCCTAAATCTTATATATTTAATAGAATCATAAAAACATGGATCATGAGAAATGCATCCTTGAGAGGGAGAAAAGTGGAGTTTAGTAAATAGGATTCCAAAATTATTATTTCATAAAAATCTAATTACTGTAGAATGTTATTAAATGGGTGTCATTTGAAAGGTATGCCTTTATTAATCTCTCATCCTTGAAAACTAAAGAAAGAAATAATAAATAATTGGGAGAAAATTAATTAATCATTTAAATAATAAAAATATATCAATGAAATGTGTTCCTAGGTTTTTTATCCTTGAAATTTTTTCATTAACTATTTTAACAAGTTTATTGGACAATTGGTATAAGTTTTAGGTTAGATTATTAAAAAAATACATTTTTATTAAAATATGTATCATTGTCATTGAATAGAATTGAAGTTTTTATGAATACATTATTGTGATATCTCATTTTATTTTTTATCATTTATATTGGTAAAAGAAAACATTATTTTAAAAATAAAATCCTCTTATTTTCAATATACAGAATGTAACATATAGACTTATAGTGAGAATATTGATGGCATATTGATTTAAAATTAACTGATACCATTTTTAAAAGTACTTTTTATTTATATTCAATTAAGTAAATATGACATAAAATTAATGTTTTAAAATAAATGGAGAAGAGAGAATAAAAAAATTGCATATTGACATACTCATTTTGATTGTATTTCCAAAAAACAAAGGTAGAGATTAATGGGACATATTTGTGTGTCTGTGTTTTGTTTTTTTCAATGGATGTGAATTAAAAAGTGGGATTTCAGTGATTCTAATATGTTAAAGATTTTGTAAAAAAATCTTACTTGGATTTCAAATTAAACTGGGGATAAAAAATTAGTAATTGTGAATGATAAAAAATCAAAGTTACTTGAAGAGGATAGTAAGTTCACAATTCCATCTTAGAAAATAAAAAATGATTTTGTTAAATTTTTATGATTTGGAGTATATATTTATTACATTAGGGAGAATGATTATTTTATTGACTTGATTAATTTTGATAATTGGTGACATGATCTCAATGTACCAAACAAGAGCATTGATGTTTAGAGAAGAACATTTTTTAACACATAAAAAAGTTGAATACTTATTATGATATTTTTGGATGGATAATTATAAGAATAGAAATATGATGTGTATAAGATTAACATCTTTAAGTGTTACTTAAAATGAAATATATTTCTAATAGATAAAAATTATCATACTAAGTCTTTGGAGATTAAGGTGATAAAATAGAAGAGAAAAC
Organism: Viscum album; assembly: GCA_963277665.1. NCBI lineage: Eukaryota > Viridiplantae > Streptophyta > Magnoliopsida > Santalales > Viscaceae > Viscum > Viscum album. The sequence continues at coordinate 967,314,974 of OY728128.1, read as the reverse complement.
TCTCTCATAACGAATTGAGAATAATGAATCTCTTAGACAAAGTTTTTTTCTGGAAAAACTAAATTAGGTAATTCATTTTATTCATTAAAAGTACCCAATATTATTATTAGTTCATGTAATTGTAGATTATATATGTGTTTTTTCAAATGATTTAATTTAAGGAATATAATTCTTATGGATAGGGTCAAATAGTTGAAGGAAATTATTTTTATAATGGAATAAGATGGTTCTTTATAAAAAAAATTACATAAAAAATGGTTTCTAAAAAATCATTAAAGAGTGGTTTTAAAATATATTCATCAAATAGATTTTTCTAGATGAAGTTCAATTAAACTAAGATACCCTAAAATTACTTTATATAGGAAACCTATTAAACTTACCCGATGGAAAAATAAGTATAACATTGAATAAATAGTAACTGAAAAAATAAGAAACTAATAAAGTTGTATTGGAAAGTGATTTCAAATAATTTCATCAAATGAAGTTTTCCAATAATTTTATCTGATATAGTTACCTTACTGGTATATAAGATATATTTTCTAAAAATATTTATTTGATTGGCGGTTGATGATCATTACACAATATTTTGAATTACTGAATAGAGATATTCCAATAATGAATTACCAAATAAATGTTTAAGGATATTTATAATGGATTTGTAATGTTCTTCATTGTGATTATTTTACCTAGGATTTTCAATGAACCATTAATCATGAAATAAATATTATGATTATTGTTATGATTTCAAGAATATTTTCAAAGTCATTGAAGTTGAGATTTTTGGAAAGATCCTATGAATTTTGTTAAATCTGATTTGTGTTGAGTCTTTGAAGGTAGTCAACTGAAGAAAGGATCTAGTGGGAAATTCAAACATGGGGAAGAAAATCCAAATTTAATGTTCTTCATCCACTATTGATTTTCATTAATACAATGAGTATATAATGGGGATAATCTGTTTTTAGAAGGGTTTCCAGTTGTTGAATTTGTGAGGTGCTGACCGGGAATCTTTAGGGAATCTTATTTAGGTCAAAGAAGTGAGGTACCATATGAAAAAGTATTACATGAACAGATATAGAAATAAAAGTGTTAGATATAGATGTATTATACAAAGGGTATCAAATATAGAGGTATCTAGTTTACAAGGATTCAGATGTAGTAGAATCATACATACAAGGTTTAATAAAAAGATTTAATGTAGAATCAATATTGTAATTCATAGAATAATATTTTTGTGTTTGGAAGATGAAGACCTAGATTAATGATTATCATACACATACACAAGTTTTGAGTTGAATCTAGGGAGAATATGAAATAATGAAGTAAAAGAGAATAATGGAATGAACAAAAGAGGAAAATACACACATATTATGTGGTTTTGTTGCACAAGAAGAAGAAGAAGAAAATGAAGAACACGAAAGGTGTGTGTATTTTAGGTTTTAGAGTTTATAGGGCGGTATTGTAGCTGTTATAAGATAATAATAATTGGATAAAAAGAATTATTCCATCCTTAAAAGAACAAAATAAATCTCTTTTTTTCTTTAAATATGATTATAGTCATTTAACTAGTTTTCATACAAGACAAGAAGAAGAATTGTTTTTTGTGTACCATTGTTAAAGTAAGTGAAGAAGAAAAATGTATGGTACCATTTTCAAATTCAATTGATGTCATATATAGTGGATAAAATTAATGATGTTTCAATGAATTTGAAGAAGTTTAATTATGTATACTAATGACTTATAATGATCCAATATATAGAAATTGATTGAATAGTGAATCACTGGTATAGGAAATCATATTCATTTAAATTGATTATTAGAGCCATGGAACCATTTTAAAATTTGTTTTCTTTATTTGTAGTCCTAAATTTCAATATATTTTTTGAGTATTTTTTCCAAAAAATGATTGTTTCAGGAGATTTTGGTTGGTTCAAAATTAGCACATGGTAAATAGAAATAGATAACTAACCCTAGAAAACCTTACATCCTAGACAATGAAACTATAATTACATGCATGGTTTATTGTATGGTTTTTGAAATGATGTTTCCCAATCAAATGGCATTGATCCTTTCAGTTAGATGTATCCAAAAAATTAGTTCGGGGTTTGGAATATCATTGGAACAAACCAGGAACCCTTCCTTATTTTCATATATTTTGGTTTTCCAATTATTTTTCACCATAATATAACAAAAATAATCTCCCCATTTACTCCTCCAGTAGACCCTCACAATCTTAGGTGGGCCTCTGGTCTTCTCCCCACCCTCTTGGATAAAATCCATGTGTGGTTTTGACCCATATACTTCACAAAGACTACAACCATGTGTCTCCTCTCTTCTCCCTTTTGTCTCTTCTGCCTTCTTCCTTAATTTTTTCTCTTTAGTTGGTGTGTCAAAATTGTTATCTTATAATAAAAGTGTTTTAGAATGGGGTTTAATGATTTCGGGTTGTTATTTCTTCCACTGAATCTCCTCTCAACCTCTCCTATGGATAACCGCAAGCTGGTGATTGTTTCAAAGGAAAAAAGGTATGTTGTTCCATGTTGTGAAATTATTTTATGATTTTAATGATGTTTTCCTTATTAATTAATGTTTTATAATTTATTTATTATTTAGTTGGAGATTTTAATGTGAAATAGTTTTAGTAATCTTGAAAATGGGTTTATCTCTTATAAAATTAAGCGGGAATGGTGTGCACGAAAAGGGGTGGCTTAGATTAAGATGAAAGGAGATTTATATGGATTAAAAAATGGGATAAAGAACATTGGAACCTGAGGTACCTTTGTAGGATGACTAGTACTAATACATTGGTAAAGTTTGAAGGGTCTTAACATGGTCACCTCTGCTAAATCAAATTGAAACACTAACTAAACTAAAATGATGAAAACATGGATTATTATCATTAGACCTTGGGTTCACTACCTAGAGGCTCATTCTAGGGAAAGTATAAAATATTGTTTGATTTAAAAATGAGTGAGGATACCATGACACCATCTAAAGGTTCTACATGGGGGGTTCCCATGTTTCTTATACTATTTTTTCATATTTTAATTCATTCTTATTTCATTTATTTTCCTTTCAAATTAAAATCATGTTTCAAAATTAAATGGTTTCCTTCCTTTAGAAACATTCATTTTTATTTTTATTATAATGGATATTCATTGATATAAATTTGGGATCCTACTAGAAAATTGGGCTTACACTATAATCATACACAATGGATATATGGAGAATATGATTTTATTTGACTTAGGTAAAGGAAAAACCTATTTTAGTGGTGGTGGATAATCTTGTTAGTTGAATTACTTTGGATGACATGTGATGGTAGTAATATAGTAGAGTATGGTCCCCAAGTTAATTAGAGGATCATGTTTCCTTTGATGGACTCATACATTTTTTTTTAATTTTTTGGTTATGGATATAAACTTGATATTTTTGAATGACACATTTGTATTTTTGTAATGGATGTTTATTGTGATTATTTATGTAATTGTTAAAATATATTTTAATATGGATAATTATTTAGATTATTATTGGATAAGTCATTCCCATAGGAGTTCCTTGATTCCCCGAAACTAGTTTCTAGGTCATAGGGACTCGGAATACCCTTTGGGCGATGCCACATGGTTGTTCAGGTTCTGAGTTAGGTTGTAAATAGGGCTATTGGATGAAAAAATTTTATTATAGCCCGTTCACCCGTTATTTGGTTCATTTTATTTCAGAATTTAAGGATAGATATTATATAGAAATTTTATGGCTTGAGGTTTTGGTTGAAAGTGGGGTTTCATGACAACACAACCTGTGATAGGCTACAAGTTTCCAAGGTATCCTAAGAACATGGTTTGACTCCTCCTTAACATGTAATGAAAAGGCTACAGACTGGGAATAGGAACCATGATAGGGTGGATTAGATTGGGTTTATATTATATATTTGGTTGTTTTTTATGTTTTTATGGGTGTTTTATTATGATTTAGACTTTAGTTTTGATAGGTAGATGTGTTTATAGTTTCTCCTTTTTGGTTTTTTTGTTCTTTATTCTTTGGATACCTACCAGACAACCACATCCGGAATCTGAAGAAGATTTTATGTCACATATTGATTATAGAGTTGTAGAGATAGTGGTATAGGTTGTATAGGTCTTGGGTTAAGAAGATATCTTAGGTCCTGATCAGGATAGAAATCTAGATTAGGGATGAAAAATGATCCTGATAAAGAGTTCATAAAACATAAGACACTTCCATATATATATAGACCAATGCCAAGGAAGAAAAGGATTGGGTAGAAGAAATCTAGAGGTTTTTTAAAATTTGGGGACTCATGATTTAATCAATGTGAAGTGTACTGTATTTATCTTGGAAATCACCAGTTGAAGATGGTGTGAGTCATCTGTTTGGGTAGGGTATCTTGAGAATATGGGTTGGAGTGACTTCAAGGCTGTCCTCACCAAGTAGTTCTGACCTCTGAAATTTTCCATCACTGAGTCCTGGGGGTTCCTAAACCTACATCATGAGGGAGAATTTAGTGATTTAATACACTAAATACATCATGGATCTTTTTAATTTTACTATGGAATATTTTTATAATGAATAATGAAGGATGTATAGTTTGAAATAAACTTCTAGAAGAACATTCAATAACAAGTTTTATTGTTTATGTTGGGGACCTATGATGAGATGGTTGAGAGAGATATGATAATGGACGTTGACTGGGATGTTATGTGACACATTCTATTTCATAGGGAATTGGAAAATAAATAATCATTTAGTGGTTAACCCAATGTAGTCCTCTGATAAAATTGCACCAAAAAATTATTTCAATTTCTGAGTTTTTTGAGAATTATTATTAATTTGGTTTAAAAAGATAATAACTTTGAATGAAGATAAAATTATTGATTTAAAATAGATGACAAATTATGGTGATTTTGTCCAGCCTGGATGGACCATATTGTAATGATATCACAATTTTCTAATTTTTAAATATTGGTTTTCCACCAATCTAGAAAGATATATATATCATGAATGATTCCTCTCTCCCATTGTAACACCCCTCCCATACCACATTGGATTAAGGAGGCGGAGAGGGTTACTTGTCCTTAAGGGACGTTCCCAAGGCTCCAATGGCAGGCAATAAATTCCGAGGGCTCCGAAAACAATTGGGGAACGATTTCCCTTGAGATGAAATCAACCAACAACCAAAACTAAATGATGCATGTCTAAAAAACCAACCTTAAACATTAACAACCAAGTTATTTCACAAAACAAACCAGACCCAAAAAAAGTAGACATGTCCACAACACATCAAAGTACAAGAGGAAACTAAACAACCAAACACCACAATCCATGACACAACCACAGCTCGAAACTAAGATCCAAGCTCCAAGCTCCAACACGACCTCACAAAGCTCCAATAAAGGAGGGAGATGCTTTCCAATTGCCCACGTCACGATACACGACCTCTACAAGGACACCAATGTGCCAAAGAAGGGGGTGAGTACTAAAACTTGGTAGGTTTTCCCCAATGACTTCCCTACACTCTCCACTAGGATAAAACCATTAGCACATTTATATAAAACAATTTATATAAAATAATCACAATTGAAAACATTACCATACCAACACATCCTTACCAGGTCATCTCACCCAAACCAAGTAACCAAGGGAAAACCAAACAAACATGCCACATGCCATTTCATCATTACACACATTCACAACAATTCAAACTTTTAAAGAAATTCACAATAAACAATCAAAACTGTGGGACTTCCGCCCAACATATTCACCCATTCACAACAAAGAAATCGAAATGGTGGGACTTCCGCCCAACTTGTTCACCCATTCACAACAAAACAATCAAAATGGTGGGACTTCCACACAACTCGTTCACCCATTCACGAGTAGCAGCACTTCCGACCACTACCCACATAGTGGCTCCTCCAACCACTATCCATCACCCGTTTATAGTGGGACTTCCCGCCCACTTCAACACAACATTTCTACACAACATTTCAACCCATCATAAAACCCATCAAGGTCACAACAACATGCAATCAACCAATTTCAATTGCATAACAATCCCATTCACTAAAATCACCTATTATTTAAGAATCATTTTCCATGCCAAAACCCCATTTCAATAAAACAACCTCTTTATTGAAAACCATTTTCCATCAACCATTTTCCAAATCAATCTCAACCACCAATTTTAAAATCTCCATTTTAAAATCCACAACAATAATATTTCACCCTAGAACCCCCTTTTTCCCAAAAACCCCCAATTGGATTTTCAACCAAAATCACACATCATCGCACAATAAATTTCAATCACAATAAATTAATTTTAACATGTAACCACCAGTTAAAACCGAGTGGAGTTGGGAGAGAAGCAACCTACCTCTTAGGGTTTAGCGAAATCAACTCTTCGCCCAAACACACTTCAATCCGGTAGAACACCTCCTCGAAACCTCTCTAGATCCTCTTCCCTAACATTCATAAGCCATAAAATAATAATCCAAGGCAACCCAACCCCTATATCTACACACAACAAGTTTAGATCTAGAAAACCAAGAAATAGAGGGAAGTAGATCTAGAGGAAAACATAAGAGAAACAAGAGGGGAGACTTAACCGGAGAAATCATCTTTAAACCACCTTGAATCTTTTTTAAAACCCTTCCAAAAAAAGTGGGAGAGAACCATAGACACCTAGGAACCCAAAATTCTGAGTGAGGATCAAGTTGAAGGAAGAGAGGAGTGAAATGAGGCAATCCCGAGTGAGCCTGGGTTTTAAAACCCTATTTTTAAGTGGCAGTGTGGTTTTCCCACACGGTTTAGTAAACCGTGCACTAACCGTGTGCACTCTACTACCTCGAGATCCAGGGTCCACACGGTTTACTTGCATGGTTTGGAAAACCATGCGTAGGTCGTGTGAAGACCACTGCCTTTCATTGCACGATTCCTGGAACATTCGCACGGTTTATGCTAACTGCGCTCAAACCATGCACCCATTTAAAAGCCTACAAATTCATCCAAAACCATTCCAAACTCTCCCAACCTTTTCCCAACTCATCCCATGAACATTCATAACATAAAAAAAAGAAAAAAAAGGATACATACCTCAAACCAGGGGTGCTACACCCATTGAAAAATGGTGGTGGTGAGAATACCCCAAAATTAAAAATAAGGTTGGTATAACATCCTTCCACTGTGTTTGATCATTGTAAAATTATATATTAATTAATTATTAAAATCCCAGACCAGCTATAGTTATTCTCTAGTTACCACTAATTCTTACAAAAATAATATATACTTACAATCAATTGCAGAGTACTCACCACTTATCCCTGTCATGTTCCAATGTATATAGATCCGAATTAGGGGGAGGGGTTTTTAGATCATTGTGCAAGATAATTTAAATTAATAGAATATAAACCAAACAAAAAAACATTCTGTATTTAAAAATTTATGTTAAGAATTAAAACAAAATAAAAAAGAAATATAGGTTTTAATTAATTCAAAAACATAAACTTAGGTATTACAAATTGGTCTGGGATTTCATTTCCCAATAAATTCTATGAAATAGCCATAAATTGACGAGGAAGTCAAATTTTTTTTCTGATATGAACATGGAATTACATAAATAAAATTAAATAAGGAAATGGAAATTGGGAAATAAAACTATAGCATACCATCTTCCAAATATTTCCTTTCCTAATCGGTTTGTTTTTATATACCTAGATCAAAAAATTATTAGAATAATTCACACACTTGTAGCATCATAATTTCCAAATAAATGGTTCAAAATCAACACATATAATTAATGGGTCATTAAAAGGGGTATGGTTATTAAATTCATAATAAATAGAAGTTTTTCGGTCCTATTTGGAACTTTTAGGTAGTAAAAGGTGGTATTACACCATAAAATATTAAAAGAATCACTAGAGAATAATTAGCATGACCTTAATTTAAATTAAATAAGGTTAAAATTTTTGTCATCGTGTGAAACATATGTGTCACACGATGAAACACGATGGTATATGAAACATCGTATGTTTTCTTCACAGTTTGATTTGTACCTTCGATTCATCATATCATACTTTAAAATTAACCATTTATGATGTACAACTGTGTTTTCCAGAATTTTTTTATAGAAACCCATACTTTTGAATATATATATTACATCATAATACATGAATATTTATGACATAAAATAACAATCCATGATATAATTTTGTGGCATTGTACATTTTGAAACAAGGGAACATAAACAACTAGTTCATTAGTGAACTATATCATTTCCCAATAAGTTATTCATATCTAGATCCCTTGTTTGAATTATCATAAACAAAATATTTTATTATAACCTAGGGAGGAAAACATAATAAATGGTGAGATCATATTCTCAATAATGGTATAAAATGAAGATATCAATAATCACATAAGAATAACATGAGGATTAGTGCACAAGATTGTGATTGACTAAGTACAATATTCATATAATAGATCATAAGCATGAATTATGGCATAAATCATGGTAGTTATTAAAACATGAATCATTAATAAATCAAATAACATAAGACATGAGATCATTATGTGGTCATAAAACATAGATTGTAGGATAAACTTAATCTTAAAAACCTTATATCAAGGATACCCACTAAGACATTCATAACATGTTAGGCTTGGGATAGCCACCAGTGTACCAACTTTGGGCTTAGGAGAAACTCCAATGCATAAAGGTTGGGGTTTGGGATAACCTATCATTCACCCTTTGAGCTCATAGAACATTAATAATTTTCGAATTAAATAGAGGATGATACAGTCCCACTAATTACATAATGAATGTAATACATATGTGTGACACAAGATCATAATAAATTCATCATATTAGAACTAATGAAATGAAATGGGTTTCATAAACATTTCATCATATCATAAATCATGGAAAATATATGGGTATAATAAACATTGTTTCCTAATATTAATAAATTATATATATATATAATAAATATGGTATAATTGGATAATATCCCCATTACAGCTCAAGTAACATCAATAAATGCAAAATTAGATGGAACATTATTTTTAAATATCACTTGAAACATTTATTATGGGAAATACCATTTAAATTTTAAAGTCAATTTTTTAGAAATCTACACAATTATTTAGTAAAAAAATTTCTTCGAAAATAACCTTGTAAAATATTAATGGAAGCTATAGAGAAAATAATTTTTATAAAGGCATAAAAATCCATTCATTTAATATAATTTAAGAAAACATTCATTTCAAATCATTTTAATAAAGTTAAAAAGTTCCTCATTTGAATGTGACAAGGAGAATCCCTTCAAAACATTTTTTATAAGGTTGAAAAATGGGTTAAAATGAATTTAAATAATCATAAGAGAATAATAAATTTTTCTTAAAAACATTTTTAGAATACATGGATGTGGAAGGGAAACATTCCCGAATGGGGACTTAGACATAATCAATTTCGAATATTGATGAGATTTCAAAATAAAATCCTTATTTCATGTTAAAAATTAATTTATATCACTCGAAATGAATAAATAATAAATTAAATTTATTATAATTCTATTCCAAAATCATTTTAACACCTATAATAACATATATGACCCTTTATGAAATTTCAACACACCTTTAATCAATCATTTCTTATTTAAACCGTTATTTCTAGGTGTTAACTATTTCCTTTATTATGGGTATTTCAGTTCAGTAGTACCGTCCCTTGTAAATTCAATTTGGTTAAATCATATAAAAATAAAAATAATTATATAAAAATAATATATATTTATTATAGAAATATTTAGATTGATCCCAATAATTAATTATATAAAAATGACATACACCATTTATGGAGATGGTGGGCCATTCGTACAGATGAATGTTATTTTGATTTTTTCACTAAGGGAATGAAATAAAGGTAAATATTAATTCACTGTTATATAATAACTACTATAAAATATATATCTTATATATTAAAAATATTAATCCTCATTTCTATCCAAGTAAATTATAAATGAAAAATGAATCACATAACATCGCGGGGGAGGTTGTCCACACATATGCACAAACAATGTTAATGTATCCCAAAAGATTGGATGGTCAGTATGTACGTTTGATATTATAACTAATGAATTATAATTAAATGATAAATATACTATATAAAAAAATTAAACACATCATAATATCCATGAAAAAAATAAGGTGACAGAAAATGATTTTTATTATTGTGTGGAGACAGCAAGCCGTACTTATGTATGAATGATACTTTCACATATCACTTCATGGGAAAGAGGATCTATAATGGTGGTTTCATAATATTAATAAAATATAATAATAATTTGGATTCTGAATTCATTATTATATTATAAATACAATGTATCTAAAAGTGGCAAGATAAAATATAATAGAAAGTGATCTGGTAAGGCAATTACATCTTCCACAAAAAGAATCACTTAGATCTCTTCTAAAAAGATGTAGCGTTAAATTTTTTGAAAGAATATAACCAATATAACGTGTGTAGTTAATTTTAGAAGGGAAATTTATTGGGTTTGGTAGAGATAAAAGTAGTGGAATGGTGTTAATGAGCGATACAGGAGGTTCCCTTATATAATTCAGGCGAGGGAAACTTTTTGGGAATTTCTCAAAATATTAGATTATAATAAATTAAATCAAAATATATATGCACCCCAATGGCCATGGATTAGAATATATGATAATATAGGGTCATAATACCATTAGATAATATATTTATGAATGTTTATTGTAATTTTATAACATATCAATTTTATTGAACCTTTTTTAACCAATATTAATGTTATCTATGGTATTTTTTCATAGATAATAAAGGATTAGAAATTTTAATTATAATGTGAAAATTGGGATATAAATTGAAATTTTATGAAATTTTATAATATAGAATACTTATCTTTTATTTTATAATAATTATTAAAAAATTTAAATAATTTAATTAAATATTATTTTCATAAAATATAATTATTACGAGTTTGGGAAGTATTCATTTAATATAACATTAAATATATCAAGATAAAGGGTTAATTAAAATATAATGCTTTAAAACCTCCCTAATAATTCAAATAGATCTGTAAAATTCAGTATTTACATTAACTCATCAAAATTTCACCATTATCAATATTTTAAATATCAATTACTATAGTTTTTATAAAATAGAGAAATATTGAATCAGTGTTGTATAATAAATTAATATCATTTTATAACTACTTAAAATTTAAAATAAATATCTAGTAAGAAAATGATTTTATTAAGATCAAAATAAACACTTTTATTCATTCTTAACAAAATATTTTCTCTATATGGACACATAAGTGATATAAAAAATAGAGTGGCATTTTGTGGCTTTCATTGATTAAAATAATATATAAGTGATTTTCTTGGACATGAGTCAAATAAAAAACTAAATATAGGGCATAAAATATTATGGGTATAATTAAATTTAACCAATAAGAAATATGACGAAAAAATATGGCCTTATAACTTATTTTTCATCTAGATTTACCCGATTTACTTTTTACCGAGTTGATAAATTTTACCATGGTTAATATTCATATTGACAAAAATTCAATGATGCATAATTACCAAATTTATTCATACTAATTATAAATGGGTAATTAATTTTATCTAATTAAATTAATGTGAATTATATAAATTATGTTTAATTTAAGTGTCTAAAATACAACAAAATATATTTATTATAATAAGACATTATTATCCATAAAAATGGATTTTTGTTATCCCATATGTAGAAATATATTTTTTGATAGTTTAGAATTTTTGGTCAAGTAAATAATTTATAAATTTCATCAAAACCATTCAAAAATAGGGATTAAATTAATTAATTTATATAAAATACACTACATGTATAAAAATAATTTTCTTGAAAAAACATCACTTTTAATATTCAATTAAATTTTTTTTGTTTTAATTATAATATTATTATTTATAATGAATTAATTTTACAAATTTATAGGTAATATATTTTTTATAATTTATTTATTACTATTCATATGCACAAATATAATAATTAGGTGATAATGGAAACACAATATTTTAGTAACGCTAAATAGTTCACCTAAACTTAATGTTTTGTGTAACACAAACTATCAAAAATAATAAAATTATTTGAAGAGAAATATTTCATTAAAATATTAGGGTGTTACATTCTACTACAACTAAAATGAATTTATCTTTCAAATTTCATCACACAGATACAATAAATAAGGCTATATTTGTTTCATTACATCATTGGGTTTCCGTGTAGCTTATTCTAAATTGCGATTACTCCAAAAAAAACATTCACCATGTATGTATTATTGTTCAGTAGTACATTCTCCTTATATTTCAATATTACTATAGGTAATTATTCATAATAAATATATTGTTCTAAAGGAAATAATTCTATATTTTGTACAAGTGAAGGATCAGGTATATACTTCCTCCTTAGGAATGATACATTGAACACCTGGTGAACCTAAAAGAGATTCAGTGGAAGTTCCAATGGATAATATTCCTCCCCAATATGATCAATAACTTCAAATAGACAAATATACCTAGTGATTAAGTTTCCCATCTTTTAAATATCATAAAATAATTCCATATAAATATTTTTTTGAAAACAACCTCACCAATAATAAATTCTAAATCACATCAACGACAGTCTTCATAAATTTCCAATTGACTAGGATCTTCCTTTACATATTGTTGAATGGATCTAAATGTCTTTTCCATTTAATAAACTATATTCGGTATCAATATCATTCCTTCTCAAACTTAACCCTAAAACATTTATGTTCTACACTTCCTTCTATAGAGGGCCTGATGATGATCCATCTGAATGCAGGCGTGAAGGCTATTGTGGTAAGATAATTTCACCTAAGGAATGACTTGATCCCAAACACCTTTCAAATACATAGAGAATGTGTAATAAATTATTATAGAGTTGTAAAGATCCTCTCAGACTGATAATATATGTGAAGATAATAAGCAGTGATAAAATTAACTCAGTATCTAGATCCTATTGAAGACATGTTCAAAAAATTTAGATAAACCTCAGATCTTGGTCAGATAAAATATAATGTGTTACTCCATGAAACCTTACAACTTCCTTAATGTATATAATAGATGTCTAATCCAAAGTGAAATATTATCTACTAGTGATTAATTGTGATGACTTCATAAAGTGATTAAATAAAACCCATGTAACATTATTCCCTTTATATGTTTTAGAGAGTTGGAAGAAAAAATCCACCAAGTTTTCTTCCCATTTACATTCTGGTATGGGTAATGGTTGTAACATCCCCATATAATTCAGTATCCTAGCCTTAAAATGTTGACATACAAAGAACCAATAAATATACACTACAATATTTTTCTTTATTGCATAACACCAAAAATAATCTTTCCAATATCAATACTTCTTTGTACTTATAAGAAGAATATATGTTGAATAACTATGAGCTTAATCCATCAAATCATTCTTCAAATCTAGTACCGAAGGAAGAAATACATGGTTCATGAACCATATTATTCCATCTCTATAGAAGTTTAACATAATAATACTTATCACCTACTTTTTTAGATCTATATCTTACCTATGACCCTCTTTTATCTTTACTTGAATAGATGGTTGACACTCAATTGAGCCATATAATATTTCTCCCAAAAAATTAAAAATTTATATATCCATCCTTTCAAAATCCATAAATATTTGATATTTTGTGATAGTAGTCATAGATAATCTAGAATTATCATTTATATTTATATCATCTTCCACTGTTTAAAATTTCATAGGGTAATAAAGTACTGACTAGTCATAATATTTAGTCAACTCTAACCATATTCATTGGTGCATGTTTATTAGTTTTTGTGTGAAATTGAACTATAAACTATGTTTATCCTTGTATATATCACACCTTTCTCCCAATATGTAATTACTCCATATCTATAAATAAAAAATTACAATAGCTAACTCTAAATCATGAGTTGGGTAATTTTTCCCAAGGATCATAAATGTTGATGAGGCATATGCTATAACAATGTCTTTTTTCATGAGGAAACATCCATGTCCCCTATTTTATGGGTCACTATAGATTAAAAATTATAATTCATTGTGTTGTATAGTAATCAGATGTGTTTATACTAGACTTCTCTTCAGTTCCATAAAAAAGTCTCCACTTTCATTCATCAATAGAAACTTTTCTTCATTCTGAGTTAATTTATTCAGTGGATTTAATATGCATAAAAAGTTCTCGACAAAGAGATCATAATACCATGGGAATCAAAATAAAAATTATGAATCTCAGTCACAATGGTTGGTTTGGGACAATTTTCAAAAATTTAATTCTTCTAAGTGTCTACTTATATACCCTCACTTGAGATTATGCGACCAAAAAATGAAACAATCTGAAGACAGAATTCAAACATGGTAACTTTTTCATAACAACGACCCTTCCTTGGGGTCTTCATCTTATTCCTATAATTATATTCATTTTCTTCCTTTATCATTTAATATACAAGAATATAATCTATAAATACTAAAAAAATAGATCGATGTACTTTAAAAAGGTTCTATTTATTAAATCTATAAATATAGAAGGGGAATTATTAAGACCAAAAGAATCACTATAAATTCATAGTGTCCACACCATGTATTGAATACTGTATTGGATATATCCTACTTCTTGACCATAAATTTATGATATTGGATACAAAATGTCAACATTAGAAAAGAATTGAGATCAACATATTTTATCAGAAACGTCCACAATATGTGGTAGATGATACTTGTTTTGGATAATGATTTTGTAATGTTCTTGATAATCAGTGAAAAAACATATATGTACTTTTCTATATAGAAAATATAATTATTAGAACCCAAAGTGACACCCATGGATAAATTAATACCTTTTAAATATATTTATGGAGTGGATTATTTAAATATTTAAACTCAATCAGGGAGATCATATATGGATTCATTGAAATAGTTGTAGCACCATTCATAATTTATATCAAAAACTTGAATTCATAACTCAGAGGATGACCAGGAAATTATTTGAGAAATATATCACCGAAATCATGCACAATAGTAATATATTTTGTGTTGAGCTTCCACAATTTTTATGAGATAAATGTCCCTTTTTAATAAGAGTCAAGACCCATACAATGTATGTAATTTCCATTGGAAGTTAATATTTATCATAACACTAATAGAATACCATTGGTCTAGTCAGAATATCAAACATGACTTTCCTTCCTAGTAAATTTATATGGGATTTATGTATAGAGATCCAATCCATTCCCAAAATAACATCAAACTCAAATAGAGGGAGAATAACAATATTCTCCAGAAGCACATTCACACAGTATTCAACCAGAGAAGAATTATAGAATTGGGATTTAATAATCATACAATTAGGAGTTTTTCATTATCAATTCAACAAAAAATCATTTAGGTGATACTGTGATACCCATATAAAATTAATTACAAATAAAGGATTTAGATGATGTAAAATTAAATAATACAATAAGAGCTCAATAGTTGATGATAAGTGTACCTTTCACCATGTTATTATTAAACCCTTCATTAGGAATAGTGATCACATGATATATCCATTCATAATAATTATTAAGAGGTTGTTAATGAAAATAATTGTTATTACACTTTATTTTTTACCACTTGATAGAAAAATAACCATACTCTTGGAATTTGGAACACTAGATTTTTGGGGGTACATCCTATGTAGATTTCCATTTATTCATCCAATTCGATAAATTCTCCCCACTACACTGGAATTTAGTTCCTTGATGGCCTTACTTTAAACACTTAACACATTTATAGTCTCTTTAATACAATTTCCCCCATGATTACTTCCACGATTTTTGAAAAAGGTAAGTCCTTTCTTCTTCTCTCCATGGTTTTTATAATTTCATTTAAACTCTATATTTCTTTTCTTATCAAAACCATGAGATTTATGGATAAATAAAATCTCAATTTCATACTTGAAAACATATAACATGATTTAATTATATTTATTGTATTACCTTAAAGTTTGATCCCTTTAGAGTCATGGTTTTATGATAATGAAAAATAAATCTATCTTATATTCTGGTTGGATGATAATACTAGAAGCAGACCTCATAAGTATAGTTAAATTTTCCACATATTTACCAATGGATTAATCATCCATATATTTCAGATTAAAGAATTACCTCTTTATTTTCATACGAAAAATATGATGAAATTACTGATTTAAAATATCATTTTATGTTCATCCCAGTCTATATATTCAATTTCTATATTTCCTATAGTGTTCTTGATAATATTTCACCCCTGATATGATTCGACTTCAAGATGGTAGAATACCAAAATACCATTATCATGTTGGGAACACTGATGAATAGAAAATATCATTTCCATGCCACTGATCAATTTATCAATAACCAGTGGAAAATGGGATTCAATAAAAGAAGGAGGTTTTAACCTCGAGAAAGACTCAACATAAAATTTCCCCCCCTCTTCTCATTTGGAATGTCAGCACAATTCATAGTTTTTTATAGTAGTGTGATTAAAAACATTTTTCATTATGAATCACATAACTTGGGGTTTCATAGCAGGAAAATCATTATATTCACCATCATATTCAGCATTACCATTATTCCTCCAAGTTCTAGACATATTATAAAACCAAAAGGGATAGTGTTATAAAAAATAATAATAGTAAGGAATCATGAACATTAATTTAGAGAATTTCTATGTCATGAAATCTTCTATAACACCTAAGTTTTAACCTAGGACATTCATGACTCATACCAAAAAATTAGGATTTTATCATATACATATACTTAACCCTAGTTTTATTACATATGTTTTCTCATCATTGATTATTATAGTTATCTAAAAATATATTTGTTACCAAATTAGTGACCAATAATTTTCATACATAGGTATTTCATTATAATATATAAGTATTCATTAACAAACAATAAGATAAATTCTACAGTCATTAAAGTCTTGTGCCATATACATTTGGGAACATAAATAACTATCTAATAGGAGAACTACATATTCTCCACCTTATTTACCCATATCTAGAGATATTATTTTACATATCTCAGTTAAAACCTTTCATCATAAATTGGGGAAGAAAAAATAAATAAAGGGTGAGCTCATATGCTCAGTAATAGTAAAAAATGGATATATCAATAATAACATAAGTATAACATGAGCATATGAGGTGTATATTAACATTAGAAAACCATACCCTATATATCATAGATTAGAAACTCAAGTAATGGAAATAATATTTTTAGTTCATAAAACATTAATAATAAGATATTAAATAAAATGATCCATGAGATCATAAAATTATAATAATACATTGATTTTGGCATGCATAAAAGAATATAAATCTATATTTTATGGACAACCACCAAGTGATTCATAACATTCCTTTCTTTCAATAACCACCCATGTACCTAAATTGGAATTATGATAAATTCTCGTGTATCTTTTTGAGGCATGGGTTGACCTCCCATGTTACCTTTGATCTCAAGGAATAGTAATAATTACCCAATTAATTGGAGGATGATATATATACCACCCATAATATAATTAAAATGACACATTTTTGTTACAAATGATCATAAAACATTCATCTTAAAGGAACCCATGAAATGAAATGGGTTTCTTAATCATTATATCATAGTAGATTTGATGTAATAGAAATGGTTTCTATAAAAATTATTCCATAAGATTAGTAAAATGTCCAGAAAAAAGGATAAATATGGTATAATTGGATGATATTCATAGTAAATAATAAGTAAAATCAATAGAAGTTATCTTAGAAGGAACATGATTTTTAAATATCCCTGGGAAAATTTATTTTGGAAAATAATCTTTTCATTTTGAAACCGTATACTTTAAAATATATTGATATTATGAAGGAAATAAGTATCTTTGAAAATAAATTTGTAAACATATGAAGAAATATTTAAAGAAAATATTAGAAATGATGGATGAATTTTTTTTTCACTGTATATAACTTAAAAAAAATACATTCACACCGTGGTAAAAAGGTTAAAAAGAACATCATTTGAGAAATTGAGTTGAAGATTCCTTTCAAATAATTTTTATATAGAAAGAATTGGTAAAAATAGAAAATAAAAATCATAAGAAAATATTTAAATATATTTTATTTTTTATAAAACAAGGACATGAAAGAGAAATAATCCCAAAAATAGACTTAAATATAAACAATCTCGAATATTTATGAGAATGGGAAATAAAAATCTTACCTCAAGTTATCCTTTCATATAAAGTCCTCTGAAATTCTATATATTAAATTTAAATTTATTATAATTATTTATAAAAATAATTTTCATACATATAATATCATATATGATCCCTTTATAACATTTCAACACTCATTTTTATCAAAAATTCCTTATTAAAATCATCATTTATCGATGTTAGCTATTTCGTTCATCATTGGTATTTCAGTTCAATAGATCAAGTACCAGTACATTTATTTTGGTTATATCATTTAAATAATAATAATTATTATATTTATACTATATATATTAATTATATAAATATTTAGATTCATTTAGAAAATTTAGAGGTAAAAAATGAATTATAACATTCGTGGAGACGTTATGATGTACGTTCATGTGAATGCTGTTTTCATTTTTTAACAAAGTGAAAAAAATTAATAGAAATATTAATTAACCATAAAAGGATCAATAATATGTCATATATATAATATAAATTCTTCAAAATTCATCCTCATTACCGTCTATATAAAATAAAAATGAAAAATGAATCACATCGCTTCGTGGAGGTGGTAGTCCACACATACTCCCGAATAATCTTTTCCAAAAGTATTGGATGTCTTGTACATAAATGAGATATAAAAATTCAACAAGGATAATTTCAGTTCACATGTCATATATAAACATCAAACCCATCATAATTCACATCCATAAATTTTGATGATGAAAACTGAATTATATTACTACGTGGAGACGTAAAGTCGTACTTATGCACAAGTGACACTTTCACTTCTTATTTGATGAGAAAGAGGGTTAATAATGTGGTTTTCATAGTAATAACAATATTTATGTGTACTAATTATACTAATTTCATTATTATATGTCAAATAACATATATTTATAGGAGGTATTGAATAGTATAAATGAAAGTGATTGGGTAAGGCAATTACCTATTCATTGAAATGACTCCTATAGATATCCTCTAAAAGTAATTAGTGTTGGACTTATGAGAATAAAAGAACCTATAAAATGTTGATAGGCATTTCAATAAGTTGTATTTTGGAGGTTTATAGAGTTATAAAGAATAATTTTTTTGTAGAAATAAGGGATGAAGTTTTTTTATAATTGAGGTGAGAGGAAATTTTGGAATTTCTCAAAATATTAAATTATAATAAATTCATTCTCTGGTCATATGCATCAAAATTTCCAGGGATTTGTAGAAAATATAACATTTGGATTTAATCCCATAATATAATGGAATTTTAACATGCTTTAGTGTAATTATAAACATTATAATTTTGATTAACCCTTAATTAAATAATTTTAATTTTAACTACGATAACAATCTTTTTAATATTACTAGGGTGTATGTTTTACATAAGAAGTTAAAATTGGACCATAAAAAGACAATTTATGAAATTTTAGACAACAGAATATCCAAATGTAAATTTTATTAATTTTATCTAATTTTTAAATAATTTATGAAAATATTATCTGGATAAAATATCATTATTGTCCATTTTGACACTATTCATTTAATTTAACTTTAAATCGATCAATATAAAAGGGTGATTATAGTATTACTCTTTAACTAACCCATAATAGTTCACATTGATCTATAAAATTTTTGGGCCACATTAAACAACTAAAATTATATCACTTTAAATAGTTTTAATATGCTTGGTTATATTTTTCATTAAATGTATAAATACTGAATCTATGTTACTAAAGAAATAAAGTTCATTATATTAACAAAAAAAGAAAAAAGAAAATTATATCATTAAAATAATTTATTAATTATAAAAATAAACCATTTTTTTCTATCATAATTAAAATTTTTACCTATGTGGGAACTAAGAGATATCATAAACAAAGAGAGTGACATTTTGTAAATTTCATTAATTTAAATAATATATAAGTCATTTTCCTTGAAATAAGTCCATTAAAAAACTCATTTTCAAGAATATTATTTTATGCGAAGAATTAAATTCATCAAATATGAATTAAGATGTAAAATTATTACCTTATCTCTAATTTTTCATACTTGTTAGCTCAATTTACTCTTTATGGAGGTGAGAAATTTTACTAGAGGTACTATTCATATTAACCAAGAATAAAAGTGGTCATTTAAAAAAATTTAAATAATAAATTTAAATATGTAATAAAATTTCTTTAATCCAATAAATATTGATTGAATAAAATTATTTTAATTTTTGTGAGCAAAATTTGACCAAAACTGCATTTTTATAAAAATTTATTTTAAGCATAAAATTGGATTTTTTTTCTTAACCTCTATATTGATAAGTATTTTTTAATGTTTAATTTAATTTATAAATTTAAAAATATATATATTTCATTAAAAACATTCATAAAAAATATTTATTTAATTTATTTATATAAAATAAATTACATGAAAAAAATAACTTTTTGGAATAAACCATCATTGAAATTTTCAAATTTTTTTAATTTTAATTATTTAATAACTAGTGAATTCATTTTATAATGGTTTAGACCATATATTTTCCATAATTCAGTAAACACTATCCATGCTCATGAATGTAAAGGCTTGTGATAAAAGACCGAAAATATTTTAGTAATGTTACACTGTTCGCCTAAACATGATGTTTCATGTAACACAAGTCATCAAAGAAATCAAAGATTTTAAGGGAAATATTTCATAAAAATATTAGGGTGTTAAAATTTGTATTTTATTTTGTCTGATTCTTAAACATCAAGTCATGGGCTTGGCCCTTCATTCATTTTATGTCATTTGACATTGATTTCATTTCAAATCATTTAATTTTAGTATGTTTTTGGTTAATTCCATTATTCTTTAATAAAATTTTAAAATGGATAAATACCAGCATGATTAATCAATTAAGAAACATAAAAAATTCATTTTATTTTAAAATATACATGCATAAAATTTTAATTCCAAACCCCACACACATATAACTTTATTGTCCTCAATCTTGTAATCTTAACAAAAATTAAATTGAAAAACCGTGTTATTAATATTAAAATTAGAACACAATTAAAAAAAATACAATGGGGGGTGGGGGGGTTAACCATTCAAGTAACACAAAAAAATCCATTCAGCATCATACTCTTCCCATAGACTAATCAACCCTAGTATTTTATAGTTACCTATGGTGAATGGTTGATCATTTCCTTTTATTCATTCATATATCATAACCCATTAATATCAAACATGAATATTCATGATATCACTAAAAATAGATTCTTTTTTATCATTACTCATGATAAAAATTCATTTAGAGTTATTATCATAACATTAGTACATGATTCATTTCCATAGTCATGTAAAGGATCTAAACTATCAACTTTATAAAGAAAAAATTCAAAAAAAATATTGAGTAATTTTCAAATAAAGTTATGATGAACCTAATTCATACTATTAGTAGGGATTGGGGTTCAATTTTTTAGGGAATAAAAGGGGATTTATATATTATAATGTTTCATTATATCAAAATAAATTTACACTAAAAATATCTTTTGTAAGATGGAAACTCCCACCTCCAAAAAATCAATGTAATGTCGGGATCTGTGTTAGTATAATGACAGTATTTCAACATATTGTTTTTTTCTCTAAATCTGTTTTTACGTTTTCAAAAGTTATGGTATGAAAAAACCTCATATCCACTACTTAAACACATATGAAAATATCATTAGTTTGGCAATATTTGTTTTCTATTTTCAAAAACACACACTAATTTTTTATTTTATTTATTATATATATATTTCATCAAGAAGGGAAAAAATATAAGAAAACCCGATATAACATGATTATTAATCAATTCACAATATATCACCCGATAAAATTTAATTACATTATAATGTATCCCTTTAAACAAGATTTATCTCACACACACACATCAAACGTTAATTATCATGAAATATAAATAGATTAGGTATGAGTGGATATAAATGGGTTTAAACGTGGATAATTCCTAGTGAGTTCATTCATGGATTCTACAAGATAAATAAGGATTTATTTAAAAGGTGGTATCAAGGATAATTTTTTATCAATAAAAATTACTCAGTTATGTTAAATGTTGTTTTTCCTAGTCATAGATCTGACAAGTTCCAATACATTTTCTAGAATTTGGCATGCGTGATGATCAATAAAGAAATATAATCAAGAATATATATAATGTTTTGGGTTTTGAAATAGTATTGGGTAATAGATAGAAAATTTTGGAGAATAACTCATGGTATTCATTAATAAAACAAATCTGTACACATAAATTTACAAAATTAAAAGTTTCATAAATGGTATAGAAATTTCATTTAACTAAATCAATTCGTCTTGTTAAATCATGATTCAAAAAAAAATAACATCATAATATACTAATTAATTAGTAAATTTCCTATTTTATGGACTAAACCTCATTAAATATGAAATCTAAGACATGATATCGTGCAATTCCTAATAAATTCATGTCTGTTAGAAATTTAATGAAATGAAAGAAGACAAAATATGGTAAATAAATTTTATATTTATTCACATAAATATATTTTCAAACAAGAGAGGTATATGAAAATAAAGAATTGTAACATAAACCCCCCTTATCAATGATTCCATATTCAAATTGAATATACCTTTTTTTCATAGTTATATCCCATAGTTTATACCCCATGAATTCTAATTTTACAACATAAATTCAATTATGATAGTAGAAACTCTGTTTTTTACATATTGTATTATATAAGTATCCTTCATGTTTCCTTATGAACGTTTGATAGACCTATAAATAAGAATAATATTGAGTGATATCTAATCCTTATTTAATAAATATTAAATAAAACATAAGGGAATATTGGACTAAGGATGAATTGTGGGTTTCCTCCAAGAATAACATTTTTCTGATATAAGTAGATCAATTCAAAAATTAATTTTTTAAAAGAAATTGAAGATTTAATTATTCTTTCAAAAACCTTTTTGGGATATTTTCTAAAATTCATTTAGCATTGATTATTCAGGTTTTTGTATTTATAATCTAATTACTATATTCTTTTATATGTATAGAAAATGTAAAATATGGTGTGTATCAAATGGAAATCAGTGTGAAGGAGGTTCTTGAGCTATGTGAACATAAAACATATTTATCATGTTTTCATTTAGATTGAATTAGTTTTCTACACATTTATTTGTAATATGAACAACCCCATAAGGGTATAAATGAATAATAGTAAAAGGACATTCCCATCTGAAATTAATTTTACCTAGAATCAGTTTGATTCTAGATTTTTATAAGTTAACATTATATCTTGGTTTGTTGGTTTGTGGTTTAATTATAATGTCACAGTCTATCCATGATATCTCTTTTTATATTTATGATTTTTTTAAAGATTCCTTACTGATTTCTGTTAACTCCGGCAACTGAAATCTTCTCTCCTTTATAGATTTATCCAGGTCTTGTTTCATCTCTCTTACCTCATAATAGGATTATGTTTCTATTCAATAGGGAGATGGAATTTTTGTATAGAAATAAATATATTGGGTCAGATCCTTATGGTTTTCTTTTAGGTAGTTCAACAATACCATAAGTTATCTTATAACTTTTTGATCCAGTCCTTCATTTTGGTTGTGACTACCTTTTCCAGAATGAATTTGATTTCATTGGTAAGAGACTTCTGCTTAAAAATTTGTTTTTAGTTGGTATGTTGTTGAAGTTTTATGATGTAACCATAATTTTTTAGTAATTAATATATCCACTTGTTGGAAAAATTTGTTCATTGGTCAATAATGATGGCTTGTGGTACTCCAACCATACATAATATGTCATCCTCAACAAAATCATAGAATAATTTCACATTGAAATTCGTGGTTTCATTTATTTCCACCAATTTTAAGTCATTATATAAAAAAAGTATCAAATAGAAATTTTCTATTGAAATTAGGAATAATCTTTGATTTCAAAACCCTAACTAAATATTTTTTATAAACTGTAATTAGTTTTTAAAAAAAATTCTATTCTTCGAGATATTAAGAAAAACCCGATCTTTTTTCATATTTTAAAAAATTCATAATATTATTTAAATAAATTTGGATAGTAAATTAATGATTTTAAAACTTTTATAAAAATACTATGAGGTCAGAAGTGGTTTCCATAAGCTAAAGTATGATATAACACAAAAATAGATTCAATTTCCCTTACTCGTAATCATCTTCTTATGATTTGTTCATTTACATTTTTTGACAGGAATGAGTATTCACAAGTATAAAATAATGATTTAGATTTGGGTTTATTATATTTATGAGAATCATTTTGGGATTGTACCTTAGATTTAATAAGGTAATTAATAGTTTTATTATTTTATGATATATGGTGGTTCATTAGGAAGTAGATAATTGAGTGATTTTTTATATGTAATATCCACCTCTTCGATGTGAGGTAGTCTACTACGGATATCTATAACCTTATTTTTGGTTACCTTCTTATATTTAAATTCTTAGTGGAAGTTATATAATATAGTCATCTATTATACAAGCACCAGATTAGTATTAGACTTCTTTATTAGTTACCTAACTATAGCATGATTATAAAAAATAACATATTTTGTTACATTAAGATATGATGTAAATTTATTTATAAAAAAAACATTAATAATTTCCATTCCTAAATTCATGTAGTTGATATGTGTGGAATATAATGTATTAAATGTATATAAAGTGACGTTACGTTTTCCCCCAATTATTTTTGAGATGGATTCTCATAATGTTTGTCTAGACACATCAAAACATAACTCAAAAGGATTTCCCCAGTTTGATGGTAACATTATCAAGGGTGTGATCAACCTATTCATAAATTCATAAAATGATTTCCTTCACTATTCATTAACATTAAATATAGATTATTTTAATAGAAACCATTAGAGGGTGATTAAAATATATTGAAATATTTTATTATGCTTATGTAAAATATTGGATATCCTAAAAGAGATCTATCATTCATTAAAAAATTCTAACAAGTAATGGAGTATATTTCTTCAACCGTTGAATTATTGAACTACATTAATTTATTTAAAATTATGTTACCCGTCACTATTAATTTGTCATCCACTGATTAAATCTTTTATTTTTTTCACAAATCTTGTTTTCAGTTTTTTCCAAAATCCATATGCGTTGATCAAAATAATTACCAAAGGAAGTAATGTATTCATGAAATAATTCCATTAATTCCTCAATAATATCTATTAAAATAGTTAAAATACACCTCTAAAATATAAATGAGCGATTTCATAGCTGGAAAAGAAGTCTATAATAGGTGAAGGTTCCAATAGAATAGGTGATTTTCATCTTCTCGTTCTCTTCTGGTGAAATTAGAACCTAGAATTATCTTAAAAACCATCTAAAATGAAATAAATGATTTTATTTTTCTAATATAATTTTTAGAATCTTTTTAATGAATGAGATGGAAAATTAGTCTTTTCAAGTAACATGATTTATCTTTATGTAATTTATACACACCCCCATGTTTTTTTCACACTCATGGGGATTAGTTGAATTTTTTTCATTTCTAATAGTGGATAGACCATGTTTACTTTGTGACAACATATATTGGGATTAATCTAATTGAATATGTGATTGGGTAAATGATGTCATGTGATAATAATGTTTCTATTACACTCTTACTAACATCAATAATAGTGGAAAAATATATTTTTTGGTGTTTCCTAACTATTTAGAAACCACCTTCTCCCAATAATTTGTGAGAGCATACTTTGGATATGATTTTGGGTATATCTCCTAAACTCAATCATACTGATCAAAAATTTATTTTTATAAGGCCATTAAGAGTTTTTTTCATGGGTATCAAATAGATTATTGGCAAAGATCATCAGAAATATATTTCCTTCCATGATGTTGGCATATTTCAAATTACATGTCAATGGATTTAGCTCAAGACATAGGGGTTGTTTGATAGAAGACATTGAATCACAGTTTTCTATTTCTAATGCTTGTATCATTTTATTGTGAGATATAATATCTATTTTTTCATTTATTAGTAATGAATAATATAAATTAGAGGTCTCCTCATCTTCTATATGGTGACTAAATTACTTATATTATTTGGCACTGGTACTTTAAAATGAAAATTTATCTTATAAATATAATAACTCCCAAAGCATACATGAATGTTTAATTGTTTATATACCATCCTTATGGTATATTTCATATAATGGATGGTTTCTTGAAGTATTCTTTATTACATCAATTATATTGATGTGAACCATTCAATCTTCAAGCTCTTTTTTGAGTGTTCCTTTACACACATTGATTATGGTATTTTATGTTTTTAAGAAAGGACTCTCCAAAATAGTGTAAGAGTGGTCTGGTGACCTATATTTTTCTTTGGTATGGAAAAACAAGTCATTTAGAATGATCAGTCCTCCTAATCCTAGGAGTAAATATTTTATAACTCATACTGAAGAACACATGGATCTATTTTCCAATGGTACCACCACTCAAGTAGGATTTAATTCTCTAATCTGTAGGTTTAAAGACACCAAGTGATGTGTAATTTTTTTTTTGAAAAACCCAGATCACATAATACATCTGTAAAATTTAATAAACCAATCGTGTATGGCATATCAAATTTTTATAGATCTTTTAATTTTTGTGATATTGGTGGTGTAATACCTGTTGAGATGCTTTTCCCGAAGCTGATTATATTATTAACATCAAGTCATTTCCATTTGGATCATTGTTTTAAAAAAAATCACATATTTGGGAATTTTTTGGATTTATTATTGGAGTGGGATGTTGATTTTGACTTTTATAAATGTTTTAAAGACATCCCATTCTTGTTTCTATTATTTTACTTTTTTAGAATGAATCAATAAATAAAGTAATATTTCTTGAATAGCATTATTTACATTTTAATTTTTTAATGGTATTTCTATTCGCTCATTCATAAACCTTGTACTGGTTTTTTCTCTTGAATGGATGGGTTTAGCTTCAAAATTTTTATTATAATTATAATTCTTTTTTCTTTGGTTAATGCTAATGATTTTTGGTTTAGGAGGATAAATATCCTTTCCACATTGTTTTGATAATTAATCATACACTGTACTTTGGATTTATGATTTTTTTGATAGGTATTGTTGATATTTTTTCTAGAAATTCGATAAGAATGTCAAATATACTATTCAAATATTTTAGTGTATTCTTCAAATATTTAATATATTTTACTTGGTGTTCTCTCAGTGAATGTATTGACATTTTTTTATAAGTATTATATTGGAATGAGTATGGTTGACTGGATTTCAGTTGGTAGGATATTCATAAGTCTATTTTTATTTTTGTTAATAGATATTAGATTAGGTTGGGATTGGTTTTCAAATAAGGTTTAGATTTATTCAATTGATTTCTATATCCTGGTTGGGCTTGAATATTATCTTTTCATGGATTATTATACTAGAATTATTTGGGTTGAATTGATGCCAGAAAATGTTACACACCTTACATGTTACCACACTAGTCAATATAGTTGTTAAGTGAATAATATAAACCACTTATCTACAGTATATCCTATTTCCCAATTACTCGATTCATAACCATTCATCAAACTAAATAAATTAGGCTATCAATTTTTTCAAACAAAAAGGTGATAAATTTGATGTTCTTACCTCAGGTATACCCCTCATTCCTATACCTATTGTACATAATTATTTTGAGTATATAGTAATATTTTCAATTAGAAATTTGGCTTATGTTGGCCATTTTTCTATCAATGATCCTCTATATGATGAATTTTGTAGGTTTTGGTCATGTTCATGTAGGCCTTGTTATAAGGAAATATGGAAGTTATTATACTCCATATTTTGATGGGGGTAACAAACACATATCTTCTTTAACCTTTCATATTATTCCTAAAGAGTCTCCCCAGATGTTATTCCAATGGTATAGATATCTTTCTATATTATTTTAATTCTTTATTTGTGAAATAATATTAACATAAATAATCCTTTTATGTCTTACCAATAATTTAATTATTTTGGTTTTATTTTATACAACCATTACATCACATCTACCTCAAGTGATATAAGAAATGAAATTTACTTGAATTAATCTTCCACTTCTCCTCTCAGCCTGAAACTTGAGCATACAATTGTGAATTCATGAATATGTATGTTCAGGTATTCTTTTAAAAGA
Organism: Viscum album; assembly: GCA_963277665.1. Lineage (NCBI taxonomy): Eukaryota > Viridiplantae > Streptophyta > Magnoliopsida > Santalales > Viscaceae > Viscum > Viscum album. The sequence goes on along the minus strand of OY728128.1, from coordinate 967,286,476 downwards.
TACTAAAATTAAGGCATAATATTAATCATGTAAATTTTAAACTCAAAATTAGTCTCTAAATAAGGTGAAATGAGTTTGTTCTATTGAATTTCAAATCATGGTGCATAAAGGTATCATCGGGTTTTGTTAGGTTTTCCATCCAATTTTTCATTTTAAGAGTGAAAACTAAGATTTCCACTTGAATATGAGATGGTTATTTCATTAAATATGTATTTTTATTATATTATTATTATTTTTTTGTAATGTTATTTCAATATGAATATTAAAATAAATTAATGATTCATTTTTACTTTCGATTATTCCAAAAAAATATTTGGCACTGCCTCCCAAAAATTGACACCATGTATAACACTTTCCTGGTCTGGGACATGGAGAAAAAATTAATTTTCCTTGGTAATGTCTAGTGGTTAAACCAAGTTAATGTTTTGAGAGGAGTAATTTTTTCCCTCAAAACTTTTCATGGGGGCGTAAATAAAAAAATAATTTTCCTATGTATAGAATAGTGAATAATTCATAGTAGTCTCCCGATAGGAGTGCAGAAAAAAGTTTGGATAGTTTAAAGTTATTCGAGGAAAAATTATTTATGATTTGGTATGATAAATCGAATTTTTTGAATGAATATTAAATTACTGATTTAAAACCATTATTCAAAATAGTGATCAGTTTGGGATTGGCCAGACTATATATTAATGTTATAATGTTTTTCCAATTTTTACCTAATATTTATTCATATACGGGAAGTAGATATGTTTATTGACCAATTCCCCTACCCCACATGGATATATTGTTGTGTTGGGAATATATTTCATTGAATCCTATAGTTTTTCTACCCTTGTTTATTTTTTATTAAGCATTTAATAGGTTCTTCTTGATTATTTATGGAAATACCTATTATGGTATTGTAATAGAAAATTATGAATAGTACTTACCAAAATTCTACACACTTTCTGGAAATTATTGAGTACTCACTACCTAACCCAGTCATGTTTTAATTAATACAGAACATAATTGGTTGAGGATGTTTTGAGATCATTGAAAAAGGTAATTAAAAATTAAATAATCTAAACTAATAAAAAATATTTAGGTATTTATGACTAAAAATTATGAATTAAAATTACATAAAAATATAAAGAAAGGGTTTATTAAATTTTTGGACACAAAGTCAAGAAAAAAATATTGTTCAAGACTTCACATTCCCAATCACTCAAAATAACTACCCATTCATGTATTATGAAATTAATTTGATTATAGATGAATAAGGTAATGTAGGAAGTAAATAAATTAAAGAAAGGAAAAAATTAATAAAAACTACAACAGGAAGTCATATAGTCCTTCCCCTCACTGATTGAATTTTTTACCAATCCCCCTCAAATTATATTTATAGGCATATTTTGCACCTTGGTGTGTTATAATTTCCCAATAAATGCGTAAAAATAGTCTCCTTCCATCAAGGGGTCATTTCCAGGGGTCTATATATTAAATTCATTAAAATTGGATGTTTTTGAGTCCTAGAAGGAACTTTTATGTAAAAAAGTGATTTTACAATGGAAAATGTTTTAGGTAGCACCTTATATGACTTATTATAATCAAAATATATGTTATAAAAGATTAAAATATGTGTCTTGGTGTGACACATGATACTCTACTAAAAATTGATTTTTTTTCACGGATTGACTTAATCCTTGAATTCTTCATATCATACCTCATAAAATTCCTATTATAATATAAAAAATCGACTTTATTTCATTATTTACTAGTTTTTATATAATTATTCAACTTCACACCTTGGATGTGGTCCTTGATTCATCGATTCGTTTCCGATTTCATTTTCACTATCAAATAATTTTCTTTTAGAACATTTTCAATCAATTCCCATATCTCTGCATAAATTTTTTTTTAAAAATAAATATAAGTACATTTAATCAGTTAATAACCATAAATAAAGAATTTTATATAAAAATATACATGCATAAAATTGTCCTGTTAGTATATTAGGCTTGATTGGGATGCATCCAACACAAATCCAAAGTGGTATTATCTCATTTAGAACATAGAGAAATCATGAAAAGAAGGGGAATAAGGGTGGTATTAGGTCTGGATATCCAACCTGAAAACCTTTTCAGATTATGATTTTGAGGGAGTTATAATGTGAAACCAATGTGATATATTTTTTCATGTAAGGTACATATGTTTGATCCCACCCAGATCATGGTACAATTATGGACATAGGGGCCATCTGAAAATGTTTTTTGAGGTTGTCCATCATTCTTGGAGTGGCATAGGTTCTATATATCCATTGGAAATGAATACCTAGTTAAATGACTCAATATCTATGGACCTCATTATAGAATATTTTGAGGAAATATTGGATCATATAATGAGTAGAGTCATCTTAAAGAGGATCTTTATGTCAATAGTCAACCCAAAGACCTATCATTGGGTAACATCTGTATGTTATAGATCTAGAACCGGTGGAATATTGTTACAACCCGAAATTTTGAATAAATTTTGTTTCCTAACTTTGTGTTTTATTTTATTTTGTACTCAACCAAAACATTCATTTAATAAAATGAGTATAATTAAAATACGACCATTGAGTTTTGATTATTATATGACTGTTGGTCAATATGATCATTAGAAGCTAAATATTGCGATTATTGCCTATAAATACAAGTGTTCTTGATTAATTAATATAGAAAGAAGATTCGATGGCCCCATATAGTAGTCTCAGGCTGATCAAATCCCATATGATGGAACTAGAGAAGGAGGTGGCACCTTTGGGCTTTGCTCGGGACCAAACCCAAGCTAAACTTCATCGTGTCAAGTTGGAACAGAATCACCTTCGCCAGAAGTTCGAGCTGATAGAAATCACTACTCGGGAAATGTTTTCTGATATTCCCCAAGATTCTCTCACCCTAGCACACCTTACTCTAAGGTCCTATGCTGGTGTTATAAGGGTCCATGTAACAAGATCTTAACTGCCTTGTGTAATACTTTTAATAAAATAAAAATTTTGATTTCTTTTTATGGTGAAGTTTGTGAATTTTCAAATGTCCGAATAAATATCGTTTGCATATTATTGATAAATTTTAGAAAAAGGATATTTTAAAAATATTTATGTAAACCTTAAATAATTAAAAATGTGTAATGATTTTCCAAAAATGGTCTTCTACAATTATGGTCAGTAAGAAAATTTGAGTATAATAAGATCATCTTAATTTTTGATAAATAGTAAATTATGAATAGTGATTTTACACTTATGATTAGTAATGTGATCAAATGGATTAAGTAAACTCAGTTAAGAAAGTATCATTATAATTTATCCACCTAGATTAAGTAATGTGATTCAATAAAATAAGTAAATAAATGCTTCAAAAATTATTGGTTAAGTATTAGTTTTGTTAGGTGAATAGTGTTTTTTATTTAAAAATTAAATTAAAAATATTTAGAAAATTGTTTTCATAAAATGGAGTTCATTTTGGAAATCAGAGCATCGATAATTGGTTAGGGTGAATTTTTGAGATTTTTCTGAAACAATTGAATTTTCAGTGAATAGTGTTTTTATAAAGAAATTAAATTAAAGACATTTAGAAAATTATTTTCATAAAATGGAGTTCATTTTTAAAATCAGAGCATCGATATTTGGTTAAGGTGAATTTTTCGGATTTTTTTGAAACAGTTGAATTTTCAGTGAATAGTAATTTTTATTTAAAAATAAAATTAAAAATATGTAGAAAATTATTTTCATAAAGTGGAGTTCATTTTTGAAATCAGAGCATCAATATTTTGTTGAGGTAAATTTCCAGGATTTTTTAGAGAAAGTTGAATTTTCGGTGAATAGTGAAAATGCAGTTTTTGAGTTTCACGTGTTTAATGACATCATTAAGTATGTAATAATTATGCACTAATTCTGGTCGACTTATGAATAGTAAGATAAGGTATGATTTGTCCCAAGTGGCCAATACTATGGGCAAATACCATGGGAAAGCCCATGGTTTTTCCAATACCCCTGATGAGATGTCCCTTTGAAATTAATGCTTTGTCCCCTCAATTCTCTTATAAATACCAAGACTTTCCCGCATTCATTTAATTTCCAAATCCTCCCCAATGATGTTATGGTCTCTTTACCTATAAAGAATTCCTCCCAAGGCACCCTCAAGCCTCTCAATGTCCCAAACTTCAATCTTTCGAAGTTACTCTTCAAGGTAAGGGATTTTTTCACCCTCATCTTTTAAGTCATGAATTCTTCTATGTTGTGTCTTATATTTTTCATCTCTTTATGTTGATGGTATGTTTTTATATGTTCTTATTATTTCCCATTGCATTTCCAAATTATGAGAGACCCTTTCTTCACTCATTAATTTGTTTTCTGAATTTTTATGTGACGTCGTTAGGCCATCGAATTACTTGTAAAAGAAATCGCATCTTCTCTTTTCTTTCATGTTTCCTTTTCATGTGGTATGTCATTCAAATATCCATACCATGATCTTATTCAGTACCCAAACTTTATTATGAATTATTTATGAGCAGGTAACCCTTTTCCTCTCTCTTTTCAATGTTTTCTAAAACCATGTTATATAGCTGTTATGCTACAGAAATTTCATCACAAAATTTCTATCTCTTTCTCTAATGAAATTCCATTGTTTATTTATGTGAATACCCAGAACTATAATTCGTTTCTATGGGTGTTCATAAATATATAATGATGACATAATATATTCTGAAATTGACATACATATAACCCTCACTCCCTTTACATGGGTTATAAATGATATAATGAACTTATTTTTAAGATATTTTAAAACGTCATGATTTTGAAATGAAACTCATTTTATTTATTCAATATGGGCTATTTATGAAATATTTGATTATGATCTATGTGGATCACATGAAAGTAAAGACATATTGAGGGTGCACCATGATAGAACTCAAATGCAATGGGTAAGGAATTAATCTCTAAAGATGAAATGTTTTACAAGACCTTGGTGAATAACCTTGGTAGCTTTTATGACACCTTGGGGATAGACCTTGGTGATATGTTCATGAATGTCAAAATGAAATGTTGTAGCCACAGATTCAATTTATTTTCCATGTTCTTTTCATTATTATATTCCTATACTTCCATTTCTCATGTCTTTATGTATTTATTCAAGTTCTTATTGATATCACAAGTACATTGATTCCCTTATTTACCCTTTCTAGGGCTTCTGATCACCCTTTCCATTGATATCTGTGTCCAAGATATGAGATTCAGTAAATGTACATAGGATGAACCTATGATGAAGCCTTAAAAGTGGTTTAGAAGAATGTTTTATGTTTTTCTAATGTTTTATGTTCCTGATTTCCAAGACACTAGATTTTAATGATCCTCTGTTTGTAAAATGTGATGAAATGTAATGTAATAAAAAGGCGGGATGCCATAGTTGGTATCAAAGGATAGTTTAGTTATTTATGAAAATTAGGATATGAAATCTTTAGTAGGAACCCTATAGAAAAGTTTAAATATAAGAAATATTCATGGTATTTTGGTGAGTATTGAGTAAGGGGTTTATCAAGCAAATACATTCCTGCTTGGAAACGATTAGGTAGAGGTGGATGTGGCACATATGTACATAGGGGTAAAACCTGAAAACACCACTTTGAGATAGACTCGAATGGGAATTGGTACATGACAACCGATCTTGCTGAACTCTTGGTTATGACACTCTCGGGGGATATGTTTGGTTAATCGCAATATTTTTATGAATCATTATGAAGGAATTATAGAAAAATGTAATTGTCTAATCCTGATGTTTTAAGACATAAAATCCTTTTTAGTTAAAAGATTCATAAATGAAATAAGTTTCCCCGAAAGGATTTATTCTTTTAGAAAATTTCCCCATCGTCTAGGATTAAGTTGATTTATTTCCTAAGGAGTTACGCAAACCTCCCCCATAAAGAGAGGTATAGTTCTCCATTTAACTCCTACCTGGATCTCATTCGATGTTAAAGAACCCCTATAGGATGGAAAATATGGAGCTAGAGGAATTAAAGAAACAACTCGAAGATCTTTTGGATAATGGTTTTATCCAACCAAGTGTCTCTCCTTGGGAAGAACCAGTTCTCTTTGTGAAGAAGAAGGATGGATCGATGCATCTATGCATTCATTATAGAGAACTGAATGGGATCACAGTGAAGAACAAATACTCACTTCCAAGAATTTATGACTTATTTGACCAACTTTGTGGGGATCAATTGTTCTCTAAGATTGATCTTCGTTCTGGTTATCATCAATTGAGGGTGAATAATGATGATATTCCAAAACCATTCTTCCAATCAAGATATGGGCATTATGAGTTTGGTGTTATGCCCTTCAGACTGACTAATGCACCTATTTTTTTATGGATCAAGAATAAGATGATTTTGGAAACTTAATATTTATGAAATAGTTATCCACTGTATAAGAAAATGATTTGGGGATTAAATGATAAAGGTTATTTTGGACGATGTTTTCTCTTTTGGAGTACTATATGCCAATGGGAAATAAAATACTACAATATTTCAATTGAGGAGGAATGGTTGATTTTTTTTTAATTTATGTATATATTGTGGACATATGGTGATTTGGGTTATTTCTGGAATATGATGAACATAAAATAGAGAATATGGGAATAGGTTTATTACACTTTAGTATAAGACTTTAATAGTAGTCGATGTTATTTGGAGATAAATGTTAAGATTTATTGGGGAAGGCTATGTGATTAAATCTTCTGAGTTTTTGGTTCCAATCTTACCTTGGATTATTCTCAAGAATTTTAAAGATGATTGTGTGTTGAATGTTCTTTCTGGAATGTTGGATACTTTTTGATGAATTTTGGAGATTAATAGTCATATTTTTTTTATAAAGGATTATCCTTTTTGGGGATTATATGATCTTGTACGAACCATTTTAGTTTTAGTTGATGACTAAAGACAACGGAAAAATATAGTTATTCCTTTTTGGATTATGTGATTCTGTATAAGATTATTCTTGTGCTTTTGATTAGACCAAGTCTTTTTGAATACACATTGTTTAATGAAAAGATTAGTTTTGGTGGTAACTTATTAAGGGATGAAACTCTACATGAATGTAAGTATATTTCCTTATGTTTTTATTCTATGTAGTAAATTAATTCCTCAAAATTATGAAAAGGAACGTAAAACAAAAACATTGTTGGTTTACGTTTCCTACTAGGTAATTAAGGACCATTTAACACATCTTAAGTTTGTGATCTTATTGTGGTTAATTTTCTCCTACTCATATTTTTTATCACTCTCCATCAGAACATGACCCTTTGTTTTCTCTTCTATATCCATGTTTTCTTACATTGAATCCTTTTAAGGGTTAACTCAGGTGACCTTTGTACTTCCCTTTCTTTCTTTTAAAGTAATAGTTTTACTGACTCTTCTCTTGATGTGGGACATTCAATGAAATTTCCAAGCCCAATTTTAAAATTTCGAGGAAGCAATTTCTTAAGGGGGGGAGATTGTTATGACGTGAAATTTTGAATAAATTTTGTTTCCTAACTTTGTGTGTTATTTTATTTTATACTCCACAAAAATAATTCAGTTTATAAAATGTGTATAATTAAAATAAGACCATTCGGTTTCGACTGTTATATGACCGTTGGTCAATATGACCATTGGAAACTAAAGGTTGCGATTATTGTCTATAAATACATGTGATCATGATTAATTAATATAGAAAGAAGATTTGATGGCCCCATCCAGTAGCCTCGGGCCAATCTAAGCCCATCTGACGGAACTCGAGAAGGAGGTAGCACCTTTGGGCTTTGATCTAGACCAAACCCAAGCCTAACTTCATCATGTGAAGCTGGAATGGAATCCCCTTCTCGAGAAGTTCAAGGTAATATAAATCACTACTCAGGCAATGTTGGCCGATCCTCCCCAAGAATCTATCACCATAGCACACCTTACTCTTAGGTCCAATGCTGGTGTTATAAGGGGCTATGTAATGAGACCGTAACTACCTTATGTAGTCCTCTGATTTCAATAACAATTGTGATTTCATCTTATGGTGATATTTATGAAATTTGAAATGTCTGGATAAATATAGTATACATATTATTGATGAATTTTAGAAAAAGGATATTTTAAAAATATTTATGTAAACCTTAAATAATTAATAATGTGTAATGATTTTCAAAAAATGGTCTTCTATAGTTATGTTCAGTAAGAAATTTTGAGTCTAATAAGATCAACTTAATTTTTGATGAATAGTAAATTATGAATAGTTATTTTACATATATGGTTAGTAATGTGATCAAATGGATTAAGTAGCCTCATTTATGAAAGTATTAATATAATTTAGACACCTTTATTAAGTAATGTGATTCAATAGAATAGGTAAATAACTGTTTCAGAAATTATTGGTTAAGTATTAGTTTACTCGGGTGAAAAGTGTTATTTATTTAAAAATTAAATTTAAAATATATAGAAAATTATTTTCCTAAAATGGAGTTCATTTTTGAAATTAGAGCATCAATATTTGGTTAAGGTGAATTTTTGGGATTTTTCTGAAGCAGTTGAATTTTTATTAAATAGTGTTTTTATATAAAAATTAAATTAAAAATATTTTCAAAAATATTTTCATAAAATGGAGTGCATTTTTGAAATCAAATAATCGATATTTGGTTAAGGTGAATTTTTGGGATTTTTCTGAGAATATTGAATTTTTAGTGAATAGTTTTGTTGTATAAAAATAAAATTAAATTTTTTTTGAAAATTATTATCATAAAATGGAATTCATTTTTGATATCAGAGCATCTATATTTGGTTAAGGTGAATTTTTGGGATTTTTCTGAGAAAGTAGAATTTTTTGTGAATAGTGAAAATGCAGTTTTTTGAGTTTCGGGTATTTAATGACGTCATTAGGGATGTAAAAATCATGCAATAATTCTAGTCGACTTATGAATAGTAAGATAAGGTATGATTTGTCCCAAGCGGCCAATACCATTGAAAAATACCATAGGCAAACCCATGGTTTTTCCAATACCACCGGTGAGGTGTCCCTTGGCAATTAATGCTTTGTCCCCTCTCTTATCCTATAAATACCAAGCCATTCCCTCATTCATTTTATTTCCAAATCCTCCCTAATGATGTTCTAGTCTCTTTACCTACCAAGGAGTCCTCTTACGGTTCCCTCAATCCTCCCAAGGTCCCTAACTTCAAGCTTTCGAAGTTACTCATCAATGTAAGGGATTATTTCACCCTCCACTTTTAAGTCATGAATTCCATTATGTTGTGTCTTATATTTTCCATCTCTTTATGTTGAGGGTCTGTTCTTATATTTTCTTATAATTGACCATTTCATGTCCAAATTATGAGAGACCCTTTCTTCTCTCATCAATTTGTTTTCTGAATTTTAATGTGACGTCGTTAAGCTGCTGAATTTCGTGTAAAAGAAATCGCATCTTCTCTTTTTATTCATGTTTCTTCTTTCATTTGGTATGTAATTAAAATATCCATACCATGATCTTATTTAATACCCATACTGTATTATTAATTATTTATGAGTTGGTGACCCTTTTCCCCTATATTAGGTTTCCTAAAACCATGTTACATAGCCGTCATGCTGCAGAAATCTCATCTCAAAATTACTATCTCATTCTCTCAAAAAATTCTGTTGTTTATTTATGTGAATACCCAGACCTATTTTTTTTATATGGGTGTTAATAAATATATAAATATTTTATATTTTATTTCGGAATTTACATACATATAACCCTCACTCTCTTTCCATGGGTTATAAATGATATAATGATCTTGTTTTTAAGAGCTTTTAAAATGTCACGATTTTGAAATGAAACCCATTTCTTTTATTCTATATGAGTTATTTATGAAATATTTGATTATGATCTATGTGGATAACATGAAAGTAATGACATATAAAGGGTGATCCCTGATAGCGCTCTAATGCATTGGGTAAAGAATTAATCTCTAGAGATGACAAGTTTTACCATACCTTGGTGAATAACCTTGGTAATTTTTATGACACTTTGGGGATGGACCTTGGTGATATGTTCATGAATGTCTAAATGAAATGTCTTAGCCACATATTCAATTTATGTTCCATGTTATTTTTATTATGATATTCCTATAATTCCATTTCTCATGTCTTTATGTTTTTATTAAAGTTCTTATTGATATCACAAGTATATTGATTCCCTTGTTTACCCATACTGGGCCTTCTGCTAACCCTTTCGATTGATGTCTGTCTCCAGGATATGAGATGCAATAAATGTATATAGGATGAACCTATGATGAAGCCTTACAGGTTGTTTAGAAAATTTTTATAAGTTGATCTAATGTTTTATGTTTCTTATTTCAAAGACACTAGACTTTAAAGATCCTCTATTTGTAAAATGTAAGGAAATGTTATGTAATAAAAAGGAGGGATTCCATAAATATGATGCAGGATCTATGATAGTAATGGGTACTAATATTATTGCATCATATATTTTTTTTTCATTATTTGATAATAGAAATTTTCATTCTTTTTTCTTTTGTGACCTTTTGAGTTTATTGGGACTTCTGACCAATCTTATATGATATTCCATGAAGTTGATTACCGATTGGTAATATGATATGGTAAGGTTCCTGATGTCTGCCTTGTGTTTTCACCTTTTCCAAGGTTTATATAAAGTGGGTATTTATCATCCTAGAGATTTTACTTTTTGATATGATCCCATAGATTGATTGGATAACTATTTCTATGTCGCATATTCATTTTTATCACTAATGGGTGAATTTCCTGAACCCAAATGGGATCACATGGTCCTATCAGGGAGAATAATATTCATGGTTATGACAAGATGGGACTCAAATTATGTGGTTAGGTGATATTTATTTTTCACTTTCCCTCCCTCTTTTTAGAAGATGATACGGAAGACTCATAGAATGTGTTTTCTTCTATGGTAAGTGAGTTTTGTAAATATTTACTTTAGGATTATTGGGATATACCTCATAAACAAACTGTGTAGTTCATTATCAAATTTATAATAGGGATATAATTGTTATATATTCTTCAATATCATATATCCCCCACATTCTTGAATGAATTAAAGATATACTTGGATGATTTAGAATCCAAAGGGTTCATTCACTTGATAATCTATACTTGGTCACCCCAGTACACCTTGTTAATAAATTTGATGGATCCATTTATCTTTCCATTGACTATCAGAATATAAATTTAGTCACGATCAAGTATAAAAAATCTTTTTCCCATATTCATGAACTCTCTGATGAGGTAAAAGGGAAAATATAGTTTTCAATTTACGGCCATTGTTTTGGGTATCACCAAGTTAGAGTGATAGAATTGAATCTCCCCAATATAGCTTTTAATAGTTGGAGTTACCATTTAGATAATCTAGTGAATCCATTTGGATGGAAAAATTATCATATAGTTTTTGTGGAACTTATAAAATAAGTGTTCCATCGATACATCAACTCCTTTTTCATCCAATTTGGATATGAGATTTTGGTTTATTTGAGAACCATGTAGGACCATGAGAATCATTTTGGTATTGTTCCGCGCATGCTGTGATACCATTATCTCATTTTCAGATTATTAAAATGTAGTTTTTGGATCCTAAAAGGTATGGTTCTAGGGAATGTGCTATCAAAATATGGGAGTTCAGTTTATTTAGAAATGGAAAGAGCTTTTTAGTTACAGGAAGATCATCAGAATGTTTTTAACGTAAATATATTATTGGTTTTTTAGGGTACCATAGTCAGTCCTTCAGATAATTCTATTGACATTACTCATTGATGACATATCTCACCCCTAATGGTGAGAAGTCATCTTGGATCATGGGTTGTCTATATTATTTTTTGGAGATTTGGAGGTTATAGACCACCGCCCCTATCTTGATCCATTATGAGTCTGGATATGTATATGTTGTCTATTGTAATGCTTTTGGTATGGTTTTGGGTTTCATTATTATACAGGGTGACCTTGTGGTTGAATATGGATATCTCCAACTTTGACTACATGGAAATAATAACCAAACCCATGTTATTAATCATGAAACAGTGATGCATGAACTCAAATTTAATTGCCTATATATTTTTGGGGATCATTTTATAGTATACTCAGACAATGAAATATTGAGCTACATCTTCTCTAAAAAATAATTGAACTTGAGGTAGTGATGGTTGATCAAGTAACTTTATGGGTTCAACATATACAATGTCGATATTTCTAGTAAGGAAAATGTGATAATTGATGCCATCAATAGGACTCTAGAAACTTAGGAACTGAAGGAGTCTACTGGTGAGTGGAATTTGATTTCACTCTTCACCTGGATGCATCTAGAAACCAAAAAAGATAGATGAGGTATGTTTCTATTGAGTGTGCCACTAACACCTTATCTTCTAGAGATGATTTAGGATAAAAAGCCAATGGATGAGATTTTATAGCTTTATAGTCAATATCTAAATAGCAGTATTATTCCTAGAGAATTTTTCTCAAATCCCAAGGGAGTTATTTTAATCAAAAAAAATCTGTTGTACTATTTTCACTATGGAAGGTGGTGATGTAGGACTTCCATTAGTCTCAATGGATTTAAATCCTCGTGGAACTATGATGTTCTATGACAAGTGTCAATGTTTTTTGTGACCATGTATGAGAAATGAAATTGTTAAATCTATATCCAAATGTTATAAATGTAATTATGTTATGGTTGAGCATCAGAATCCCTCAGGCTTACTTCTGGTTCTACCTATTCCTACCTAGAGGTGGGATGTGGTAGCCATATATTTTATCATTAGACTACCCAATACACCACAGGGGAGAAATTAAATTTTGGTGGTCATCTATTATATGAACAAATCCTAATATTTCATTCTGATTAAGGGTGCTATTAATGTGGAAGAGATAGGTAGGCTCTATGACCAGAAGATTGTGTAGCTGAAGGGAATTTTTTCTACTATTGTTTTAGATAGGGACCCATATTATAAATCTTAGTTCTAGAATATATATGTAAGGTAATGGGGACACATTTTATTCATAACCAGTATATCATACTCAAACATATGGCTAAAAAACTGAATTATATAGATCCTAGAGGACATGTTTCATGCCTGCATGTTGGATTATGTTGGGTTGTGGGATAACCATATGTGGTTAATATAATTTTCCAAAAAAAACCACTACCAATACTCGATCAAGATGGATCTTATTCAAGAATTATATGGTATTCTATTTCGATACCCTTTATGTTGGTAGAAGTGGGTGAGACATCCTTAGTGGGACCAAACATTGTACAAGAAATGAATTGGAAAATTCAGAAGACCAAGAAGCATTCGATAAAATCTCATAGATATTATATGTAATAGGTGAATTATGAACATCGTGATTTTGAATTATTAGTGTGTGAACATATTTTCCTAAAAGTGGCACATCATTAGTTTTATTTCCATCATGTGATGTAGGGGAATATAACACTGAGGTATGTTGGACATTTTAAATCACTGAGAGGTTTTTAAAATGATGTCAAACTTGGTGTTTCCTTATTTGTTTATGTTTATTCCCAACATTTCCTATATCTCTTAGTTTAAATATTATAATACAGATCATTCTCCTATTATGAGATGGGTGGATCTAGATATGGAATCTGATTTTTCAGTGACTGAACAACCAGTCTGGAATGGTGATTCCCAAGTGGTGGTGATTTTTGGAAAATCTATTTATCTAGTTTGGGTCATATGGTATCATATAAATGAGGAGCATGGGATATGTGAAAGGAAGTCTAAGGGATATGATTAAGATCCTCACTTAATCTCTAATATGCATATTTGTTGATTTTTATGAGGTCTTAAGGTGACATGGTCGAGAGAATCTTCACATCCATGGTTCAATTTTTTAATAAATTTTCTTTATTTTTGGAACTTATTTTATTCGATATATTTATCATGTTTTTTTAATAAATGGAATTTTTTGGGGCATACAGGGCGAATTGATGATTGCGATATGTTAATAGAAAATATTAACTATCCCCAAAAAACTATGCAACATGTAATGTGGCACAACATTTCCTACACAGTTAGGAAAATGGTTTTTGAAACCAGGATTCCCAAATCGTGTGGCCAATATATTTTTAGACTGAGGAACATATACTGTTTTTTATTGTTTTAGAAAATAGTGTCCCCAAATGGTGTGGCCTGATTTTTTTTAAATATTTTGGTTTTCAAATTTTATCCCTCGTTAATTTAACCATTCTAACACTTCATTTCCTTCCCAATTTGACCATAATAGACCTAATTGCACCTACCCTCATCTATATTCCTCTCATTTATTAAATATTTGGATTATTTTGACCAATATATTTTAAGAATACTCTATGTTAGTGTCACATTTATCCTCCCTTGGGTATGATATCCCCTATTCATTGCGATTTCTTCTATTAGATGGGTGTATTTGATATAGGGATTGTCTAATCCAAAATGATTCTAATGGTTTTGTGTGTATTTGGCATGTTATTTCTCCAGTGTGATTAAATATCATATTATATTGTGGATTTGAACGCGTTAGTGCTTACATCAGATAAAAAGCTATGTGGTTCTAATTTGAGTAATAATTTAATGACCTAAATGTACAAGCCTGCATTTATTAATGTATTCTAAAATTGTGTTTTTTGATTAATTGAGACATTTAAAATGGAATAAATCTGAGTAAAAGTTTTAGATGGTTTTACTACCTATAAAAATTTATTGTAATGGAATTCTTGACATGGTATGGTTTGGATTATGAAGGAAGGGGATTTTTATGGTTTAAAAAATGAGATAGAAAACAGGGGAACCTTAAGTACCTTAATGGGATGACTAGGTACAGTATGTTGGGAGATCCAACTAGGATTCCTTTTAGTCTCCCTTTTAGGATCATATTGTAACACTAACTAAAATAAATGATGTTGACCTATATTATTATCATTTAAAATTATTTTTATCTCTTCCAATGGCTCATGCATATAAATGGATATTTATATGGTTTTATCATTGAGTTTAAAAGTTTCATAAGACACCATATAAATTGGATACTTATGGTTTTTAGAATTTAATTATGCAATATTTTCTCTTGTTTGAAACTATTCATGCATCATTAACTTTCCTTTAAATTTTAAAGAATACTTAAAAATTAAAAAATTTCCTGACACTGAAAAATGAGCATTTTTATTCGGCTTATAATGGATATGCATGGAACACATGGTGAGATAATATAGGGAATGGGATCTCATAGCTAGAATATTCCCAATGAAAATATATTGACCTTCTTTTATATTACTCAGGTAAAAGAATGTCCTCTTTTCGAATTATTGGATACTCTGGCTAGTTACTTTGTTGTTGCAGATATGTGATTAATGTGGAATGGTGGAAGATGGTCCCCATTTCATGAGGTATCTTGTGTATATTTTTTGTGACCCTCTCCTTTTTAATTTTTTCTATTATTGCCTATACATGCAACCTTTATAATTATAAACATGCCTTTACTGTTTTATAATGGATGTTTTTTGTGGGGATTTATGAAAGTGTTGTAAAAAAATTTCATTTAGAAATTTATTATGATTATTATGGGGTAAATCATTTCCAAATGAGTTATTTTATTCCAAGAATCTATTTCCAACCTATGGGGAATAGGAATTCCTTTCAGACCATGCTACAAGTTTGGTCGTGTGTTGAGTTATGAGGAAAAAAGATCTAGTATTTAATAGTTCCCCAACTAATGTTCAGGCATCTACACATGGGTTTAGAATTATTGTTGACTTAAAACAATATAATTGATTCCTCATTATAGTGTAATTTTTTTATTAGTCATCAACATACACATTAATGACTAGATGATATTATTGGGTAGTGAACTATCAAAAAACATCATCTTCCATCCTTTACTCATATTCATCGATATTAATATGAAAATGAAGAGAGAATAAGAGAATGCTGATCCTAATATGTCTAAGGGGTAAATGTATAATTTTATTAATTTTATAAGAACTAACTAACACCGATTTTCCATTATTAGTGTTGAGAATATCCCAAAGTGGTCATAAACGTAACTATCATTTCCAAGCTTCACCTCTATTGGGATCTATACTTTCAACTTAATTTCATTAATAGATTTCTATTTCTTTACTATTTAATAATATTATGAAATGTTGGGGATGAATTATATATATCAGATCATAATTCTATTTTATTCAAGGGCATGGTGTGAATAGGAAAGAAAATAAACATATTTTTAAATAAAATGTCTCTCTTGATATAAGAGTATGAAGGAATCTCAGTTTATTTATGAATTTATAATAAAGAATATAGATCTGGTCTGGAAAGTGAATAAAAAGAGCTTCACATTACTATAATGGATAATGTACAAATTTATATTTCCATGGGATCAAGGTTATCTAACCCAGAGGAATGTAAAAATTATTTCACAAAAAATCCTTAAGAAGAAGGAACTCTCATAATTGCATATGACAATCTATCTAAAAATTTTCATCAAATAAAAGTTAGTAAATTTAATGATATTTAAAATCAAATTCCCTTGGAAACATTCACTCATGTTTATGGATTTTATTAAAGGAATTTAGCAAGAAATCACCCATATTGAAGAGAAAAAATAGTATGGAGAATGATTTTCAGGAAACTTTTATAGAACACATAAATATCTCTAATCATGTTTGAGACATTGAAAAAATAAATATGGACAATAAAATAAGATATTTATAATTTTAAAGCAAATTTATTAAATAATATGATTAGAAATATGAATTCAATAAGACTATTGAATAAAATATCAATTCTCAAGAAGAAAAATAGAAACTATGAATTGATTTAACGAATAATTTGTTGATGCTTAAATCAAAGGGGATAAAAGATATTGATATCTTTATATAAGATATGAATGAAATAAATGAAGGAGAAGTTTGAGGAAATAAAAAGGTGGTTGAAGAAAATTTATAGTTTCTTGAAGATAATAAATATATTCTCAACATGTGAAGAATTGATCTTGAGAACAATTTATAAAATATGTAAATATCTTATACTATGCGATTAAAAATAATATATGATAAATTATATATTGTCACATATATCTATAAAAATAATCGATATGTTATACTTTCACTATTATGTAAAAATAATATCATGAAATCATTTAATGATAGTTTACATGTAAATGTCACAAAATAAGAACTATCCTTTATGTTTCTATAACAACTATTCTAAAACTATTCTCAAGGAAATTACATGTTCAAAAAAAATTATTATATGTATGGAAAATGAAAAATTAAGAGAAACCTACCACCATATACATGGTGGATGGAAGAAGTATTGTGGAACCCTATTTCCCCCCAGAAAATCCCAAAATGTAATGGAGAAGACCCAAAAATAGCTTACCAATTTTGCTGGAAATTTTAGATAACATGAAACAATTATAAGGAACCATGATTTATGGGTCAATGTTTGTGTTGCAATAGGTTTATGCATTTCACATTGTATTTTTTGTATATTCCTATGAAATAATTATCATATAGAATCCAATGTCAAGGAGTATGAGGCTATAAATGAAAAAACACATTCATATGTTAATAAAAATACATATTCTATAAAATGATTTAGAATGATTGAAAATATATATGATTTTAGAAATAATATTTGTCATGAGATAGGTACATTAACATCTCGACATGTTTCAAAATGTGAAGGGAATATAAGACCATATAATTACGTAAAGAATGAAAAATACAATCTTGGGAAAGAGGTTCAAGATTATCTCTAGTTAGAACACAAAAAAATAAGATATCAAAAAAGAAAAATAAATGTTCATTTGATTGAATATCTATGAAGATAAAGAAGATTGATATATCCAAAATACATAATGTGAAGAAATTCACTAAGGGGAATCCATGTGGGGACACCAATAAGGATGAAAATAATTCCAAATATATGTTAATATTTTTACCATTAGATATAGAGAAGTACAGAAAGAAGGATGTAGTAGATGAAATATGCATTAATATAGGGGAAGAAGAAATTTCATAGGAATATTTTGAGTTACATGATAGTTTATCAATAGAGGAAAACCTTTTTTAAAGAAGTATTGTGTGTGAGGTGAAACCTGGATGACAATGTAGATAGAGACTAATCTATAAACATTGTATAATATGAATATTTATTAAAGAAGGTGAATGTTGAAACAAGTTATTCAAGTGCCACCAGGGTTCTCATAAATAGAAATTGCACAATCAAGAAAATTGAAGTTGTGATAATATCCCTACTACTGTTATAAAAATTGAAGCTCATATGTGAAATCATGAAAAGTGGAGGAAATGGAGAAAATTAGTTGATAAAAACATATCTACATCAATGTTCACATTGAGAAGAAATAAATTTACACCTTATTCCCCCATCCTTTATTAATTTTATGTGATTTTTTATATTGGTAATTGAATTTTAGTCAAGATATCAAGAGGAGAACATGAGATATTGTATGATTTATCAACATTAGACAACATTATTTGTATAATTTAACACTTTGGAGTGATTTATAAATTAGTATAATGAAAATTATAATGAGTGGATAATCCTTGATGAAGTTTAAGTGGGTTATATCAACATATAAAATAAAATAGAAGAATACACATATCAGTTTGGTCGTACAGTCGGAATTCAAATGGAATACAATTAACAGGATCATCCATTTTGAATTTATAGAATTCATCAAAAACTATACAACTATAGTTAAGTGATCCATTTTGATGCATTATAGACAAGGGTATCCTGAACTATATATACTGAATTAATTTATCGCCATTAGCATTATAGAAATGTCTCCTTGAGTAGGATACAAGTAAAGAATGTTATAAAATATTCTAGAATTATTATTTAATACTAATCAAATTACTCCGTAATTTACTTAAAATAGTGTCATTAAAAAGATAAATCACTATTAATCTATCATCCTTGGTAACTATATAAAATAATTAAGGTTAGTAAATTGAATAAATCAATGAAATAAGAAAATGGTTCAATTAGAAGCGTAATAAGTAAATTTATCCTAAAAATTTCTAGTTGAATTATTTTGACCTAGTTGTTAAATTATGTGTCGGGGTTATAAGATTTCATATTGCATAATATTTTTTATCAAAAAATTTTATCATTATAATATAATAAATGTGAAATTTTCATGATGGAAATTCTTTCAATTCTCATTTTATATTCTATTATGTTAAATTTTTAAAATAAATATAAGTTTTCTAAATAAAATCCCCCTATTCATTACACTGATCATGACCCATTTATACTTAGAGAGAGATAATTAATGTCACAATACATAGAAATGAAATAATTCCCTTTTCATAAGTAATTTTAATGTCTTATAAATAAGGGATATAGTTAAATGGATGTTTTAAAATAACAGGGAAGAGAGGGAATAAAATATTCACATATTGACTTAATAATTTTTTACTTATTTCAAAAAAATCTAAAGGGGGATATTTTTTAGATGACATTTTGTGTCTTGTATTTGTTTTCAATGGATGTCAATGAATTAGAGTTTTCTCATTGATTCTAATTTATTAAAGGGCCTATAAAGAATAATTTTCTTGGATGTTTTGTTGAAATATCCATGATTGATAATGAAGAATATGAAGACTAAATATCTAATGTAGAGTGTGATGATGAATTGATGATTATGAATGATAAATGTTTATGTTTTTTGAAGAGTAGAATAATTTATAAATCCTTGTATCTTGGAAAAATTATAAATTGTGTTATGAATTTTGGATGATTTGGAGTATATTCACTACATGAAGATGAATAATTATTTTATGAATTTTAATTAATTAAGATGATAGAATATCTAAACACAATGCATCAATCATGTGATATGATGTTTATAGATGTAAAATATTTTAATAAATAATGAACATGAATCATTCTTATGATGTTTCCATATGGAGCGCTATGGTTAGGAAAGTATGAAATATATTAAAGGTACTTTTTGATGTTTTCAAGACTGAGAAATATAAATCTAATGGGAAAAGATGATCAGATCGAGTCTAATGTTGTAGGTCCTCAACAAAACACTCTATCATAATATATGGATAATAATGACTCTATTGGTCATATTTTTCTTGAAATACTAAATTATGTGATGGATTTGAATTGTTTAAAGTAATAAACATTATGATGACTTAAATGTATTCATGATTTTAGATAATTGTGTTCAATGTAAGTAATATAAAGAATATAGTTTTATTGTTTAGATTTAAAAATTAGTGAATATTTTTCATAACAACATCATACAATGGTTTTAATGAAAATTTGTCAGAAAAAGGTTTCTGAATGGATCCATAATAAAGTGGTTTAAAAAATAAGTCATTAGATGGATTTTTCTAAATGAATCTTCAATGAACAAATATACACTGAAAGAGTCAGATAAGGGAAACCTAAAAAATTTAGTGGATGAAAAAATAAGAATAATGAGAGTTTAATGGGAACTGGACAAAGAAGAACCTTTTTAATTTGTATCAGACATATCACTCAAAAAACTATTATAATGATGTTTCCAGACAAATTCATTAGATAGAGCTCCATAATAGGTCTATCTAATACTGCTCTATGGTGATGTATCGAATATTGGGTTAAATATATTTACATCATAAGGAGAATTATCAAATGGATAATTTACCATAAATAAGTGTTAGATGATAGTTTGAGGATCTTCATATTATTTTTTAAATTCACTCATTGTGGTGATGTTTAGTTGGATGTTCAATGGCTTAATTATCAAGAAATAAATATAATGATTCAATAAAATATTTGAATAATATTTGATGTTCATTAATATGGATATTTGACGAAATATTATACATTGTTTGTGTAATCCAACTTGTGCAGAGGACTCAAATATAGTCATCTGAAGAAAGTCTTGAGTAGGAAATTCAAATTTTGAGTAGAAAATTGAAATTAGAAGTTCACTTGAATTTAATGATTTTTAGAGAAACTATATATTCATAAAGGGTATTAGATGCGTGGGAGGTTTCATATAATTCTTAATAAGA
Organism: Viscum album; assembly: GCA_963277665.1. Taxonomy (NCBI): domain Eukaryota; kingdom Viridiplantae; phylum Streptophyta; class Magnoliopsida; order Santalales; family Viscaceae; genus Viscum; species Viscum album. The sequence goes on along the minus strand of OY728128.1, from coordinate 967,265,375 downwards.
ACTATTCAAGAAAAGATGTAGTAGATAATTTTCTGAGGATAAATAATTGATGTACTCGACAAAGAATATTTAGATGAATAGGTACTAGAAAGAGTGTATTGAATAAAGATATACTAGAAAAAATGTATTATATAGAGAGGTATCAGCTATATAGGGTTCTAGATATATAAGAATCAAATACAAGGTTTCTTATCGAAGAGAATTTGATAGATATGGTTGAAGAGGAATTTGTAAGGGAGAATCAACCTTATTATTCGTGGAAGGATATTTTGGTGTTAAGAAGTAGGTTACATGACTTAGTGATTATCGTACATAGAAAAAAATTGTGGTTCAATTCCATGTAGAAGAGAACTAGTTCAAAATTTTTGAAAATAATAAGAATAAGATAATAAAAGAAAGAATAATTGAGTTAAAGGAAATAGTTTTGTGATGTTCTATTACAAATGATGAAGAAAAAGAAACAAGGTGCTGCGAATTATAGGTTGCACAGATAATATAAGGGTCTAGAAGCCAGTACAAGATAATAGGAATAGGATATGAAGTATATTTTCATGTTTTTTATGAAAATAATTATATAGTTTGAAAATACAATGAGTAATAAGTTTAGGTGCACTACATTGTATAAAAGATACAAATAAGCATAGTTGAATGCATGCTGCTATGTATGTATGTGAAGAGGAAGAAGTCAAAGAATAATGATGAATTATAATTGAAGTCACATATGGTGGATAAATTTCATTTTCTTAGAAATAAATTTATGAATTTAATGATTATCAATAAAATATATATGAATACCACATAAGGTGATGTAGTTGGAATAGGTAATCACTAGTATAAGGAATCATGATTATTTTCATTCCACCATATTAAAGTGTATGCAACTAAACTTGTTTTTAGGATTATTACAAAACCAATCCACTATGATTTATACCTAACTATATTATATACACTTTTTAACGATCACAACCATACCCATTAATTACTAGAAACTCTTATTGGGTTGTGAACCTTGTAAAATATCATGTTCTATCCTTCAATTACTTTCATATAATTACATACAAAAAGAAATATAGAAAAAGAGAACCAAGATCCTAGTTGGTCGAATAAGTATATGGATAAAAATTATTAACTAGTTTGAAAAGTTCCCAACATTTATTAATCCCCTCCCAACTTCTTCATATAGAGAATATCCCTATGTGGTCCTAACAAATAGTGTCACCCATGTGGTTTCTAGTTTTCTTCCAATTTTATGAGTTAGTATGTGGAAATGGATTGGCTAGAAAATGGAACTCTATAAAATCAAATATATAATTTTCTTTCACACCAAAACATTCCTATGATCCTTGATCCTTTAATTCCTCAAAAAACCATAATAATTAAAAAAACTAAACAATATAACTCAAATATGAAGAAGAATGTACTTAAAATTTATAGTCATTACAAATATCACCCTCTAATGATTTATCATCCTCAATAAGTTTTTCAAGTTGTATTCATACCAACATAGGATATTAAGCATGGGAAAAAATATCACTCAAAATTCTACTGTTATAGTCTACCAAGATTCCACAATACTACAAAATGTGGCTCCGCCTTCCTCGGTATCACCTTCATGCTCTATTAAATAATTCATACCGACCTCTCCACAAAAGATACATTATGTTTCAGTTATTAATCCACATTATTGATCACATGACCAGAATTAGTGTTATTCTTCTTGAATATGAGGCACATTTAACAAGTAATTCATAGCTTGATATCATAGAAGAAGGTTTAATGGGTATTCCATCATGTTGATGCACATGATGATTTCGAAAGACCCCACAAAATGTGGTAGTAAATTTTCTATTCACAAAGTTTTCAATTCCCAAACCTAGTTTATACGATGTAGAAAAACTAATAGAACATAAGTAAATATAAGTTTTATCACCTCTAGTTAGTATATAAACCCTTCATACTGTGATTAGTAACCAATGTCTTATGAATCAACAACACCTACTCGGAGTCTATTTCCCTAATGTTATCCCAATAATAGCTAACTGACCTGTCTGATGCCAACATAGTAGAAAATGACATGGAAATCCATAGAGGGCCACAAATATATCGATCTGAATTGATCACTAAGAACTCTTATTTTAAAAAAAATCTTTTAAGACCAGATGGCCATCCCACTTTCAACCAAAATATAGAATATATACCATTATCATATCCTAAAAAACCATGGACGTCATTTCCAATTTTCTATCAGTATGTGGATGATACAAAACAATCAACTAAAACTGAATCTACATGTAATTTATCTCTTTTTTTACAACTCCTGATTTGAAATTAGAATCTTATTTATATAAAATTATGATAGTCACTCTTTGCAACCACAGTATCTCTCATGGATAGATTTTTCCTAACTCATCCATAGAATTAGACTCTTAATTCATAATTAAATGAGAAAAATTTATCAATCAATCAACCAAATACCATACTACATATCAGCCACTCTAGGTCTATGGTATTACTTTAAAAATTTCCATCATAAATTTTTTTCACTTCCACACATTCACCATATGTGGCTAAATAAATTTACACTGTCACTAATGTTCATCCGAATTCCTATTGTAGTTAAAACAATAAGAGAGTATTTTTGTAGCATACCTCATTTAACCCAACCAAAAAAACATCTTCTGATTTCATGATAGATAATAGTTAATCATCAATATAGTTTCATCTACAACATATAAGAGTATCCCTTATAGAACTATTAACCACAACCCTATTGTTGTCATAAATCATTTCATTCACATACAAGGACCATATGGGAAATCATTCAATCCTTGATAACCATTCTTGAATCAATAACCATTTATAGTCAATACCTTATATATATTTCACTTTTTAAAACAATGTAGAAGTGGTAAATAAGTGGTTCCAATCCATTAACCCTTTTTCTTAAGATTCACCCACCAAAAAAATCCTCTTACAATCTCATCTCCATCAACAATTTATTTGATGATCAATCTCAAGTTCCTTCATTTTCTTAATGATAATGTCTAAAAAAGTCATTATTCTTTTATCAAAATATACATCGAATTAAAATTTATATAAATATTCAAACCAACACCACTAATGATATTTTAAGTAATTTTATAGAAAATAAACCTCAAGATACTTGTTTTATGTAATGAAAAACTCTCCCACTGAAAAGTTAAATTTGATAACATTTTAATGCATGAGCCACATCAGCTTAATCTGGATTATGGGTTGGATATTTTCACTCATGGGGTCATAGTTTTAACAAGACCATAAGTGACTACATAATACATATAAATCAAAACATATCCAAATATAACACCTCAATAAAAACAATAAAATGGATATGTAATCAAAGGTTTATATAAAATTAGAATCAGAATAGATTTCAATCTTTTATTCAGCTTTAGGAAATCCTCCTCACATTGTTCCATCTAATGAAACATTACCCATTGATGGAAATATCCTCCCTATTCACATATATGTAATAAAAATCATGAAGGAATGATTTTAAGGATCCCAAAAAACTAAGGAATATCCAAATCTTGAACACATTGTCATGATATGTACAGTATATAATTAACTATATCTTATTTGGATAAACATAAATTACCATATCAAAAATCATATGTCTAATTAAACCTACCAATTAGATCCAAAATTGACACTTTAAAATATTATCATAAAGACAATTCACTCAACATGTAGTCAACATGATCTTAAAGTGTTTGACATGAGACTTCAAATATTTGGAATATATCAAAATATCATTAATGAATACAACAATGAAGGATTCATAGTATATATAAAATATTCCATTCGTAGGATACAAGAAAACTTTTAAATCATTTTTTAAAACAAAAGGAATAAAATATACTCACAAAACTCATATATACACCTAACCACTATCTTCAATATATTATTTTCTATGATAAAAACCTGTTGGTAAATGGAATGAAATTCAATCATGAAAACCAATAGGATACACTCATTTGATCAAAAAAATCATCAATATATATAAATAGAAACATGTAATTAAATTTGACATGATTAATCCTTCTATAATCTATGAATAGTCAAAGGATATCATCCACCTTCTTAGTGAACAAAATTGGAGAATCCAAAGGAGAAGTGATCAGTTGAATAAATCTCTTTGCCTCTAAATTCATAAGTTGTACCATTAGTCATTTAAACTTAGCCAGTTATATATGGTAAATAATAATAGATATAGCATACCCACCTAAAATGTGTTCAATATAAAACTCAATCTACTTTTCAGTAAGAATACCTAAGAAGTAATTTGGAAATACACAAGTATAAAGATCTACTATGGGATGAAAAGTTAAGGAAACTACTACCTGAACTATAATGTGAAATATACTTCCATCCAATATTGTAATAGACACATCTCAAAAAAAGAATGATCACAAAAAAACATTATTATAAATCCCATCTCTATTTAATATATTTATTTATCTTTTATGATTGTTAATGGTAACACATCTTTAATAAAAATTGATGTAAGATCAGTAGAAATTATAGATATATATATGAAGGATTACATAAAAACTACTAATTTTTATAGACAAAAACCACTAAATTAAATTCTAGACATCTATGAATATGATCTAACATGTTTCCTGAGGGAATGTCAAGAGAACACAATTTGGGGATTATTTCAATTGGAAGGTCCTAACCCTCCACAACGTGGGATGATATGAAAGAATTAGAAACTACTATATCAAATAAATTACATGAAAGGGAAGATTAAACTATAAACATAAATCATACAGTCTAAGGTCCCCCTCCACCACCATATGGAAAATGATCTAATGTATAAAACTTTAATGAATCAGTTATATGGCCCAATCCTTGAGGTTGATGAACTATCCAAGTTAAAATATTATATAGTGTACATATTTACTGTGGAATCCATTTCCCCCTCCATGAATTGATCAAATTAATCCCAAATATGATTCATTTTAATAAAAATAGAGATTAATTTTATTTTTCCACTTATTGAAATATCTACGAGTATTGGGATAAAACATGAGATTATTCCATTTCAATACATAATTATAAAATATGACAAAACCTACTTCCACATTTGGAGTAGAATAACCAAATCTCTACTATGAATACCTAATACCACCCTAGTGAAACTCTTATATTTTCCATATCATATTACTATATTATGAACATATTAATTCACTATGAATCCCACTCATTAACCAAATATTAATAGGAAAAATCTATTTTCCTTATCCTCATACAGACCCTTTGCATGAGTAAGGATATCTTGATAAAGTTCTTTATATGTATTTTTGTTAATGTTTTTAAATTTCATCCCCCACACTATTAGAATAGAAATAAATAAATGTTTGGTTCTCTTTACATTAGTCCTATCCAAGAGGGGAGAAAAATGAAATATCTCTGTAAAATGACCAGAATAAGTAGCCACGTTTCCCTTTCCATAGTAAAGCACCATAAAATTACGAGAAATGTAAAAAATATACATAATAATGAATAAATACTAAATGAAAAATAATTTAGATGTATTTAATTATTTAAAATCATCTTTCCCAGCTTGATTCATCATGATCCACCATCTCAGAGTAGGTCACTGAAGTAGAAAATAATCCAATTTCGCCCATCGATCATTTGGAGTCCCAAACAAGTCAAAGATTATATAGATGATTTTAATAAAATCTTTAATATATTATGGGACACCTATTATTAATAAGGTTTTGGGATTATAAATTAGGGTATATCAAGAAAAATTTACTATGGTTGTCATGGACCAATGGTCTCCTTCATTCTGCAGTACCACAATCTGAATGAATCTGATTTCAGGAGGTTCTACTACTTGGACCACTAGATTCACCACTCAAGAATTCTCAACTACACCCTCATGTAATTCTAGAGGCAATAAAAAATAATCCCCCTTTACAAGAGTATTTTGGAACAACTCTCTTAGAGTTATCATATGATAAAATCGAGGCAAAATTATTTATAATTCCATAATAAACCATTAAAAATGTCTTAAACAACATAAGTGGAAACATAACATTATAAATTTATAGGAATAATCATGATATCATATAATAAGACTCATCTTAAAGGATAACCAACTCTTCATGGAATAAACCCCATAACACAACTATGGGTTTAAGATAATTATTCCTCACATGCACATTAGTAATGATTATATAAATATAAAAAATCATAGTACGCTCATTTTCAAGTAATTTAAATGTCATCATAAATATATCATTGAAGAATAGAACACATATTTATATTTTAATTTAATTAATTAAACCTTTATTTGAGATAATAAATAATATGCATGACATGTGACCCAATTTGCCTATTCATGTTGATTGAACACACCCAAATCCAAAAAACTATAACAAAATAATAATTATTTTGATGGAACTAAAACTATAAAATACCAATTGGTAACAATAGTCCCATAAATGATAAATTGTGTGTCCCCATATATATGAATTTTCTAGAAAAATACATGATAACCCAACCTGATCTCTATAGAACTGATCACTTTTTTATAATGTCTTAAACACAGTCAAGAAAAAAATATTAAAAAAAATCAACTAATACTACTTTGTAATGCCCCAACTGAATCAATTAGTTTGAATATTGTTCCATGTGACCTCAGACATGTATCCCCATATGAAAGATATTTTCGACTAGCATCTTGTGCCAGAATGGTGTTTTAAGGAGACTATTCCCTCGGTAATAATAGACACACATTATAATCCCATTATAGAATAAATAAATTTCCTTCAAAAACATGTTGAAAATTAGTAGTAATATCATACTATAATAAATGTTATACAATGATACACACAAGATAATCCAATAGAAGCCCAAATTTTGTAGATCAAAACCATTAATAAGTACATTTTAATAAAATAGAAATATGTAGTAATAATCTAGATTCTACCCCGTTGTATCCTTAGATTCATAGTCTCATTATAATTATCTTCTTGATACATGTCAATTTCCTTTCATCGGATCCTTGACTATTAAGTGTTCTCAAAAATTGAGATGCCCATGTAGGGTGTGAGTATAAACCTTGTTGGACACAACCAATGAATCTTTAATATAAATGTAATAATATATAGAAGAGTATTCCATGAAAAACATTAAATACATAATTAATAAATCTTGTTCTAAGTCTTCATGCACTAATGATGATTCCACAACCACTAGAAATACATGATTCAACACTATATGGAATGAAATATAGAAATAATCAATGGATGGATTAGATCATGCCCTGAAGGTTGACACATTATACCAATAGGTTCATTTATGTATCACTTATCAATGTTAAACATTAAGGAATAATTACATGACCAAATTTAATATAACTCTATAGTGTCTCTAGGTTAACCAAATTCACGACTTTGGGGAAATACACAATACTATATGTTGACCAAATATACATCTCTAGGGAAATCAAAATTCTAAAATATATTCCCAATATAAAACTCTAGTGAAGGAAACATTCAGAAATTCCATCCTAATATTTATCTCTATGGGAATCTACAACACCACAAGTCATCTCTAATGGTGAATTCACAACCTTCAAGTTGCAATATTGGACATCCACATCTAAGAGGACAACTAGTAAAACAATACTAATGTTTTACTATAAGACTAGCCACTTAGATACCATACATTCATTCATAAAAATATGTAATGTAAAAATTAATAAGAATGTCCTTTTAAAATAGCCTCTTGTGAGACACACCCACCCACCCACATATGAATGATGTCAAGAAAAGTCTCACATGCCACACACACACACACACTAAATTGTGAATCATGTAATATAAGGGAATCATAGGTTTTATAGGTAATGATATGCATACCATACCATAAAATTCCATACAAAGACCCTAAATAGAATGGAATTTCAAACTCAAGAGAATCAATTCCCAATTGTAATAATTTACTCCATGTTCAATATCGTGTGTGAAAAGACCCTAAAACCATTCCCAATTAATGAAATGAGTATTATACAATCATGATACATGATAAAAACATTAATAGGGATATATTTCAATTTCACACACTCAATGAGAATAATCATCACCAAAAAATCATGATCCACTAAAGAGAGTGAAAAATATCCTTAATATATTCATGTTTTGAACTTAAAAAATGTAATAATATTCTAATATATCATATTATAATCCATTGAATCTGAAATAATAGTGTAGTTATAAAATTAATTCTATTAGAATGTGCAGTTTGTTCTTGAACAATTTAATCATACCAAATTGGTTTCGCTGGAACAAATGAATCTTCCGAAGGTGAAGGAGTGTGGAGAAGGGAGTAATATTCTCTAAGTGCGATACCCTATCTTCCTTTCGGTTAAATGAGGGTCAATTCAATCTTGGTAGATACGAAATATGACTTTTTATCTAAAAATACCGATTCCACCCTAATTAAAAACTCATTTAAATCCAATCGTCTCACAGGAGGCCCCCAGTATTTGGTTTGTTGTGGGATCCTAGTTGGATGGTAACTCTAATTAGATCTGGGGGCTACATAGTCTACTAACAATTTGATGATGAAAGTACACCAGCTTGGTTGTGGTAGTTAGGTGGTTCTTAGTACATGAACATCTCAACCTGTGTCAAAATATGAATGGAATAGAAGACCATATAATTAAGTAACGAAAGAAAAATACATTCTTGGGAAAGTGGTTGAATACTATCTCAAGTTAGTTTACTCTTAGTAAGTATAAAAAAACGAATGTTCATTGGACAAAAGATCAAAGAAGATAAAAAGGAGTCCTATATCAAAAATAAATAATGTGAAGAAATATACTATAAGGAATCCATGTGGGGACACCAAGAAGGATGAAAATGATTCCAAATATATATTAATATTTTAACCATTAGATATAGATAAGTCCTCATAGAAGGATGTAGCAGATGAAAAATCCATTAATAAAGGGGAAGAAGAAATTTCACAAGAATGTGTTGAGTTACCTAATAGGTTATCAACGAAGGAAAAACCTTTTCTAATGATGTATTGTGTGTGGGGTGAAACATGGATGACAATTCATATAGAGACTACTTTATAAACATTATATAATATAAATATTTATTAATGAAGATGAATGTTTCTCCAAATTATTCATGTTACACACGGGTTATCATAAAGAGATAATACACAATAAAAAAAATTAAATTTGTGATAAGATCCCTGCTAATGTTATAAAAATTAAAGCTCATATGTGAAATCATGAAAAGTGGAGGAAATGAATAAAATTGGTTGATAAAAATATATCAACATCGATGTTTACATTGAGGATAAATAAATTTACACCTTATTACACCACCCTTTATTAATTTTATGTGGTTTTTTATAAAGGGAATTGAATTTTAGTCAAGATATCCAGAGGAGAACATGAGATAGTGTTTGCATTATCAACATTAGACAACTTTATTTTTATAATTTAACACCCTAGAATGATTTATAAAATATTATAATTAATATTTTAATGAGTGGATCATCCTTTATGAAGTTTAAGTGGTTTATATGAACATATAATATAAAAGAGAATAATACCCATATAAGTTTGGTCGTACAGTCGTAATTCCAAAGGAATATATTTAACAGGATCATCCATGTGGAATTTATAGAATTCATCAAAAACTATACAACTATAGTTAAGAGATCCATTTTTATGCATTATAGACATGGATATCCCAAAGTATATATACTGAATTAATTTACCTCCATTTAGAGTATAAGAAATATCTCCTTGAGTAGGATACAAGTAGAGAATTTTATAAAAGATTCTATAATTATTATGTCATACTAATCAAATTACTCTATAATGTACTTATTATAGTTTCATTGAAAATATATATCTTTCTTAATAAATCATTCATAGTAACTATTGAAAATCATAAAGGGTGGTAAATTTAATAAATCAAGGATATAAAAAAAGTGAATGAATTTAAAGTGTACCAAGGATTTTTATCCTACAAATTTATAGTTGAATTATTTTAACCTAGTTGTTAAATTAAGTGTTGGGATATAAGTTATCATATTTCATAATATTTTTTTATCAATATTTTTATCATTATTCTAGAATAAATGTGAAATGTTAATGAAGGTAATTTTTTCAATTCTCATTTCATTTGCTATTATGTTTAATATATGTTTTCTAAATAAAATCCCCATATTATTTACACTAAGCATAACCCATATAGAATTAAAGAGAGATAATTAATGAAACAATAGTTAGGATTGAAATTAGTCTATTTTCAAAAGTAATTTTAAGGTCATATATATAAGGGATAAAGTAAAATGAATTTTTTAAAATAACTGGGAAGAGAGAGAATAAAATATTTATATATTGACATAATAATTTCGTAGTTAATTCAAAAAAATCTATAGGGAGATATTTTTTAGCTGACATTATGTGTCTAGTATTTGATTTCAATGGCTGTCAATGAATTAGAGGGATTTCATTGATGCTAATTTATTTAAGGGCCTATAAAGAATATGTTTTTTGGTTGTTTTTTTGAAATATTCGTGATTGTTAATGAAGAAGATGAAGATTAAATATCTAATGTATATTGTGATGATGAATTCATGATTATGAATGATAAAAAATCAATGTTTTTTGAAGAGGATAATAAGTTATAAATCCTTTTATCGTGGAAAACATATAAATGGTGTTATGGATTTTGGATGGTTTGGAGTATATTCACTACATAAACATGAATGATTATTCAAAGAATTTTAATTAATTATGATGATAGAATATCTGACCACAATGAATCAATCATGTGAGTTGATGTTTTGAGATGTACAATTTATTAATAAATAATGAACATGAATCATTCTTATGATTTTTCCATATGGAGTTCTATGGTTAGGGAAGTATGATTTATACTATAATTACATTGTGAAGTTTTCTAGACATAGAAATATATATCAAATGGGAAAAGATGATCAGATCGAGTCTAATTATTGAGGTCATCAAAAAAACATTTTATCATAATATATGGATAAGAATGACTCTGTTTGTCGTATTTTTCTTGAAAAACTAAATTATGTGATTTTTTTCAACTATTTAATGTAATAAACATCCTAATGACTTAATTGTATTCATGATTTTAGATATTATTGTTCCAATGAAGTAATATAATGAATATAGTTTTATTGGATAGATTCCAAAAAATAGTGATTATTTTTTATAATTACACCAGACAATGGTTTCCCTGAAAATTCATCAGAAAAAGGTTTCTGAATGTATCCATGAGAAAGAGGTTTACAAAATAAGTCATTATATGGATTTTAGAAGATAAAGTTTCAATAAACAATGATACCTTGAAATAGTAAGATAGGGGAAACCTATAAATCATAGTGGATGAAAAAATAATTATAATATAGGTTTAATGGGAACTAGAAAATGAAGAACCTTTTTAAGTTGTATCAGACATATCTTTTAAAAAAACTATTCTGATGATGTTTCCTTACAAATTCATTAGATTGAGATCCATAATAGTTCTATTGAATACAATTTCTATGGTGATGTATCATATATTGGGTTAAATATATTTACATCATATGAAGAATTATCAAATTGATAATTTACCATAAATAAGTGTTGGATGGCAGTTTGAGGATCTTCATATTATTTTTTTAAATCCATTCATTGTGTCGATTTTTAGTTAGATGTTCAATATCCTAATAATAACGAAGGAAATATAATGATACAATATAATATTTGAATAATATTTTTAGTTCATTAATGTGGATATTTGAGGATATATTATAAAATTTTTATCTAATCCAATTTGTGTAGAGGACTAAAATATAGTCAGCTGAAGAAATTCTCGATTAGGAAATTTAAATTTGGAGTAGAAAACTAAAATTTGATGTTCACGTGCATTCCATAATTTTTTGAGAAACTATATGTACAAAAAGATTATTAGATATGTGGGAAAGTTTCTCAATATTTTTAATAATAACTATTCCAACAATGAAGTAGTAGAGAATTTTTTCAGGTCAAATAATTTAGGTACTAGACAAAGAATATATAGATGAACATGCACTAAAGAGAATATATTGAATTGAGATACATTAGAAAAAATGTATTAGATTTAGTGGTATCAACTATATAGGGTTCCAAATACAGATGAATAAAATAAAAGTTTTTTTTAAAGAAAATTTGATAGGTATGTTTGAAGAATAATCTGTAAGGGAGAATCAATACTATTATTCATGGAAGGGTATTTTGGTTTTAAGAAGTAGGTTACATGACTTAGTGACTATCATAAATAGACAAAAATTGTGGATCTAATCCAGGGAGAAGGGAACTAGATCAAAACATATGAAAATAATAATAATAAGATACTAAGGTAAAAAATAATTGAGTTAAAGGAATTAGTTTTGTGATGTACTGTTAAAAATTAAGAAGAAAAGGAAATAAGGTGATCTGAATTATTGGTTACACAGATTATATAAGGGTCTTGAAGCCAATACAAGAGAATAAGAATATGATATGAATCATATTTTGATGTTTTTTTGAATATAATTATTCTAGTTTGAAAATATGAAGAGTAATAAGTTTATGTGAACTACATTATATACAAGATATAAATAAGAAGAGTTGAAAGCATGCTGCTATGTATGTATGTGTAGAGCAAGAAGTCAAAGAAGAATTATGAATTTCGATTGAAGTCACATATGGTGGATAAATTTCATGGAGTTCCAAATAAATTTAATAATTTTATGATTATCTTACCATGATGTATAAATACCCCATAAGGTGCGGTAGTTGGAATAGGTAATCACTAGTATAATTAATTATGATTATTTTCATTCCACTTTATTAATTTTTATGGAACTGCACTTGTTTTTAAAACTATTACTGAACCAAAACACTATGATTTATAACTCATTATAGTATATACCCTTTGTAATGATCTAAACCATATACATTAATTACTAGACCCACTTTTTGGGTTGTGAACCTTGTAAAATATCATGTTTCATCCTTTAATTTCTTTCAAATAATTACATACAAAATAGAATTGATAAAAAGATAATTGTGATCCTTGTATGATGAATAGGTATATAGATATAAATTATTAATTAGTTTAAAAAGTACCCAACATTTATTAATCCCATCCCAACCGCTCCCTATTGAGAATATTCCTATGTGTTCCTAATAGATAGTGTCACTAATGTGGATTTTTGGCTTCTTCTACTTTTACGAGTTAGTAAGCGGCAATGGATTGGATAGAAAATGGAACCCTATGAAGTCCAAAGAATCTATATTTTTTACACCAAAACAATCCCATGTTCCTTGATAATTTAATTCCTTAAAAAAATAAAAATTTAAAAAACTCAAACAATATACCACAATTCTAAAAATGTACTTAAAATTTGAAGGCATTACAAATCTCACCCTATAATGATTTCTCATCCTCATAAAGTTTTTCTAGTGGTATTCTTAAAAACATTGGATATTAAGCAGTGAAATATAAATATCACTCATAATTCTATTTTTATATTCTCCCAAAATTCAATAGTACTAAAAAATGTGCCTCCATCATCCTTGGTAACATCTTAATTCTCTATTTAATAATTCATACTGACCTCTCCACAAAAGATGTATTATATTTCAGTTATACATCCACATTGTCGATCACATGACCAAAATCAAGATCGTTCTTCTTGAATATGAGACACATGTAACACATAATTAATATCTTGATATCATGGATGAAGGTTTAATGGGAATGCCATAATGTTGATGCACATTATGATTTAAAAAGACCCCAGAAAATGGGATAACACATTTTCTATTTTTAAAGTTTTCTATTCCCAAACAGAGTTGATAGCATGAAGAAAACCTAGAATACCATAGGTAAATCTAATTTATATCACCTGTAGTTAGTATATAAACCATTCCTACTATGACTATTAACACACAAATTATAAATCAACAACTCCTACTCAGAGTCTCTTTCCTTAAATTCATAGTAATAACATCTAACTCACCTATCTGATTCCAGCATAGTAGAAAATTGTAGGGAAAACCTCAGAGATCCTAAAATATATCCATCTAAATTGATCACTAAAAAATATTATTATAAAAAAATCATTCAAGACCAGATAATCATCCCACGCTCTACCAGAATATACAATATATACAATTATGATATCCTCCAATATCATGGATGCCATTTTGGATTTTCTATCGGTATATGGATTATAAAAAATAATAAACTAAAACTGTGTCAATATGTAATTTATCTATTTTTTAAAAATAAGGATTTGAAATTGGAATCTTATTTAGATTCAATTATGATAGGAACTATATGAAACCACACTATCTCTCATTCATATATTTTTCTTAACTCATCCACATAATCAGACTCATAATTCATAATGAAATGAGAAAAATTCATCAGCCGATCAATGAAATACCATAATACATATTAACCCATCTAGGTCCATGGTATCACTATAAAAATTCCATCATCAATTTATCCCACCTCAACAACCATATGTGGCTAAAGAAATTAACTTGGTCACTAATGTTTATCCTAAATCCTATGGAAGTTAAAACAATAAGGGAGGATTTTTGTAGCATACCTCATTCTACCCATCCAATAAAAAACTACTTCTGATATCATGATAGATCTTAGTTAATCTTCAATATAGATCCATATAAAACATACAAGAGTATCTCTTCTGGTCTTCTCTCATAGAATTCTGAAACACCGCCCTATTGATGGCATAAATCATGTCATTCACATATAAGACCATATGGGAAATCATTCAATCCTTGATAACCAATCCGAAATCAATGACGATTTTCAATCAATCTCTTATATATATTTAACTTGGTCAACCAATGTAGAATTGATGAATAAGTGGTTCCAGGCCATTAACCCATTTTCTTAAGATTCACTGACCAATAATTCCTTTAGCAGGATCATCGACATCCACACTTTTATTGATGATCAATCTCAAGTAACTTCATCTTACTACGGATACCATTAAAATAAATTCCCTTTTCTAGTTTCACAATCTATATCAAGTTAAAATGTATATTGGTGGAAAAAGCAACGCCACTAAGGACATTTTATGTCATTTTTATAAAAAATTCACCTCAAGATACTTTTTTTCTGTAATGAAAAACTCTCTCACTTAAAAGTTAAATTCCCAAACATTTTAATGAATGAGCCACATCAGCTATATCTGGATTATGGGCAGGAAATTTTTACTCATGGGGTCATATTTGTTGAGGGACATAGGTGACTAAATAATACATATAAATCAAAACATCTCCAAATTCAACACCCGAAGCATAAAAAAATTCATAAGTAATCAAAGGTTTATGTAAAATTAGAATCAGAATAGATTTCAATCATTTATTCTGCTCTAGGAAATCCTCCTCACATTGTTCCATCATTTGAAACTTTACCCATTGATGGAAATCCACTAAATAGTCACTTATTAATAATAAAATTCATGAATGAATCACTTGAAGGATCACAACAAACTAAGGAAACTCCAATTCATGAACACATTCTAAGCCTGTGCGTAATATATAATGAATTGTATCTTATTTGGATCAACATAAAATCCAAATTAAAAAATCATATGTACCATTAAACCTACCTATTAGATCCAAAAGTGACACTTTAAAATATTTTCATAAAGGCAATTCACTCAACATGTACTCCACATGATCTTAACGTGTTTGACATGAGACTTCAAATATTTTGAATATATCAAAGTATCATTAATGAATACAAGAGAGAATGGTTCCTAGTATATATAAAATATGCCATTCGCGGGATCAAAGAACACTTTTGAATCATTTTTAACCCAAAAGGAATAAAATATAATCACAACACCCATATATATACCAAAACACTATATTCAATATATTCTTTTCTCTAATACAAAGCTGTTGGTAATTAGAATGATATTCAGTAATGAAAACCACCATGATACACTCATTTGATAAAAAAATCATCAATACATATAAATAGATACATTTAATTAAATTTGACATGATTCAACCTCCTATTATCTATGAATAATAAAAGGCTATCATCCACCTTCTAAGTGAATAATATTAGAGAATCTAAAGGATAAGTGATTAGTTGAATAAATCCCTTTGCCTCTAAATCCATAAGATGAACCTTTAATTATTTAAATATAGCAAGTTATATATAGAAAATAATAATAGATATATGATACCCACCTAAAATGTGTTCAATATAAAACTTAATCTACTTATCAGTAGGAATACATAAGAATTAATTCATAAATACACTAGTATGAATATCCACTATGGGATGAAAAGTTAATGAAACTGCTACATGAACTATAACATGAACTATTCTTCCATTATATATTGTAATAGACACATCTCAGAAAAATAATGGTCCCAGAAAACATAATTATAAATACCATTCTATATTAAATGAATTTAGTTCTCTTTTATGATTTTTAATGGTAACACATATTCAGTAAAAATTGATTTGAGATCAGTAACAAGTAAATATATATATATAAACGAAAGGTTACATAAAAACAACTAATCTTACTAAAAAATTTTATAAAAAAACCGCTAAATTAAATTCTAGACATCTATGAATATGATATAACTTCTTTCCTGATGGAATGTCAAGAGAACAGAATTTCAGGAAGAATTTAATTGGAAGGTCTAAACCCACCCAAACATGAGAAGATATAAATGAAATATAATCGACTATATTAAATAAGTTAGAAGAAATGGAATATTACATCAGAAAAATACATCATATATTCTAATGCCCTCCTCCACCACCATATGGAAACTGATCTAACATATAAAATGTTTATGCATCTGTTATTTGGACCTATCCTTGAGGTCGATGAACAGTCCAAGTTAAAACATTATATAGGGTAAATATTTACTTTGGAGGTCCATTTACCACTCTATGACTGGATAAAATTAACCCCATTTATGATTCATTTCAAAAAATGAGTGGAGATTAATTTTATTATTTCATTGATTGAAATATATATGAGTATGGGATAAAACTTGAGATTATTCCATTTCAATACATAATTATAAAACCTGACAAAAACAACTTCCACATTGGAAGTAGAATAACCTACTCTCTAATATGGATACCTACTACCACCATTGTGAACCTACCATATTTTCCTCATCTGATTACTATATTATGAACATATTAATTCACTAAGAATCCCACTCATTGATCCAATATTAATAGTAAAAACAATTTTCATTATCCTTATACAAACCCTTTACATGAGTACGGGTCTCTTGATGAATTTCTTTATATGACTTTTGGTTAATGTTTTTTAATTTTTCCCCAACTCTATTAGGATTGAAATATATAACTTTTGGGTTCTCTTCACATCAATCCAATCCAAGATGGTAGAAAAATTAAATATCTCTATAAAACGAGCAGAATAGTTAGCCACTTTCCTCGTTCCCTACAAAAGCACCACGAACTCCTGAGAAAAGTATAACATATACATAATAGGGAATAAATACCTAATGAAAACTAATTTAGAAGTATTTAATGATATAAAATCATTCCACCCCACTTGATTCATCATGATCTACCATCTCGAAGTAGGTAAAGGAAGCATAAAATAATCCAATTTCACCAACCGATCGCTTGGAGTCCCTAACAAGTAAAAGTTTATATAGATTTTTATAATAAAATAATTAGTGTCCTATGGAACAACTATTACCAAGAAGTATTTTGGATGATAAATTAGTATATATCTAGATTAATTTACTATAGTTGTCATGCCCCAACGGTCTCCTTTATTCTGCACTAGCACTATCTGAATGAATATGATTTGATGAGGTTCTACTACAGGGACCCCTATATTCACAACTAAAGCATTCTCAACTACACCCTCATGTAATTCTAGTAGAAATAAAAAAGAATCATCCTTTACAAGAGTATTCTGGAACTCCTCTCTTGAAGTAATCATAAGATAAAATTGGGGAAAATTTATTTATAATTCCATAATAAATCATTACAAATGTCTTAAACCACATAAATGGAAAAATAACTCAAGAATTTTTATAGGAATATCCATGATATCACATAATAACACTCATCATAAGGGATACCCAATTCTTCATTGAATAAACCTCATAGCACAACTATGTACTGAAGATAATTATTCCTCACATGCACATTAGTCAACATTATATAAATATAAAAAAACATAGCATGCACAGTTTCAATTAATTTAAATGTAATAATAAATATATCATAGATGAATAATTACATGACCATATTTAATAATAATCCATAGTGTCTATGGGTTAACCAAATTCAAGAATTTGGAGAAATCCACAATAATATAAGTTAACCTAATATAAATATATAGGGAATTCCACATTCCAAATTATATACCCAATATAAAACTCTAGAGAAAGAAACATTCACAAATTCTGACACAATATTTATCTCTATGTAAATCCACACCGACATAAGTAATCTCTAATGGTGAAATCATGACCTTCCAATTGCAATAGTGGACATCCCCATCTAATAGGCCAACTAGTAAAACTATACAAATTTTTTATTGTAAAACTATCCACCTATATATCATACGTGCATTCATAAAAATATGTAATGTAAAAAGTAATAATAATGTCTTGTCAAAATGGCCTCATGTGATCCACACCCACCCACCCACATATGATAGATGTCAAGAAAGGTTATCACATGCCACACACACACACCAAATTGTGAATCATGTAATTAAAGGGAATCAAAGGTTTCATAGGTAATGATATGCATACCATACCATACAATTCCATACAAAGGCCCTAAATAGAATGGAATTGATACCTCAAGAGAATCAATTCCCTATAGTAATAATTTACACCTAGTTCAATATCATGCTTGAAAAAACCCCTAAAACATTCCCCATTAATGAAATGAGTATATTAGAATCATGACACATGATAAAGAACAAGAATAACGATAGAATTCAATTAGACACACTCATTGAGAAGAGTCATCACCAAAGGATCTTGATCTGATTAAGAGAGTTAAAAGAATCCTTAATATATCAATATTTTGGCATTTGAAAATATAAGAATATTATGAAAGATCATATTAAAATCCATTGATTTAGAAATAATATAGTAGGTATATGATTAATCCTACTAGAATGTGGATTTTCTTCAAGAAACATTTAATCTTACAAAATTGGAGTCGCCAGAACAATTGAATTTTCCAAAGGTGAAGGAGTGTGGAGAAGGGAGTAAATGTCTATAAGATGGATACCCTCTCTTCATTTTGGTTGAATGAGGGACGAGTCAATCCTAGTAGATATCAAATATGAATTTTTATTTGAAAATAAAGAGTCCACCATAATTAAAAATTCATTTGAAGCCCACCGACTCACTGGAGGGCCCCAGTAGTTGGTTTGTTAATATATCCTAGTTGGCCGATAGCTCTAATTATATCGTGGGGCTACCTAGTCTACCAAAAATTGGATAATGGAAGTACACCGGCAAGATGTTGGTAGCTAGGTAGTTCCTAGGCTGCTACCATATTTAGTAGTAATCATATGGAATGGGTTTGACTAGACAATGATACCCCAACTCCTCCAAATCTTTCAGTTGGTCCCACACCACCATTGGCCTCCAATACAAGTTTCCTTAATGCCTAAAAAACAACTTAAAAACTAAAAAAATAAACCAGGGTACATCAAAATTGAAGAAAAACATTCACAAAAATATTATGATATTACAAATCAAGATATTTATGGCATTAATATCTATAAATAATCATTTTTAGCAATTAACCAAAAAAATCTTATTCTATGAATTTTATCTTTATTTACTAAAGTAATCTTAGATATCCTCTAAAAAAATTCTATATAACTTTTACATTTCTCCAATTAAAACTTTTTTATCCTTACATATCATATTAGAATCCTTTATTTTTCCTTCAAATCACTTAGGATAACCTTAAATTTTCATTTAAAATATTGTGTTATTATTTTATATGAGATTCTTACACATACATATTGGATTTTGGTCTTTAAATATTTTCTAGAATCTATTAAGTATTCATAGGAAGAATGGATTCACCCTTACATATCATAATTTGATTCTAGTACCATGAAAAAAAACATTTATTCTGGCTACCTTATCATATCCTTTAGTGAAAACTATGATCAACATTACATATTAAGAAATTTACTTTCACATATAAATTTGTTACTTAGTAATCTTAAAATTTATTTTTCTATAATATCTGTATAACCCATATATATTGAATTTTATAAAAACTCATCTACATTAAATATTATGTATTTTTCAATATTTTAGAAGTAATCTTATGTTTTGAATGAAAATTCATTGTGAATCATATATATTCAACATATATTCAAAATTAATATTACAAAATATCCTTTTTCAAATCCTTTAATTATTTTAAACTTGGAATATCTATAAATTATTCTGAGAATATCATAACTTATTCAAATATCCATACTTATTTTCTAGTCAATATAGTTCAATAAAAAAACATTTAAATGAAATCATGAATTTCACAACTCTTCTAAAATTTTTTGAGGACAATTCAAAGTTATTTTACAATATAAACAAACTCTTATTATGTTATTTAGTGTACCTTTAGTACCTCAAACATAGTTCTCTTTTATAATACCCTAATGTTGTGAGATACCATTCTTATCTCTAGAAAAAACATTATCTTACCATAATTTAAGTGTATAAAATAATAAACACAACAACATTAATGCAAGATATCATAAAAATGTTTACATACTATTTTATCAAATTGTGGTCTTATTTAACACAACCAAATCCTCAAGATCCATGATGTTTTTGTATATAATACTCTAATTATCTTTGAAAACATTACACTAATTCATAATAACATCATATCTAAAATCTGTAGATTTAATATGTTTCTAACCGAAATATATTTATCTTGAAAACCCAAGAAATAGTCAATTCATCTCAGTCTTTGGAAATCTATACAATGTCAACATCTTAGTTTACTATCTTCTATTTTTTCATATGAATGGATCGTATTTGTCAAAAATCAGTAAATATTGCTCATAAACACTTTATCTATGTCTCAAAACTCAAAAAACGTATTCATTATTCACATAATAATTATCAAGATACCTTATACATTAGCATCACTTATCATTGAAATATTGACAACAAATATTAAATTTTCAACTATCTTTCAATCAAAACATTTAGGTTATTGAGCATAAAATTTTTAATTTATTTTCAGTATCCATCTAAATTTGATCAATTTCATATTTAAAGTCAATATCATTCCCTCCCATATTGAGAATAAATTTATAGGTAAAATGGATAGATAATTTCATACTCATATATTACTTATTATAAAATTTTGAATTTCAACTTCGCACCACTAGGAAAACTTAATCCAAATGAGATAAGATATGAATCACATTTATCTTAAAAAATTATTTATATATTAATCTAATATACTTTCTTTTGATCTTGTTTGGTGTGAAAAATATGAGTAACTAAATAATCCATAAAAGTTTCCCAATTAATTGATCATTATGTGATAACAACTCATATTTCACCATCCATGGTATGTTTAAGAAGATTTTATGAGTAATTATTTTTAACATTACTCAACATAAGAATCACATAAAAAAATCACGTATCAATAAATGAGTCCCACTACAAGATACCTCCCATCTAAAAATATAATAAACCATAAAAATCTCATTTCATAAAATTCAAAACAATTATGAGAAGTTGTGATTATGATACCACAAAAATTGATTCATCCAAATTTCAAGATATTTATCAAATAACACAATTTCTATTCTTTCTCATGATTTCTCTTACCAAAACAAATCACATTCAATTATCTATAATAAGAAATAGTAAACAACAAATATATCAGAATATTGTGGTTTATAATTTACTTTGTAATGAGATAAAATATATGAGTTATGATTTCCAACCCAAAAAAACATTTCAATTTAGTTCAAACATTGTGAGAAATATTTATTCTTGCACCTCCATTGATTTTAGAGACATGAACCTCATTATTAGGCTTGGCCTTCCTGTTACCATAATCATCCACCTTGTGTAGAACATCCCTTTTCACATTTTCTTATAAATCATATGCATACTATTCATCATTTAAAATATTTTGACAAGTAATCAATATTGACAAGATTTTTTTCTCAATATATCATATTATTATGGATGAAATATCATGATTTTTTTAGGAATGTGTCTATTAAATTTACACCTTCAAAAAAACTTCATACATTTATTTAAGACACCATCTTTTGGAAACCTCCCAATTTATTCCTCTTATATGTCATCCATCAAAAAAATTACCTTATTTATCTCTTGTATTTATTATATTTTTTTCACCTTATTAATTCCAAAAAATAGATTTCCATTTTAACTAATGGTCTAGGATGTGTATGTTTAAATCATGTTAGAAGCATATCTTTCATGGTGTAACAAGATTTATAATCTTATTTGGTGTAGTTTACTCAATATTTCAATTTTATTTATCGACCTTGATAAAATAACACACTTTTGTACTTTTTTTCAACAATTATAGTCTTATTATATTTGATAATTATAGTTTATTTTTTAGACATACCATTACTCTTCACTACTATAAACACCTATGTTAAAAAATCCATAAAAACTACAAGACATTTAAATATGTTTTAAATGATTTTCTCTTTTTTAGGAACATTACCTATACTCCATAGGATTGATATTCACTTAATATATGATCCTTATCAATATAACCATTTTATAAATTTCAATAATGGAATAAATATTCCACAATAAATGTCCATATGTAAAAACTTTCCACAACTGTAAATATAGAAAATAAACATTTTATTTTTACTCTTGTTGTAGTCAATATGTATTTTTAAATTTCAAATTTTAGATCAAGAAATATAATTTTAATATTTATTAAAAGAGATATTATTCCTAACTATGTTGAAATGCACCCATGATGATGTGCTTAAATTTGATATCTCTTCTCACTAATATTATTAAGGATGTTGATTCATAAAATGTTCTAGTAAGTAAAACAACATTAATACAATTAAATTTTTCTTAGATAAGGGTTACCTATTTCATTGTGATTTAAGTAGATATGTCATTAGATGATGTCAAGTCCCTCATTCCACTTATATGAGTCTTTTTAGAAATAAGTCAATTTTAATAAACATTCATGAAAGTGATTCTTTCCAAAAAAATTCAGAGGATCAAGATAGTTTCTTTTCTAAGTATCTCAATTTGGATTTCATTACAGATCCCTTAAAGTGGATATTTTTATTCTTAATCTCAAGTGATCTCAGGATTTAATCGAATTTAATTTTATCTTACAAATATAATCTTTATCCATATTACTTTCTTTATTAGAAGAATTATCAATTTATCTCCCTCTATTATTTTTGATATCCAAGTACGAATCCTAGACACTAATAAAAGTTTCCAATGAATGGATCTTCATTTCATGGATTTATATTAAATTTTAATTCTTATTAAATTTCCACTAATGTGATTCTTAGAAAAGGATTATTTTTTATTTATAAAGAAATAATATTTTTTCTTTTCCGTTAACAATATGGGTGAATGTTTAAACTATTAAAAATTATTATTCAGTTATTTTCTAAAATATTCTCTATCTATATAATTATTTGTTTTTTCATCATGAAATTATATAATAAACACAATTATATAAGAGATAAATTCATTAAAAACTTCTTTAAAATAATCTTCAATATTAGTATATAGGAGCACAATTGATTAACTTGAATCATAATATTTAATAAATGAAAAATATTAACATAAAATATCATTCAAAATATATTTTATAAACATAAAATTATTTTTATTTCATTTAATTTGGGTTGTAAAATCTTTCTACATTTAATAGTTTTTTAATTTATTTTCCTCATTGTACTACCTATTCTTAATGTGTTAGAATAAAACCTCCTCCTTAGTACCAACATGTATGTTAACTATACCGTCCATCATAGGAAACATTAAACTTTAATAATATATATACGTCATCAATAAGTACTAAATATTAGTGGATGAAATTAGATATAATTAGAGTGATACAAGTTTGGCTCTAACACTACTTGAGATGCCCTAGTAGGATAATTTAGTAACATTAAGAAGGGGGGATGAATTAGTATAAGAACATTTAAATAAATTACATAATATTTTCAAATTCCCATTATAATAATTGAACCTCGATATTAGTTAATATATATTTATCTTCTTATAAATTCCAAATTCATAGCACCACATGTAAAGTAATAAAGAAAGTATGAGAAGAATTAGTTAGTATTTTTATAAAGACCACCCTATATATAAGATAATATATATTGGCTACAATTAGGTCATGTATAAGAAAGATATATCCACTAAAATATTAAATTGAATAGGAAAAAATATATTAAAAAACTATAATAAAATGTAAAAAATATTTTAGAATCTTATAATTCTTAACTTTATCTAGACATGTTGGACTATTCATATTCCCAAAAGTTTATAATGGGTCCTTCCAACTCAATCATTAATAATATATTAATGATAATTTGAGATATAAATAAATAACTATTTATGTTTATCTTCATCTACAAAATATTGTCCTCAACCGATTTCTCTTTTTCTAATGTAGCATTATTATCATTCTTGTTCTATCTAGTAAGATAACATATGGATCTTATATATGATATAGATCATCGACCTTTATCAATCAATCATCATTAAGGCTTTTTGTGATATTCAGTCCAAAAAAATACTCCATGTTAATATAATTCATATTTATTCTCTTATACCTTTTATGATAATATGGTCAGCAGTAGCAGTAAAATATTTTGATTTTCCTCATCAAATTGAAATTTGATCCATGATATAAAAGATATTTAGAATAATAGAGTATTAGTTTTCATCTATATTACTATATCAATATTACTCTTCTCAGATATTTTTATAGAATAAAATGATTATTCTTTCAATAATTTAAATATATAAATTCCAATTATATTTGAAAAGGTGAAATTATCATTAATCTTAATCATTTTCTAAGTAGAGTCAAATGGTGTTTCAACCCCTGATCTCGGAATATTCTTTCTATTTTCAAAACAATTATTCCACAATTAACTATCTTCTTCATAGACATAGTTAAAGATATTCTTTAAAATTACTATTTATTTGATCCTTACAAATAATTAAAAATATTCAAATTTAAGATCTAGGATTTGTAATGCCAAATTATTCTCATTTTATATCATTCAATTCATTTTATAAGTAAATAAGAATAATTTATAAATGATAATATATATGACACAAATATTTTTAAAGAATAATAAAACTTAATTACAATTAAAATTATTCATCTATAAATTGTATCACTACTTTGACTTTTAATAGTCCCTCAATCCTCTAAAACATTCCATATAACTCTTA
The DNA here is from genome assembly GCA_963277665.1 of Viscum album. Taxonomy (NCBI): domain Eukaryota; kingdom Viridiplantae; phylum Streptophyta; class Magnoliopsida; order Santalales; family Viscaceae; genus Viscum; species Viscum album. The sequence continues at coordinate 967,239,781 of OY728128.1, read as the reverse complement.
TATTTATCATTATAAGACCTATTCACTCATACAAATTTGTATAAGATCCATTCCATATCATTTAATTATTTCAAATTACCCTTATGTATTCTTAAAAAATAATTTATCTCCATTACATATGAGAAGATGAATCATAAATATATGATATTGATCATTTCATATGATCTATATACTCTTACATATTATCTGGATAATTAGAGTCACTCTTGCATGTCACAGTGTGGATCTAGTAGTTTTTCAAATAATTGGTCCTCTATATACCATTAGATATACGATTATGAAAACTATGATAAAATCTATATAAGATTCAACCAAATTTGACATATCTAATTGTGATTCAACACATTTCTAATTTCCAATCTGTTAGGTTTGTAAAACCCTTACTTATTTTGTATGTTACAGATTCCTCTCTAATGATTACTGTGTATTCCACACCATTTTAGAGTAACTATAAAATATAGAGTGAAAATATAAATATACTCTTAAATACTTAGTGAAAAATAGAAACTAATCATATATACAATGTACTATATAAAATTCATCTATAGTGAGAATATTTGTATTTCTATAACTTCTTTATATTAGTTTTGAAATTCTTAAAATCTTATAAGGTATTCTTCAACCACTATATCTCATTTTAAAATAAAATAGATTAATTTATCAATTTAATAGATCTTCTAAAAACACTTCATTAGAATTGTTATATCTTTTATAGTATATGATAACTTATATTCAGTTCATAAATATACCTTAAATGTGTCAAACATAGCCAAAATTCATATTTATTCAATTTTATTCACCACAATTCTAATCTCCAGACACAGTATTCTCCAACCACCAACCATGTGTATTAAAAATATTTAAATAATATCATATGTGATATGAAAAGGATGGTTACATACACACCTAGATAGATTTAGTATTTTTTAACACACCTAGATCACTGACCACTATATATATAGTGTATATTTATCTCTTCATCTAACAAAACTTATAATCGATTCAAATTGATCTAAGATCTTCAATAATCATATGTAATATGCTAATTCTAAGCATCCAAGAACTCTGTGTATTAGTAACTGAATCACTATATTTTCCCATCTATATAATAGAAACATCTCAATTTTTTTTATTTCTAGAATTTGAATGAATGTTCCTAGGCATGTGTAATTAATATATGCAATACATATAGCACATAAAAAATAAAGTGATATTTTAAACCTCTAAACTCATAATTATTTTTGATTATCATCATGACACAACTATAAAATATATCTACTTCACTTCTTATTAAACAAAAGAAAATAAAAACAAAAATAAAACACTTTTCATCATAATCCATTTAGATTCATCAAAACCATACATTTTTAAAACATTAAAAGTTTTTATAAATTATTTTCTTTTTAAATTATTCACATTAAAAAAACTAAAATTCAGAAATGTGTTCTCATCATAAAAAAAATAACAACCAAGAACACTAAGGATTATTTTCCTTATATGTGACCACATTATAAATGATACAACTCTAAAATAGAGATTAATACAATTCTCCATATTCAAATATCAATTACAATTATATCATGTATATTATATCCACACTAATACATAATTTGTACTCATAATGTCTCCAAATGATATTTAGATAGCCCTAGTAACTTGATTTTCCACTATTTTTATACTGTATAGACACACAATTGGAATAAATTTATGGTGATGACATAATATATCTACCTCAAACTAACACATACAACATTTTTTTTGAAAAAATGAAACAATATATCTCACACCACAATTTTATAAGCACGTGAAATTTTTTGTACACTCTATATCACCAAGGAAAATATTTTTCCTAAAGATTTTTATTAATCATAGACAGTTGATTTCATTATTTATAAAACAGAGGGTAATATTTATGATTATATAAAGAATATAAAAGGACCCATCTATAAATTAGACAAGAGAAAAATATAAACCTTCATATAAAATGAAGTAGATGCTATAATTAGATAACTTATCCTTAGTGTGTTACTATAGAAGCCATATAAATGGGAAAATATTTGTAATAGAAGTATAGAAACAAAACTATAGCCACTTGGACAATAATAGTCGAAATAAGAAAAACATAAATAATGGAATGTGGAAACACGTATATACAATACTAACCTATATAAATCTACAAGACTCAAAAATCCTTGATCTCCATTCCTAGAACCTCTAGATTAAACCATGTAGTTAATACATATTTTGTATTATGTACATGGAAACCATACCATCACTAATTTTGGGGTGAGTGAAAATGGCTTAATAAGATTTCCTTAAGTTCTCTACATGTTATATAAATAACCAACAATGAATTCATGTATATTAGATAAATATAAATCATGAAATTCAAATACAAAACATTCCACAAAATAAAATAAATGAACCCTTCCAAATTAAAGTTCTATGGATGTTATATAAACAAACTAAAATAAATTCATGTGCATCAGATGAAAATAAATCTAAAAAATCATATTTAAAACCACATATAGAGAAAAACATAAATCAATTTCACCAAAACCACTATTAAAAGTATTAATAATTTAAATAAATCTAAAAAATATAATAATTCTAAATGGTATAACAACATGCCTTTTCCAAAATCCTACTTATATCAACTTTTGAAATTAATCATATATTTTTATCAATCTTGATAAGAGTGTAATGCTATAATATTTGGATTCATGACCATTTTGTCAGAAATAAATTTTATCACATTTCATTGGTAGGAAAACAAAATTAAGATTTATCAAAATAAAAAGATGATATGGAGAAAATAAATTTTATCACATTCTATAAATAATATAGTGGAAATAAGAACTATTATATAACTTGATTATGTTAATAGAAATAAAAATATTACATTTTCTGGTCAATATAATGAAAATAAAATGAATGATATTGAATGGATGAGAAAATTAATATAATAACTATCACATCTCCCAACTATATCTTTGGAAATGAGTAATAACTTGTACCCCAACCACACCAATAAAATAATCAAGATCACTTTTCCCAACCAAAGTGGTGGAAATAAAAAGAATTTGTTAATAACAAAACATTGAAAAATATTTAATCATAACATATCCTGTATGTTAGAATCTCTTCCTAGATTAAGATTTGTAATTTAGTCATATAAATTATAAAAAAAATATATTTTTAAATTAGTTCTTTTACTATCACATAAATTTATTAATCATAGATTCATGTTACATAACATATTATGAAATAATAAAAAAATTATTTTCTATCAATTTTATCATATATCATTTACAATGTTATTTTATCACACCTCATGTTATATCATTATATTTAATTAACCATCATAATGTAATATAAAATTAATTTATCATATCTCTATTTAGGTTTTAGTTTTTTGACGAAAACTTATTCAATATTTTGTTCACATTATATGAATTAAAATTTTTACAACCACGAATACTCCCTAACTTCTACCTAATAAAATATAATCAATGTACATTATTTAATTTTATATGTTCTTATACTTGTATCTCAATGATTTTTCCAATTTTTATCCAACCTATTTCATTATTTCATACCATATCATATTATTTATTTTAAAACATACAATTTATTTTTTTGATTTTATATTTTATAGTTTTTAAATCATTTTTGAAAAATTTACCTCGGTAATCATAACTCCTTAACATACATGAATGATTTTTAAAAAATTTATATTTATTCAAACCATTTAGGTAAGAATAAACAATAAAATAAAATTAGATTTATATAATAAAATTTCCATGTAGATAAATACATTGTTTTCTACAATCTTATTCATATTAATGAAATTAAACAATTTCATACATGATGTAAAATTATAACCTAAGATAATTTATTGAAAAAATGTAAACAACATTCATTTCAAACAAAACTATCATAAAGTGGCTCTTATAAATTGACATAATAATAATGGATTATTTAATAAACCATTAAATATTTATGGGTTAATTTTAATTGATTTGATAACATTTCATGAATGAATTATAAAAGTTAATCTTATACAGATAATAAATCCTAGATGAATTTTTATTACTCAATTAAATAATTTAGATCCATTACCACCAATTAGAAAAACTTATTAAAATGTGAGAATAAATACACCATTTTTCTCACTTTTCATTCCATATGTATTAATAATATTGTATTCATATATTATATCTTGAAATACTTACTTTCAATAACAACTATATACCAAAGAAACATACCTAATAAAAATTCATAAAATCATTGTAATATAGAATAATTTTAACTATAACAATTATTTTTCAAAAAAATCTATATTAACACTTTCTCATAATAGTTAACGTAACAAATAATAAGAAAACAATTTCATTTGATAAGGTTTTGTTACAATGTGAAGAAAACCCTTCATAAGTTCCCTAAAAAGGTATGGATTAGTAAATGATCAAAATGAATAAAAATATTAGAAAAGAAGAAGAGTAATCCACCTCATACCTTGAATATATTTGATAAACATAGAAATATTTACTATTGGATGATGTGGAACAAGATAGATAATTGAAAATATTAGTAAAATGGTAGAGGTCAAGATAAATCAAATGCACTAAGCAACATATTGTCCAAAATTAACAAAATAAACCAAATCATAAAAAAAATTCAATTGATAAAAAAGTTAATGTAATATTAGAGTTTTGGTGAGCCCCACCGGATCATCGATGTTAATTATAAATGTTTGGATTCTTAACACTAGGACATTAGTCGAAACATTGATAATAAAATCCATTGTTCAATCCACCATAGATTAAGTGGGATACCAACAAAACAATTATGTTATATGACACTTTTAAATGATGTACTTATTATATTTTCTCCAAAAAATACTATTTTTATGAAGTTTAATAAAGATGTATCGTAGTATAATATCTAAAATAAATCCAATAAACCAAAATTATTTCCCCCCTATCAATTGTTTTTAAAAACAAATAATATCAATCATTTTTATAAAACTGGTTATTTAATAAAATATATAAAATATTGTTAAATAAAATATTAAAAGAACTTAGTATTATTAAAACTTCAATCATTCATTTATATTTTTTTGGTTTGCATCTTTATCTTTCATAATATTCGTGTTCCGTATTGTTAAAAAACTAAACAATTGGTGGATAATTGTCTGGAATGTTGTTGTTATTCATCTTCTTGGTTGAAAATTTTATGTACCTTCAATAATATTTTATATGGTACATAAATTGTCTGGAGTTGAAGTATTTATTAGTTATATTAACATTATTCTCTGGTTTTTTCTTCTTGTATTTTGAGAATGTGGAAAGAATAATATTTTCCCAAAATATTTTTTCTTCAACACATCACTAAAATATATTATTACGATCATGTATTTGTGTTTAAAATACAATCACAACTCTTTAAATTATATCTCTAATATGAAATCATAATTATTAAATTCTATACAAATTGATGAATTTTTATTTATTATTTTTAGATAATTTTTAATATAATAAATAAATATATTATTTATGTATTGATAAAAAATAAATTCATAACCTACATATTATTGAAATTTTCCTCATAAGTTTTTATTTAATTACTTCATTATGATTATGCTCTAAAATTTTATTTGTACATTTGGATAATTAGAGTTCATGGAAAATATATTTTTTGATATATCCTCATAAATTTATTTCACTCTATTAAATCAAATGCATTTTTCTTTTTTTACAATTAATAAATATTTTCTAATGATTCATATATATTTATAAATGATATAAAACTAGTATATAATTCCCTTTATCAAAAAAATAAACTATAAGAAAAATATTTATAGTTGAATCAATCTATTTCTATGTAATTAAAGGATTTAACGATCTATTGAATGACAACTATTTTTGTTGAATGAGCAATTGAACAATTTATTTATTGTTATTGGGTGAATATGTTTTACAGATAATGTTCATGTTACTATTTAGAAAGTAATAAGATATTTATAAAACTTTCTTGTTGTTTTTAGATCATATACCCATCATATTAAGTATTTTTTGGGTGATAATTTTCCTCTCTAATACATTATATTTTTGTGCGTATATTATATTTTTATATTTCAAACAAATATAAGATATAATCATGGGTAAAAAATGAAATATAAACAATAAAATAATATAAAATATAGATAATTAAATTAATCATTTTTTAGAAATAATTCCCAAATCACAAATATGAATTAACTTATTGAACTATAGATTCATCATATGCTATTTTTAATGTATTTATATATTTATTTTATTAAACTATTCCCCATAAATAAAAAAACATATCTCTAATAAAATCTATAAGGACCCATTAATCAAATAAAATTTTTTTATAAAAAATCTTTATATAAAATCTTAATATTATCTAAATAATTACACACCTTATATCTCAAAATATATATATTCAATAAAGATTAGATATACACTTCATTACTTTAAACACAGTTAAATAAAAATTTATCAAAATGTTCATCTAATTTTTTTATAAATACATTATACTATTCTCAATACTTTTGAAACCTTTTATTTAAAAATTAAAATAAAAAAAGAGGTCAAATATCTTTTAAATGGGTTAAATATAGAAAAACATGAATATATGAATCAACATGTGGTATTATGTAAACAAGGGGGTAAATGAAAATTTTAATACAGGAGTAACATATATAATTTAATATTAATGTGAAAAAATAGGACATTGTAACATGAGTGAAGGATTAATTCCATGGTAACATAACATATTGTGATGAACTCAGACCATTCTCTATTCATAAAATATTATGAATTATAAAATTATTCAATGAATGAATGGGATTTGTAATTATAGTAACACCAATTAAAAAAATATATTTATAAAAAATTTGTTCCAAATATAAATATCATAATTTAATTAGTTGCACATTAAGAAAATGTATAGAAAGGTTAAAATATGAAAGAATATGAACAAGTTTGTAACAATTTTATATATTATGACATGGCATAAATAAAATATAAATAAGTCAAAATAGATATTATTCTCTAAAAAAAGGGACCAAATATTTATATACATTTACGGGTAATTAATAAAAAATATAAAATAAATATATAAGATGGATAACGTTATGTTAAAAAGGAAATTTATGATAGGTATTAAAAATCAACATTCCTATAATAAATTCTTATTTTCATGATCATACACTGAATTCATGTTTTAAAAAATATGATTGATTAATTAATTATTTAATTTTTTTATATTTATTTTACCATTTATATATCATTCATGAAAATCATTTTTTATTTAATTAATTTTTTATCTATATATTATAAATGGCTAATCTTCATTTTAAATATCTACACTTGTTTTAATTTTGATATAATGATCCATTTTTTTCATCATCAAGTTATTTATCAATATAAATAAAAATTTAATAGGTTTCTAATAGTTGAAATTCTTCTTAATATACAATGATGAACTTTTAATAATGACATATATAGGTGTGATATTGATATTTTATGGTTTAGTTATTCATTTTAGTATAGAAAAACATAAAAGAAATTGTTTCAAGAGACTATATAGATAAGTACTATATCAAGTAATACTATTAAAAAATTTAAATATAATATTAAAATAATATTTATAAGATATTAACCATCCATGAATGTTTTCATGATTTCATAAATACATTATATTTGTTGGTGATAAACATAATCATGTATGTAACTTGGAAAATCAATGTAGAATTAAAGAAAGATTAAGTTGAAATGTCATTGTTCATGAATACAAAAATTTTAGAGAATTCATTTATCATATTCAAGAATATTAATTAAATATATATAGTGGATATAAAATAAAAATTTTATTAAATGAATAAATATCAATACAACTTCAATGAAGAAATTATTGCACAATATTCATTCTATTATTTTGATATTTCAATTTTTGTGTGACCAAAAACTGTAAAAAGAATATAAAACATTTTGTATAAGTAAATTAAATAATATTTCTGAGATGTTAATTTATTTTATAATATTTATAAATATTTCTAAAATATGTTATTTCTAGGTTGGGGATTAAATATTTTTTAATAAAAAATGATTAAAACATAATATGTACTCAATAAATAATACAATAATTTCATTTGAATCCATGAATAAAATTAAACTCATTTATTCTAAACATTTTTAATGATGACATATATTATGATATATATTATATGATTTTTTCATTGAAACAAATTTGTTACATCATATTATATCTTTGTATATTTTATTTAATGAAAAATCCAAAAAATTAATCCTTAAATAAAATTTGTTTATCAATTATAAAATCTTAAGAAAATTTATGGAAATAAAAAACTAAATATACAAAAAATAATTTATAAATATTGACTCTTGGGGTATTAACAATTAATAATTTAGGTTCATAGTTGTTTCTTAATAATTGAAAGATTAAAAAAATTATTAATATTTATATTTTAATAATCATTATTTATAAATTAATATAATTATTATTAATATTTAAAAATAGATGTTTATAATTTATATAAAATCCTTACTTATAGATATTTTGTAACATCCATATAATGACAATATTTTATAGTTAGAAATCAAAAATTCATACCCAATAACCACTTTTAACCCTTATATTTTCATATATTGCAACTTGGGATAGAGAACATGAGCTGTATTATTTTTTGGATATTAAATATTTTTTAACTAGGTTTAAATGGAACCCTTATCTGAAATATAGGCTAAGAGACACAATGGACTTAAAGATTTAGTAGCCCAAAGTCTGAGAGGCACATATTTTCAAGTTGGTTCCCTATAACCATCTTCAATTCACTTTATGGTTACCTTTATTCATTGAAATTTAATATCCAAATTTTTTTATCACGATATGATTGTTATTCTGTGTGAAATTAATTTTTATAATGTCCAAATGATGCCTTTAACAATAAAAGGTCAAATTGTTTCTCTGTTATAATGTGAAACTTGAAGCCCAATGATATGATTCTTAAAATATATGTTCTATGGTTAGATAATATCATTTTTTAGAAAAAACTATACTAGCTATTAGGGGTAGGGGGATCATAAGATGTTGAGGCTTTTTCTAAGAATGTTTATCCTTGTTTATATCTTGAAATGAGGTTATGAGAACATGAACCACTAAAATGAAATCCATAGTTATACATGTTAATAAATTTTTAGGTCTATCGACTTATATAATCGTCCTTATACTTATGTTTATTATTAAACACTACTAATATTCATGTATTTTATTTATTTTCATAATTAATGGTGACATATGTTAATGGTTTATTTAGGTGCATTGAGAAGATCACGATTAATATGGAATTAATGAATAATGTGAGAAAATATTTTTCCCTTATATTCTTTAATAGATGTTGATATCACATTATATTTTATTTCCATGGTACTTATTTATTATGATTGTGAACATGGAGTTCCATAAGAAAGTTCTTGATTTAAAATTCAATGATAGTTTCTTCAAGAATCTACATTGATGACACCGGTGTGTATCCTATTATATTAGATATATTAGGATAAAGGGTTTACATTTCATAGTGTATAATCATATGAGATTGTATGTTGTTGGGATATAAACTTCTTTATCTATGGGTACGTTAATATGTAGCTAGATTCTAACCTGTAGCATTATACAAGTTCACCTAATTCAACTAAGAAAATGGCCTATATGGGAACATAATATGTGTATATAGAACCTCAGTTAAATTACTGTTGAATTTTACATACGGAATAAATATTATTCTCACATATTGATTATTAATTAATCATGTTCTAATTAATTATAATTTTTCAGTTACCAGTTATTTGATAGAATAATTTTGAGTTGAATATTTAACAATTATTTATTATTTATTTTTAGTGAATATAAATTTATTTATTCATTATCATGTGATTCAGTAATATTTATTTACTTAAATAAATACTCATTATTCAATATTAGATATATATTAAAGATGTTTTATGGACTAATTTTAATGGTCTACTGAGAAATAATATTTTAAATAATATTTTAATACATGTTCATTTATTAATTTTATAAATAATATTTTATTGTCTATTCTAGAACATGTCAAGTAAATAATTAAAATATTTTTATTAATTATACATTGGGTTTAATGGGGCTTAAGAAAATGATAATGAACTATTTGAAATTATTACTCTAACCCAATCTCTATTAAATATCGATTAATAGATTCTTAACCCTAATTATCATTAGGAATAATAAAATTCTAGAGATAATCCTTCAAATCCCTATAGAGATATTCTAAAATAATATTCTTATGAATGTAGAAATTAATCCTTATCCACCCTCTAAACTATAGAGAGTATAGTAATAATCTTCTTACCTAGATGTGATTTTCATGAGGTTTATTAATGAACAATTAAAGAATCTGAATCATTCAAAATAGCTCCAAAATATATCTATAGTGATGTTCATAGGTATGTGGTGAATTTTTGGATCACTTATAGTGGTATTTTACCATTTAATTCCCTCAGTCCAATAACTGTATATAAATATGTGGTCTAAAGAATAATCAACAAAGAAAAAATTCCAATAAAATGTAATTTTTTATCGAAATAAATTAAATTTAAATTATATGTGATGATTGTAACTTCTTGGTTTTAATGATTATTTTAATTAATATTTAAATTAATTTATCTAGTCATGATTTTAATTTTTATATATCTCTTATAAATCATTGATTTAGTGAAAAAATATATTTAGATTCTACCTAATAAATAAATTTTCATTTACTTAAACCTATAAGTGGTATTATAGTGGTCACATAATAATTTATAATAATTTATTTAATATTCAATAATTTATTCATTTATAGTTAGTTTTTCATTATATATTTAATAGTTTTTTAAATCATAATGTTGAGATCTTCCCTTTTTTTATTCACTCCAACTCATATAATCAATCTGAATTAGTTTTAAATAAACAACATACCATGAATATATTTGGAGGTGTGGATGTTTTTTTAGGGAGAAAATCAGTACACAGTATATAACCTGAAGGTATTTGTTTTGTACATGTGTTCACACCACTAAGATAATCATTGAAAAATTCGAGTTTTCATATAGTTATTATAATTCAGTGTTTATTAAATACATAAAGAAAGTTAATTGGCCCAAACTACACATGGTTGTCTAATGCTCACACCATGTAACATCCTTACAGGTCTTGTAGTAAATGATTCAATTACATTTCATGTATTTCTTTCATGATATCTATGACTCAAAATCACATAACAATTATGTCATAGAAAATAAAACTCATATAAATCCCATGTAACACATTAATTTCCACATTTTTACACACACTAAGTCCATAATAATGTTTTGTGGTTACATGAAAGAGATTCATACAGAGATAATATATCTGGAATGTATATGTCATGCATAATACTAGTTTTCAATGATTGTAAAATTAACTAATTATTCCATTTAAAATTATTAAACATGTGTTGGTCTTCCATTTACTGGTAGTGCACAACATATCATAGGTTATATATATATATAGAATTCTTAATAAATTTATGAATAATTTTTTAAACTGCATACTATATATAGTCATATAATGATGACTACTCCACATGCATTAAAATAAATGAATCATAACTAATATGTTCTTATGTTTTATTTTATGGAAGTACATTTCATGTAATTACGTGAAAATATATGTATGCTATATGTCGTATGAGTAGAAATTATACAACTATATTACACACCATGTTGCTTTGACTGGATCTTACCATGTTTTCTCAAGAACATAATTTTTACATAGTTAATTTCATATAATATAAATTTAAATAATTTTTTAAAATTATAATTTATTTGAGTCTAAAAGATAATTTATTGATGGGATTTAAGAAAATTGAATTAATTAATCAATAAATATAATGAATTTATTTGATTTTATTTCATCTAAATTCTGAATGACTAAAAATAACTACAATATATTAAATACAGAGTCATTGAATGTGTGTGGATAATAATGATATTAGATTGATCATTTCATGTGAGTAGTTTGTAATATTTTTTATTCAACTATTAAGGATACATTTATATTTCCCTCGATATAGAATAGTCGATATCCATGGGGGTCATCCTCAATGATGCGGTGTGTTTATTTCAATGAGTCTTATAAAATATGTTTCTGGTTTTATTTATTTTCAAAATATTAAAACAAAATATGGAACAATGATAAAATGATAAAATTTTAAAAAACTCAATAGAAACAATGATAGGAAACATAAATAAAATAAAATATTAAAAGAATGTAAGAAAAAAAAACAACTTCATATTAATCAACTCTTTAAAGCCTATCATAGATCTAAAAATATTAAACTACCAATACTCAGCCTCATACATTAAATTATTTATTTCTAAAACATTTTCATATCACTCTTAAAATAATGGTTAAACATATAAAATATATCCTCATATATAATAATTATTTCTTAACTAGGAAAATAATCTCTAGTTCAAATCAATTTGTCACAATATATCTTCTATGAAAATGTGATCAAAACTAGGTCAGAAAATAAAAAAAAACATATATTTAATTACTTTATTGAGTATTCATTAAAATAATAGGAATAAATATGGTATTTTAGTGTATTAAATTCCCTTATGAATGAGTGCATTCTCACATCTACTCATTTCACAATCATAACGTGAAACTATTAAATTAGAAATTAGTGATTAACTAAAATTTGATATCAAAGTAGTATCAAGCATCCCCTCCTGGGAAAATGTATATAAATTATCCATATATGGATAGAGATTCCAAATCATGAACCATGGAAGAAAATGTGACATTTCATATAAAATTATAAAATTGAAGTTAGAGGGATAAGAATAAAAGGTATTGGGATATTCAAAAAAATAATACACAATAAGGGGGCCCCCTTTTTAAGTACTTGTCCCATGATTTAAAACTATAAAAGGAAAACACTAAAACATTAATATAGAGACACTAGTCTCCATGTGGAATCCTTCATTGTATGTGATCATCCCCAAGTTAAACAATATTAAATTATTCCATATATTTCACTTCTTAAATTTTAATTTTTTCTATTCTTATACAAATTATATGAACATAAACATAATTATAAATATAATTGAGTCATTTGGAATCTCTTATTTATAAATTTTATAATACTCCACAACATATAAATTTAATTTCATTTTCTCTACTACATCATTTCAAATTTTTAATGTAAAATTTTTATACTTCAATCACCGTATGTTAATATAAAAAAATATATATTCAACAGTACCTCATGCATGATTATAGTCAATTACAAATACTATCCAGAAACTAAAATTTCTCACCATCTAATTAATAACTTATCCATCTGTAACCAACACCTTTCCTCTCTTGAGAACATGATTTATTTAAAATGATTCATCTCAATAAGACTTCAACCACCTTGGTTCATTCAACATCTCATTATCCTGAATCTTTCACCCATGGACTCTAACTATAGTGAATTATTAGGTCTTGAAATGTAACTCAGAGAAGAAAAAACAACCATATATGACCTCACAAACTACCATCAAGACAATACTCACATTTCCAGTACATAATAGAGAATTAGTTTTTGTAATTTATTGAGAACATTAGTTTTATCCTATCCTTGTCATGAAGTTGGAGTAGGGGTATCATATGGATCACATCAACAATTTTTTCTCAAAAAATAAAATGATCAAGGTCTAGGTATTCATCGATATGGACTCAAATACATCATAGAGTCACCTTTATGACATAATTCTTTCTTTAATAGATCCTAATATTGGTTTGTATTCCTTGATATGTCTATATCATCATTGGAATTTATAACCTATAATATGATTGAAAATGATCTTGTGAATATTTTCTTTACACTAATATGATCAATCCCTGTACTAAGTTTGTCAATTAAAAGATAAAAATCTTTGATCCATCTCATATTTTATTAAATATACCTTTGATTGAAGTCATTTCTTGTTGGATTTAATCTTTAGTAGAACTCCAATATCAGGGTGATGAAAAATCATCCATGTAGAAATCTGAACACCAAAACATAATGCAGTGGTAAACCATTGTTCTTACCAATAGTTATTTATCAATACATTAGCTAGGTCACCTTCAACATCTATTTCAATAAATTCTTTGTCTATATGAGAAGGTGTAAATCTTCTTTCTTCTTTATATAGACCTAGAACCCTCAGGTGGTGTGAGAGATCTCGAGATTCCTGTAAAATAATATGAGATCATCCTCAATTTAATTTGTTGATCCCTTTTTGTGATCTTAGGTTCTACTTCGTCATTAGTGAGTTTTTAATACTATCTAGATCAATCTCCCACATAATTCCATTTAGATATGTGGGACTCAATTTCATAATAGACCTTGAGTCAACATCATCAACCCAGGATTTAGCTATCTGAGTCAACTAGTAATTAATAAGTTTATATCTTCATTTGGCTATGTAAGTTTGGAATTAAAATATGTGAATGATTAAAAAAATTTCTACAAGAGGACCAATTGTGATTTTTCTACTTGTCCATGAATACTAACTATATATATAGCCTACTGAAGAAAAAACCTACTTAACCATTTAAAAATTCAATAAGAAAATATCCTAGATCTAAACCCATTATAAAATCACTAAATAAAAACATCAATGAATTTAATTAAAATTACATTTGTTAATTAATTAATAAAATAATTAAACATTTAAATAAAATAAAATTTTAGTCGATATTTTGTTAAAATAATAGAATATTAAAGAAAATAATTTTTCAAAAAACAATTAACTCATACATTAACTATGAAAAAAAATAAATGAAAAAAATTAACCATAATTAAATGATTATTTAATGATAGAAATTATAAAATTATTTTACAAAAAGAGATAAAAAGGTAAACCTTAATTAATTTATTTATTTATTAACTCAAAAAAATAATTTGATAAATATTGAACACATAGAACACACATATATATAATATTCAAAGAACCTAAATATTAGAAATAAAAATGAAATTAAAAATGAGTTTATTAAATAATTTAGTGAATGTAGAATTGGTTGATAAAATAATAAAACAAAATGTATTTTAAAAAAATCATCTATTTAAAAAATAAACTGTAAAATAACTTTAAAATAATAAATATCCATTAATTTACATATTTAGACATTAAAATAAAAAAAATAATACGAGAAACGAATTTTCAAAGACTAAATTTAAATTCCTCATCAGTTTCATTTAATGTCTTTATTATTTAACGTGTTTTTTATAATTTATTAAATTAAATTAATGTAAGATATTTTATCCCTCCTCCTTATGTAAGGACCTACATGGCGATTGTTTAGTTAATGAGAACCCCTAACTAATCCTTTGGTTCATTTTATGTGTTACTATGTAATTCTTATGTAATGGATGGATATAATAGGTGGTTGAAGGTGGTTAATGTTTGAATCTAAGAAGAAACAAATATAATAGATACATAAAATAATATGATGAAAGATAAAACTTGAACTTTTCATGGTTCTAGGAGTTTATTCCCATGTGTTATGTGTTATTTTATCATATTTTTTTTAAAAAAACCAATAGAATATATCATAATCACACTACATTATTTTTTTATAAAGTGGATGATTATTTTTTTATTATTGATTTATCACTACAACTTAATAAGTTAATTGACAAGAATGTGATATGGAATTAAAATAAATTCAATTAGTTGATGATTTTAACTATGACATGGTTAACCGCTTATGCAGAAAACCACTTAATATTAACAAAGATGTAATAAGATAAAATTATCAATTTATGTAAAAATAATTTTTTAAATAAAACATTCAATTATATAATCAATCCCTTGCATGAATAATAATAAATCCATATAAATAAGTGTTTTTATGAAAAAATCTAGTGTAATTACATTTACTAGGTAACTCTTTTGAGGGTGTCATGGAAACTTAATAAAATTTTTATTTATTTTAATGGATATAGTTTTTTCAATATTTTTTTAGGAAAGTGGTTATTAAATCCAAGTTATTGTTTTGTTTGTTTTGGGAGTATATTCAGTGGATCATGGAGTTTTATATTAATGCATTCGATAATTCATATCTCCCTAGAATCTTTTTAGAATCTTCATGGATAATTTTTGGTTTTTCAAAAAGAGTTTATATATCATTGGAACTATAATATCTATGAGATTGGTATTTAAAATCCCCTATTATGGTAAATATGGTTTTTATATAATAGTGGGATATCAATAAAATAAATTCTTCAGCTAATTATATAATCCATATAGTGTATTAAAAGTTTGATATTATTTAGTATAGAAATAAAAACCTATTTGAATTTGATTATATCACTGTGATCTATATTAGATAAGGATAACCTTGTCATAGTCTCAATTTTATAGTAATTATATTGGTGTTACGACATTATACTACTCCATGAGAGGAAAATATATATGTTAGAAACCTATTTTCTTAAAGCCCCTGGTAAAATTTATTATAAGGAAAAACTATCTCTCAACATGAATCATTTTTTTGATGTCCAATTATTCACACTATCATCAAGGTCTAGAGAAATTATAAAGAAACATGAGGATATAGAAGTGTATATAATCACATCACTCATTCATGATCATTATCAAAATAAGTTGATAAAAGAGAGATATGATATCTCAAATTCACTATTCACATGCAAGACTAGAGATTTGGCAACAACTGAGACTCATGAGGCCATGATGATTGGATTAATAGAGTTCTTAGACAACATTTGATTGAAGATCTATGGTGTGTTGAACTATGATATCATTTTTTCATCACTAACTAAAATATTCTCCACATTAATTATTAATTATAATATGAGAAATAGTATGTAGTATCTCTAAAAACACATTTCCATGATTTTTTAAGTTGAACAGGACATTAAACATGAATAATCTACATTCTGTATATTGAATAAATGGAAATTTTTTTAAAGGGATATAAGACTCACTCAATTTATTAGTCACATGAGGATCATCCTTCCAAGAATTGTAATCGGTTACGAATCTGAAAGGAAAAGTGAGAAGTAGTATATTTATGTGGTAATTTAGGAAAATGAAAGAAGAAATACCCCCAGCTAAAGAAGCATAAACAAGATTTAGTTGAATTCATTATTGAGTGTAGTATTTATAAATTTGTACATTGAATTTTAAATACATATTATTATGATCACATATATATTAAAATATAAGAATCATGTGTATTTAAAAATTTTACATCATGGGAGTAAAATATATGGACAACCAATAGAGTGATGATGAATATTATGTCCATTGGATACTTCTATCTTTATTTCTTAATGATTTTAATATTGATTTCAATGAAATTTTTTTATGATCCTAGTGTTACCAAGAGAAATATAGCTATTTCTATAGTTGAATGTAATTGATTTATTTTCAAAATTTCAAAATAATGAAATGAATTTTTATAATAATGTCCCTTTTTATGGTATGGAAGAAGTAAATAACGCCCTTTATGTATTAAAAATTGAAAAAGTATTAAAAATAAATGAAGAATCAAGAAAACATGACTCATTTCACACCTAGTTGAGAAATTTACTTCTTGTGCATATAAATAATAAGCATTTGGAAAATCATTATCAAGATCATTATTTAGAATTATTTGAGTTACGAACACTTAATAGATATGACAATTGTTTACAATGAAATATTTCCAAACCATAATTTAGAGGAGAAAATAAAAGATTGTATTGGTACACATTGATGTTTTAATTCCTTTTCCTGTAGAATATGGAGGTGGGTATTAGTTCTTTATTAATTTTTCTAATAAATTTAATATATTTGAATATGTATATTTAATAAGGTATACGTATAAATCCTTTTAGCAATATAATGAATTAAAGAATGATTTAGATAATAAACTTGGTAAGAAGATAACGTATATTTAATACGGTCGAGATGGTGGGCATCGTATCCAAGATTTCATGGGAATTCTATGGAAGTATATGATTATATCCCAACACACACCTCTTTATAATCCACAGTGGAATGGTATCCACAAAATTATAAAACAAACATTTCATTAAATTTTAAGGTCTATAACGAGTTATGTAAATATTCTATTACCCTTCGCATATTATGAATTAAAGACTACAATATATACACTAACCATGTTCCAAACATGCCACCAAATTGTATGCCATGTCAGTTATGGTTCGGGAAGGAACCCATGATGTCTAACATGCATGCTTGTAGATGTGAGGTTTTTTTAAGGTCATAACTAACATGAAAATAACACCAAAATGTAAAAAATATTTGGTTATAGTATATCCTAAAGAAAATAGTTAATATTACCTATAAACCCCTTTTGATAAAATAACTATAGTCGGATGAAATCCCATTATTCTAGAGAAAGAAAAACATCCCCAATAACTATAATGGTATAAATATTTACCTCAACGAGGTTAATGATCATTATAAGAAATAGTTGATATTGAGTATGATTTCATAGTTCCTCATGGAAGAGGTTCTTCATCATGGTGACTCATTATTGGTTGAAAATAATGATCTTATTTTTTATAAGGAGGTATTGATGAGCTCAGAATCAAAAAAATTTATAGAATCATTAAATCATTAGATATATTCCATTAATATATTGGATGTGTGTGTTCTAGATAATCGACATGATTATTTAAATCCCAATGGATACAAATAGAAATTTAATATAAAACTAGACATGAATGGTAATGTGAGTACCTGTATAGTATGTATAGATGCTAAAGGGTATAACAAAATAAATGAATTGACTATGATGAATATTTTATTAGGTCTCCATGTATAAATATATAAAAACATTATATTTGTAACAACATTACATGAATATGGTATTTGAGATATAGATGTTGAAGTAGATTTCCATAATATGAAATTTCGGGAATATGTCTATATGGGACTAGAAAGTTTTTTCTCCCTAGGTAATGTAAATAAATTATATAAGTCACAATGGATTAATGAAATCATCTAGGTTATGAAATATTCAGTTTTATGAACATATAAAAGAATTTGGTTTTATATAGAACAAATGTAATCCATGTGTTTTCAAGTGGCTCAGTGAGAGTTCATACATTTTCCTAGTATTATATATGAATATTACATATTTAAAATCAAAAATTAATCATGAAATCAGTTATGGACTGGTTAAACAAGTGACTCTCTATAAATGAAATATGTGAAGGAAACAACATTATCTGGATAAATATCATTGTTGATTGATCCAATAGGCTTGACTAACAAAACTGGAGTACATGAATTGACCAAATACCCATGATATTAAATATTAAACAATCTACTTGGGGATTAGTTTCACTATAACATGGTATTCACAATTCCTTGAAAAGGTGTTCACATACAGAATACAAAATAGAGTGGATAAGTATGATACCTTACAAAGAAGTGATATGTTTCCTCCTGTATGTTGTATTATATAGTTTTTATGTTCCATATGCATCAAGAATGTTTTATAGATAATATATGGATCTATGTGAGTAGTTTCGGATTACTATTAAGGGTTTACTTATGTTTCAACAGCATACTGGGGATATGTTCATAGTATATAGAGGATACGGGGAGCTTTTTTATCTGGGATACATAGAATCTTGTTTCTAAAAAACAGAATAGTATCAATTAGTATTTTGGATATGTCTTGAGTCACAATGGAGGATCAGTGAGATAGATTAATTTCAAGTTGTATGTTTTCCCTAATTTTATAGTGGGTTTTAGGTATATAATGGCTTCTTATGTAATGAAATAGATAGTGTGGATACCAAAATTATTCTAAGATATTTTTGTGATACCCAATAATAGATATGGTATCATATTATACTATGAAAATACTATAGCGGTGGATCTCATCAAAGAGATATAGTCGCATCAATAAACAAATAATACACATTGAAAGAATAACCTTTTTGAATATATTTCTAAAAGTATTGAGGTTTTAGTGAGAAGAGTTTCCATGAAATAAAATGTGTGATACATATTGACTAAAGACTTATCTACCTAGAAACATGAATATCATATGGGATCTTATAGACTGATGGTTAAGAGTAGTTATCTCATGTTAATGTGGGATTCTATTAATATTTTATCCATAGAAACAACACCAATGCACTTTATGACTGCCTATTTCATGAAATTTGAATATTTATAATGTTTTATAACATAATGATTATTCTTCTATGTGAAATTATATGTTATAAATTCCTAAGGGTACCTGTCACCCTAGAAGGTTATAACAGTTCCCCAATATGATGATAACCTGGAATTGTAATGATATTATACTTAAATATATGTTCTATGGTTTGATGATATTATATGGTGAGACATAAATGATATAGGATATCTAGGTTAGGGGGCTCATAAGAAAATGATAATTCTTGACAAAATTTTTTCCCTTATTAACATCATGTAGGGAGGATAAATGAACCTATTCAACCATTATAAAATACACATTTATACGTGTCATTGGATTTTCCAATCTAAAAATGTGTGTAATGTCACATAAACCATAATGTTATTTTAAATTCCTACCATGAGTCCTATTCATTGATTTATATTTTTAAGCTATGAATAAATATTTTGTTAAAAATTTTATTTTTTTTGGGTGTGTTACAACACATATGTAATTAATGAATAATTCAAGGAATTACTTTCCATTATGTTCAGTAGTGTTATTTTATATCTCAATCACTTTTATATGAATGTAACTATATTATCAAGTCCGTATAAAAATTTCTCTATTTTAAAGTTAATTTCATGAATGTAAAAGAACGATACATTAAGAATCATGGAATATAAAGCTGATGTGAAACCTTATAATTAAAGATATCATGAAAAAAGTGATTAAACTACATAGTGTTCATTCATAAGCGGTAATATTTCATTATTACATTTAATTATTATTATATGGGTTTCGTAGAATATATTTATATACTATCCTTGGATATTAAGAGATTTCATCAATTTCCACTGAGAAAAGTTCATATAGGATGACATTATAAGTGTATCCAAAAACTCAGTTAAATTCTAGTTGAATTTAATTTGTTGAATAAATCTATTCACTGGAATGGATGCACAATTATTCATGTTGTGATGGATCCAAAATATTCATTCATACATTATCTGAGAGAATATATTTTTTTAATAATGAATAAATACGTATTCTCTGTTTTTAGTGATTATAATTATTATTTATTTACCGATGGGTAATGCAATGATATTTATTTATTTAAATAAATATTCATTATTCCGGGTTTGATATTTTTTGTGGAGGTTTTCCATTTTGAGTTTAATGGTTTTGTGTGATGTAATATTTTTTTATATATGATTCAAGCACATTTTATGTAAATAAAAAGATTAATATTATTATTTATACCTTGGTCTCCCCAAAGATTAGGATAATGATAAATGGAAATGTGAATTTTTTATTCTGTAAACCTATTACTATTTTGTCATTATCAAAGCATTATCAACCCTAATAATCATTGTAAAGAACAAAATTATAGAGATTATTATATTAATCCATTAAGATATATTCTTCTCTAAATATCTCAATAATGGAGAGAAATACACCTTTTCAACACTTTGGACTCTATAAAGAATAAGAATAATCCATCTAACCTCAATTAAATTCTTATAAAAATCATAAAAATGATAAAATCATTAGAGCCCTTTGGGATAACATCCTAGGATTTCTATAGATACATTCAAAGGTTTATGGTACACATTTGGATCACCATTATAGGGATTATATCATTAAATCCTCTCAATTCAATGATTATATAACAAGAAATTTTCTACCAAACCATTAATGACGAATTAATTCCTACAAAATTTAGCTCATTATTTAGGTAAATTAGTTATAAATTATACGTGATGATATTTTCATCTTGGTTCCAATTTTTATGTCAATTAATTAATGAATATGTTTCAATGATAATGATGTACTTTTTTATGTTAGTATCATATTATATATTAATTATGATAAAAAACTGAGATGGATTCTACCCAATATGAAATTATATTCTTCCTAGAACATACAAGAAAATCCTTGAAAGGATAATGATACACTATATACTAGAATAATATCCATGTTTTACGTTATTTTCCACAATCACAACTCCTTGAAGTTTCATTTCTGTTCTATCATCGGCTCCTCAAACAGGAGAAATAAAAAAAATATAAGCTCATCTACTCCAAGATATCCCTTCTACATCCAACTATCACTAGTGAAAAAATACATTTAATTTATCTTTTTTTCTATTAATATATGGTAAAAAGTAAGTTTAATATGGATGATCTGAAAAAAAAAATTATTTTCAGATTGGTTTTTTTCTAAAGCTGATATTAATGGTTATTCTAAAAAATGATATATAATAATGTTTTGAAAGATTTATTAAAAAATACTGATGATGAATTTTGTATTAAAATATTTTTCAGGTTGTGTTTTAATAAAAATGATGAGGAAAAAAGATTTTGATATTGGTTTTAGGAAAGCATGATGTCAAAAGATCTACTTTCAAGGCATTTATTGTCTATTTTGTTTCCAAAAACTGATTGTGAATTTTTATAATTAGTATTAAAAAATTGAAAAATACATTATTCAAGAGATGTGAAGCTACAAAATTGGGTGTTAAAATAAGTTTATTTCACCGTATCCAAATAATATATTCACTACTAACACCATTATTATATATATCATTATTAGTTACTTTTTCATAATATGGGGGAAAACATAAGAAAAAGGTATGATCCGATATCAATAAGAGTAAACAAGGGAGATATCAACATAATATCGGAATAAGGGTATGATAACATAAAAATAACATTCTAAATTCATAACCTGTATATAAAAAATCATAATATTGAGTCATCGAATAAGACATGGAAATGTATAAGCTATGAATTAGAAAATAATCAAAGAACATGAGCTGTGAGAGCATTACAATGTTATAAGTCATGATTTTGTGGAATGCACATAAATATATAAAAACATTTTCTTATTTTACAAGAATCACTTCCATGACTATCCTAGTTTACTTATTTCACTCCCCAAACCTTTATATAAGTCATGTTTCACTCCCATGACTATTAAATTATACAATGTTGCTTACTTAACAGGGTTTACTTTCCATTCAAGTACTATTTTTATAGTGAGACATCAATCTACATCCATGGAATTGGAGGGATATATAATTATGGACCCACCAATAAAAAAATTAAAATAAATTTTTTTTACATAATATCATGAAAGAGCCAACATATTAAAACCCAAAAAAGGAAATGAATTTCAAAATAACTTCATCATTTCATTATAGTGTAACCTGTTAAAAATAAACAAGTTCTATAAACATCATTCCTTAATAAAAATAAACCACCAAGATAAATAAGAAGGATTTTATCCTCAGATTATATCCCTAGTAAATAATAATTGTAATTAAGGGTTTTTGTGTTTAATGAATTGAAATACCATTACAAGATATTTAAAAAAAATTTGAGGAAAATACTCTATCCACTTTGAAAATCACTTTTAAAAAAAATTAAAAAATATTGTGAAAATAGTATTCTTTCAAAATTTATTTAAAACATTAAATGGAAGATTTATAATATTGAGTGCTAATTATGGTGGGAGATTCTACTCATGTCATATAAGTAAATATAAAACATTTAATTTACATATTTATAAAATATAAAAAAGTACCTAATTTTGAAAAGAAAATATGAATCATTTTAATACAGTTTTTAAAAAATGAAAACATGGGTAAAATTGAATTTAAAATCTTAGGATAATTGTAAAAACATTATTAATAAATGTTTTTATAAAATATGTATACAGAATAAAAATGGTTTTTGACTAAAGATAAATAAATTACATTTTCTATAAATATATATTTTCTGTCTCATGAATAATTATGGTGAGGAAAATGAAAGGAAGAAACATATTATCCATAAAAATAGAGGAGAAAAATATTCATGGGATTATTGAGGGATAGACCATAATATTTCATCATCATAACATAACCCTAGAAAATCCTGATAAACAATGAGATTATAAAAAATCATATACCACATTGGAAGTTCATTAATGGGATGTTAAATGAATTAAATAACTATATATGGATATTTAAATATTTATATTTTTTATTATAAAAATCATAAATTAAATTTATGAGAATTATATATAGTATATAAAATAAAAAACCACTGAATATGGCATCTGTATCACAGAAATAATAGTGAGATGAAAACTTGTTACATCAGTTTCAACTTTCTTTTTACACATTAACACAACCTATATAATAAATATAGATTTATTATTAATATATTACAGATCCATAATAATATATATCATAACATATATGATTTACTTATCTCGTTTAATCACCCCATTAATTGATAACACATTATTAAAATCATTATTTTGGGTTATATATTATTTTCTTCAAGTATGTATTGGTTAATTAATATTTTTCATTGTACTTTTATCATGAATTAAATATCTATTTAAGAATCATTATGATATTAATATAATATATATTCATTATATAAATATTTCGAGTCATCCCTAAAAACTATAGATATAAAAAACATTACATCCTTCTTAGTGACGAAAGGTCATAGATATTCAAGAATGATATTTTTATTTTTTGAAAGATTGAATTTATAAAGATAAATAATAAATAAAAATTTAAAAATAGTTATAATATCATTAATATCGTATTTATTAACTAATAATATCTTTATTAACATCCATATAAAATGTAAATGAAAAAATAAATCACATTACTTCATAGTGGTGTTAGTCCACAAGTTTGCACAAGCGACATTATAATTTTCCAATAAATTGGAAGGTTATATGGTAGATATGATATTATAATTACATAAGTATAATTATTTCAAAAGTAACATAAATAATAATTTAATTAAAAATAATAATAAACTTCAAATTTTAAAGGGAGGAAATGAATTTCATCCTTATGCGGAGATGATATGTCATACGCATGCACGAGTGATAATTTCACTTCCCCTTTGATGGAAAGAGGGTGAATAAAGGTGGTTAAATAACTATAATAAAAATACAGTATATTTATTAAAAAATTATTATTTTAATAATAATATAATATATTTATAAGAATTAAATAAATAATTAAAAATAAAGTGATTGGTTAAGGCGATTACGTCTTCTTTGAAAGAATTACGTTTGATCTTCTCCTAAGGATATTCAGGTTGTTTTTTGGAAATAAAA
Organism: Viscum album; assembly: GCA_963277665.1. Lineage (NCBI taxonomy): Eukaryota > Viridiplantae > Streptophyta > Magnoliopsida > Santalales > Viscaceae > Viscum > Viscum album. Next base: position 967,214,368 of record OY728128.1, on the reverse strand, counting down.
ATGACTCTAATATTTGTAAGGGATTTTATAGTGTAATTTTAGTCTATGATTAATCTATAAGGCTCATAGTGCTATGATGAATAGAAATTAGAGGTTCCCTTCTATAATTGAGGGGAGGGTCACTCTTGGAAGTTTATAAAACTTTTAAATATAATAAATTAGTTATATAGAAAATTGATTTAGTGTGGAAATATATAGTCATATGAAATATTATGTGATTGAAATCCAATTAACTAGTGAAATTTTTACTGATTTTTGTGGTGTTTTAAACCTTATCATTTGGTTAACTCCATTGTTAACCTATTTTAACATTAACTCTGATAACGTCTACTTCACTCTTAGAGGGCCATAATTCAACATATATGGTGAAAATTTCCTCATACATGGGGAAGCGATGAACTATTTGACCATATATTATCCAACTTTTAAAATTTAATGATTTTTATGATGTCCAAATAATTTAATAAAATACTTCTTTGATATAATATCATTAATGTAAATTTTGACATTAATCATTTAATTTGACTTAAAGAATAAAAAGAAAACCTTTTTATTTGAATATAACCTTTTAAAAATCACTAATATGTTATATTCATCTTAAAAATCCAAGTAACAACACATGTAAATCTAATTAAAATATCATTAATATTTTTTAAATAATTTATTTTAGTTTCTACTAATTGAAAAAATAGTGTATTAACATTTCCAAAACATTTAAGGTAATTATTTAATCAATATAAAGAACCAATAAATTAGAATCAGGAAAATAATTACATTATTATAAAAATATAAATGTATATTTCTTTATAATTTTTTTTCCATATGTGGACACATAATAGATATTTAAAAGTAATAAACTGAATTTCTACAAAATTATTTTCATTAAATATTATATTAGACATTTTTTTTGTCAAGTTATCAATAAGGAAATAAATTTCTTCAATATGGTTATATGGGTCAAATTATCTTCATCGAACAAGGATTATGATGAAAAATTATGTCCTTATTACTTAGTTTTAACCAAGATTAACCGAATTTACCCTTTCCCGATGTGATAAATTTTACCATGGTACCTATTTATATTGGTGAAAAAATGAAAATATTTACCAAATTTGGTCCTCCAGATTCCAAATAGTAAATAAATATTTTATGATTCAATTAAAATATGTGGAATAAATTAATTTAACATAAAAATCAAATAATGTAATCCAAAAAAAATTTCTTTAGAAAAATTCTTATTGATGTATAAAAATTCATTTATTCAAAATTCAATAATAAAATTAATTCTTATTAACATAATTAGATTATAAATAATATAAAGGAATTAAATTTATTTTTTAACTATTTAAATACAAAATCGGTGTTTTAAATCCATTAAATAAATTACATTTTCCAATAAAACTTTTTATTTTTATTACTATTCCCCAAAAAAATAATATTTTCATAAAATTAAAAATAATTTAGTCTAAGTTAATTTTGAAATGTTGATTTCGAAATTTATTTTCATTTTCAAATATAAATTTTCAAAATTTTTCCAAAATTAGATATAGACTTTCTCTCAAAATGTAATAAAAAACATTTTGGGAAGAAATCTATTATTATATAAAACATAACCTTGATAAAATTGGATTGCTTACTTCATAAGAATTAGTCATTAAATTTTTATTGAGTTGGAACTTTATGTTTATTATAAAATGTTGTTATTTCTATTCATACTGATATATTAAATGGATAGGTTATAATATTCATCTTTTAATAATAATAATTTTTTTTTCTTTTATGATCATTGTTTATTGTCTTATTTTCTATTCAACATAATTTTATTATTTTAAAATCATAGGATGTCACATTCCCCCATAATAAATTTCATCATCACAATTTGAACTTGTTCTCAATAATCAATGGTTTGAAATTTGGAAATTCTTTTGTGGAAAACCCATATCATAAAAAGGGTTAACATAATTTCCTTTAAAAAATATGGAAGAGAAATATGATGTGCATCTAGAATAAAAAAACTAGGTTCTAAAATAGGATGACATTAGTGAGAAGAGAAAATATAAGCACGTAAGAAAAACATAATTTCGATATAAACATGTAGAGTGACGTAGAATTTTGATCACAAGAATGTGAAGGATCATGAGAATGTTATTGAACAATAAAACATAAATTGATGAGGAGTGAAATTTAAAAATAATTTATCAAAATTGAAGATAATAGAGTAACATTGGTCATTTAACGTCATTTTCTAGAGTTGAGTAATTCATTTACTATCTAAACTAATTACATAAGTAAATAAACTTACATTATAAGTAAATTTTAGGCTTTAATCATATCCAAACACAATTTAATATGTTTCTCCCAAAATACAAGTATTCTAGGTGATATTTTCATATATTAAACACTAAAATCAACTTCCAATGGACCAGAAAAATTTTAAGAAGATATTTCTTCTATATTTTTGTATTTATCAAAACAAAAAATGGTTAGCACAGCGTATGGTAATTCCAAAAATGAATAATGATTCCTATGAAGAAATGAATAATTAATCTTCAAAGTCTTAATTACATCTATAACATCAATATTAATGAATGTTTTAATCACAAATGATATAACATACCCATCATTTTATACTATCATTAATTTAATTTCATTCTTCCCAAATAATAATTCAATATCAATCACTTGTTAAACCTAAGGGTTATGTAAATGAAAACCAAATGAAACTTCTCCCAAAATATCATTAATCGTGAGGAAAAATAATTATATAATATTATAATCTAGTGAAAATAACCCAAATCTCATAAAGGGAATTTAAATACTCTCTTAAAAGTGAATCATTGACTTTACTATGAATATATATGTAAATACCATTTTTTAATCTATTTTTAGCCATAAACATTAACTATATCCCACTATCTTGTAAAACATAATTATAAAAACAATAGATTACCCCAAATGGTTACAAAAACATTAATAGAGTATTCTTTATAATACATAGTAAAAGTTTCAAATGAAAATAGAATACCACCACTTAAAACCTAAAAAGTGGTTTCTAAGCATTTGAACATATGACCATCCTTAGTTAAGCTCTAATTAAACCATGCAAGATTCCAAAAATTAAAACAATTCTTATTCCAGAAATGAAATCATATATCATTGATTATATTCTATAAATCATAATATGAAATAACCATAATCCAGGATGACCAAAATCAATTTATAGTAAAATTAATAACCAATTTCAATGTCATAATTAGTATCCCAAAATTTAAATTATCTCTTTATCCCAACTATAAATTATCATGTTTCGTTGTTATTTATACCATCAAACATAATTTTCAATTCCTTAACAAAAATCACCAAAAAATAATCCTTATATGTTTCAGGATTTTGATATAAGAAATAAAATATATGTAATACTTTAATTACAATACATAAACACTTAAATACTTTCACATTAAATATTGGCAAAGAATATGTCCTTTCATTGACTAGGAGATAATCTTTAGATTAAGAAATTAGCTCAAATAATGCTCATATTCTTTATAATTGTAAGATTGAACTATAAATGGTACTTAAGATGTAGTTTTTTTCCTTTATATGACTCTTCACTTTTCCTCCATAATTACATTAAACATTCCTTTAAATTTAATATATATAAAATAATTCCATTCCATTGAGGCATTCCCTTGGGAGATTCTTCCCACATTATCCATATGCAAGAAGATGGGCCTTTTTTCCTCTTTAGTATCCATGAAATTTCTTATTTTTTTCTTAGGTGTGTTAATAAACTCACCCAAGTAGTGGGTTTTAATTATATAATTAGATAAATGTTTAGTTGTAATCATAATGTTTCACATTCCAACACTTATTGGTAGAAGAGCCCGTAAGGGTTGCTGCTGGTTTAGGGTTTCCACATTGATGTGTTCCCTTCACCTACGATGGGGCACATTTCCTCCATTCACAGTGATTTCTAGGTGTCTTAACGGTGTGGTGGTCTCATTTTTTGTTGGATCTAGTGGTGTGATGTCCTTATGCGGTACTTTTCCTTTTCCTATGTTGAGATCGTGCTCAGATCTGGTGGCACAGGGCTCTTCCTACTAGGATGAGGTGTGATCTGCCATGGCATGGTCTTATTTGGCGAAGAGTCTCATCTTTGTGGTGGTGTGTTGTGGTGTGTTATTTTGCAGCAATATTTACAGGTAGTAGTGTGTTTCGGTTATGGCTCAGATCTGGTGTAATGGCAGGGTGCAAACTTCAGCGGTGATGTCTTCGGGTTGCAGTGACTCATCTGTGCCTCAGATAATGAATTATGGGGTGGTGTGCTTCACGATGAGGGTGGTATGTATTCCATGTCATTGGGTGGTCCCATATTTTGTGGAAAAAAGGTGGGACTTCCATTGCAAGGATTGTCTTCCAATATTCCACACCATGATCTATTCGAGTGTGGGCTTGGATGGTCGGAGTAGTCTCCATAAGTAGCTTCGATGGTGATGATAAGACTTGTTGTTCTCTGGGTATCAACATCGACGTGGATTCCTTGTTTTCAGCCCTCATGGGTTTCTCTCATTTCTGTGTTCTTGCTCATTTTGGCCTCTGGTGTGGGTTCCTCCTCGACCTTGATCTGATTGGATTCATGTCCAGAGTGGCACTTCTGGTCTAGATCGATGTATCCTCCCTCTTCCGTGATGCACTTATGGTGTGTTTGTTGGGTCTTCCAACCCTAGAAGGAATTGTCTTTAGATATCATATCTTGGAGAATTTGGATTCTTCGTGTTGTGGTCTACAACATCAATTTTTAAGGGAGCTTTGTGGTCATTACAGTGAGGTGGACTTCCTGTATTGGTTCAGGTTTTCAGGATTCCATCAGTGTTGTGTATTCTTTTCTGAAAAATGGTTTTGTTGTAATGGTATGTTGTAATGGTGATGTACCCGGACTTGAACACATAGAACATGCAACGGGGGAGGTTTCAGATGTGTCCATACATCTTTGCAGAGCTTTGTAGATTTGGATGTACGAGACAATATGTAATCAACCATCGGATCAATCCTATGATTTGACATAAGAAACATACTAGCCAAACAATCCTGAAATGGTGGAGAGCTTTTTCATGATAAAATACTGGGGAGGGTCATCTCCATGTGGTTAGTCTGATTTTACACTCTATGACCTTCAGGTCGTGTTATGTCTTACATTCGTGATGTCTATTTGGCTTTCCTCTTTCTTAACTAAAATGGGTTTTAATTATTGTAAAAATTTGAAGGCCTTCAGGCTACGAGATGGAAAAAATATTCCAACACCAATTCCATTTGGTTTCTCATTAGAATGGTCATTCAATTTCCAGTAATAATTAAAATTAATTCTCCTAGTACTATCTATTAAAAAAAGAAAGAAGTATTGTGTGATTAAAAAATGTCATTTTGGAGATGTTGAGTAAAAATAATTATTTTTTTACTTCTCTATTCCTTTTGTTTTGTAATTCACAAACTCTATCTTAAATACCTAACATATTCCTCTTTTATAATAAAAATAGTTTATTTATAAAATCATATATCATTTTATCATAATTTAATTAAGAATTATTATTTCATATTTTATCAATATGATTTTTTCATAATCAATATGAAAATAATTGTAATCATGCTTTTTACAGAATTATTATTTTCTTGATTATGGAAATGAGCCTGGATATGATTTTTATCATTCACACCGAATACTATTTTATGGTACACACTATCTAGCGTTTTGTATTGATAACAGATTTCATAAAAATAAAAATCATACATAAACTAGTTACGATAATCATGAGACCCTTTTTATTTAGTTTTCCATATCCATAAAATTGTATCGTAATGAAAGGAAGACCACTAAAAAATGATGTCATGTATTCTATTTTAATATTAATTTAAAATGATGTAATTGTTTCAGTTATAAGATCACCATTGTAGTGCCAGGTATCCATGTACCTCTCAGATTACCATAGAAAATTCGATCGTTAAAGACCAAGATGCTCCTTGGGAAAAACATTTATAAATACCGGATCATTTATACAATCTCGAGTAGATAGTTGTTGCTTCTGAATTTTGACACTTTGGGAGAGATCATTTAACACCCGAGACTTTTATGTGAAATATTATGTTTTTATAAATCATTAAAGGAATATTTCACTACACACAACACTATCTTGGCTTACTTTACACGCAATCGCGGTCTTCCTCAATAGCTTGCGTCGTACGCAATACCGAGTTTCACTAAACAATGATATGCTATTAAAATATTATTAAAACTAGCCATTATGAATAATAATAACCACTTTTTGAAATTTTATAAATTTTATTTTTCAAAATGGACTTCATTTTTGGATTCGGAATATCAAAATTATCCTATGGTGAAATTTTGGTATTTTTCTGAAAACATAAAATTTTTAATGAATACTGAAACCACTAACTGGTAGTTAAAAAAACTGAATTTTTCATAAAACTTAATTTTACCACTTCTGTGAGTGGAATTTCAAAAATCCAAGAGACACGGTTGATTTCAGTAAGTAAAATGTGGTTCAATGAGATGAAAATAATTTTTGGTGAATAGTACCTTTTTACTTTTTTTACCATGGTTAAAAGTAAATAGGGTAATTAAGGGTAAAAATGATATTATTATTACCCTACCACATGTCCTAATTCTACTGGAAAAGTGTAATTAGACCAAAAACAACCATAGAAATAAAATATGACCATTTAGTCCCACTTGGATTAGATTAGGACATTTATTATTAATTTATTTAAAGAAGGGTTAAAATAGTTAAAATAACAGTTTAATAAGAAAATAATTTTTAATATAGGGTTATACATAAGATAAAATCGACTATAAATATTCATTAGAAATCTAAAACAAATTCTCAAATAATGGTATTTTATTTGTAATTTTTAGACATTAAATAATTTAATTTATGTATGACACAATGATGATGCTGTAATTATCTTATTAATGAAATATTGACATAATTGATGTTATAAATACCCAAAGAAATGTAATATGAGACTTTTTATGAATTCCAATAATTTTATATGTTAATATTACATGTTAGTATTGATTCAATTAACTTTGTTTGAACTAATAATTCTGTTATGAGTTTCACAAAAATCAATTACTAAATATGTCAAAATTGACATAAAATAGTTTTTAAAACAAATATTATATTAGTAATTGTTATTTTATTCCTACAAATCTAAGGTTCGGCCAAATAACTTAGATAAGGTTATATATATTAATAATAAACAACTTCGGGTTCGTTTGGCTACTTATAGTAAGTTTATTAACCTTATAGTATAAGAACACAAGAAGACACGGTAAAAGTAAAATTATATAACTTAAAGTTAAATCTAAATGATAAGGTTAAAATAGGAACCTAAACCTGTCTAAATTATATTGGATGAGATTCTTTCGACCCATCCCCACCTTAGCTTTGTAGTAAATCAATTTGGAGAAATTTAAAACCGAATTTGACTTTATAATAAAATAATACTTTTAGTTATTCCAAAGGTACCCCTCTCCTCCCGTATAAAAGGGCACCTCCTCCCCCTCTTCCTCACACTACATTGAGCCTTCAAGCTCGGCCAACCCCTGACAATTTCTTCTCTCCACTTCCCTAGAAACATCCTAGAGGTTCTGGTCTTCTTCAAATCCCTATTTTAGTACCCTAAAAGGAGGTCTCAATGAAGCACTTCAAAGAAGAGGTAATGCCCATTACCGATTCTTTCATCTTTATTTCTTCTTCCACTTATTCTTCTTTAGTTGTTTCATTATGAAGTAATAAAATCAGTATCACTAATATACTGATATGTTATTATAAGTATGAAACAACCCTATTTCACAATCTATCCATCCTACGGAAAAAGAAATCACCGCACGTGCGTATGTACGGAATACCGTCTCCACGCCGTAGTGTAATCTATTTTCCACCACCACCTTACTTGGATGGGTATAATGGTGTAAATAATGACTATATATGACTATTATAAAGTGATATTTATTCTTAAATAGTATACATACACTACAATACAATTACATGATCATAGGAACGATATCATCACTCGTGTGTACGTACAGAATACCGTCTCCACGATGTGATGCGACTCATTCTACATGATCTTCATTGCATAATGATTATATAAATGAATTGAATGAATGAATATGATATATATTACACTAATAACATTATTGAAATGAGGTATCTATAACCTAAAGAGAAGAATAAGACTTTATTCGACAAAACACGCATAAGAACAAAAAGTAATAAACACACGAATAACAAGTAATAATGAAATATTACTAATAAGAAGCTATGAATATGAACATATATGATATAATAACAATAAGTATGATTCTCTAATAATTCAATAAGATTATTTATATCATTATACAGGAGGTTCGGACACTTACGAAGCAAATCGGACCTAAGGTAAGGGAAAATATCACAATCTCATTTTATCCGAGATTGTTTATACTTTGGTATTTACTGGGGTGTATTTTATCATCCACATCCATGATTACTCAATATGTAATATTGATTACATCCACCTAAAATTGTTTAAATCCAATTTTACCCTTCGGTGAGTTTTTAGTAAAAGATGTAAAAGGAATATTTTGTCGTTTTCCGTACGAGGTACTTTTTGACTTTTCCGACAAAAGTACGGGAAGAAAGTTTTTTTTAACTTATACGACATGAATGGATTTTTAAAACATTATTTCCAAGAATATTCCATTAAAAGTTTTCAAGCTTATTTTTAATCAACATCTTTTAGATTAAAATTGTATGACATGTTAAGAAAGGAAAAATGTTTTTGAAGTAGAAAGGATATTTTCCTCAAGAATGGAGTTCAAGTGTTTTATCAAAATTATTTTCCATCTAAGATAATATAGGGTTCTGTTTATTATTAAATTGATATGATTATGTTGTTATGGATATATTTTAATGAATTCCTTTATCTTATATGAATTGTTTTATGATGTCATGATGTTCAAGATTCCCATTTTTATTACATGTGTTATGCAATGATGTATGATTTATGATTTTGTGGAACACATAAGAATGGTATCATTATGACATGGGTGGGACCTATATCTCCCTCTAATTCATTGGGTAAATATTTTATATCTCATGAGATAGACATGGCTGGAACGGCATGTTAAACTGGTTCAGTGAAACAGGACTGAAACGAGGAATGAACTCGGTTCAGAAATGGACTTTGTCCACTAAGATAGTCTTGGAAATGAGTCTTGACTAATAAGAAATGATTCTCTATGATTATGTGTGTATTCAAAAAAGTTTCATGTTTTAAGTTATGATTATTGGGATTACATTTCACTACTATGATTTATCCCATGTTATGAAATTACGATCTCTTTTGCAAGTTAAGATTTCAGAAAGTTATGTTCTTAAGTATATGATGTGATTGATATTTCTTTTGTTTACCCTTACTGATCATTTGAGCTCACCCTTTTATATGTTCTATTTCCCCAGGTCCGGAAGAAGGTTATTAAGTAGGATATTCCAAAAAGAAACTCTATATATGATGAAATAAGTGGGAGGCAAAGTTGATGCTTTATGAACCAGTTGTTTATGTTTCCCAGTTTCTAAAGACTCTATACCTATACGGTCCTTTCCTAGTTTTGTTATATGTTGTAATAAGTGTGCTTCAATTTTTGAAGTACTAACAATGTATGTAAAGTATGGGTCGTTATAGTTGGTATTAGAGGAAAGGTATAGTCAACCATTGAAAACTAGGATGTGAAAGCCTTAGTAAGAACACTAAGGATAAGTCTAAGCATAGAACACAATCTTAGTGTTTTATAAATGGCCATGAATGACCTAGGATAAAACCTTAAGTGTGAAATTTTATTCTTGATTATGTGGTTTTCCTATTAAAATTAGTGTTTCTCACACTATTCTTCTTGGTTTTAGTCAATGGCTGGAACCCGAAGGAACCGTGTTAATGAGGAATGCGACGGGCAATGCAATGATTGTACCCCTGAGAAACCAAAAGTTATGGGAGCTGGAATAAAAAATCGTGTATCCATGCTCACACAACTTTCTCAAGATATGAATCATGCAGGACTTCCAAATGAGCAAAGGAAGGAGAAACATTCTGTTAAATCCTTCATGAGACAGCGTCCACCTTTATTCAGCAGGTCTACCGATCCATTAGTTGCTGAACAATGGATTAGTACTACTGAAATTATATTTTCAGTTCTTCAATGTTCTAAGCATGATAAATTCATCTTAGCAGTGTATTGTTTGGAAGGTGATGCTGATCAATGGTGGAATCTTATTAAGAATACAAGTCAAAGGGATGAAATTGAGTTCATGGAATGGGACGAGTTCAAGAACTTATTTTTCAATAAGTACTTCCCTCGTATTCTCCGAACAAAGATGGAGAAATAATTTCTTGAATTGAAGCAAAAGGATGATGAATCTTTTGGTACCTATGAAGAAAATTTTACAAGACTTGCAAGGTACGATTCTGGTATTATTATCCAACATGAGAGTAAGATCGATCGATTCATTAGTGGCTTAAAATCAAGTCTTTGAAGGGCGTTAGCCATAAGGGACTTTAATAGCTACGAGGAAATCGTTCGATGTGCTCTCAAAGTCGATATGGAGATTGGAGTAACCCATCAGTCATATGGGTTTGATAAGAAGAGGAAAATGGAATTCAAAGGAAAATCTAAAGAGCACACTGAAAAGAAGATGAGCTTTCCCTTATGCTCAAAGTGTGGAAAGAAACATGGAGGGACTTGTATTAAAGGGACAAGTAAATGTTTCAAATGTGGAAAGGAAGGTCATCGGGCATTTGAATGCCGGAATGATGGGAAGAAGATGTCTAATGATACAAACAAATGAAGGGATACACAGAATGAACCCACTACACTTCAATGATTCAATGGCAAGGAGATGGGGCATTATGCCAATCAATGCCCAGATCCAAGGGTTGATGATGATGGTTGATGTCAACAAACTCTTAAGGCTAAAGATAAAGGAAAGTCACATGCAATTTCTATCAGCGATGTGGAGTACGATAACGATGTGGTGAAAGGTACACTTACCATCCACTCTAAAGTAGCAAATGTTTTATTTGATTCTGGATCCACCCACTCTTTTATTTATGAAGAATTTTCTAAGGATATCACTGTATTACCTCAACAATTAGATATTGAGTTAGATGTGACAACCCCTAATGGCACAACAGTCGCCTCAAAAGTTTATAATTCTTCTCTGATTGAAGTTTGTGGGAATGTGCTTCCTGCAAATCTTGTGATCCTTCCTATAGTGGAATTTGATGTGATTCTTGGCATGGATTGGCTTTCATTATATGGATCTCATATCAATTTCCAAAGAAGGGAAGTCACATTTCATATTCCTGATCAATCTATGATCATCTATCAATGCAAGGATGAACATAACCTTCTAGTGGAAATTCCTTCCATCTTGTGGGTCTTGATTCCACTAAATAAAGGTTATTTATCTCAAATGGTTGGTGAGAAACCCATGATTAAGAATATTCCCATTGTACGGGAGTTTGATGATGTCTTTCCGGAGGAATTACCAGGTCTTCCACCAAATCGTGAAGTTGAGTTTTCAATAGAACTCGTACCGAGAGCTTTGCCTATTTCAAATACACCTTATAGAATGGCCCCAATTGAGTTGCAGGAATTGAAGAAGCAACTCCAAGAGAATCATGATAAGGGTTTCATACGCCCTAGTGCGTCACCTTGGGGAGCACCTGTTCTATTTGTTAAGAAGAAAGATGGATCAATGAGACTCTCCATTGACTATCGAGAACATAACAAGATCACTATCAAGAACAAATATCCTCTCCCACACATTGATGACTTATTTGACCAACTACGAGGAGCTCAATACTTTTCCAAGATTGATCTTCATTCAGGGTATCATCAATGAAGGGTCAAAAGGGAGGATATACCAAAGACGTCTTTCCATACAAGGTATGGACACTATGAATTTATAGTGATGTCGTTTGGTCTTACTAATGCCCCTGATATCTTCATAGATCTGATGAATAGAGTCATTAGAGACTATCTTGATCAGTTTGTGGTAGTACTTATAGATGATATTCTGGTATATTCAGAGAGCAAGGAAGAACATGAAGATCACTTGAGAATTATATTGAAGACCCTAAGAAAGGAGAACCTTTATGCCAAATTTACCAAGTGTGAATTTTGGCTTCAAAAAGTTTCATTTTTGGGTCACATAATCTCAAAATAGGGGATATCTGTGGATCAAGAAAAAGAAAAGGTTATCGAAAGATGGTCGAGACCAACAACAGTTACTGAGATCCAAAGTTTTCTTGGTTTGGCAGGATATTATCGGCGTTTTGTGAAATATTTTTCACGATTATCTAATCCACTCACCAAGTTGACTCGAAAAGGAGTTATTTTTGTCTGGACGGAGGAATGTGAAGGGAATTTCAAGGAGTTTAAAAGAAGGTTATCCAGTGCACCTGTGCTTACACTGCCTTGTAGTGGAGAAAGGTTTTTGATCTAGAGTGATGCATCCAAGAAGGGATTGGGGTGTGTTCTTATGCAAAATGATATGGTGATAGCTTATGCCTCACGACAGTTGAAAATCCATGAGAAAAATTACCCAACTCATTATTTGGAGTTAGTTGCGGTAATCTTTGCATTAAAGATTTGGAGGCATTATCTTTATGGTGAAAGGTGTGATATTTATACTGATCATAAAAGTTTAAAGTATATTTTCACATAAAAGGAGCTGAATATGCGCCAAAGAAGATGGTTGGAGATGATTAAGGATTATGACTGCTCAATCCATTACCACCTTGGGAAAGCAAACAAGGTGGCAGATGCATTAAGTCGACAAGACCATGCCAGTTTATCCATGATGAGGATCACAGAAGATCCAGTATTTATGGATTTACAAAGGCTGGATCTTGGAATTATAATGGAAGGGGAAAAATCTTATCTTTCTCAAATGAATGTTCAACCATATATACATGTGAAGATTAAAGAGGCACAGAAAGAAGATGTCGAGTTACAAAAGAAGGTGAGAAATGTTTCTAAATTCAACCTTGATTGTGATGGGGTAATAAAGTTCAGGAATCGGGTTTGTGTTCCTCCCATCCCGGAATTAAAGAAGGAGCTGCTGGATGAGGCTCATAGTTCTTCATTCTCTATTCATCTTGGAAGCACGAAGATGTATAGGGACCTAAAAGAGTACTTCTGGTGGGATGACATGAAAAGAGATGTTGCTAAATATGTCTCTCGATGCTTGGTTTGTCAGCAAGTTAAAGCTGAGAGACAGAAGACTAAGGGGATGTTACAACCATTACCCATACCCGAATGGAAATGGGAAAACATCACTATGGACTTTGTCACAAGACTTCCTAAAACATCCAAAGGCAATAATGCTATCTGGGTCATAGTTGATCATATTACAAAGTCTGCACACTTCATCGCTATTAGAGATGATTTCTCTCTGGATCAGCTTTCCATGATATATGTGAAGGAAGTGGTGAGATTGCATGGAGTACCACTTTCTATTATATCTGATCGGGATCCGAGGTTTACCTCAAAGTTCTGGCGAAGTCTTCAGCATACTCTGGATACAGAGTTGAGTTTCAGCACTGCTTATCATCCTCAAACAGACGGTCAGTCTGAGAGAACAATTCAAAATCTAGAAGATATGTTGAGAGCTTGCTCTATGGATTTGAAATGTGGTTGGGATCAACACCTACCTTTGGTGGAATTTTCCTATAATAATATCTTTCACTCCAATATTCAGATGGCTCCTTATGAATCTCTCTATGGAATGAAATTCAGGACTCCAACTTGCTGGGATGAAGTTGGGGAAAGAAATCTATTAGGGCCTGATCTCATTGATGAAATGGCAGAAAAGGTCATATCTATTCAACAACACATAAGAGCAGATCAGAGTCGACAGAAAAGTTATGCCGACAACCGATGAAAAGACCTAGAGTTTGAAGTGGGTGATAAAGTATTCTTACGAATATCTCCTTGGAAGAGGGTCATGAGATTTGGAAAGAAGGGGAAGTTGAGCCCTAGATATATCGGTCCTTTCGAAATACTAGATCGTGTTGGGAAGGTAGCTTACCGATTGGCGCTTCCACCGAATCTCTCTCAAGTTCACAATGTGTTCCATGTATCTCTCTTGAGAAAGTACATACCTGATCCTTCACATGTACTTAGCTCAGAAGTTGTACCGCTGGAGAAAGATCTTTCTTATGAATAACAGCCGATAGAGATTCTAGATCTTAGAGAAAAAGTCCTACAAAACAAGTCCACTCGATCGGTGAAATTTTTATGGAGGAACCACTAATTAGAAGAAGCTACATGAGAGCTTTAGGATATGATGAGGGAGAGGTATCCTCATCTATTTGTTAAAAAGTGAGGAATTTCGAGGGAAAAAATCATTTTAAGGGGGGTAGAATGTAACTCCCGAGACTTTTATGTGAAATATTTTGTTTTTATAAATCATCAAAGGAATCTTTCACTACACACAACACTAGCTTGGGTTTCTTTACACGGAACCACGACCTTCCTCGATAGCTTGCGTCGTACGCAATACCGAGTTTCACTAAACAATGATATGCGATTAAAATATTATTAAAACTAGCCGTTATGAATAGTAATAACCACTTTTTGAAATTTTATAAATTTTATTTTTCAAAATGGACTTCATTTTTGGATTCGGAATATCGAAATTAGCCTAGGGTAAAATTTTGGTATTTTTCTGAAAACTTTCAATTTTTAATGAATAGTGAAACCACTAAGTGGAGTTAAAAAAAACTGAATTTTTCATAAAACATAATTTTACCACTTCTGTGAGTAGAATTTCGAAAATCCGAGAGACACGGTTGATGTCAGTAAGTAAAATGTGGTTCAATGAGATGAAAATAATTTTTGGTGAATAGTATCTTTTTACTTTTTTTTACCACGGTTAAAAGTAAATAGGGTAATTAAGGGTAAAAATGATATTATTATTACCCTAACACATGTCCTAATTCTATTTTACAAGTGTAATTCGACCAAAAACAACCTTAGGAATAAAATATGACCATTTAGGCCCACTTGGATTAGATTAGGACATTTATTATTAATTTATTTAAAGAAGAGTTAAAATAATTAAAATAAAAGTTTAATAAGAAAATCATTTTTAATATATGGTTATACATAAGATAAAATATACTATAAATATTCATTATAAAGATAAAAATTTTTCCTACATAATGATATTTTATTTGTAATTTTTAGACGTTATATAAATTAGTGTATTTATGACACAAATATGATTCAGTAATTATCTTATTAATGAAATATTTACATAATTGATGTTATAAATACCCAAATAAATGTAATTTGAGACTTTTTATGAATTACAATAATTTTTTAGGTTAATATTACATGTTATTATTGATTTAATTAACTTTTTTAGAACTAATAATTCTGTTATGAGTTTCAAAAAAATCAATTACTCATGCGTACGTACGGAATATCGTCTCCACGCCATGGTGTAATCTATTTTCCACCACCACCATAATTGGATGGGTATAATGGTGTAAATAATGACTATATAAGACTATTATAAAGTAATATTGATTCTGAAATAGTTTACATACACTCCAATACAATTCGACGATCATAGGAACGATATCATCACTCGTGCGTACGTATGGAATACCGTCTCCACGATGTGATGTGAATCGTTCTACATGATCTTCATTGCATAATGATTATATAAATGAATTGAATGAATTAATATTATATATATTACACTAATACCATTCTGGAAATGAGGTATTTATAACCTAAAGAGAATAATAAGAGTTTATTCGACAAAACACGCATAAGAACAAAAAGTAATAAACACCCGAATAACAAGTAGTAATGAAATATTACTAAAAAGAAGCTAAGAATATGACCATATATGATATCATAACAATAATTATGATTCTGGAATAAGTCAATAACATTATTTAAATCATTATACAGGAGGTTCGGACACTTACGAAGCAAATCAGACCTAAGGTAAGGGAAAATATCACAATCTCGTTTTATCAGAGATTGTTTATACTTTTATATTTACTGGGGTGTATTTTATCATCCACATCCATGATTCCTAAAAATGTAATATTTATTCCATCCACCTAAAATTGTTTAAATCTAATTTTACCCTTCGGTGAGTTTTTAGTAAAAGATGTAAAAGGAATATTTTGTCGTTTTCCATACGAGGTGCTTTTTGACTTTTCCGACAAAAGTACGGGAAGAATTTTTTTTTTAACTTATACGGCATGAATGGATTTTTAAAACATTATTTCCAAGAATATTCCATTAAAAGCTTTCAAGCTTGTTTTTAATGAACTTATTTTAGATTAAAATTGTATGACATGTTAAGAAAGGAAAAATGTTTTTGAAGTAGAAAGGATATTTTCCTCAAGAATGGAGTTCAAGTGTTTTATCAAAATTATTTTCCATCTAAGATAATATAGGGTTCTTTTTATTATTAAATTGATATGATTATGTTGTGATGGATATATTTTTATGAATTCCTTTATCTTATATGAATTATTTTATGATGTTATGATGTTTAAGATTCCCATTTTTATTACGTGGGTTATGCAATGATGTGTGATTTATGATTTTGTGGCACACATAAGAATGGTATCATTATGAGATGGGTGGGACATATATCTCCCTCCAATTCATTGGTTAAAGATTTTATATCTCATGAGATAGACATGGCTGGAACGGCAGGTTAAACCGGTTCAGTGAAATAAGACTGAAAAAAGGAATGAACTCGGTTCAAAAATGGACTTTGTACACTAAGATAGTCTTGAAAATGAGTCTTGACTAATAAGAAATGATTCTCTATGATTATGTGTGTATGCCACAAAGTTTTATGATTTATGTTATTATTATTGGGATTACATTTCACTACTATGATTTATCCCATGTTATGAAATTACAATCTCTTTTGCAGGTTAAGATTTCCAAAAGTTATGTTCTTAAGTATATGATGTGATTAATATTTATTTTGTTTAACCTTACTAAGAATTTGAGCTCACCCTTTTATATGTTTTATTTCCACAGGTCAGAAAGAAGGTTATTAAGTAGGATATGCCAAAATGGGACTCTAGATATGATGAAATAAGTGGAAGGCAAAGTTGATGTTTTATGAACCAGTTGTTTATGTTTCCCAGTTTCTAAAGACACTATACCTATACGGTCCTTTCCTGGTTTTGTTATATGTTGTAATAAGTGTGCTTTAATTTTTGAAGTACTAACAATGTATGTAAAGTATGGGTCATTATAGTTGGTATCAGAGGAAAGGTATAGTCATCCTTTGGAAACTAGGATGTGAAAGCCTTAGTAAGAACCCTAAGGATAAGTCTAAGCATAGAAATCAATCATAGTGTTTTAGAAATGGCCATGAATAACCTAGGATAAGACCTTAAGTGTGTAATTTTATTCTTGATTATGTGGTTTTCCTATTATAATTAGTGTTTCTCACACTATTATTCTTGGTTTTAGTCAATGGCTGGAACCCGAAGGAACCGTGTTAATGCGGAATGCAACAGGAAATGCAATGATTGTCCCTTTGAGCAACCAAACATTATGGGAGCTGGAATGAAAAATCTTATAGCCATGCTCACACAACATTCTCAAGCTATGAATCATGCAGGACTTCCGAACGAGCAAAGGAAGGAGAAACATTCTGTTGAATCCTTCATGAGACAGCGTCCACCTTCATTCAGCGGGTCTACTAATCCATTATTTTCTGAAAAATGGATTAGTACTACTGAAAAGATATTTTCAGTTCTTCAATGTTCTGAGCATGATAAAGTCATATTATCAGTGTATCGTTTGGAAGGTGATGCAGATCAATGGTGGAATCTTATTAAGAATACGAGGCAAAGGGATGAAATTGAGTCCATGGAATGAGACGAGTTCAAGAAATTATTTTTGAATAAGTACTTCCCTCGTATTCTCCGAACAAAGATGGAGAAAGAGTTTCTTGAATTGAAGCAAAAGGATGATGAATCTGTTGGTACCTATGAAACAAATTTTACAAGACTTGCAAGGTACGCTTCTGGCATTATTATCCAACCTGAGAGTAAGATCGATCGATTCTTTAGTGGCTTAAAATCAAGTCTTTGAAGGGTGTTAGCCATAAGGGACTTTAATAGCTACGAGGAAATCGTTCGATGTGCTCTCAAAGTCGAGATGGAGATTGGAGTAAGCCATCAGTCATATGGGTTTGATAAGAAGAGGAAAATGGAATTCAAAGGAAAATCTAAAGATCAGACTGAAAAGAAGATGAGATTTCCCTTATGCTCAAAGTGTGGAAAGAAACATGGAGGGAGTTGTCTTAAAGGGACAAGTAAATGTTTCAAATGTGTAAAGGAAGGTCATCGGGAAATTGAATGCCGGAATGATGGGAAGAAGATGTCCAATGATGCAAACAAAGTAAGGGATACACTGAATGAACCCACTACACTTAAATGTTTCAAGGGCAAGGAGATGGGGCATTATTCCAATCAATGCCCAAATCCAAGGGTTGATGATGATGGTTGACATCAATAAACTCTTAAGTCTAAAGATAAAGGAAAGTCACATGCAATTTCTATCAGCGATGTGAAGTATGATAACGATGTGGTGAAAGGTACACTTACCATCCACTCTAAAGTAGAAAATGTTTTATTTGATTCTGGATCCACCCACTCTTTTATTTCTGAAGGATTTTCTAAGGATATCACCGTATTACCTCAACAATTAGATATTGAGTTAGATGTGACAACCCCTAATGGCACAACAGTCGCATCAAAAGTTTATAATTCTTCTCTGATCGAAGTTTGTGGGAAAGTGCTTCCTGCAAATCTTGTGATCCTTCCTATAGTGGAATTTGATGTGATTCTTGTCATGGATTGGCTTTCTTTATATGGAGCTCATATCAATTTCCAATGAAGGGAAGACACATTTCATATTCCAGATCAATCTATGATCATCTATCAATTCAAGGATGAACATAACCTTCCAGTGGAAATTCCTTCCATCTTATGGGTCTTCATTCCACTAAATGAAGGTTATTTATCTCAAATGGTTGGTGAGAAACTCACGATTAAGAATATGCCCATTTTACAGGAGTTTGATGATGTCTTTCCGGAGGAATTACCAGGTCTTCCACCAAATCGGGAAGTTGAGTTTTCAATAGAACTCGTACCGGGTGTGTTGCCTATTTCAAAGACACCTTATAGAATGGCCCCAATTGAGTTGCAGGAATTGAAGAAGCAACTCCAAGAGAATCTTAATAAGGGGTTCATACGCCCTAGTGCGTCACCTTGGGGAGCACCTGTTCTGTTTGTTAAGAAGAAAGATGGATCAATGAGACTCTGCATTGATTATCGAGAACTTAACAAGATCACTATCAAGAACAAATATCCTCTCCCACGCATTGATGACTTATTTGACCAACTACGAGGATCTCAAAACTTTTCCAAGATTGATCTTCATTCAGGGTATCATCAATTAAGGGTCAAAAGGGAGGATATACCAAAGACGGCTTTCCATACAAGGTATGGGCACTATGAATTTATAGTGATGTCGTTTGGTCTTACTAATGCCCCTGCTATCTTCATGGATCTGATGAATAGAGTCTTTAGAGACTATCTTGATCAGTTTGTGGTAGTATTTATAAATGATATTTTGGTATATTCATAGAGCAAGGAAGAACATGAAGATCACTTGAGAATTATATTGAAGAACCTGTGAAAGGAGAAGCTTTATGCCAAATTTACCAAGTGTGAAATTTGGATTCAAAAAGTTGAATTTTTGGGTCACATAATCTCAAAATAGGGGATATCTGTGGATCCAGCAAAAACAGAGGTTATCAAAAGATGGTCGAGACCAACAACAGTAACTGAGATCCGAAGTTTTCTTGATTTGGATGGATATTATCGGTGTTTTGTGAAAGATTTTTCACGATTATCTAATCCACTCACCAAGTTGACTCGGAAAGGAGTTAAGTTTGTCTAGATGGAGGAATGTGAAGGGAATTTCAAGGAGTTGAAAAGAAGGTTATCCAGTGCACCTGTGCTCACACTGCCTTCTAGTGGAGAAAGGTTTGTGATCTATAGTGATGCATCCAATAAGGGATTGGGGTGTGTTCTTATGAAAAATGATATGGTGATAGCTTATGCCTCACGACAGTTGAAAATCCATGAGCAAAATTACCCAACTCATGATTTGGAGTCAGCTGCGGTAATCTTTTCATTAAATATTTGGAGGCATTATCTTTATGGTGAAAGGTGTGATATTTATACTGATCATAAAATTTTAAAGTAAATTTACACACAAAAGGAGCTGAATATGCGCCAAAGAAGATGGTTGGAGCTGATTAAGGATTATGGCTGATCAATCCATTACCACCCTGGGAAAGAAAACAAGGTGGAAGATGCATTAAGTCGACAAGACCATGCCATTTTATCCATGATGAGGATCACAAAAGATCCAATATTTATGGATTTACAAAGGATGGATCTTGGAATTATAATGGAAGGGGAAAATCTTATCTTTCTCAAATGAATGGTCAACCATCTATACATGTGAAGATTAAAGAGGCACAGAAATAAGATATCGAGTTACAAAAGAAGGTGAGAAATGTTCCTGAATTCAACCTTGATTGTGATGTGATAATAAAGTTCAGAAATCGGGTTTGTGTTCCTCCCATCCCAGATTTAAGAAGGATCTGCTGGATGAGGCTCATAGTTCTTAATTCTCTATTCATCCTGGAAGGACGAAGATGTATAGGGACCTGAAAGAGTACTTCTGGTGGGATGACATGAAAAGAGATGTTGTTGAATATGTCTCTCGATGCTTGGTTTGTCAGCAAGTTAAAGCTGAGAGACAGAAGACTAAGGGGATGTTACAACCATTACCCATACCCGAATGTAAATCGGAAAACATCACTATGGACTTTGTCACAGGACTTCCTAAAACATCCAAAGGCAATAATGCTATCTGGGTCATAGTTGATCGTCTTACAAAGTCTGCACACTTCATCGCTATTAGAGAGGATTTATCTTTGGATCTGCTTGCCAGGATATATGTGCAGGAAGTGGTGAGATTGCATGGAGTACTAGAATCTATTATATCTGATCGGGATCCGAGGTTTACCTCAATGTTCTGGCGAAGTCTTCAGCATACTCTGAATATAGAGTTGAGTTTCATCACTGCTTATCATCCTCAAACAGATGGTCAGTCTGAAAGAACAATTCAAACTCTAGAAGATATGTTGAGAGCTTGCTCTATGGATTTGAAAGGTGGTTGGGATCAACATCTACCTTTGGTGTAATTTTCTTATAATAATAGATTTCACTCCAGTATTCAGATGGCTCCTTATGAATCTCTCTATGGAATGAAATGCAGGACTCCAACTTGCTGGGATGAAGTTTGGGAAAGAAAGCTATTAGGGCCTGATCTCGTTGATGAAATGGAAGAAAAGGTCAGATCTATTCAACAACACATAAGAGCAGCTCAGAGTCGACATAAAAGTTATACCGACAACCGAAGAAAAGTCCTAGAGTTTGAAGTGGGTGATAAAGTGTTCTTACGAAAATCTCCCTGGAGGAGGGTCATGAGATTTGGAAAGAAGGGGAAGTTGAGCCCTAGATATATCGGTCCTTTCGAAATACTGGATCGTGTTGGGAAGGTAGCTTACCGATTGGCGCTTCCACCAAATCTCTCTCAAGTTCACTATGTGTTCCATGTATCTCTCCTGAGAAAGTACATACCTTATCCTTCACATGTACTTAGCTCAGAAGTTGTACTGATGGAGCAAGATCTTTCTTATGAGTAATAGCCGATAGAGATTCTGGATCGTAGAGAAAAATTCCTACAAAACATGACCACTCGATTGGTGAAAGTTTTATGGAGGAACCACCAATTAGAAGAAGCTACATGGGAGCTTGAGGATATGATGAGGGAGAGGTATCCTCATCTGTTTGTTAAAAAGTGACGAATTTCGAGGGCGAAATTCATTTTAAGGGGGGTAGAATGTAACACCCGAGACTTTTATGTGAAATATTTTGTTTTTATAAATCATCAAAGGAATCATTCACTACACACAACACTATCTTGGCTTGCTTTACACACAACCGTGGCCTTCCTCGATAGCTTGCGTCGTACGCAATACCGAGTTTCACTAAACAATGATATGCTATTAAAACATTATTAAAACTAGCGATTATGAATAGTAATAACCACTTTTTGAAATTTTATACATTTTATTTTTCAAAATGGACTTCATTTTTGGATTCGGAATATCGAAATTAGCCTAGGGTGAAATTTTGGTATTTTTCTGAAAACTTTCAATTTTTGATGAATAGTGAAACCACTAAGTGGTAGTTAAAAGAAACTGAATTTTTCATAAAACTTAATTTTACCGCTTCTGTGAATGTAATTTCAAAAATCCGAGAGACATGGTTGATGTCAGTAAGTAAAATGTGGTTCAATGAGATGAAAATAATTTTTGGTGAATAGTAACTTTTTACTTTTTTTTACCACGGTTAAAAGTAAATAGGGTAATTAAGGGTAAAAATGATATTATTATTACCCTAAAACATGTCCTAATTCTATTGGACAAGTTTAATTCGACCAAAAACAACCTTAGTATTAAATATGACCATTTAGGCACACTTGGATTAGATTAGGACATTTATTATTAATTTATTTAAAGAAGGGTTAAAATAGTTAAAATAAAAGTTTAATAAGAAAATCATTTTTAATATTGGGTTATACATAAGATAAAATCGACTATAAATATTCATTATAAAGCTAAAAAGATTTCCTACATAATGATATTTTATTTTTAATTTTTAGACATTATATAATTTAATGTATTTATGACACAAATATGATGCATTAATTATCTTATTAATGAAATATTTACATAATTAATGTTATAAATACCCAAATAAATGTAATTTGAAACTTTCTATGAATTATAATTATTTTCTAGGTTAATATGACATGTTATTATTGATTTAAATAACTTTTTTTGAACTAATAATTCTGTTATGAGTTTCACAAAAATCAATTACAAAATAGTGTCAAAATTGACATAAAATAGTTTTTAAAACAAATATTATATTAGTAATTGTTATTTTATTCCTAAAAATCTATGGTTCGGCCAAATGACTTAGATAAGGTTATATATATTAATAATAAACATCTTGGGGTTCGTTTGGCTGCTTATAGTAAGTTTATTAACCTTATAGTATAAGAACACAAGAAGACACGGTAAAAGTAAAATTATTTAACTTAATGTTAAATCTAAATGATAAGGTTAAAATAGGAACCTAAACTTGTCTAAATTCTGTTGGATGAGAGTATTTAGACCCATCCCCGCCTTAGCTTCTAAATAAATCAATTTGGAGCTATTTAAAACCGAATTTGACTTTATAATAAAATAATAGTTTTAGTTATTCCAAAGGTACCCCTCTCCTCCCTTATAAAAGGGCACCTCCTCCCCCTCTTCCTCACACCACTTTGAGCTTTAAAGCTCGGCCAAACCCTGAAAATTTCTCCTCTCCACTTCCCTAGAAACATCCTAGAGGTTTTGGTCTTCTTCAAAGACCTATTTTAGTGCCCTAAAAGGAGGTCTCAAAGAAGCACTTCAAAGAAGAGGTAATGTCCGTTACCGATTCTTTAATCTTTATTTCTTCTTTCACTTCTTCTTCTTTAGTTGTTTCATTATGAAGTAATAACATCAGTATCAATAATATACTAATATGTTATTATAAGTATGAAACAACCCTATTTCACCATCTATCCATCCTACGGAAAAAGAAATCACCGTGCGTGCGTACGTACGGAATACCGTCTCCACGCCGTGGTGTAATCTATTTTCCACCACCACCTTACTTGGATCGGTATAATGGTGTAAATAATGACTATATATGACTATTATAAAGTGATATTGATTATAAAATAATATACATACACTCCAATACAATTCCACGATCATAGGAACGATATCATCACTCGTGCGTACGTATGGAATACTGTCTCCAGGATGTGATGTGACTCGTTCTACATGATCTTCATTGCATAATGATTATATAAATGAATTGAATGAATGAATATGATATATATTACACTAATACCATTCTGGAAATGAGGTATATATAACCTAAAGATAATAATAAGATTTTATTTGACAAAACACGCATAAGAACACAAAGTAATAAATACCCGAATAACAAGTAGTAATGAAATATTATTAATAAGAGGATAAGAATATGACCATATATGATATCATAACAATAAGTATGATTCTGGAATAATTAAATAACATTATTTAAATCATTATACAGGAGGTTCGGACACTTACGAAGCAAATCGGACCTAAGGTAAGGGAAAATATCACAATCTCATTTTATCCGAGATTGTTTATACTTTGGTATTTACTGGGGTGTATTTTATCATCCACATCAATGATTCCTCAATATTTAATATTGATTCCACACACCTACAATTGTTTAAATCCAATTTTACCCTTCGGTGAGTTTTTAGTAAAAGATGTAAAAGGAATATTTTGTCGTTTTCCGTACGAGGTACTTTTTGACATTTCCGACAAAAGTACGGGAAGAATGTTTTTTTTAACTTATACAGCATGAATGTATTTTTAAAACATTATTTCCAAGAATATTCCATTAAAAGTTTTCAAGCTTATTTTTAATCAACTTCTTTTAGATTAAAATTGTATGACATGTTAATAAAGGAAAAATGTTTTTGAAGTAGAAAGGATATTTTCCTCAAGAATGGAGTTCAAGTGTTTTATCAAAATTATTTTCTATCTAAGATAATATAGGGTTCTGTTTATTATTACATTGATATGATTATGTTGTGATGGATATATTTTTATGAATTCCTTTATCTTATATGAATTGTTTTATGATGTCATGATGTTTAAGATTCCCATTTTTATTACATGGGTTATGCAATGATGTATGATTTATGATTTTGTGGCACACATAAGAATGGTATCATTATGAGATGGGGGGACCTATATCTACCTCCAATGCATTGGGTAAAACTTTTATATCTCATGAGATAGACATGGCTGTAACGGCAGGTTAAACCGGTTTAGTGAAACAGGACTGAAACGAGGAATGAACTCGGTTCAGAAATGGACTTTGTCCACTAAGATAGTCTTGGCAATGAGTCTTGACTAATAAGAAATGATTCTCTATGATTATGTGTGTATTCCACAAAGTTTCATGTTTTAAGTTATGATTATTGGGATTACATTTCACTACTATGATTTATCCCATGTTATGAAATTACGATCTCTTTTGCAGGTTAAGATTTCCAAAAGTTATGTTCTTAAGTATATGATGTGATTGATATTTCTTTTGTTTACCCTTACTGAGCATTTGAGCTCACCCTTTTATATGTTTTATTTCCCCAGGTCAGGAAGAAGGTTATTAAGTACGATATGCCAAAATGGGACTCTAGATATGATGAAATAAGTGGGAGGCAAAGTTGATGCTTTATGAACTAGTTGTTTATGTTTCCCAGTTTCTAAAGACTTTATACCTATACGGTCCTTTCATGGTTTTGTTATATGTTGTAATAAGTGTGCTTCAATTTTTGAAGTACTAACAATGTATGTAAAGTATGGGTTGTTATAGATCAACTATATTTTGGTTATGTGTGAAAACCTTTAAGTCTATATGTTGTGAACTACATGTTCCATTTACTTGTGACTCTCTATAGTTTTCATTTTTCTTTGCATGATGCAGATCATCGGGATTACAATTGTGGGATTCCATGAATAGAAAGACAGATGTGTTAATCTTTTTTAGATTGAGGGAATACGATGCAAGGAAGATAGAGGTGTTGATAACCTACTTGGTTGAGGTCTTGTGGGGGATATTAAGACAAAGGTTGATCATCATATCGAGGTCTTACCTTAGTGTGGGTTATATAGACTTTATATAAAGTAAAAATCAAGGGAATTCTATCCAAGGTTATTGGATACACTTATCCGAAGGTTAAAAGAATTATATTCTCTTACTTGTTTTACATTTTCATTACATTGTAGTTGAAAGTGAATCATTTTATTAAATTTTATATACTCTACTCTATTATTACTATCATTGTAAATACAATTAATATGGTTATTCTAACTTAATTTACACAAAATGGTTTATATATGCTTAATGATAGAATCATTAATTTTTTTACTCTGTTTAACATTACCATTGTTATTATGATCCATATTATTCTTGCTATGATTAAATCCTTTTCTTGATGTGAATATGATTAATTTAAAATATGACTTATGGAATAATTATCGTATCCTAATTATTAAGATACTCTATTAATTTGACCCAGGGTCCTATACGATTATTGTTTAGATACATAAAATGTTTGTGAATACGATTAGTTTAATCATTTGAACTATATTTTCTAAGTATAAAAACAACTATATTTTGACATAAAATTCTACCCCCCCCCCCCTTGTAGTTTTTTCATATAAATATTAATTCTGATCTTAAAGGATTACCGCATAATCATTTAAAATCATTAA
This sequence comes from Viscum album, assembly GCA_963277665.1. Lineage (NCBI taxonomy): Eukaryota > Viridiplantae > Streptophyta > Magnoliopsida > Santalales > Viscaceae > Viscum > Viscum album. Next base: position 967,187,717 of record OY728128.1, on the reverse strand, counting down.
TTGTATGTCTAAATCAAGATACCTTCTTTAAAATTAATGAAAAAGGATGTTTAAACTGGGCCATCTATGATTACAAAAAAACATTAGGATGTTATCCTACCTATCCCCCGGGTTTTATCTAAATTTATATAATCCCAATCTCTATATCTTAACATACCCATTCTCTAATAAGAAAATAAACCCATAATTTTCATACATAGATTATACATCCTTTTGTGTTAATATTCAATAAATAACCTAACGATCCATCCTATAATCATATAGGTATAATATTTTTGGAAACATGGATATATAAACAACTAGTTCAAAAGTGTAATACATACTGTCACAGTAAAATGTTTATAAATAGAACCATTATAAGACATATCATACTTAGTAAATTTATTCATAGCATGGGGATGGAAACATAAGAAAAGCTTGAGCTAAGATGTTCAATAAGGGTATAAAAGTAATATTTCAACCTAACAAGTGCATATGGGTATCATAAAATGATCATAGAATTTTAGAAACCATTCCCTACATAGAAAATCATAATATTGAGTCATGTAATAAATCATGGTACTTCATAATACATGAATAAAAAATTAATCAAATAACATGAGTCACCAGACCATAAAATTGGCATACGACATTACATTGTGTTAAATAAATAAGCATAAAAATCATTTCTTATGTATTCAAGTCCCACTTCCAAGAATATAATAGTGGATTGGGTTCAATCCGGAAACATTAATAGTACCCAATATTCACTTCCAATACTACCAAAATGGATAAATTCCTTCAATAAATTCCTTATTTGAATCAACTCCTTTATATTTTCTCTTACGGATTTTAGGGTCGGTATTTTGGGAATAAAGATATAATTAATTTTTAAATCATGTTTATATTTTATTTTTCAGGGTATGGGTTAAATATAATGATCAATGTGTCTTGAATAAGTGGATGGTGGGGTTCTCTTTTATATGTGAGGAGATAGGAACTCTATGAATTTTTTAAAATATTAAATTGTTATAAATTCATTTCCAAGAAAAAATATTCAAAAGGGCCATGATTTAGAAGATAATAAATCATTCAATTGATATACCATGAAAAAGTTGACATTTCTAAGTTGTGTTTTAAACCATATCCTTTGGTTTAACCGCTTAGATAACCAATTTTAAAGTTAACCATGGTGATGTCTTTGTCACTATTAAAGGGTAATAACTTTAAATGTATGTTGAAAGTGAATCATATATAGAAAGAAGATTACAGTTCAAAAAATATAATATTCAAATCTTACTATTTTATGACTTTTTGTTTTTTAAATAATTTAATACAACATTATTTTGATAAAATATAATTAAAGTCAATTTTGACACTATTCATTTAATTTTATTTAAAAGGCATAAATAAAAATTTATAATTAGAATATAGTAATTTTAAACATTACAAATATTTTATATTTATATTTAAAACTCATGGAATACTATTAAAAAAATAAAATCGTTTACTATTAATATTTTTAAAATCATTTATTTCATTTTCCATTTAACTGAATAAATATTTTATTAATGTTGTACACAAATTTATTGTAATTATTTAATTACAAAAAATTATAAATATATTTAAATAATGAATATAATTTAATTATTTTAAAAATAATCATTTTTGTTCATTCATAACATTCTTTTTTCCATATATGGACACACAATATAAATTTAAAAGCATGATAGTGACATTTTGAAAATTTAAATTTTTTAAATATTATAAAGGTAATTTTCATGGAAAAATGTAAATTTTTAAAATTTATTTTGATCATAATATGATAAGGGTTTAATTATAGTCACTTAAAAATAATTAAGGTGAAATATTTTATTTATATCATGTAATTTAAGCCTATAATAGCCTTATTTTCCCTTTACCAAGTTGATAAATTTTACCACGTTTTTATTAATATTAATGAAATATAAGAGTTTCCTATATTGAAAATATATACCTCCTAATTTTAAATATGGAATCCATTTTTCCTGATTCATTTCCTATAATTTGAAGAAATTTATTTAATATAAGAATTCCAAATGAAAAGAAAAACAGTTTTTCATTAAAATACTTTTTTATGTATAGAAATATTTTTATATCCAATTTTATAAAAATATTGATTCAATGGAAATTATTTGATTATAATTAATATACTTGAACTGATTTTTCTATTAATCCAATTAAAAAATTTATCTTTTTAAATTATTTAGAAAAATCAGTTTTCAACAAAAAATAATTATTATACTGTTCGTCGAAAAATCAATCATTTTAGAAAGTGCCTAAAAAATTATCTATGATAATTTTTAAATGATTAATTAAAAATTAATTTCATTTTATAAACAAAAATTTATAAACATTTTAAAAATTAAAAATAATATTTTCTGACAAAAACCAATAAAAAGTATTTTTGAAAGAAATATTTTTTAAGCATAATGTAACTTCCCTAAACAGTGATCTCTTATTTCCAATGAATAAATAAATTTTATTGACTAAGAATTATATATATATATTATAATTTTTTTATTCCTGTTCATTTACACTAATTTAACAAATTCATTATAATATTTATAGTTAAATAATATTTTTTAATGGTTCGTCTATAATTGGTATTTTGTGTTGTATACGCTATTTGAAAAAACATTATTCTTCTAAAATATCAGGGTGTAAAAATATAGCCATCATTTAAAAATATTTATGTTATATCATCTATACGTTTATACCCATAATCAATTAAAATTAAATATTATTTAGGAAAAAAATCTTGATTATAATAGAATGAAAAACAATGAATGTTAGAATTTTTAGACAAAATATATATCTAAAATTAATGAATATAAATTTTACAAAAAAAATTATCACAAAGATTATCATCTATAAATTTGTAAATTTGAAAACATTTATTTTATTAGAAATAAATATTTTTTATACATAAAAAATTATGGTTCACAAAAGGATTAAAATTATAATCATTTTGTTGAATAAAATTATATACTGGAAAATAAAGAATATTAAGAATATATTTACAAAAAAATGATGGAGGGAAACGTTTTACACCAAAAAATAGACACGTGAATCTAAGGATTATAATAATTATTAAATAAATGTCAGGAATACTCAATATCTATATTTTTATTTAAATTATTATTGAGATATAATTTTTTTATTTGTGTAAATTTTATAAAAAATAGATATTTACTCGATTAATTAGGATATAAACAATGAGTGTTACTATATTTGGGTTACGTGATCATTTAATATTTCATGGACTATATTTTCAATATAATTTCCTTTATTCATAGGTTTTCCTTCAATATATGAATAAATATCACATAATTCGTCAATATAAAAAATATTATCCCTATAAAAGTGTTTTTTTTTTCTTAAAAATGGTGGAACACTGATCATTCGATGGGTCAATGAAAAAATAATTATTTCTTGCATCTCCATAATAAATGATCACCATTTTCAAATAAATTATTTCAAATCAACAAGTGTAAATCCATACTTACCATGTTTCATGGAACTGTTATTGTCAGCATAGTTAAACATAAATAGTAGTAATAAAAATTCAATTTAATTAATCTCTCGTATATCCCCAACTATTATAAAAAATAGTATTTGTGAAAAAATTTATTTTTTTTCTTTGGTAATTGAAAATTTTAGTTCTTCAATGAAAATCCTTATCCCAATATTTTTCATAGTAATATTTCCATCTATTTTTGTGTAAAATTTTTAATGATAAATATCAATGTCATACTATATGGTCAAGTTTACAATTGGACCCCCCCCCCCCCCCCCCCGCTATCCGTTTTTGTGATCCTAATTCAAATAAATAAGTATTTAATTTCTCTTCAAGACATGATAAAAATTTATTTTTATGTTCATTCACTTAAATAATTACATTTAATTTAAAATATTGTACATTAAATTTAGGAATATGTGATGATATATATGGTTGAACCTTACTAATGTCATTAAAAAAGTATAAATGTGAATGTATCACTATATGACATAGAATTATCATCACTTTTAATTCATTTATACTTTTACCTTTATAATCAACTATCAAATTTCCTGATATAGAGAGACCAATATTCTATACTTTATAAAAATATGTTGTACATGACTCAATTACATCTTATAATATATATATATTTATCAATAAGGCCTCTATTAAATGTGAATTATCAATATATTCCATTAAAATTTCGATGTATTTTACAAAAGGATATATCTTATATAAATAAACTATCCCATGTGTTTATATCACTTTTACCAAATGAATCTCCATATAAACCATTATATAAAAAATGGTGGAAAATAAAATTTTATTTGAAAAAATAATAGGGAAAAATAATTCTAAAAAATATATAGAAAATTTATATCTATTACATTATTGAAAATGGAATTGAAAAAGAAATACAAGTCGGTGATATAATTTCTTAAAGGCATAAAAAATATTTCATGAAATTAAATGATTTGGATATATTGTATCAATACATTGAAATCACGAGATTTACTTGTAACTACCATTCAATACATAAATTACCCCATATGTGTCACATTTGAAGAAGTCCTACAATACACAGTAATACCATGTACAAATTAAATAAAAATATATTATCACACCTTTTTAATTCATGAAAATCCAAAGGTCAATATGTTTTTCTATTATTTCTTCATTAGAGAAAATTCTAAATGTTTTCCCATGGTAATTAAATCTTATATTTTATGAAATCAATATTGGTTCCTCCTATTTATGTATAATAATGTAATAATATAAAACTCACATAGGTTTTTCTCAATATCCATAATGTCATTGTTATGTTTTACCTCAAAAAATTCCAATACGATAGCTTGTATAAAAATGATGTTTTATTCCATGCAATTGTTTTATAAAAATAATATATTTTAATTACAAATTTTAAATTGATTATTGTCACCTTTTTATAATAATATTCATCTAATAGTGGTTGTTTGGTAAATATCATGCTCCTCTAAAACATTAAATGACTTTTTAAATTTTTTATAAGGGTAATACATTCATATAAATCTATGATGTCTCATGGACACTATCTTTCTTAAATTATTAAATTAATGATTTGAAGTCCCCTATTCGCTAATTGGACAAGTGTTTATATATTAAAAATATATATTTATACTTTTCTATATGGATTAAATTCATTTATATTGAACATTATCATAACACATAAAAGAATATAATATTTCTTTTATGTGTGAAATTTTTTAACACTTGTTTCCTATATAAATTAAAAATCATCAATTAATGGTTATAGATATACATTAATATCATTTAAAAACATATTGTTTTTCAAAAATCATAAAGCACATCATCACATATTTTAACTTCGTATATATCATTGGGGAAAAGTTAAATAAATACCACATAATAGGCCTTAAACAATGATGGTTATCAAGGATTTTATATGGATTCATTCTATTTATATATAGTCCAATTTTTTTATTCCCATCTTAATTAAAAAAATCACAAAAATTGTGATAAAATATCTTTTATTGTGATGAATCAGAAGGGTGACGTAAATTTCCATCAATGGTGCATTAATCTATATTTTATGTAATCCTATTAATATCACATGAAGGGTAAATTGGTTGATTAAATGAGGAATTATTGGTTGATATCTTATTTCTTTAGTGGGAGGTTTAGTGGTAGTGGTTGACAATGAATCACAATGGATTTTTTCATACATTTTATTTCATTATGTACCTAATTTAGGATATTACAATAAAAATTCACATCCCATCATATATAAGACACAATAATTGGACAATAGTATATATTTTTATGCCACAATTCAATTGGGTATAATATGTTTTCAGCATAATTGAAATTTCACTTCTAATTTTCTTATGCGAGCATCTCTTTTAAAAGATCATCTAATTGAATGAAACCATCGTCACTAAAAGAAATTTTTTATTTAATGTTATCTCAAATTATCATTGGAAATAAAACTATGAAATTAATGAAATATGGGAATAATTGTTTGTCAAATTTCTATTACAATCATTATACAGTAGTCATTTTTTCAATTGTTTCAACACCGGCATCATGAATTAATTACTCTAGATGATCTTATACCTCATGAAGAACACATTTAACATCATTAAATCTTTAATTTTTAGTCATTTTACCATTCCATATAAAATGTGTATAACTATGATTAAAACCATGTAAAATAAGAATGTTTTTTATTTCCTTACACCTTAATTATCTAATATTAAAATAATTTATTCATGGATAACAAAAAATTTCTGTTCTGAAAACATATTTTAAAAAAAATTAAATAATTGTGAACATATTTCCATAATCATAAATAGATATTCCCATATTCTTCCAATTATGAAAAATTAATTACCTATAAACAATATATAATAGTAAAAAATAGTAAAACATTAAATCCTATAAACATAATAACATGAATAAATTTAATAACGATAAATCCAAAAAAATTTAAAAATTATAATTGAAAAAATATAAAACAATTTTTCTTACCAAAAATTTAATTTATAACCAGGAAAACGTGATAATCATAAGAATTTATCCTAAAAAATAAAATTTACTGTAGTTTATAATTAAAATAAATTTATAAATAGAGACCACCACAAAACAATCATATTATAACATTAAAAAATAAAAATAAAAATATATGAATTTCAAAACAACAAATCCGAAAAAAGTATACTCATAATTTATAATTAATAAAAATTTAAAATAATAATGAAATTATAATAAGAAATTAGTACAACCACAAAAATTTATAAATGAATAAATATAATCCTAAAAAATAATTGATATTTTTGATAACTAATTTAAAAACAATAACAAATAACTTTTAATTTTTTTAATAATATACAATAATAATTCAAATTATAAACTATGATGAGTTAGGTTTATGATTTTAGTATACTTATGAAAAATATAAATTAATCTATTTTAGATTTCAATCAATGAAACTGGTGTGATAACAATGGTTGAACTGGAATAAAATAAATGAAATGTTGTTTTGGGGGGATGAATGTCGAGATGGGAGGTAGAAGCATGTTCATAAATCTATGAGAGAGGAGAGATGATGGAAAAAAGAGTTAAAAATTGATCAATTGAAGAGGTTTGTATACAAGATAACTCAGATACAAGATGAATTATTATATTTTTCCTAACAAGAGATTAAAAATAATGAGGATGAATTTTAATTTTTTGAATGTTTTTAACATTTTATTTTTAATAAAAGATATTAAAATGGTGATTTTATTGTCATTATTTACAGAAATAATATTGAAATTGAATTAGAAAGTATTTTCACATCAGTTATGCAATAAAACATATTAAGAAATACCTTTTAATTTTAGTTTTATGTAGTTGACCTTAAAATCATTCTCATGACCTAATTAACATATGTTATGAAATAAATAATTTTAAAAACCTAATGAAAAATCTATATTTTTTTACAGTGAATCTTTTATTAGACCATCCTAACATAATATTTCACTCCACGTAATGAAATGATCTTCCTATTCCAAGCCGAGGGTTCACCATGTAGGGCTTGAAGGCCCAATTCCCTAAAGGCTCAAATACATGAATTCAAAGGTAGATTCAAATGAATAGTTACAAAAATAATGTTTCCCATTATATCAACCACTAAAGTAAATACACTTTTACAATATACCCCTATAGTAAAATCTATCATAGTGTAGCACTGTAGTAGTTTGTGTACTATAGAAATTATTGTATCTTGGTGAAATAATAGTAAAAATATTCATATATTTTTTTAGGCCATGTTTTGTGACTCTCGGCCAATGGGACATTTTTATATTAAATTATTAATGTTTAACTATATTTTTCCAATCAAAAATAGTTAGATCAGATTGGTTGAAGTAATTAATAAGAGATAACCTGATGTTGACATAGAGGGACAATGATAAAAACTATTGGGTTTAGTCCCCATGCATCAGTGTATGATAAATTTCAATATTACAGCATCATTATGTGGTGAGATATGCCCAAAATTGAAGGGATTATGGGGCGGGTTTGTTTCTATGAATTCTTATGAATGAAAAATGAAAAAAGTCATTTGTTCAACTAGCCTATTCAACCATGTAATTTTGGCCTCCACTCCATGTAATTGTTCTCTCTAAATCATTTTAAAAGGGATCTAAAAAAATTAATGTCCATTCAATTAGGGAGTTATAATATCCTACCCATGGGATAATTTTACATGAAATTTGAACTTTATTTTTGTATTGGGTAATTTACATAAGATACGATGTTAGTGGTTTTACAAATCCATGATATCATTATGAGTAATAAAACTATCTAAGAAGGTATAATTTATTGTCCTTAGTTTATATGTGTGACATTTTTCTTAATGAAAACCATGACATTGTGCGGTGAAATGGTGGAAAATCCCTCTTGTTTACTTTAAATTTATTATTTACATAAACATATCGGTAATTAGTAATGTTAATTAGGAAATTTTAATTTAAATAAATATTATATATGAAGTTATTATAATACTTATAAGTGATATATATTTTTTATCTATGGATAGTAGGGTAGTGGGTGATACAATAGAAATTGGTGGTATAGTTGGAACAAAAAAATTGGAATCATAATTAGTGGTTGATTGGTAAAGCTTGTGTAGTTTAATTAATATTCCATTATAATTATTGTATTTTTTATCTTTGATCTGCTTGAATATAGAAGTATCAGTATTGGTGTCCCATGAGTGAATTATATTAGTTGACAGTGATGCATCATACCACATTTAATTATTAAAAGCTATCTTCGGTAAATGGATAATGATGTAGTTCATTATATTAAGGAATGAGGATTAGAATGAGTTTACCATCTATGATTAGTGATCAACACAGGTGTTATGTGTTAATTCCATAAAATCTTGAGATGTAATGGTTAATTGGGAATATACTAAATAGAAAATCTATTATGTAAATGGGGAATGTTATATGAGTGGCTTTGGTGATGATCATTGAAATTAATAGTTCATTATTTTGAGGTAAAGTGGAAGTGATGAAATAATAAAATTTCTTATTTATTATTATTATATTATTAATCATTGAAATATCTAATTATGGATTTTAAAAATATTTCCATAATTTAATTTTTTTCATTTTTCTACATTTAGATACATTCATGTCATGAACATCTTAGTTTCATCACGGTAATGATATTGAATAATTTTATTAGTAGAGGATGTCTATTTTATTTATTCATATAATTACATATTAATATTATGCCAAATCATTGTTCCATCATTTTTTAGTCATACTGAATGTCAAGTTTGTTATATATAAATATGAGTTATCATTTTTATTGTGTTGTGGATATTGGAATGATTGGGAAGACTGTAATATAGATTATGTGTCTACATCATGTTCCATGGATGATCCTATAGAATGGTGATAATGTTATAATAAAAGAATATAGAAGGGGATTAATGGGAACGATATGTTTTTACATCCCAAATGCTCAAAACCCATAGAAAATAGTAATATTACATTATTGGTTAAAAGTACCAGATTTCTTGAAGGATGGATTAGTATGACAGTCTTACAAGACCAGATACATACATATATTACACAAAAAACATAAGACACAAACTGAACTAATTTTGAGAATATGATTAACCATTTTATCATATCCCTGGATATTACATGTAATCTTCTTCTAGTTTTTATCTGGAATGGAAAACTAACAAGGGTGTGATGAAATTATTTGTAAAGAGTAATATTCAAAAATATATTAAAAATGTAAACATGGAATAAGTGATATTACTCGAATGAATGGATAACATAATTTCAAAAACAACTAAAATAGAGGGGATTCTATATCTGTGAATATATAAGAAAACATAGGTAAAAATAATAAATGATATTCTACTTTTATAAATGAAAAATAATGAATATCAAAAACATTATAAAATGTTCTTTTCTAAGACACTATACTATCATGAGAATAGGTATTCAGTAAATCACATCAAATTTGGTCTCATGATACCTGTCGATGCATCAAGGGGATTTTTAATTATAAGTACCACCTATAACAGAATTAAGACCAATGCATTCACCATAGGTGTTGTCAATAATGTTCTTACCATTCCATGAGGAATCACTTTCTGAATAAAACATGGATATCTATATATGGATAAATACATACACCAAACACTCTCTGATTCATTGAATAATGTTGATGTCTAGAAGAAGGTCAATTATTCAATTTGGAATATATGGGGTATCATTACTATAATAGGTAGTACCCTTATCAAATAAATATATGGGTGAGGGTAACTTCAATAATCTAAGTTATCCACGAAAGATGGTAATTGTATTCAACAGTTATAATTAGTAGGATATAAAGGAAATTGTAGTAAAAATACTTCATCATGTCTAAATAAGAGCCTTTGAATATTCCCAAGCATATCCCCTGAGAGGATATCATTTGGTGTGAAACCTTAGGCCAACTCATTGTGAAGCATGGTGATGATTGATTAAATTCTCAACCAACCCATATTGGAATTATTATATTAAATATCATATGTTCCACAACTATATCCACTTTCCAGTGTCTAGAAAAGTATGTATTTTATATTAATATACACATATATTTACTTTACTAAAATAAAATATATTTTTTACTCCATGTAAAAGAATATCTTGAATGAAAAGAATATTATATAGGGATAATAATATTGAACTTTAAATACCATAAATTTTATGGGTAACATGTAAATTCCTTTTCTATGTAAATATATTCTACATTCAAAAGAAAATAATTAGTTATTATAACATGAGTCATAATGATTGAAAATTGTGATAGAAAACCTCCACTTATGGATTGGGTAGCAAATCAATAATAGCCTATTAAAAGATATGGTGTAAAAAAGATATTTAAATACCATTAATAAATTAATTTAATGATATAAAATCACAGATATTCATTATATACAACACATAACTAAAATTCGATGACTAATAAAAAATATGTCTCAAATAGATTCATTTGAGACAAAACCACATAACTCTTGTCCTGACATCCACGAACATACTATAACCTACCGTATATTAAACACGCATATATTAATCCCTTAATTGAAAAAAATAAAAAGGGAATTGGCTCTCTAGCTTATCTCTTATGAGATTCCCAAAACCTAATTAAATGGGGCTTCTATCCCCCTTCTGATCAGAGGGGGGGGTTCTTCCTCCTCTACATGATAAGCGGAGTTCCTCCTTGCCGTATTCAAACATGATTTTTCTTCCACCTTTCCTAAAGATCCCATTTCCTTCAAAGCTGCTAGATATCTTCTAGGAGGCACCACAATGTACCCTCTCCCTGGAAGAGTTCAGTGGTGCAATAGATCATTGAAATCTCACTCTGGTGGCTCAATTTCATCCCTATCACCCTTCGATTGATGAGTTCAATCGGTTCATCTCCGAATATTGTGAGCAACAGAAGTGTCTGGTAGTTGTATTACATGACCGAAGGAACATCATGATCCAGATTAGGTCGGATGAGGACTTGATCACTGCCAGGTCCATGGCATGTCGAAGAAGCATTGGTTCTACCTTAACTTGATTAATGGATCATTGATTTTCTTATGTGGTGGGATCCTTTAATAGCTACAACATGGGTAAGCCTCCCTGGTATACCGATTTCATTTCAAAATCCCTCCAATATTTGTGAACTCAATAATATGATAGGTGATACCTATGTTCTCATCACTAAACGGGGGTTGTGTGTCACCCAATATGACCAAGAATTTGCATTGAGGTTGATGTTGCACAACCACTGGGGAAATAGGTCTCGATCAAAGATGGGATGGAATTCCGTTGGAATTAGGAGGTCATTTTTGAGTCATGGATGTGTTACTATGATTCATGATGTCATTTGTGTAATTTGGGATTGGTTTGTGGTAGTGAATGGGGTGCCTTAAAAGTAGTGGGGAAAATGAGCTTCAGTAGTTGTGATGGAACTTGAGTAGCTCAGGAGAAGTTGAAGGAAAATATTGAGGGTACTCTGATAAGTCTAGGGAGTACGAATGGGGGAAAGTATGATCTCACATAATAGAGGAGTGTGGGAGTCTCTTCTATTAATTTATTATCATACAATGGGAAAGGAGTCCCATGATGGTCATAAACATTTGGTGAAATCTCAAATTTTAGCTCTGATTGATATTAATAGGAACCCCCAGATGATGCGAGTTGAGAGATTTTATGCTTCATAGGATTCTTCTTAGGGATAAAATGATTCATGCAAGAGTTATGGATTTGTGCATATCACTAAAAATGGGGGAGATATTTTTGATAGTGATAATGAAAATGATAGTATCATTTCCAAACCTTCTCATAATGATATTCTTTATGGTGGAATGACTAAGATATTTGAGAGTGGAGGAGTAATGAACATTCCATCAAGGAGAAGGTTGAGGATGGACTACTCCTACCTTCTGAAGCTGGTGAATACTAGGTCTTCTTATAGGAGGTAATGAGGGGACTCCCCTGCTCCAAAAAAGATCATGTTGTCAAAAAATCCTATATAGAGCATCCCTCATTAGAACAATTTATGTATCTAAAGAAGTAAATCAAGCTCCATAATCATTATGAACCATATTCTGAGTAGTAATTAGCCACGGTAGAGGATAACCCTTCTGTTGAATGTGGTTAGAGGTATGATTTTTATGATATGTAGTTTTTTTTTTGTCTGGACATGTGGTTTGGATTTGTGCAAGCTGCAGACACTAATCCTTTTTTATCTACTATACATTTTATATCCCGTTAATAAATGGTTAGAGGATTTTTCCTCTGAATAGTCATTCCTAGATAACATTAACCATATCTATTTTCATTCACACTCTTTATAAATATATATTCTCTACATAAATTCAATCAATTCTCTATATAATTTTTTATATTATTGATTGTTTGTAATAGTGTCAATATATAAGTGTTCTTATTCATTATTCTTAGAAATAAAATTTTTATCAGGTCATTAATGTTAATTTTATAAAATTATTATAATAATTTATATTCTTTACAATTTCATTAATCAGTGTTTTGGACCATATATTTGAAGAATAAGTCAATAATAATAATATTTTGGAGAATTTTGATGAATGAATGGTTTTTATATAATTAATTAATAAATTATTTGTATAGTAACTTTAGAACTAAAAAATAATTATTTACACATATAAAAAATATTATATATGTAAATAATTTTTTTATATTCATCCCTAATATAAGGATATTGTATTGTTTAAGTAAGTCATTAAACCAACCCATACATGAAAACACATTGATATAATGAATTATAATGAGTGGTTATTATTATAATATCATTATAATAAAATTATATTATTATAATTTAGTGTTATATAACGTGATATATTATAATTGGGAATAATTTTAATAATAGGTAAGGGATATGAAAATTTAAAAAAATTTGAATAAATGGTTATCCTCTTAGTACACTTATTTTATATTATTAAATTAACGATGATCATTTTTTGATCATATAATGAGAATTGTCTATAATTATACATTATTAAGCTTAATTATATAATAAATATAATTTAATAACATCCTTATATCCAAATTTTTAAATGGACGAAGGAAAATGAAACACTTTAATTTGTGGAGGCGGTAGTCCATTCAATGCATGAACAAAGTTTTCATCTTATTTATTGATTTTTTATATGAATAAATAATGATAATACAATTTATATAGTAAAATTATATTTTATGAATTGATATAACATCATTACAATAATTTCTATAGTATTAATTTGAAAAAATATAATAATAATGAATCTATGTAGTTGATAATTCTTATATTGGGAACTGGTATTTTTGTTAGAAGTCACCTTGATGTTGAAAGGATGCGTCTATATATGAGGTACCATGGGATTATATCCCTAAAAAAGGGTTATAGGGATACTAAAATGTATTATTCAAAAATATTAGTTTGAATGATATGTGATTCTTGAACCGGTGAAGTTGTTACACTTTTATAAGTGTAGAAAAATTAGTTTTGGGAGTAATACTCTCCTTTTCTATAATTTAAGGGTACCTTTCATGTTTCAAAGGGAAATATGTAAATATGTGGAGGGGATAATGATTTTGAGTCTAAACTGTCATCAACCACAGATTTGTTTTAAAATATAGTGTTTTAGGGCTTTTTTATTTAACCTTTTATAATTTACCCTAACTTACATTACCTGGGAAGTTAGTTTATAACCATATTAATTAATTTTCATGAAAAATATATCCACTGGAAATTTTTACCTATAATATACTTATTATTTCAAATTTGAAATAATTTTTTTCAAATAAAATATCTGACGGATTTTAAGGTTACTTTTAATACATATACACTAAATCAATCAGTTTGTTTTATTGAGAATATATTTTTAAGCATTAAATATATATAAGATAAAATTATATTGGGTACTGATTTTAATGAAATAAATTTATTTTTTATAAAATAATATATTTTATTAGGATTTCAAGTAATGCAAAAAATAAATATCCATATAAAATTCTTAATATATAGAATATGGAAAATATATTCCTTATTATTGTAATAATTTAATTATTTCTAAAATCATTGGGAATAAGATTTATAAATTCAACCAATTTTGTAAGATTTATATTGTTAATCTATAAATTAATATTTTTTACATAAATAGTTTTATAAACTTTTATTTTATTTTTATATAATTATAAATTCATGAAAATTACATGTTTCGTGAAAAACATATTTTTTTACTAAAATCTAGATTTTTAGAAAATGTTTATAAATTAGTACTAAGATAATTTTTTTGTAATGAATTCAAAAATAATTATAGTTTAGTAAATTTTAAATTTTTAGTATAATATATTAATGTAATCCATGAATAATATCTCTTTAAATGTATCATTTCATTTTACACTAAGATGTGGTTCTTACCTAAAACATTAAGGTATTGGTTATTACATTTTCCCAACATTAATAATTTGTTTCTATAAATGGGGGTAAATATATGTTATAGAAACAATTATGATACTCCTCCCATATTACTTATTTAGTCTCCTAGGTGTCCTCTTTTAGTTGGTTATTTCTCTAAATTACTTTTACTAAATTAGTAGTCTGATTCCACAATGATTTACGTACGATGTCAAGATTATGTACATGATATCTGTTATAAGAGAAGTCAAGATCCTTCCCTCTCCCCTCATATTTGTAAAAAAGTATTAGATCGAGAACGTATTTATTTATTAGATAATCATGGATGATATCATGTACTGTATAATGATTGGGATTCATAACCAATCAAAAAGATACAATGCCAATTCATTATAGTATTTAAGATGGTCCAATGTACTGAAAAAAAAATTCCCCTTTTTTCTAAATATTATAACTCCCATAAAAATTGAAAATTTATTGAATAAAGGATCCCCAACTTGAAATTAAAATCCCTTCCTTCAATCATTAGAATATATATTTTTTACTCTAGAGTATTTTAATTTGGCCCTGAATAGTCCATAATTTAATATTTGTCTCTCCAAATGCTCTGGGCCAACATGATTTTTTTATCTAACATCATCGCACAGGGTTGGAGAATGATATCTCATTCCATATTATTCTTAATGTGACTCCATATAGAAGCTCTAGATGAAACTATTATTGTATGGAAACTTCACCAAAGGTAGATACTAATCTAATATAATCAAAAAGTCATGAGAACATTATTTTCGCCTTTCTTATAGAGTATAGATAGTCTTTCTAGACTGCCCATTTGTCTGGGGATGATAGGTGGTTCTCTAATATATATCAATGGTGAGAGACCTTTGGAGACACTTTATGAATTTTGATATGAACTAACGGTCATGACCTGATATGATAGATAATGGTACACAAAAAATCAATATGATTTAATTTATATAGATTTGGGAAAGGAGTTTAAGGGGAAGGAATTATCTTATTATAAAGAAAATAAAAATCTTAGTAAGATAGAAAATTCTCACCAAAAAATTATGATTCCACTATATAGTCATTGGGTGTCCAGTTACAGAGTCCATTTTAACATTCTCCAACTTATATATTTCTATATCCATAGGTTTCATGACTCCCTTAGGGTGTTTTCTTTCTCCCTTGCCTACTGTCAAAGTAATCATCTAGACCCATCATCTAAATTTTCTTTCCTCATACCATCCCACTATAAATGATCATATAAATCCCAATGCATCATTTTTATACTATGGTGTATAATTAAATTTAATCAATGCATCTAATATAGTAGTTCCTTTTTCAACTCTAGTATAAATAGAACACATAAAATCTTCAGAAAATTCAACACTCCTTCTCTATAGATGAAAATTTTCAATTTCCTATCATTGACAAATTTAATATTCAATAGTATGTTCTGATAATTCTAATGGAATTTCCCTATCCACTCTAGTAAAAATGATTTATGAATTTTTGTAAAATGAATGATGGATGCCATTTCCTTGAAATAACCATATCCATATTTACTAGATCTCTATTTATGGGATCTCAGATAATCCTCATAATTTTCAAAACTCTATGGCCTCTTCTATTTAATTCATTATCCCTCTTTTTTACCTTCCCAATATGGTAGTGCAACACGAAATTGTAATACATTTATAGTACCAACTATATACCATTCATTGTGTTGGGATTATTCTAAGAGAAGGTATAAATGAAACCCTGGTTTTCTTTATATATCTCAAATAAATCACCATAAAGTAATTTCACCAATATTTTCAATGGAAATATTATGACTACTATCTAAATATCAAGAGTTGAATGGTTCTGCTCATGGATTTTCAATTATCTTGATTCATATGAATCACTCCATATTTCTACATAAAGAAACAACTAATTCATTTATTCAATACATCACTATAAATTATTAATCCTTCATATCCTGATGGTAGAATCAAAAATAGGGCATTAATTTTCCTCTTGTTAATATTTTCAAAACATTCAACTCATTTCATTGACCATGTTAATTTTACCCTATTACATTTTAACAATGTCAATGGGCAGGTAATTTGGGAAAAACAATGAAAAACACATCAATAGTAACCCTCTAAACCTAAGAAACATAGGGCATCGATTATGTTCTTCAATGTAGGAAATTCAATCAATATATTTTCCATTTAATTTTATATATACATTCCATATATAGAGGAAATATAGAAAATAATTTAAACTTCAATGAACCAAAATTGACACTAATACTACATTCCATATAATTCTATTTTCCTATGGGTATTTAGAATTATTGGAATATTAATCTAACTCTATCCATATATATTATAGTATATATAAATATTATCAATGAATACAACAAAAAAGTTATGGAGATAAGGCCAATAACTCTAGTTGTCACATTTATATGGAAAAAAGTTGCATTATTCATTCCAAAATGCATTACCATAAAATCATAGTGTGTATACCTTGTTTTAAATTCTATCATAGGTATACAAACTTTTTTACAATTAGTTTATGATAACCGGAGTGAAGATGATTCATTGAAAAGGATTTGGAAACTTCAATTTACTAAAATAATTAATAAATGCTTGGAAAATGTTATTTATTCATTTTTAGTAATGAAATTGGACCCCCTATAATCGATTCATATTCTTATAGACCCATCCAAATTTTTAATGAATAAAATAATGGATTCAATTGTTAAAACACTAGGGTCTATAAATCCATTTTCACTGAACTCCTATGGTTATTTCTTTATCTCCTCAAACTCCACTAAATCTATTATGTAAGAACTTTCATAAATAAGAATTGATTCAGGAATGAGTTCAACAAAGAACTAAACATCATGCTTTATTATACGATTAGTTAATTATTCTATAAAAAAATAAATGAAATTTTATTCCACATATATATCCTATATTCATAAGATTTGTCCATTATTAAAAGAATTCACATGATCTTCCACTCTAGAAAGTATTTTATTAAGTAGAGCTAAAAGAGGTAGGACTAGAAATGACTCTGGGTGGGTGGGGGGGTTAAGTATATCATGTTATATAATAAACCTTCATGATGATTTTATCCATTTCATAACTTCCAAAAATAAGAAAGATATTTTATATGGACATGGTATATTTTCAGAAATAAGTATATTATTAGTTTTACTAAATGATAGATGATACTATATCATCAAGACATCAATATTAGTTACCCCATGTTATGGATCAACATTCATTTTATTATGGTGATATTATTTTTTATAACCTCTATCAACTACACAAATTTTGTTATGAACTAATTAGCCTCAACACATTCTTCATTATATTTTCTAGGGGGAATATCCCTTCATTTACCATATGTGTTGATACCATTCCCACTCCACTGGCTATTAAATTTATTTCTACAATGAAATAAACATAATTAGATCAAAAAATTGAATTGTAAAATAAAATTCATATTATGATTTCTCGAGTGTTCCCTAGAAATAAAGAGCATTTTTCATAGAACATGTTTTATCTTACTTAGTTCTTCAAAATTTGGCCCCAAGGTTGATACTAATCATCATTAAATATCAACTATAAATTATAAACCTAGATCCAGAAGTTATATTACATTATTATTACAATGTAAAATAGTTCATGAAGGATTGAATATATTAGTATTCATAGAAGACCAGATACAAACATACATTAAACATGGAAACATAAGATAAAAATAATCATATTGAGAGAACATGATTAATCCTTCAATTATATCCTGAAATTTTATAGATATTTCACTTTTAGGTTCTAGGAATAACATAAATAAAATAATGCTGAGACATTATTCCCATTAAAGAGTTACATGTAGTTGAAACCTACACAGCTTAAAAATATATTAATTAATATAGAAATAATTACTATTTTGGATCATGATACCAGTTGATTAATTAGAAGGATATATAATTATATGTCACACACATCACTTGATTTAGCCAAATTAATTTACCAAAAGAGTAATGAAGAACTTCTATACCATTCCCCATAGAGAAAGTTGCAGAAAATAACATATATATCAATATATTGAGAAATAAAAACCCCAAATACTTCCCCATTCAATAGAATAATGTTGATGTCCTGGATAAAATCCCTTAATCAAATTGGATGTCCTAGGGTATCATCAATATAACTACCAGTAACCTTATAATAGAAATATAGGGTTGGGAGTACCTTTAATGTTTTGAGTTATCATTGGAAGATTGTAATTGTGTTCTATAATTTTTATTGGTACGATACTAATGAATTGGTAGAAATAAACCATCATCATTTTTTAGTAAGATTCTATGAGTATTTATAACAACATCCCCTAAGAGTGTCTGACCATGTGTGTAGTCTTAAGATCACTCATCGTGCATCCAGGGGATAATAGATACAATTCTCAATCATGTGGATTTAAAAAGATTACCCATATGGGCATATCTACAATAACCACAGAGGCTTTGTAGTATCAGGATAAGGATTAACTTAATTGTAAATTACATATGCTTTTACAATAATAGGATGGGTTTTCACCATATAAATAGTAAATCATGAATCAAAATATTAACTGATATGGATAATAATATTTATATGGAAATCCATTTAATTTTATGAGAATTTGGGAAACATTTCTACCATGAAATCATATTATCCAACAAAAAAATATTAGCTGATTTTATCATGATTCCCGAACAAAGAAAATTGAGGAAAAAATAAAACTTATGGCTTGGGTTGAAATTAAATAATAAAATATACAAAGATAGAGATTAAATATTTTCTAAAAAAATAAATTAATAAATAAATTTCTTGATATGAAATTTCAACTTGGAGGAATACAAATCAAATAAAAGAAATTAGGTGCATAATATAAATTATTTATCAAAGAAAGGAATTTGAGATGAAAAATCCATACCACTTATCCAAAATTCAAAGAAACACATTTTTTCTAATGTATAATAAACATTTTTATACTAATAGACAAATTCATAACCATACGTATATCAATTATATACAATATTTTTTATAAATATTCAATTTTTATGGAATTAATTTTATTTTCCACATCATTTTTTATAGCTTTGATCATCTATACTAGTTTTATAATTGTAGGGTTAAAATTTTTTATCGTGCGAAATTTCAATATTAATAGGTCATCAATGATATTTTTGTGGATTTTTTATAATAATTTATTATTTTTCAAATTTCTTCCCTGAGTTTTATACAATATCCTAGAAAATGATGTCGATAATAAGAATGTTTTTGTGATTTATGATGAGAAAAGGGTGTTTTATCAATTAATGAATTAAATATTAACAGAACATATCTATTAAAAAAATAAATAATGTTTAAAACTTTATAAAATATTTTATTATTAAAAAAATTCACAATCATTCATGATATAAATTGAATTTTTTTTCATGTTTGTTTTTAAATAGAATAACATATGAATACAATAAGATTTATTGAATGATTATTCAGTGGATTTGTTAAAATATAATTAAACTAGTATAATAATTAAATTATTTAGTATCTATTAGTGTGATGTATTAAAATTGGAAGGAACAAAAAGAATAAGTAATAGATAATAAAATATTAAAAAATCTATATAACTAATTGACCTCTTAATATGCTTATTTTGGATGATTAAATTAGCAATGATCATTTGATGATCATATAATTAGTAAATTATAAAATTTTACATTATAAAACCTTAATTATATCATAAAAGTCATATTTATTTATTGGTACCATCCTTATATGCAAATCATTAATGACATTAAAAAAACAAACACATTACGTCATGCAGTCGGTAGTCCACACGATGAACAAAAAACAATTTTTTCTTAATGGGTGGGGTATATGAATAAAAAATGATAATAACCCATATATTTTATCATTAAATTTTATAGATTATATTAATATTATTATACTAATATGTGTAGAGGAAATAATAAATAATATAATTAATAATAAAACAAATTTTTTAATAATAGTCACGCCAGGGACTTGTATTTTCCTTTAAATCCTCCTCAAATTTTAATATATTAGGTTAAATATTATTGGGAAATAGATTATTATAATGGGAAATGTTTATATAGAGAGATAAATGGATGATATTCATATAGTAATTTTAATGATAGGTGAGTCTTAAAGAGGTGAAAATGTCATTCTTTTATAAGAGAAGTTGTCAGTAGTTTTTGGAGTAACACTCACATTTTAAATATCATATTATTACTATTCAACCATCAAAGGACACAAAATGGGAAAAAGAGGATCTTATAATTATTGGGGGTCAAAAATCACAAATACTACTCCTTTTTATAAAAATATGTTTATTTTAATTTTTTTGTTTAAATTTTTATATTTTACCAAGATTTACATTTACATTGAAAATTAATATCTGATCTTAGTAATTAATTTTAATGATAAAGATTAAGATTGAAATTTTTACCTAATTTGATACTTCTAATTTCAAAATTAAAAATTATCTTTTAATTCATATTTATAATGGTGTGAAATGATTATTTTAAAATAAAAACTTAATCATGTTAAATTTTGTTCCAGAGAAATAATGATTTAATTTTTAACGATATATATAAGATAAAATTATATTATATAATAAATTTAATAAAAATTGATTTATTATTAATAAATATAATGTATCAGTCTTCTTGATAAATCCAAAACTAAATGTACATTGAAAATATTTGATATAATTAATAGTATGGAAATAATTTTTCTATTTATGTAATATTTTAATTTGTTCTCAAAATTCATTAAGAGGATTTATAAATACAAATAATATTTTGATATAAATATTATTATTCACTAAATTTGTTTTCTGTTACATAAATGGTTTTATAAAAATATCATAAATTCTTATATAATGATAAATTAATAAAAATTCCATGATTCTAGAAAACCATATTTTTTATCCTAAAACTAACCTTTTTAGAAACAGTTAAAAAATCATACTAAGATAATTTATATATGATGAAGAAAAAAATAAAGCTTATTTGTTCCATTTCAAATTATAGAATTAATAAACACAATAAATTGATGAATAACACTTTTTTAAAATTCACATTGTGTGATTGTTCGGGTTATGGTGCTTACTTACTACAATAGAATATCCAGTGTTACATAAGTTTTCATAATGTTCATGAAACCTTTCAAATATTTTATTTTGTTTTAGTATGGAACAATTAATGTGAATTATCAAGTAACCCATGTGTAATTTTATTGTGTATGACCCTTCTTATTTATGTGTGATGGAGTTGTAGAGGTGAGAACTTGGTAATAAAACCCCTAGAAAAATGATTAATAACCCAAGTTGAGTAATTTTTTCTTTTGATATTTATAAGATTAAAATTATAGGTGAAATTTGAAACTATTCACACAAAAACAACAACAAGAAAAAAGAACAACAAAAAACAACAAAAAAACAACAACAAAATGAAAACAACAACAATAAGAACAAAAAATAACACCACCACCCCCATAAGAAGAAAAAAAACTAAAAATAATCCTACTAAAAATACTACCAATTCTAATCCTCCTCCAAATATTACTACCATGACCACCAAATCAACCACAAATACCACAAAAAAATTATTATGCCTAATTGAATTATTATAGCTATTACTGATAAAACATCAACTAATA
Organism: Viscum album; assembly: GCA_963277665.1. Lineage (NCBI taxonomy): Eukaryota > Viridiplantae > Streptophyta > Magnoliopsida > Santalales > Viscaceae > Viscum > Viscum album. The sequence continues at coordinate 967,164,971 of OY728128.1, read as the reverse complement.
GTGTAACTACTCTTCCTCTCCTTACTACTACAAAAAAATACTCCTCATATTCCTCCTCATATTTATACTAATATAAATTCAAATAATACTAAATATATTATTATTACCACCAACACTTAAACTGTGACTAGCAACACCATTACTGAAACAACAACTCCTCTTCATCCTCCTACTGTTACCACAAGTTTCACTACTATTACAACAACTACTACTACTACTAATACTACATCAACTACTACTAGTACCACCACCACCACCACTACTTGGCCTGCTACTAATCCTATAAATATAAATATTACTCCTCCACATTATCCTTCAACCAAAAATACACTAAAACCACGACCACTACTACAACAAAGTTTAGAAATTATTCTTCTACCACACTGAAAAAAGAACATAAAAATACAAAAAATAACATTATCATCATTAAATAAAATAAAAACAAAAACATATATCACATTGAATACTACTAATTAGATTCCTAGTAGAATGATTGATCACTGATTGGGGGGGTGAATCAATAATGGATGTCATTTTTCTTGGATCCCACTCAGCCATATTATTATCCCCTTAAGAGTGTACTAACATAAAATTTGGGGTTGTCTCTTAAGGAGGTAAGAGACTGTGTTTTGAATTGTCACTATTTGTTATTTTTTGATTAAATTTATTTAAATCGGATGTTTTAAATTTTTTTAATGTATGAAAATAAATTGTTGAGTATTTATAAAACTGAATGATAATTGGAAATCCAGATAGATTGAAAAGGATGTACATAAATTTTATTTAAGAAGAAGCAACTATAGACTATATTTAATCCTTTATAAACCCTATTTTTCTTATACTAATAATTATATTATTTATTATTTTATTTAAATATTCACAAACTAAATTTCAACACATATTATTTCCTATAAATTATATTGATATATTGATATAGTCATTAATCTTATTGAGAGAGAGGTATGACTACCCAATGAGCACTGAGTTTCCATACCTCAATAAATACCATATAATGAAATGAAATACCATGAAAAAGAAATTTATTCATGGAGAACATTAACTTTAAATAATATATTTTTATTTTAATCAAGTCCAAGTTACAAGGGAATAAATTAATAATAGATAAAATTCATAGTACACTAATGAAAATAATCTCCAGAATAATTAAAAAACTAATTTAAATTAATAAAAAAGGATTCTAAAGAAGGTTCTGTAAGATATCCACCTCTCATAACCAATAGAATGTATATAATTTCATGGTTATATTAATTTCTATGACATTTTCTCTCTTGGGAATTCATAACTTATGCAATTACATGTGAATTTACGCTTATGTAGCCATGTATATCTCCATTGTTATTCAAATAGTCATGGATTCCTCTAATGAAGACTATGTTAAACCTATGAGATTCAAAAAAACATCTAGTGTTGAACATGTCATTAATTTTTTGACCATTAATTATCTTGGAAATCCATGAGTTAGAATTCACACTTTAGGTTTCATTACTTTTTCCAAGGTAATCTCCATCCAAATTTTCTCATTTGGATTGACATGTTCTATTTAACTAATTATAATCGAATTTATGGATGATTATGTAGGAACTCATGGCCTTGACTCAATGTTATTGGTAATATACATTAACAACTACATCAGATCCTCATATAAGTAAAATTACATTTATAAAGAATGAAATACGCTTTTTTATATCTAATGAAATCAAATTTTCTTTTTATCAGATTTTTCATTTTTGGATGGATTCAAATAGAATAAATTTTGATATGTACATGTGGTCTCCAAATTAAAATATGTGTGCAGTCTCATATGTGGAATTATGAGTAGAATATTTCCCATATGTGGCTATAATCACACACATGGGATTGTACATTTGTGATAAAGTCACATATCAGACCTATGTAGTTGAATGAACATATATTGACAGATCACTACACAACAAGAATTCACATACATTAGAAATACCCATTTAGAGATAAAAATATTTTTCTACAATACTTTTCTTGTCTCTAAACATTTTTAATCCTTTATAATAGACTCTGAAAACCTTAAATAATTATTATTTCACTCCAATTTTAAGAAAATATTTATTATAATAATTATGAAATGAATAATAATATATAAAGATCAAGAGTTAAACATTTTTTTCAAATAATTCCATAATATTAGAAAGATCCTAAATTAATAAAAATCCATTGAAAATGATATAACGGTGGGTATTTATTTACAAATATTCAGAGTAATAGTATTAAAAATGCATGCTCTACAAATTCCGTTACACTTAAGAATTGGACTCCTGCATAGTTAATCAATATGATCAGGGCCAATGAATTTTCAAGAACATTCCCATGAGATCCAATATTTAATGAAAAATGAATTAGAATTATCATAACTTGTCAATAAACTACAAATAAAATTTCTTATTTAGTTTACTCAATCAATTACCACTTCTTTTATCATCCCATACACAATAAACACTTACCCAAGATCAATTTTATCTTATAACAACGATTTTTATTTTGATTTAAAAAATTTCAACTCATAGTAAAATATGAAAGGGTAACCATAGACATGAAAGGTACCAAAATATACACCTTATGTGATTAAGAGACTTATTCTTATCATGAAGAATTTATTAGGTACGTTATGTGGATTAGGGATGATATGTTTCAAATTATAATTTTTTTGGACGTCTAAGAAGTTATTTGATATAATATAACACAAAAATGCATGAATATATTTTATATACAAGGGAGATTATCCTAATCACCCCCTATATAAGAAATCATTTCTAATAAATTGTAAACATCATTAATATGTTAATTTCATGAATTTATTTTTGGTTATTTTATTGCATTGATTTCTATATTTAATTGATGAAACTTTCCAATTTGTGAACTATTTGACATATTTATTAATTTATGGAAGAATAAAACATCTCTTTATAATATGAACTAAAAGAGATTAATATGTGATCTAAAAACACTTCATGCTACGATCTTCAATCGCGACGTCACACCAAAAAACCAAATATAGAACAGATTTTAAGACCAATAGGATGGAATTTACACATATTATATTTCAATTCAAGATGTGAGTTAATCAGGATGAGGAATCAATACTCAGGAAATGTCATATAACAACACATGATATGAAAATCCATTACATGTCGTTTAGGGAATACTTGATGTGTATGTTTTGGACATAAGAAGATAAGAAACATGTGCTACTGATATCATTTACATGTTGTGTAAATGGTCACATTATAAATGTTTTTGTAACTAAAAAATAGAGATGCACCAGATACACTAGGTGGATTATGGTTGATGAAAACCATTATAAACCATGCCCTCTAATATAGTTTTGATACATCTGGACTAGAGGGGATGATGTAGATGACCTTGATAAAGGCACATCTGCAGATCACAAATTCTACTACTATTTCTATGAGTTTTTATTTTTTTTTCTACACACTCTCTTTGATACATAAGGTGGTGATTTATTTTTCTTACAATGTGAGTGATAAATGGGCATTGAATGTATGAGGTATTTTATTTTTTTACTGAAATTTAGTGTGGGATTTCATGTTTGTTCTTCATTTATTGTTTCTTTCTTCATTCTTATGGCATTACTATTGTGAATGGGGTTATTAAGATGGTTTAATTTATTTATTAGTGAATGAAAATATCTTATGTTTTAAATGTCATTATTTAATGTGAGGCATAGGGTATATACAACATCCATGACCATTGGTTTTTATTTATACCCTATTTTAAAATAATTGATATGGTTACCCATTATTTGCAATCTGACGCACCTAACCATAAAAAATGAATATTTTGTAATTATATCATATACCGGGACCATAGGACTCTTTAAGGATTTATTTTGATGACCACATAACTATTAATAAAATATTCTATAACTTTTTACCCCATTAACAAGAATTTATTGCCACATGAAACCAATTTTTATTTTATTCTTCACCAATAATATGCTCGTTACCTATGATTCAATTTCTAGATATCACAATTACTTAAGTCCTATGATATTGAATTATTATTTTCTCCAACCCTATCTTTGTGGGTTCAACCTTGGACCTGCATATCCTATACCACCCTGTAGAATAGTGGTTTCTTTGATTCATTTTTTTTAATTTCTAATTTTGGTAAACATTTTTAATTAATGGTCCCATGGAGATATCAATCATTGAATGATTAAATTATTCATCATTCTTGAAATATAGTTTATTACACTCAACTACCTTTAAAGATTTCATTTTCATGTGTATTTTTTTCAAAAAAAATATACATATTTGATGTTTGATGGAATTGAGTACCCTTTTAAGTTTTAAATGGTAGTCGTTACTTCCAAAAAATATTTTATATTATAATAAAATTTTTATGAATTATAAAATATAATTTATTTGAAAATTAAATAGGTACGTACTAGTAGATTTCATACCAAAATTACCTAATTATTCTACTGAAAACATCTATCACCACAATATTTTTAGCAGTAAACACATATATATAGCCTTTCAGTTTCTCCCAAATATTACAATTTTTTAAAAAAATCTTAACATAGTTTCACCTTACTTAATATTAAACATATCATGAATTTTACTTCATAAATAAGGGAATATATAGAAAATTTTATTGTAATTTAGTTACTTAACAATATATTTTATAGATACCTGGGGCTCACAAGATGTAAATTCTATGATATTTCATATAAAAAGTTATATAAAAGTGGATTTTAATATTAATTATTTTCATCAATATTTTTAAAAAAATTCCAAAATTCCATTGGTTATGATATAGATAAACTAAATTCTAGTAAAAGCTAGCATAGTTTAGTTCACTGATGAAATGAGGAAAACATAAAGAATATGGTAATAATGGTTCACAAGCCACATAGTAATATAATAAAAAATACACATTGTATCATGCTACATAATTCAATAATATCAGGCTTTTTATGAATTTATACAAAAAAATGAAACAATATTCATTTCTACATTCACTTAATTTTAGTTTCATTGAGTAATCTATTAATATTTTGTTCATGGTTTTGAATATCACAAGGGAATGAATATGAGTATTAAAAACATTCAAAAAACATATCAAATATTGAAAAAAATAAAATAAACGAATGAGTTGTCTTGAATAAAAAAACAAAAAAATAGATAGGAGAAAAAAAGATAAACCTTACAATGGTTGTTCCTACCCCTACCTTATTTTCTTTAATTTCATCATTTTGAATAATTTTTAGGGAATATAAATATAAAAAATAATTTATGTAACACATAAATTATTTAGGGCAGCACAAAAATGAGTGTTCAGTTATACTTCTATTCTTGAAGGAAAGTGACATATCTTAGAGTATCTTGAAGTTTCTATCCAAATAGTGTAAATAGGTTCTTTTTAATATTAAATGGTTCTCTACTATCCGGTTCATTTTCGTTCGCAACACCAAAGGTAAAAATGTGTAACATTGAAAGGGAACGACAATTTGGGATAAAATTTAACATGAAAGAAAATTTGTTCTCTAATAAAATAATAAAATTTTCTCAATTTATTTAGAATATTTATTGAGGATAATTCCATCATATAAGGCCTTGGTTTTATCCTTGTATAATTTGGAACACTCTAATGAATTTTAGCACCTACATGCAAAATTTTCATTCATTTTCACCGAAAAAATATAACCATCTTAGAATTTTTGGTATCCCAAAAATACTTTTCTTACAAATAAACAATCAATTGAAATTATTTTAGATAAATTATATTAATGGTGTGATTATAAATATATTTTTAGAATTAATTATTCAATAATAAATAGTCTTCCCTAGTCTCAAATTCAATCATTCTTTTATGGGTATATAGTTTTTTCCAAATTTATTTTAATTTTCTATTTAAAACACAAAACATTCAATTTTTTTGTAGGTGATAGGATTTATAAACCATATGGTGAACTACATTTTACATAAAAATAGATTCCAATGTTCAGTTTCAAAAGTGATTTCCTAGATTTGTGATTAAAAACCTGGCCAATAAAAATTATGAAAATAGATTACTTTTGTGGAATTTTGAAACAACATTCCCATCAAAAGTTCTTATGGGAAAAACTTCTACACACATGGAAACATAAACCATAATAAGTATGTAAATATAACCAAATTAATTTTTTAATTTTCCAATTAAATTCACTCTAAATACATTATACAAATTATGAGAGTTTGATAAAGAATTTAATAACAATTTAGAGTTTTTACTAGGAGTTGGATGTTTCTATAATCCTTTCAAAATTCAAAATAATGTCTAATAACTGCGTGATAAAATATTTTAGATTTATTTTTTATATTTTCTATTTGATTTCCAAAATGGCATCCAAAACTCATGGTGTGATAAAAACTCATGAGTAATTGAATACCAGAATTAAGAATGCATCATGTTATTATATGATAACCACCAATGTTCCTTAAGTAAGGATTAATCCAAATTAATATTCATGAATCAATGAAAATATTATAAAATTATTTCCGATAAATACAATTGGTATCATCATTAGTAACTTATATATTTGACACTTCAGAAACCCATGGTCTCTAATTCTTAAGAGCATCAAATTCCTTATCAGAATATTTTTTGGAATGGGGGGATGAATATAAACATCCTCATCAATGTATTTTCAAGGAGGATTAAATATCTAGCCACCATATTTAAACATATTTTTTTATATTTTATATAAACATCATTTTATTGTAATAAAAAGATCAATTTCAATATCCATGTTTTTATATTCTGATTCTTTAACCGAAATCTGATTATACAATTTTCAGTAAAAACAATCTCTTTAGAGCCAAAATGGCTGCATCAAAACTTATCTAAGGAAAAAAAATACTAACATATTCATCTCAATGTTAGTGAAATATGATAGTTCCTAATATAAATTACTAATGTGATAATATATTAAATGATATTTTGTAACCACTATTTGACATAAAACATGTATCAACCCAAAATTTTGTTAATTACAATCCCTATTGATATAATTAAATTTCTTAATATGTGAAATGGTTATACAACATACGAACTCATATTGTTTTATGTTTTTGGATTTTAAAATATCATTAAGAATTATGATCGTTGCTAATATAGACGTTGAACAAATATCACATGATTTGTATAAAAATTGGTCTTTAACAAATTCGTTTTACTCAGATAAAGGAAGCAATGGCCTCATCCAGTACACATTCCCTATATGAAGCCCATTTATCAGAGATTGGATGAAAGGTTGCATCATTGGGATTTTCTCTTGACCAAGCCCAAGCCGAGATTGAATACGTTAAGCTCGAGAAGAACCGCCTACAAGAGAAGTGGAAGTTGATAGAGATTACCACTCAAATGAAGTTATCCGAGCAACCCTAAGAATCTTTCACCATCGTGCACCATACCCTTACATCTTATGCAGTTGTTTTAAGGGGTTATGTAACAAGTCCCTTGTTCTATGACTATGTACATTATTTTTTTTATATAATAATGAATGTACTTTCATTTTATTATTGTTACCTTGTAAATAGTTTTTAAAGCCCAAATAGTATTTTTAGTTAAATATTCAACTAAGAAATATATTTTGATAAATTAATAAATTTTTAAATTGAATAATATTTTATTAAAATTTTATTATTATTATTAAATTGATGTATATGAAAAATAAATTATCATATAATTTTATGAATGCAATTGTAATCTTTATTAAGGTTTGGAAGCGAATTTTGTCAAAACTAATGAATATTTTATGAATACCGGTTTTTATTTTATAAGTGAAAATTAGCATATTTCAAAAATTATTTTGATAAAATGAATATTATTTCTAGAATCAAGACTTCAAAATTATCCGATGGTGAATTTTTCATAATTTTCTAAGACAATCAAATTTTTGGGTAAAAATTAAAAACTGTATAAATATATTATGTGTTTTATGGAATCATAATGACCGAATAGTGTTGTAATAAAATAAAATAAACTATTGGTTCATCCAATATATTTTTTACCGTTAAAATAATGTGATGTTGGGTTTGTTCGTTTTATTTTACAAAGGTTCAGTAGACCCTCCAAGACTTATATAACATTTTTCCTTTTTAAATTGTTTTCCGTGAATGTGTGGCTCACCTCCACATAATCTACCCTATTATTTTATGATGTTAGGACATTGACCTTATAAAATATTGTTTTACACTCCCCATTGGCAGAAACCATGTGCTGGTCTGTGGTTTTTTCAGTTTAATGTGAGGTGTCCCAAACCTAAATAATAAACAATTCTCTCTTATTTCCTATATAACCCCACCCCAGATCCCACTTCCTCTTCACTCAAAGACTTTGAAGTTCATCTAAACGTTTTTCTCATATCTCTAGAATACTCAAAAGGTGCTCTCAAGCCTCCCAAGGTCCCGACCTTCAAGCTTTCAAATTTACAATTCGAGGAAAGAGATCCTTTCACCCTCCATTTTAAGTCATGAATTCTTTTATGTTATGTCATATAGTTCCATATTATTATGTGGGGACTTGTAATTCTATATCATTAATAATGTCCATTTCATGTCAAAAAATTTAGATATCCTTTCTTATCATATAAATTGTTTTCCTAAAATTTTAATTGACACTGTTTGGCTGCCGAATTTTCGTAAAAGAAATCTCATCATCTCTTTCCTTTCATGTTTCCTTTTCTTGTGGTATGTCATCCAAATTTCCACACCATGAACTTATTTATATTGTATTATGTCCCTATACTGTAAAATAATTCATTTATATATGGTATACCCTTTCCCCTATCTTTTTATTATTTTCTAAAACCATGTTATATAGCCGATATGCTACAGAAATTTAGTCACAAAATTTCTCTATAATTTTCTCAAGAAATTCACTTGTTTTATTTATATGAATACCCAAACCTATTTATTTTATATGGTTGTTCATAAATACACTAAAAAGATATATTTTATTCTGTAATTTACACACATATAACCCTCACTCCCTTTCCATTGGTTATAAATGACATAATGAACGAATTTTTAAGTACTTTTTAAAAACGTCATGATTTTGAAATGAAACACGTTTCTTTTATTCTCTAAGGTTTAATTATGAAATTATTTATTATGATATATGTGGCTCATATGAAATTAAATATATATTAAGGTTGTGACTTGATAGAACTCCAATGCATTGGGTAAAGAATTTATCTCTAGAGATGACAAGTTTCACGATACCTTAGTAAATAAACATGGTAATTTTTATAACAACTTTGGGTTGTACCTTGGTGATATTTTCAGGAATGTATAAATGAAAATTATTAGACACATATTCAAGTTATTTTTCATATTATTTTTGTTATAATATGACTATAATTCCATTGCTCATGTCTTTATGTTTTTAGGTTTTTATTGATATCCCAACTAAACTGATTCCCTTGCTTCCCATACTGGGCCTTTTGCTCACCCTTTCATTTGATATATGTCTCTAGGTTATAATATGATGTAATTTTACTTAGAAATAATCTATTATGATTCCTTAAAATTGAATTAGAATAATGTTTTATGTTATTTTCATGTATATTGTTCCTGATTTCCATGGAACAAGACTTTAAAGATCCTCAATTTGTAAAATGTAATGAAGAGTTATGTAACAAAAAGGTGGGATGCTATAAAACAAATCCATGCGTATAATTGTATGAATCCATAATTAATTCAAAGTAATGGTCTCATTTTAGTGGTTTAATGATGAGTGGGGATAACATCAATTAATTCAAATCCAAATCATCAATTCTACAACTCTCGTAAAATTCATATTATGACTATTTTTTAGATAATATAAACATCGAAAATTATATTTTTCTAATGTCTGTAACAAATATTATATAAATAACAACATGGATAAGAATTTTTACCACATTTCTCATATTTAATTGGTATGTTAGTGATGAATTGATTTAAACCATATATTTATCAACATGAATTCCATCACTAGAAAAAACATGGATAATAATTCTTGCTTCATCCACCTTCATATTTCATATTTTATAATTGAGAAATAGATTTTTTTCAGTACTTGTATCAAGTAAAAGTATAAATTGTTTCCAAAAACTCCCAAATAAAGACCTATAAATAGTGAAATCACCAAAATAACCATCCAGAAAATTTCAAAATATTTAGAAAAAATAATCATCATACATCATTGAATATTTTATAGGGTGTTACTAAAAAAATGAATTGTTTTGTAAGAAACCGTTCAAAAAAACATATTAAAGTAGTTTTTTCTTAATCTATATGTGTAATATTATTTAAAAGTAACCATATAATTAATCAAAAAAGTAATAATGGGAATATAATACATGGATTTGAAGATGTTTCTCAATAAATGGAAGGGAAAATGATATTTATTATTCAAAATTTTTTTATAATCAATACAAATCCTTCATTTATTTTTTAGTGTAACCAGAATAATATATTTAGACCCATTCATTGAAATATTAAAGCCACTATTTTTAGAAAAAATAGATGAGAGTAACCCAATGGAAATCTGAGATGAGAAAAATCATTCCAATAACAAACTATGTTTATAATTCCTTATTTACAAACTGAAGAATTACGGAGTTCAATCTCTTTTAAAAATGGCTCGTAGGTTTGAATTTTTTTCCTAAAAAAATTTAATGCATGCCAATTGAGAGTATAATTACATTTTGGCTAGTTAGAGTCCATCCAAAATAAATCTTATGTGATTTAAGTATAATTTTTATTTTAAGCTTCAGACCATTTCTATTAACTCTAGAAATTATTTCTCACAATCTACTATTCTCACATTGGAATAAATATTTGAGTTTTTATGTAGTGGTTTATGATCTAACATAGACTTTATATTTTCATTGTATAATATTTATTTTTGTGACATAAAATTGTTAATTTATTCTTTTTATTCTTGTTGAAAATGAAAAATATTCAATTTCAAGTAAGGTATAACAAGATTGGTTTTAGTGTGTTTACAAATTATTTTCTCAAGGGTAATCCCATATGTAAAATTATAGTAATGTTCTGATATTATATTTTCAATTTTAGCATTTTTAAATAATTTAGGATTTATTTTACATGGTAAATTATGATTTCCATTAATAAAAAAAATTATAGTCATAAATTTCTTATTTCTCTTGCGTATTCAAGAAACTAGATTCTATTCTTTTGGAATTAGTTAGGTCACCAAAAATATAATATCAATTAATGATCTATTAAAAAAATCTATTAACTTAATTTATCAATATTTACCCACAAGTAAAGGCTTATTTTCAAATAAAATAGTTTATGGTTCATCACATTTCATCTTTGGGAAAGCAATTGTAGAAATATGATATATTATCTTATCATGAGGGGAGGAATGATTATTATTATGATGTTTTAATGATTGAAATACATTACAATGAATATCTTCCTATATAAATTCAAGTGAAAATGATTCATTGTGAGAATTTATGATTTATTTTTTAGTTTTCAAAATTTTTATGCTAATAATAAGTGGTGTATATGTACTTAATATATCATCTTTCATTTCCAAGACATAAAAATTTGTTTGGAAAATGTTTTTTATCTTAGGGTAAAAAATCAATTATAACTACATGAGATTTTTTTCTTCGATTATCAAATAGGATGAGATTTCTTGTAGTTTTGATTTATCTAGCTCATAAAGATGAGCATATCAAATGAGGTTTGAAATTTATAGAGGCTACTGGGACAAATATGATATCATTTAATTCAAACTCTCTAATAGGGATGAGAATGACACAGGATCCTCAATATTTTCATTGTAAACTATGGAAATTTGGACCATGGAGGAAACATTACTTATAAATATGACTCTTTATCCTCCCATTAATTTTATTTTTTATGAATAAATTTCCTGTAGGAATTTTTAATACCATAGGATATTTCTTCACATCTTCATGTAACTGAATATTTTCTTGAATTTTTTTAAAGGTAACCCAAATTTCATCATCCAATTCTTAATCAGTATGATTATTTACTCGATATGTAATCAATTGATAATGAAATGGGGGATTATATTTATTATGATCAATTTGATAAATTTTGTAGGTGTATATTTTTCTATAATTATTATCCATTTAAATCAAAGTCTCATCCTATGAAACTAGGTTCTCTATTAAAGAACCTTTATAAAAGAACACTAGTACAACATCAAATCTATATATATAATTATATTTTAAACATTAGGGAAAATAATTTGATCTATCTTCATCATTTTTAGGTTTTTTTGTAGTGTTAGAATTTCAATATTGGGGGTTTTTCATTTTTATAACACTCTGTACTTATATGGTAATAACATTTATCATCAATTTATCCATTCAATTAACTAGAGTTTGTGAATGTAATTAACCATTGAGGTGATTATTTATAATCCAAATGTCAATTTCCAGTTGTTAGATTTTTGTCAATAGGGTTCTTCGTTATGATGTTTTGTTTCTCAATGGCCTCTTCACGTTAATTTTATTATTTTTTAGTGGTTTGTGTGGGATGAACTGTTTTAGGTTGAGAGTTATATTTTTCATTAAGGTTTTATTATTATGATTTCACTAATTATCCATGAAAAAATAAACTTTGGGTTTTAAGATTTAAAAATACATATATAGGATTGTTATTCCAATTCTAGTTACCTTGAAAACATCATTGATGGTAAGGTGGGATTCAGACTTCAAGTAAAAAAATAATTATAAATTTTATATGGTTCTTTCCATTTTTGTACATTGGTCATTAATGTGTTCAGTATATGAATAAATCCCGTAGTTTATTTGAGATAGATATTTTTTCAGAGAGGGGTTGCAGATGATAGGTTGTAGAAAGACTCAAGGATCTCACAATGGTGGAATGATCAATTAGTTAACTATTAATAAATATATTCTTAGAAGTTGGAGTGAGTATTACATAATAACATTTAAAATGTAAAAGGCCTCCAGTTCCAAATTTTTGGTGATTCTAGGTCATGTTTTAGGTTAATTTTCTAGATTCATCTGGTGATTTTTCAACTATGGATCCACATGTTGTATATTTGGTCATAATGTTATCAACTAAGGAAAATCTTGTATACATGTAAAAAAATCATGAGTTGTTAAATGACATAATGAAGAGGGAAACTAAAAATAGTACTTTAATATTTCCTAAAATTTATGAAAATATTCAAATTGAGTTTTAAAAATACCAAAAATTTCATTCTTTTTTAAGAAGTTCTGTAGGAATGGAAGATTTTTTAAATATATAGATTCATACATTCATTACATTCCATAAGAAGTGATATGATTGAATAAAATAACCACTCCTTAGACACTCACTCTTTGTAAGGAAGGGAATACAGTAATTTTCATTTGGAATACATTGAATCTAAGGGATTTAATATGGGAATATAGATAGTTGAATTCCAAGATTTATTTGTGATTATATTCTCTGATAAGTCGATTGAATTTTGGATGTTGATATAAAAATCTAGACTAGATTTGAAATAAAAATAACACATTTGTATATTAAATATGATTTCTTGGCCTTTATATTATGAAACTAATTTATCATGGGATCCTTACGATTCATGATTATTTCAATTTCACTCAGGTTTTATTTTTACATGTCTTAAGTTGAAATCATACCTTATAGGCCCTATTAACTAAAAATATTTTCATATTTGGATTATTAAATTATTTTATTCAAAATATATAAGTATATTTGTTTTCAATTTCAATATATAAATGTAATAAATTGGGGTTGTAACGTCTAGACAAGAAAAAATAAATTAATTTTTCTTCAATAACCACTTGAGAAATGATGCGAAGTTAAAGTCTAGGATTTATCATGAATCACACTAAATTATATTATTATCCCCAATGGAGGGAAATAAAGAAAAACCAAGGGCTTCCTATTGAAGGGGATATATGTAAATATTTCAATTTTCCCAATTTTTTAAATTTTTTCTTATAATATATATTAAATTGAGGTATCTTTTTTTTAAACATGAGAAAATATTCTAGAAAAATAGATATGGTAAATGAATGTTGTAATTGAAAAAAGTAGTGTGGAAATTATATTTATAAAGAAATAACTATAGACTAATTTCAACCCTTAACACACCATATTCCTCATCGTCTTTAGATTTTTTTGATTGAATCCTTTAATAAAAAACTCAATAATTTAAGGAAATAAACTAATATTTAGAGGATATTTGATCGAGCGCAAGATATAATTTTTAATTCTCCTAGGAAATTGATTTGATTACCCAAATACCTCGGAGTATCCAAATCTGGAGGAATTACATATTCTTAAATGATTAACCTTCAAAAATATAATTATATAATGAAAACATCCACTTTACTATCATATATTTCAAAAATATATATTGTTAGTTAGAAGAGAATAAATTAAATGGTGGAACCTACCTTATTCATTAATGAATGTAGTCTATAAAATAATTAATGAAGAATAAAATGAAGAATAATGGACTCTAAAGAATATACCCTCTGATCTCTACCACCCGGAGAAGAAATGAATCTCATCCTCACACGGCAATATCTGCTCCCATGAATTTAATATCTCTTATGATTTTTAGAAGAAATACAATTATGTGTGTAGGTCTCATTGTGTATTACAATAGATATCCCTAAATATACAAAAAATCATGGATTTTTCCACTAACAATTGTGTTAAACCTTAAATATCGTCAATTTTCTATAGTTCTGAACATTTACATGAACTTCATGGTTATCAAATCATCAATAAATCTATATTTTCAAAATCATATTATAGGTTTATGTTTTATGATTAAGGGGTTATCTATATGACTTGGTTATTTAATTTAATGTATTCCACATGGCCAACAATAATTGAATCAATGTATTCTAATGTGGATAGCCAAGGATTTATATTTATGTGAGGATTATTCTCTATTTTTGGATATATGAGATTCTCAAATATCTATAATATTGACATATTGTAGTGACTAGGGTTTTGGCCATGTCAGACTTTGGAATATTCCTGTGAATAATTCCAAATCTACGCATGAAGACGACGTGCGATTCTGAGGTCTGGTGTGGCTAGAATTTATTTTATAAAAAAATAATGTACTTTTATACTATTCACAAGGCGAGAATGAGTTATATCTTAAATGTTATCTCATACCAGAAATCCGAGGGCAGAGTTGCATCCAGAGCATTCCATTTACCATAGGTAGAGTGTAAAAGATGCGGGCGCAGGCCTGCTATGAGATATGTCACCCAGGGGAAAAATAGTCATTTTGAAATAATGACATAGTGATTTTTTCAATGGAATTTTATTCGAATAACATTCAAATGAAGTTTCGGATTGGAAATCTGAGACTTTTATTGAGTTCAAAATGGGTTGTTCTTCCTAGGCGTGATATAAAATAGGTGGGCGCAGAGGTTTCAGAATCCGCACCTGTCGACAGAGTATCAAATAGTTTATAAATTCCACTCAAGTGTGGAATTAAGGAGAGAACCCATTTTACGTTCTCTCTCTCTCTTTCTCTCAAATTTTGTTCGGCGTTCTTTTTCGTTCTCCACCGTTCATCTCCGAATTGATGAACGAACTCTGGAGGATCGAAGTGGGATCACAGCAGGTGCGTCACCAACAATAAACGACCCGATCGATGAAGGCCTTCTATTTTATTCCACTCCTTTTTCGATTTCTTGACTTTTTTTCAAATCCATCATTTTAATTATTTAAATTTTATAATTGGGATGACGAATGAATGAACCTGGACACCATTCAAGCCCTATTCTAAATTCGTTGTTCGACTCGTCCTTTGTCATTTTTCGTCTGATTTTTCAGATGCGCCAAAAACTCCTTGGGATCGTTGATCGGGGGTAGGCACTTTAAAGGACTTGTCTCGATGATTTTGAATCCTTATTCAGTTTTGAAATTGCGCCCCTGGAGTGATTGTGGCATCGAAGGAAGCCTCAGCTCCAGTAAGGGCGGTGGCTAGAGAGAGGGGTGGCAGAGAGGTGGAGTCGGATGGAGGTGTTCTTTGCAGCACGGTAGGCCTAGGTGGAGCTCTAAGGGCCAGCGTGCAGAGGCCAGTGGATGAACGGAGTCCAGAGGGGTCAAGCATCAAACAAAGTGGCCGGGAGTGCATCGCTCAGGCGAGGGATAACCGGGGGTTCGAAACAGGTTGGTGGCATAGGGTGTCACCAGAGAAGCGAGCTCGGGTGTGGATGGGTAGAGGTGGCTGCGGAGGTGCATAGTAAGGAACCGTAGGTGCCGAGCCGGCCATTGGTGGAGGTGGAGAGGCGACGCAACTGTAGGTGTCACGAAAATGTTCTTCTAAGGAGGGGGTGATGGCATCTTCTAGTCACGGTCAGGGGGGAGCCCTGAGGTTAGTGGGCCACAGCCAGCGGGCCGTGGTGAGCTGGACTGGACCTACGGCTGGACTGTGGGCTGGTGGTCTGGACCAGGCCGACATGGGAGGACTGCCCGGTTGGGCCCCTTGTGTTCAGTGGGACACAACTCCTAAACGGCGTGTCCGTTTGACGCGCCGTCTATAGCTGTGGGTTTGTCTCTTCAATAAATGTTTTCGAAAAGGGTTTTTGGGTTTTTGGGTTCTGTACCTAAAGGCGGGTGACCAGAAACGATTTAGTTTAATAATAATAAATTATTATTAAAACATGTAATGAACTTTCCTCACAAACCAGACGTTCGATGGATGCGCCGTCAGTGGTAGAATGATACTAGTTCTTGTTTAGACATATTGAGATGCTCTATTCAAGGTTCGAGCTAAATATAAGGTGCAGTCCCCATAGGTCCTAGTTTGCATGTTTTACGATGAAATGTTGTTTTTTTACCCAACATCCGTTTAGAGTGTTTGAACACTTTTTTGTGTGTGTTTTTTCAAGGGGATTTCAATGGTTCCATCTACTTTCCTATATTTGGGGTTGAGGTGTGGGCCCCACGAGGCGGCTATTAGGCGTATGATGTGTTTTTCTGACTTAGTCTTTGTAATTCTATTTGGGAAAAATGAATAGTCGACCTTGTGTGTTTTTCCATGTAGATACCGATTGTGGACTCAGTATAGGCCTAGGAGGTTCACAATGTGGCTACGATGCCGCTCGCCCGAGTTAGCGACATTTGGACCAGCAATGGTTGAGTGTACACCATTGGTTCATTCTTATGAAGTTTTGTGTGGCATTAATACCTCAGTATAGGTTTACAATCCGCTCAGTAGGATGAATTTTTATTATATTTGTGGAATCCCTACAGTGGGTTTGCAGCGGGATCATCTTGCTTTACTTCCCTAGATCGGGTTCTTAGTATCGCTGTGACCCCTTATCCATGAGCGGTGATCCCATATATAGTAGTTTAATCCTATAGGGTTTGAGGAATCATCGAGAATATAACCTCTTACATTGTGGTCCATGCATTGAATGGTTGTGGAATTTTCGGTTATATGATCCCCTACTCAGCATGTGGTTTATAGTAGGGTTGTGGCATCATTGGTAATACGAACCCCTACTTGGAATATCATTTTGTTAGTGTTTTTGCATCATCAGTTTGATCCCCAACATCATGAGTTATACTTGATAGGGTTCTGGTATTGTTTGGAACACCTTTACACGGGTGACAGACCTCTATCTGAGTTATGTGATCTGTAGAGCAGTAGATCGGGTTGTGGTATCCCCCAGTGGGTCCTCGGAGTGATCCCCAATCTATGAGATCTATGAGTTACCATAGTGGGTTCCTGTATCCCCTAGTGTACCCTAGGAGTGATCCCCTATCTGAGGAGTTTTTTATTTCCATTGTTTCAGCCTAAGGTTCTCAATGACGATATTCGATGAGCATATATCTCTCGGACGAGTGTCATTTGGGATGACTGAGCTCGTTCATTGTGTTCCCCTAGTTATGTAACTGTCGCAGGTTACGAGGTCGGGACCTCATGAGGCTTGGTGTTTGTTTTGAGTATTTCTAGTTTCTCATGGTATATGTATGGGTATATACATGAGCAGATGTTCATGGTGTATGTATGTTCATACACTTGAGTTGTTATGACCAGTCGTGTTTAGCCAAGGATGGTCTCAAGATGGATTTTCTCTCTCATTTGTGTTCCCTCTCGCTGGGATGAGATAACAATTTCCTTTTAGTTTCCCCCTTTTATTTTGGGGTTTTTGGGGTGCCTACTAGTTATTTAATATACTCACCCCTGAACGGGCTTTTCCCATACATGATTTTTTCTTGTGCAGACCGCAGGCCTTTCGATGGAGTTCCAGGAGGACCTGTAGCAGCTGGAACTTAGTGTACACGACCAACCATGGGGGTTTACTGGATCTGTTCTGAGAAGCTTACCAGCAGGTGCTTTTGGAGGAGTTCTTCCTCCTTCTAAGCGAGTTGGAAGCTTTTCTATTTTTCCTTTGGTGGGCCCTGTTTTTCCTTTTTGTACTTTTCTTTCACTCTTATTTGGGATATATGTATGCATGATTTCCCTTCTCATTTTTTATATAAATATCTGCATTGTTTCATGGTGGTGTATGTGGGTGTATGTGTATAGGTAACTTAGGCTAATGCCTCACATTTGCGTGATAGCCTTCTCGCCGCTGGTCGCCAGCCCCTAGGCTATTGGAGGTGGCCTTGGGGTGTCACGGCTTGAGCCCTATTGGGTCCGGTCATGACAGAGTGGTATCAGATGAGGTTCAACCTTTGGGATCTCAGAGCATAGCTTCTCTACCTATGAGTTTGGTTTGGGTTTCATAACGGCAGTGTCAAGATGTTTTGAATTTGGATTTCAGGCCAGGGACTCCAGTTTTGGTTTGGCAACCGACGTATCTATTCACTAGGACTTTGATTACCTACCTTTTGACTCTGGATGTTTGGAAACTAGTCATAGGGACATTACAGTACGTGCATCATATAAGAATGGGTTTTTGGGTTTTCCTTGTTCTTCTTGGGTCAGCTCTCCAGATATACTCTTTGACTATGGTCTGTCTTGATTGTATTTTAGGATTCCTCCACAACGACAGCCAATGAAGGTTCCACAGCGCGATTGTGGTGACAATCTGCCATGTATAGAGGTTGTGGACCAGGGTGTAGGTTATGAGGATCGACCCCCAGGTGGTCTGCCAGTTGATCCACCACCTTTCGAGCAGCTTCTTGGGACGATTGTGCAGGATGTGGATGCACATAGGATGATTGCAGTGCATGAGTTCCAGAGGTAGTGACCTCTTTGGTTTTGGGTTGATCCAGACCCTCAGGCATCTGATGACTATCTTGAAGCAGTCACCTGAGTTTTCTGCCTTGTGAGGACACCCCCGGAATAGATGGTGGTCCTAGTGGTGATCCTTCTTCATGGTTTGGCTGGGTGATGGTGGAGTTTGGTGACTAAGTCCCAAGATGAGGAGATGATCACAGGGGGAAGAGTTTGAGCATCTCTTTGGGGAACAGTTCTATTTGTTGATAATAAGGTCAGTGTGGATTCAGGAGCTTCTGTAGCTTCGGTAGGAGGGAATTACTATGAAGGAGTATACAGCGAGGTTAATAGACCTATCTCTCTACTCCCTAGATATGGTTTGGGTCCTATTCTTTAGATCTTGGACCATCAAGAAGGGCCTACGTAGAGACATTTTGGTAGGTGTGGTTTCCATTTGTCTTTCCACCTATGCTGGAGTTCTCAAGTGAGCCTTTGCGGTAGAGATCTTTCTGACAAAGAAAATTCATCCTGTTAGTGCTAGGCATGTGGCAGCTGGGACCTCGACAGCTAGTAGCTGGCGATAGATACAGGGGTCTAGGCGTGGCCGACATTTCAGGAAGCAACTCAAGGATGGAGAATCTGAGACTCAGGACCCAGAGGCCAGTTTTGGTCTGCTGTAGGAGAGGCGGTGTTACACTTGTGACGGTCAGGGACATCTCGCAAGAGATTGTCCAACCCTTCATGTTGCTGAGAGGGAGTTGGTTGATAGACCACCTTGGAAGAGGAAACATCTCGATATTAGAGGTCTGCGGGGCATCGAATGTGGTGATGGAGCTGGTGCAGTAGTGGGAGGTGGTAGGCAGTATCAGATGCCACCACCACCACCTCCAGGTGGTCCACACCGAGTTCATGGAGCTGGAGGGTGAGGGCGAGGATAGCTGCATGCCCTAGAGGCTATTGACCCAATGGCTCTACTGATGGATAGAGGTATTCCTTGTGTCCTTTCTACTTTCTGTAGTATTTTTTATAGATAATGTTTAGAGGTACTCTTCCCTTTCTGTTTCTTGCTTGAGTTCTGTTCAGGGCATTGGAATGACCTTGTGTGGGTGTTGTTCAGCGTAATTCAAATGCGTGAGGAAGAGGGTTCCTTCCCCCACCGAGACGTGATTTTGTGGCACTATCAATACCATGTAGGAAAGTCAGTACCGGCCAAAGCAGATTGTTTTGAGGTGTGGTGGATGAGTCCCTCTGAATTTTGTGTTCAGACATGGGTGTTTGTTGGCGAACTCATTGGCATGGGAGAGCCAGTTGAGAGTCTAGTTTCTTCCATTGTACTTATAGCTTTTCAGAGATGAAAAGTTCTAAGGTGGGGAAGATGTAGTGATTCGATTTTTCCCCTCTCAGACTTTGGAATATTCCTATGAATAATTCCAGAGTTAGGTGAGAATACGAAGTGCTATTCTGAGGCCTGATGTGGCCATAATTAATTTTATAAAAATATTAAGTATTTTTATACTATGCACTAGGGGAGAAAGAGTTTTCTCTAAAATGGTATCTTGGATTGGAAATATTAGGGAATGGTTTCATCCAAAGCATTCCGTTTACCTAAGTCAGGGTGTAAAAGTTGTGAGCGCGGCCCTGCTGTGAGAGATGTCACACAGGGGAAAAATTGTCATTTTGAAATAATAACTTAGTGATTTTTATCACTGGAATTCTTTTTAAATAAGTTTTGAAAGATGTCTCAGAATGGAAATCCAAGACATTTTTTGAGTTTAAAATGGGTTGTTTTTCCTAGGCGTGATATAAAATAGGCTGGCGCGGAGGTTTAATAATTCGGGCCCATCGACAGAGTCTCATAGAGTTTATAAATTCCACTCAAGTGTGGAATTAGGGGGAGAACACATTTTCCCTTCTCTATATCTCTCTCTCTCGAACATTTTTCAGCGTTCTTTGGTGTTCTTCACCGTTCTTTGCTGGATTGAGGAGCGAACTCTAGAAAATCAAAGTGGGATTGCAGCAGGTGTGTTGTCGACGACGAACAACCCGATTGAAGTAGGCTTTCTGTTATTTTTCTGCTCCTTCATCGATTTATTTAGTTTTTGACAAATATTTCATTTTAAGTATATAAATTTTATAATGGGGAAGATGGCCGATTGAACATGGACACCATCTGAGTCCGGTTCAAAATTCTGTGTTTGATGCATTCTTTGTCCAAATTTTTGGATGCACCAAAACTCCCTAGGATCATTGATCGGTGGCAAGCGCTGCAAAGGCCTCATTATGAGGATTCAGATTCCTTCTTCAGTTTTGAAATCTAGTCGTCAGAGCGGTTGTGGTGGCCAACGAAATCCCCAGCTCTAGCAAGGGCTGTGGTCGGAGATCAGGGTGGCGCAGTGGAGGAGCTGGCTGGAGGCTTTTGTTGTGGCGTGGTAGGTCGAGGTGGAGTTGGGAGGGCCGGTATGTGGCGACCGGTGGACGTGCGGAGACCAGAGACGTGGGACATCACGTGGAGAGGTCGGGAGCGCGGTGTTAAAATGAGGGATGACTGGGGGTTCAGAACGGGTTGATGGCATCGGGTGTGGCCGGAGTAGCGAGCTCGGGTGCAGTCAGGGGGAGGCGGCTCCGATGTGGTGTAGTAGGGGACCGGAGGAGCCGGGTTAGCCAGCGGCTGAGGTGGTGAGGCGGCGTGACTGGAGATGTCACGGTACTGTGCTCTGAATGAGGGGGTCCATGGCATCTTCCAGTCGCGGTCAGGGGGGAGCCCCGAGGTCAGCACCTTAGGGGGTGCTGCGGTCAAGGACCCGCATGTCGCATTTCCTACTGGTGCGGCACACGGACAAAGACCGGCCACTTGACCGGTCTTTTTGGAGGAACCAGACATGATGGGTCTGGTGGTGTTCAGATAGGCCATGGACAGCGGGCTGCAATGAGTGAGACCAGAACCACGGTAGGACCACGGGCCGATGGTCTAGGCCGGGGCAACTGGGGTGGATCGGCTCGATTGGGCCCCTTGTGTTCAATGGGACACAACACGTAAACGGTTCGTCTGTTTGACATGCTGTCTACAGCTATGGGTGAGACTCTTTGAGATGGAATTTTTGAAATGGGTTTCGGGGTTTTTGGGTTCTGCGCCTGAAGGCGGTTGACCCGAAATGATTTAGTTTAATAGTAATATTTTAATATTAAAACTTGCAAGAGGCATACCTTGTGAACTAGACGTCTGATGGAGACGCCATCAGCAGAAGCATGATACATGTTCTGGTGCATACTTTTTGAGAAGCTATTTTTTAGTGTTCTGGATAAATATAATGTGCAGGCCCCACAAGTCCTAGTTAGCACATTGTATGATGAAATTTCACTTTTTCACCCGACAATTACATGGAGTGTTTGATCAATTTTTCTACATGTTTTTCTAAGGGGATTGTAATGGTGCAATCTGCCTGCATAAATTTGGGGTTGAGGCATGGGCCCCATGGGGTGGCAACCAGACGTATGCTGTGTTTTTACAACTTATGATTTGTATGTGTGTTCGGGGAAATCGAATAGCCTACCTTGCGTTTTTTTCTTCATAGATCATAATGGTGGCCTCGGTATAGGCCTAGGAGGTTCACAATGTGGTGACGATGCCAGTTTCTCAGGATATAGATGTTTGGACCAGCGGTGGTTGAGTGTACTCCCTTGGTTCATTCCTAGGAGGGTTCTTGTGGAATTACTACCTCAGTATAAGTTTTTGATCCCCACAATAGGATGAATTTATGTTAGAGTTGTGGAATCCTTCTGGTGGGTTCGGAGCGAGATCCTCTAGCTTGGATTCCATCGATTGGGTTCCTCGTATCGATGTAACCGCTTATCTGAAGGCAGTGAACCCCTATATAACAGGTTAATTCTGTACAGTTTGAGGCATCATCGGGAAGATGATCCCCTACATTGTGGTCCATGCATATTAGGGTTGTGGCATCATTGGTTATATAATCCCCTACACAGCATGTGGTTAATAGTAGGGTTGCGGCATCATTGGTTATACGATCCTCGACTTAGCTTATGGATTTGGTAGGGTTGGTGCATCGTTGGTTCGATCCCCAACATCACAAGTTAAACCAGATAGGGTTGCTGTATCATCGTGACCACCTTTACATGGGCGACGATCCTCTATCTGAGTGACGTGATCTGTAGAGAACCACATCGGGTTATGGTATCCCCCAACGGATCCTGGGAGTGCTCCAGTATCTGTGAGATCTACGAGTTACCTGGGTGGGTTCCTGTATCCCCTAGCGGACCGTAGGAGTGATCCCCTATAGGAGGAGTTTGGTATTTCTGCTATTTCTGTATGAGGTTCTCAGTGACGATATTCGATGAGCGTATATCTCTCGGATGAGTGTCATCTGGGATGACATTGCCCATGGAGTATGTTCCCCTCGTTATAGACCTATCGCAGGTTACGAGGTCAGGACCTCATGAGGATTTGTGCATGTTTTGAGTATATCTGGTTTCTCATGGTATATGTATGGGCATATACCTGAGCGGATTTTCATGTTTTATGTATGGGAATAAACCTGAGTTGAGTTGACCAGTCGTGTTTAGCTGAGGATGGTCTCAAGATGGATTTTCTCTCTCGTTTGGGTTTCCTCTGGCTGGGATGAGCTAACTATTGACTTTCAGATTCTCCCTTTTATTTTGGGGTTTTTGGGGTACCTATTGGGTATTTTATATACTCACCACTTCATGGTATTTTCCTGCACATGTTTTTGTCTTTTGTAGACCACATTCCTTTCGACGGATTTCTAGGAGGACCCAGAGCATGCAGAGCTTAGTGTGTGTGACCGAACAGGGGGTTTACAGGAGCTATTCTGGGGAGTTTACCAGCTGCTGCTTTTGGTGGTGTTCTTCCTCCTTCTGAGTAGGTTGGACGCTTTTGTAGTTTTTTGTTGTCATCCCAATTTTTTTCCCGTTTTCACTTTTGTTGCACTCTGGTTTGGGATAGATGTATGCATGCTTTCCCTTCATAGTTTTTATATACATATATGCATTTTTGCGTGGTGGTGTATGTGGTTGTGTGTATACAGGTACCTTTGTATAATTCCACCCATTTGTGGGATAGCCTACTTGGTGCTGGTCACTAGCCTCTGGCCTATTGGATGTAGGCTTGGCGAGTCATGGCTCGAGCCCCGTTGGTTTGGGTCGTGACACATACAATGATAGAAATCCCCTACCTGGGTCTCAAATATAGTCCAATTGACTATTTATTATATTTTCTATAAATGGATGGATTCATGTAACCAAAAATATTCTTATGTGCATGAGCTCTCAAAATTATCATATGTGGGTGAGAACATATGTGGAATTATTCTTAAACAATTTACTATGTGTGGCTACACTCACATACATGGGATTCTCTGCTTGTGATAAATGTTCAAACATGGATCTATAATGTCTAATTATTATACATATATGAATTTTTGTTTAGATGAATTCCCATACATAGGTAATTCACATATGGGGATCATAAAATTTTCCCTAACTTCCTTTTTTAGTATTAAACATTCTCAATCCTTCATAGTAGACTTCAAACATAATAAATAATTATCAAGTAATTCTAAATTTCTTCTTGGATAAATTAAACTAATTTCTAAATGAATAAGAATGTATAAAGATAACATGTAAATAAATTTTAAAAAATAAATTCTTAAAATATTATTCAGATCCATAAATGTTGGAATTTATTTAAAAATTAGAAAATATTGGATATATATTACATGAAATTTCAAGAAAAAATTTTAATTTTTGATTATCTATCAATCAGTAGTCACCTAAAAATTTTAATATATAATTTTCTTTTTAATTAAATCTCTTAGAAAAAATTAGTGTTGATCCACTCTCTCTTGTGTTCCATAACCTCACTTATATAATCAGAAAATAAAGGCCCATGACCATATATATTTTTACATGGATAAATAAAAGTACCTTATTCTTACATTGGTTGGTTATGCACACCAAATTACGATTCTATTCTATAATTAAAATTTTCAAATTAAATGTAAAGAGTGTTTCACATGAAAAAAACCCAGATTTTCCCAGATGTATGAATAATTTGTTTTTGTTTCAAATTCCTTAAAAATTCACTTATAATGTTACATGATGGAGTGACAGTGGTCATGATGGTTTATGGGATTATTTGGGTCTCAAAACCACATAAATTTGGAAAATAAATTGGAATACATTGTTGATGGAATCTTTGTAGGTTGGGCCATATAGTTTCTTCCAACAATGCATGGTGAGACCAAGGGGCATCTGGGCTCGAAAGGTCTTTATACAACCGTGAAACTATAAAATCATTGATGTGGAAAAACTAATAATAAATAATTGTGGGATTTAGTATGGTTTTTGAATGATTAAGGAAACCTCGACCATAATAATACATGCTTTCTCATTAAGTAGTAATGAGAGAATAGTTTTTGCACATTTTTTCCAAACCATGCAGCTAAAACATGTACTTCCCAATTTTGATGATGCAACATCCAAATTTCTTTTAAGGATTCTTTTAAAAGAATTTCTTTCTTTGTCACCTAATTTTTTAATTGGATGTTTTATTCACCTCCTCTCATGATTTCCTAACTCCTTCAACCTAGGAACTTCTATAACACTCATATTTGGAGATTGAATTAAGAAACATCAAAGGAGTAGATAGTTAAAGGTATGATCTAACCCCCTTCCTATTTCTGTTAATCTTCAGATTGATTGCACGATTTTGGTGAAAGATATTTTCCCCCATTTTCAATAATTTGGAACATTTATTTGATTTATCTATGTCTACATCGAATCTGGGGCTTCCGTTGGATGAGGATTCATAAACATCCCTATGTTTGGTTTTTTGGTTGTTTTTCCTAAATTTTTTGGTGTGTTACTAGATATTTCTTTGTTCCACACACTAGTTATTACCGTACATCTCCCTAAAATGGATCAATTGATTCCAATTTGATATATGGACAATTTGTAACACCCAAGGATCATTTTTCGTCAAATTAGATAAATTTTACCCTAGTTATAGACACCCCATAAGTGTTCAATCTTGAATTTCCAATTTTATTTAATTTTATTATTGACAGAAACTCCACCCAAGAATTTATATTACATTTTAATTGAGTTTTCCCACTCCCATATATATTTTTAATGAAACCACAGTTCCACCTAAGTTAATAGCCGAACTTATATTTGTAATTTACCATGCAAGCAATTTCCCTATTAACCATGACTCATTTTAAATGATTTTTTAGCCTTTTAAAATGAATATCAATGTTTTGATAGATTCAATGGAATGTTTTATATTGAATGGATTGTTCATGATGGAGGGCCCACTTTAAATGATTGTAATGGTTTTAATGAAATGAATTATAAATTTTGGAGTGGACACACCTATTTATTCATATTTTATTAATGGAAATTATTAAATTATGATTCCCCAGTTACTTTTGGTTACTGAATGTAATGTATGAGAGGTAATTCATCATGAATATTATTAAAAATATGATTATTCCATTGATATAGGATGTGTAATGATGTTATGTGATCTGTTGGGAATGAAGATTCACAATTCCATACAATGGATGTTGGTTAGGATGTCTCACACCATTGATACTAGTTCAATTGTAGGAATGATGCACAATGCACCTATTGTGAGTGTTGACATGAAGACACACTCACTATATCGATTGTTAAGAATAATGTATCTCAGTCATTATGAGATGTGGGGTATATACCATTTTTATTGATCTTATAGACTCATTCCAACTCCTTATGGATGAAAAATATATGCTCTAGTATATCCAGCGCCTAGTATTCTAGGTATTTTTCCACTTATATCCATACATACTTTTTCCATATATGTTTATTCAATATATTACTATACAACATATACGTATTAGATATATATATAGTTACTGAAAAACACATTCCTGTAGTGAGTAGAAGTAGGTAGAGTCTCTTGATGTCCTTTAGAATCCTATGAAATATGATATTTATTTATTCATCATTAATGATTATTTATTTATACTTTAACACTATTTAACTATGATAATTTATTTTATTACTTCTAGAAAACATTAGTGATGGCCTACTGGGATTATATATCACACTATACTTGGGACACCTTTTGTACCCAAGTAGATTACTACTCTGCAGGTATGGATAAGGTAAAGCTCCCTGCTAAAGAGTTTCAATATTCTTTACATCTATAGGGAGCATAAGAGAAGAAGACCGATCATATTTTAGAGATACTAGTGCATTATGCTTTAATTATTTTATCATTTTTTGTAGAATGATTGTATATAACCATCCCTTGTTTACCATATTTATATCACCATTCCATGCATCCATGAATATGACATTGCCTAGTGGATTTTGATAATACTACTTTGTTTTCTATTATCGATTCATTCTCTTCTTATTTATTATATCTATTTAGATATGATTCCACTATTGTGTGTTTATGATTATATCCAATGTTCCACTCAGATATGAGGGTATTGGTTTCCCATTGTAAAACCATTACTGCCTCACTGCTATTTAGAAGCTTCTAGGGTATGGAGAGGAATGATAGAGGCCATGTGACACACAGGATTGGAAAAGTGGTTATATAGACACCGGATCACGATGTCACAAAGTGTAATATGAGATTATATTTTCATTTTATTAAAAATTTTGTATTTGAAAAAATAATATAAGTTAGAGGAATTTGGAAATTAACGTCTTCCCAAACGCACCAAACCCATATCTAGGAGAAACCCAAAGTACCTGGGATGGAAAATTACAGTTGTTGTTTTCACTGATTATGGTTTATATGAATTCATCATTGGGTGATTCAAATTTCATATAATGTTATTGAAAATGGTATTATTGAAATGATATTTATTTTAGGATGTAACAATTAAATGTGGGTGTTCCATTACGTGCATCATTATAGGCACAATTGTACTAATTTGAAATTCATTTTTTCCATGCCATTTATATTTTTATTGTAATTTTTTTTACATATCACTCATTCCCTATTTTTTTATGAAATTATGCTGAAATTATTTCCCAGATTGGAAAGTATAATTGTAACTTAATGTGACAGCCTTAACCTAACAGTGTTTTCCTACACAGGTTAAAGTAGACACCTTAGGAAGTTAATTATAAAATTTAGAGCCTTAAGTAATTGGTTACATAGTATGGAACATGTTATGGTATGGTTACATGTATTATATATTTTCATTCTTAAGGTGTATGAGACCTTATGGATCAAAAATGGTAATCTAACTAATTAAACAATTTTTAGAGATTTAAATATTTGAACAAGAGCAATTTTTAATTGAAAATGACTTCTAATGAAAAAATGACCATCAAATATAAGTGAAAAAAAGACCTAGAACCGAACCCAACAAGAGTAGTGGGTAGTTGTTGAGTCTCTTACTCTCTCATGGACTTATATGGTATTTCTCTATTACTATGTTTTGGATTTAAAAGTAGGAATAGGGGTGAGATCTATCAATAGGAAGGATATGGGTATGTAATATTTTTCTAACTTTAATCTATTAAACTATTAAAATATATTTTGAGGTGTGTGTTTTGAATTTTTTCATCATGGTAACACAAAATTCTTCATTTGTATTCTCTGAAGGTGGTGACAACCAATAATCTAAGGTGGTATGCCTTGAGCGGCTAGTGACCTCTTTAATTGAATCACCTATAGAACCTCTTCCTATTCTTGATATGGTCACCGAGGCCTAGTTTGGAGAGTTATTTATATGTATATTATTGAATATGAATGGTAGGGTTAGACCTACCAAGAGTCTGGTAGAGTTGACTCAGGAGTTCCAACAACATCATCCTCTAACATATTCTGTGGATGGATGAACACTTACTGTTTATTCATGGATAAAGTCTATTCTGTCTATATTGAAGAATCTTGATACCCCTCATGAGTGAAGGATCATGATTTTCTACATATTTGCTTCATGATTCTACCCAGATATGGTGGGATGTTATTATCCTAGAATATCAACATAGATATATATTTTGGGAATATTTACAATATATTATCTATAATTATTTCTTTCTATAGACTCTGAGGCTGACAAAGATAAATAATTCATGAACCTGCAGTAGGGAGGTATGTCTATTATGGAATTCTCTATTCATTTTTTTGTTCTAAAAAATTTCTCTCTTATTATAGGGGGTAATGACCTTTTGAATTCTAGGAGATTTTGGGATGGGATACTATAATCCATTTAGTGACAAATCAATGTATTTAGTTTGACTACCACTTCTGAAATAATCAAACAGACCATTATTACATAGTGGAATGTGAGAGAAGATAATGGTTAAATTAAGGGTGGTTCGACACCTATATCTATATGTGTTTCTTATTCTGGGTGATATGGGATTTATGAGGATACTCAAGGAGGTATCACCAGTCATGCTCCTCATACTGACCGCTTTATGATATGTACTAGTGTGGGAAGCCTAGATGCACAATGACTCGGTGCTTATGAGATCACATTGAATAAAGAGGATGTGGTGGGATGGTCCATATCCCACATTTCTATAGAACATCTCTATTAGATCATGGAGTTTAGGGTTCTATTCATACCCCACATCTAGAAGCAGGTCCAGTAGGATCACACCAGGAAGGCATCTAGAAAACCAATGGCCACTTATGCTAAGGTAGTTGTCAAGGATGAGGTAGTGAGACTCATGATTCTCAGTACTAGATGTGCATGCATTCTCAAGGTTGGCAGGTAGTTAATTAGGTATGTGGTGGCGACTAGTTACATGTATTATAACCTATGATGTAGGAGTAGAACATCCAGACTTTGACATTTCAATGTACTATCATAGTAGACTCCACATTATTGTCTTCTTTGTTTGTTATAGGAACATACACCACTTTTATATTTGAGACTGTTATGGGGAGTATTGGCCTTAAGGTCAAAAACATATATCTAAATATAAATATTTATACCCATTTAGATATCAAATCTGAGGGCGTTCACTATTTTAAGGTATTTTCTCTTAAGATGGATAGGTACATCTTTATATGGAATATTAGCATCCTCGACATGAATTGAATTAACATAATCATTGGGATGGACTGGTTGGTTCCAATTGGGACAATATTAACATCTACAATTAAAGGGAAACATTTATATCACCATAGGGAAGTAATAACATGCATATGGAAGAATGGAATTCTCATGTGACTCGATATTGACCTGAGCGACATTGGATGGGTAGTGTGACATATAATGTCACCAGTCTTTTCTTGGATAATCTAGGGTTATGATCCACTATTTTACCTCTTTAGTGGATTATTTCTAGGATTTATTTTATAATAAATTATATATGATACCTTCAGTGTAATAGGTATAATTTACAATTCATTTTATACTAGGAGTATAACTAGTGACCATTCCTCCATATATGAGGAAACCTATGCAGCTTCTAGAGCTCATTAAATGGTTGGAGGATCTGGCGGGCAATGGTTTAATATTCTATGGTACTTCTCCATGGGGTTCACTTGTCCTTTTTTCCAAGAGTGAGGATGGTTACCTTAATATTTTTTTTGATTAACATTGATTAATCTACTCATGATAAATAATTGGTTTCCACTACCTAGAATAGAGGAAATCATTGATCTACTATGAGAAGAGAGAGTATTTTCAATTGGTAATATGAGGTTGAATTATACTAAGGTTCATATCAGGTCTTCATAAAAACCTCACATATCTTTTGGGACCATATATGGTATATACAGGTACTCAGATATCTAGTTCTGAATGATTAACATACCTTTCTATTTTCATGGATCTTATAAAATATGATCTCCACCCGTTTTTGGATTTATTTGTGGTAATAATTTTTTATAATATCTCAATGTATCCATTATCCAAAAAAAATGACCATTCCAAACAAATATAGATCATGCTAAATCCACTATGAGATAACCAACTTTTTGATAAACTTTTTAAATTTCAATTTGAAATAAAAAAATTCAGATTTGGTGTCACATTATCTTGGTTCCATTAGTTTCATTAGACACAATGAAATTGTGATTTGTTGTTTCCAAGGTGAAGCCCAAAAAAACATTCAAATTTAGTGTTTATTGGAATTTGAATGATATTAAATATGCTTCACCCATTATTTTCTCACACATTGATGCACCGCTTACGATCTTGAAAAAGAAAGGTACGAAATTCATATGGGAAGAATATTATAAAGAAACCATTCAGGTGTTGGAGGGAATATTGACTTCAGCAATGTTACTGATTCTTATAGATCTATAAAGGACCTATAAATTCATGTGTGTGACATAAAATATCGTTTTAGGTTCTTTTATGATTCTCAATGAGTGATTCTTTTCATGTATATCTCAATAGATGAAGACTCATGAGTATAATTACCCCAAGCATGACCTTGAGTAAGAAACATTTGTAAATTCCCTATGTTGTTGGAGACATTATTTAAATGGCGAAATTTTTGTGATATGAACTAATCACAAAATATTCAAGTATATATTTTCATAGTGGGATCATAATATCAGGAATCACATGTGTGTTAAGAACCTATAGTGTTTTGAACTCGAGTTTTCCTATATGCCTAGAAAAGGAAATGCATTGGTCGATATTGTGAGAATGAATACTTAGACTCGGGCTATTCAAGAGAGTATTGGTGAATGGAATCTCATGGTCATATTATCATAGATGCACATTGGGGTTTAAGAGGATTATAGGATGACTATCCTTATAGAATTATTAGGGACCTATTCTCTTCGAGAATGAGTAATAATAAGGTAAATATATAATACTATTGGGAATGTTCAAATGGAAAAGCATCTTAGATGATGATACATCTTTAGGTTGGACCACAGACAGGTATAAAACATTACTATTTTATGGGTGTGTATGGGTTCCAGCTGATATCAGATAAGATTTCATGTGGTAATTTAATGTATCAATATGGTAATGTCATATAAGTGTCAACAAAATGTATCGAGATATAATGTACCAGTGCGGGTAGCCTGGTATGAAACATGATATTTCTAGATTCATCACATGGTGTTCTACATGCCAGCAAGTGAAGGTAGAACATCAGCACTTGACACTGATTTTATATCCATTGTCTATTCCTGAGTGGAAATGGGAGGATTTTTTATGGATTTTATGATTTTACTACCCATATCACCTCATGGAAACAATATAGTGCAGGTTTTCATTGATCATTTGATAAAGGTCACACACTTCTTACTTTTGTGAGAGACCTTGTTGATAAATAAGATATAGAGGATTTAAATCAGGTAGGTTGTATATCATCATCGAGCCCCTCATTATATCATTTCTAATAAAGACAGTCACTTTATGTCATGGTTATAGAAGGGGTTATAGAATGAATCATGTAGAAAGGTTCTTCTGAGTACATTATATCACCCTTAGATCAATTGAATGATATAGCGTACGATCCATGTTCTAGAGGAAATTCATCGTGAATGTTTATTAGACTTTGGGTGTTCCCAGGAGAAACCCAATACCATCAAAGAGTTCACTTATAATAACACATTTCAATCTACAATCGAGATGGATCCTTATGAATCCATTTATGGAAGCCTTGTCATTATATTCTATGAAGGATAAAGGCTAGGGAGGTAGCTATACATTGACCATGTCTCATTTATGAGACTATAGAGTGGTTAAAATTGATTAGGAAGCACATGATAAAAACTTATTCTAGACCGAAGTCATATGCCAGTAGACATCGAGTAACGGTGGAGTTTGAGGTCATAGCCATGGTTTTCTTGAGAATATGTCTTTTGTCGGTACATAGACGTATTCATAGGCAAGTTAAGATGTCACCTAGGTTTATTAAACCCTTTGGGGTCATGGAGCAGATATGAATTGTCTCTTATAAGATTCAAATTCCTTATAGATACAGGTATATAAATGATATATTTCACTTATCTCAACTTCTTCAACATTATGAAAACACATCACATGTTCTTAATCCTGATGAAGATAAATTATATGTAGATTCTTCCTTCGAGGAGTATCTAGTGTGTATTGGGGATCATTTAATGAAGGCCCTCTAAGGTAAGTCCATTCCTTTGGTACAATAGCTATGGTAATGTGGAAGAGTGTAGGACAAGACCTGAGAGTAGTAAACTGATACATAAGTTTAGTAGACATATCTTTTATCAGAAGATAAATGTTTTCCTTTAGAAGGCCAAATCATGGATGAGTTCTTCTATTGTGGGGAGGTTTTTACAACATTTCTTATAACAGTTGTTTGGATTTTTTTATTCAAATTCTATTAAATGTAATTTATAATTTTACCCAATGATGTCATGTAGATAACAAGGGTGTCCATGTATTATTCATATCCAGGTACCCTATAAATTAGGATTATAAGCTAGTTCACACCGTTAGTAGAAACTATGTCACCCCATCTCACATGGTTTTAACAAAATATGTGTGGTGAGGTAGAAGAGTTGTAGGGGCTTCACGACTTGTCTAAAACCTTGTATCCCTAGGTGTACTCCTGCATGAAAAAAATGAAAAGATTGGATATTTTGATTTTTCTTAGCTTGCACATGGTTAAGGACACTCCATACCGTTACCATGTGGGGACCCCCTTAAGTATTAAGGGTGCATGGATTGTGCTCAGTTTAGAAAAAACAGGCTTATAAACCGTGTTCATCCTATTTTGATGGTTTAATGTCCAAATTTCCATTAATGATTCATTTATACCCATTTATTTTGTCTCCTATCAGTTTCCAATGGATGTTTTCTCCTCTATATGTGAGCCCCCAACTCTTTAAACCAAGGTTCTTCTATACATATCACATTTTAAGTGCAAATTAAGATCCTTTAGGGGAATTAGATATATTAATGTATACAACCATATCCATTGCTATTTTAGTTATTCTTAATATCTGTTGTGCTATTTTGGTACTACTCTTTTATTTCTATTTTGATGGAATTGGATCGTTTCATTGATTTCTATCAACATACTTTAAATTCATGGACTCCATTGGAAAAGGATATGTCAATGGACCAATGGAATGTGTTAATGTAATTTTACCAAAAATGTGTCGGTGGTTTTATACTTGAGACATACTACCACAAACCAGCCATTTCTGCACATCACCTTACAAATAATTTCTTGATACCGATTTGTTATACACACCATGTTCAACTCTAGAGGATAATTGTTTAGTAATTTAAAGAATTTTGACCTTATTTATGGACACCACATGTGTGTGTAAAATTGAATTTCATTTTGTATTTAATTATTTAGTCAAAAAGAATATATTTTAATCATTCGGGTTGGGTTTTAATTTGGTTTTCTAAGTCCCATATAAATGTTTAATGAACTCAAGGGACCTACTATGTGATTTTCCATTATTATAATAGAAATTTTCTATCTAGATAATTTTCATATAGACCATGAAACATTCTAAATGATTTTGGGTCCTTGTAAGATGAATTTCCATGTTTTTACATATTTAATGGCATGTTTTAAATATAATGAAAGGTTTATAATGGTGTGACTTATTAAAAATAAAATTATTGTTTTTAATGAAGTGAATTATGGTATTTCTCGGATTATTTTGCGCTTGATGAATACAATGCATGATATGTATATCCACATGCATAAAACTATAAATATGAAACTGCATTTGATATAGGATGTTGGACAATGATTAGAGTTATTTTTGTCATGGATATTCAATCTCACTTAAATCTGGTGTTGAGCCTGACATCTCACATCATTGAAACTATTCAGATGGTGGTAGTGACACACCACATCCCTTTCTAGGGTGTTGACATGAAGTAACACTCACCATATCGAATGTTGCGCATGACATATCTCACTAGTTATTAGATATACAAAAGCACCCTATTTTAATCTTATAGGCTCATTCAGGCTGGTTATAGATGACTAAATTACTACTCAGTCCATCTAGTACATAGTATTCAATTTTTATGACCACTTACATCCACATATACTTGGTATATATAGGTGTATGCAATATATAACTATAATATATATATATTTACCAATTAGACACTCATTATAGCTATGATCCAAAGTTGGTTGAGCCGCCATGTGTCCTTTAAGAACCTGAGAAAGATGATATTTTTTTATTCCTCATTGATGATAATTTATTTATAGTTCCCACTATATTATAATGAGAAATGATGGGATTATATCTGGGAATTGTTTGTGGTGGAATACTGGGATTTTTTCTAATACAATACTTTGATGGCTTGTGGTGCCTATGTATATTGTTTTTCCACTAGAATGGATAAGTGAAAACACTCTATTACAGAGTTTTATTATCCAAAACCTTTAGAAGGATCATAAGAGTTGAAGAATGAGCATATTCTTGAGATTCTAATGGATGACACATTTGTTATTTTGGATTAGTTTTTTATAGAATGATTGTATATGATAATCCCCAATTCCCTTTTTTTATATCAAAATTCCATGCATCAATTTATATGACACATCTTAGTTGATTTTGATAATATTAATAGGGTTTTTAGATATATATCCTTCTACTGAATAATAATTATGTCTCTTTAGATAAACTTCTGTTATTTAATTTTAATGACACTCTAATATCATGGTATATCCCCCACACAGTACAACCTTTAAATACTTACTACTTGTCGGGAGACTCTAATATATGGGGGTGTACATGAGGCCTTGTGTCCCACAGAATTAGGGCACATGTTATGCGGACCCTGGTTCGGGATGTTTCATAACACACCATACCAAAATCAAAGTCACAAAGTCTAACAACCCTTTTCTTTATTATACAGTTAAACATGTTTTATTATATAAAATATTCACTTGATAAAACATGAAAGATCAGTATGTATAATATATTTAGATTTTAGGAACATTATGCAATGACATAAAACATGAAACAGAACATCTTAATTGAAAACATAATTTACATGAACATTATATTCCCTCATACATGCATTGAATGGGATAACTGGAGGACATGAAGAAGTAAAGGGTAAGCTATAAATCCCAGTAAGGGAGTAAAAAAGGCATAAAATGAAAAATACAATACATGTTAGCAAGTATGTATATCAATGGTGTATAAAAAATCATGAACACAAAGGCAAGATATAACATGATTATCAAATAATGGAAATGTGGAAATGACACTTACCATGGTATTAACATGAGCCATGGATCCTTGCGCATGGATCCTAAGTAAACCCACATTTAAAATTAATTCACATGATTTAAACCTATTTTAACATGATGTATCATGATACAAATCTTTACCCAATGCGTTGGAGCGCTATCAGGGAATACCCTTATTAAACCTTTCATTTCATGCATAAGTGTACCACAAGATCATACAAAATAGATTCATTAAACATCATAATTTCACCATAGTAATGGAATGTGGAATTACTAAAGGAAAATCTTCCATTAATAAGTAAATGTGCATAAAGTTTAATACATTTTATAGAGAAATGAGCGTGACATTCACTACACAATGATTTTGTCTTGGAAAATGGCGGTTCAATTTAAGCAGCATAATGATGTGACATAAGACATCATAAAAAATTTGATGACAGAGAAAGAGTTATATAAACATATATACATGAAATGGATAGTAATGGGGTCATATAGATACATGTCCAAACATAGTTAATGGAATTTGGATTCATAATATAAATGAATTACTTGAATGTAAATGAGGAGAGGGAAATTATTTACGAAATTTCAACATGGTAACGGGTGTACAAGGGATGCATTAATGAGAAAAACGGGGTCTATAATCATAAAATATAAATAGTACAGTATGGGGGAGGTGATAAATCATACCCTAACATTTATAATTGAAAATAAAAGGGCATAACAATATTAATAAACTTGGATAAAATGAGAATGGAAGGAATCCCTTACTAGGAAGTGTGATCCCAAAAGATTGGGAGTGGCTTCAAAGAGGCTTCTTGGGAGCTTGGGGTGCCTTGACAGGATTATAGAGAGAGGATGAAAGAGGTTGGATGAACTTAAAAGGATTTTAATGAAGAAGAAGTGGGATATTCGGTGGATATGTATCAGAAAGCAGAGGGAATTCATTATTATTAACGTTTCGGACACCACACATTAAACTAATCAAAACCACAATCTGGCCCATGGTTTTTGCCCAATTTTTTATAAAATGGGATTGGAAAAAAAATATTTAATAAGGAAAATTGACGAACTTCTTAAATTAATAGGGTTTCTTATGTGCAGGTGAGTCACACTCTCAAGGAAATCAATTTAAAACGCCAAAATGTTTTATAAGTCTTGTAGGGTCCACTAAAGATTTGTAAAATGAATCAAAAAATATAAAATCATATTATTTTAATTTTAAAACATATATTGGATAAAAATTAATTTTATAGTATTTTAATACATAACTATTTAGTTATTATGATTTCATAAAACACATTATATATTTAAACGGTATTTTATTTTTACCAAAAAATTCGACTATCTCAGAAAATTATGAAAAATTAACTATTGGATAATTTCAACATATAGATTCACAAAATAATATTCATTTTATCTAAATAATTTTCTAAATATGTGAATTTTTACATTTAAAATAAAATCCAACATTTATCGATAATTCATGGGTTTTCACAAAAATATATTTCAAACCTAAAAAAATTACAATTGTATTCATAAAAAATTATAAAATAATATATACTTAATAAAAATTAATTTAATAATAATAAAATTAGTTTAAAATATTAATTAATTAAAAAATCCATTAATTCATCAAAATATATTTTTTAGATGAATATTTACTAAAATACTATTTGGGCTTTAAAAAACTATTTACAAAGTTACAATAATAAAAATAATGTATATATTTTATTCTTTTAAAAAATAATGCTCATAATCATAGTTATAGGGTATTGATATATAACCCCTTAGAACACCTAAAAAAGACCATAGGTTAAGGTACGCAATGGTGACAAACACTTGGGGTGTCTTGGATGACATCGCTCAAGTGGTAATATCTATCCACTTCTAATTCTCTTGTAGGAGGTTCCGCACAAGCATAATGTATTCAAGCTCAGCCTGGGCTTCATCAAGAGTGAAGGCCATTGAATCCACCTCCATTCCGAGTTCCGACAAAAGGGAATCGTATGGATTAATTCTACTAGATGAGTGTATTGCTTCCTAGATCTGAGTAAGTTGGATTTTTTAAAGCCCGATATTTATACTAATCATGTAATCAATGTTCAATATCTTTATAGTTACAATCACAATTCTTAACGGTATTTTAAAATCCAAAAACATTCAACCAAATAAGTGAATTTTTTATATAACCATTTCACATAATAACAAATTTAATTAGATCAAGATGAATTTTCATTAATACATGTTTGGGTCGTTATAATCTTCCCCCCTTAAAAAATTTTTCCTTCTAAATTTCATATTCCTATAGTAAAATATATGCAGGTAAATCTACTTCATCACTTCCTCTGATTCCCACATTGACTTTTCAATCTTGTGGTTTCCCCAAAACACCATGATGAGGCGCATTGTCTTATTTCATAAAAATTCTTCTCTATAATCTAAGATCTTCGCTGGTTGTTCCTCATAAGAAAGATCATACTGTAAATATAAAACCTATTAAGAGAGTACATGTGAGGGGTCTGGTATGTACTTCTTTAATAGGGATACATGAAATACATTATGTACTTTTTTTATGTTGGGTGGAAGTGCCAGTTGATAGGCCACAACCCTGACACGATCAAGAATGTCGAAGGGACCGATGTACCTTGGACATAACATTCCTTTGTTTCCAAACCTCTTGATCTTTTTACATGATGATATGCATATAAATACATTGTCTATAACTTTTAATTAAAGGATTTTTCTATGGTTATCAGCATAACTCATCTTTTTTACTTTGGGCTTCCGTGATACGGTGCTGAATGGTTTTCACCTTCTCCACCATTTCTTTGACCATTTCAGGTCCTAGCAGCTTACTCTCGCCAACTTCATCATAACACGCTGGTGTTATAAACCTTTTCCCATAAAGGAATTTATATGGTGCCATCCATATGCTCATTTGGAAACTGTTATTGTTATAGAGGTCAACCAGTTGAAGATGTTGGTCCAAACCTCCATTTAAGTCCATAAAACATGATCTTATCATATATTCCAGTGTCTGAATAGTTCACTCTTATTGCCAATCAGTTTGAGGTTGATAGGCCGTACTGAATTCTAGTTCAATGCATAGATGATTCTAGATACTTTTCTAGAACTTTGAGGTGAATCTTGGATCATGATCGGATACAATAGAGAATGGTCCTCCATCTAGTCATACCACTTATTAGATATAAATCTGTGCAAGTTGATCTAATGAGAAGTTCTCTCAAATTGCGATAAAGTGATATTTATTCATAAGATGATCCCCAATGACCCATATAGAATTGTTTCCTCTCGATGTCCTAGGAAGGCCAGTAACAATGTCGATGGTAATGTTGTCCCACTTCCATGTCGGTATGAGTAGTGGTAATATCATCCCCTTATACATTTTCCTATAGTAATTCACTCACTGAAATACTAGGAACTTTGATATATATATTCAGAAATCTCCATTTCCATATTGTTCCACCAGCAGTTTTCTCAGAGATATCGATACATCTATGTGCTCCCTGAGTGAATAAAGAACGTTGAGCTATGTGCATCATTTAGGAGCTTCTACATTATCTCTGGATCAGATGGTACACATAATCATGACCCAAATCTCACAATTCCATCGTTTTCAACCAAGAACTCTAAGGATTTACTATATCTGATAGCTTCCACATTTTTCAGAATTTCCACATCCTTTATTTGAGAATCCATTATTTTCTCCATGAGGGATGGTTGAGAAATCATTTGAGAAAGGATTGATGATATTACCCCTTAATTATTCCTATGTGTATCCTCTGTATCTCTAAGAAAATAGGATCCTTTTAAATTTTCATCACTGATAATGATGCAGGATCCTTTATACATAGAACATCTTCCACCTTGTTTGCCTTACTAGGATGGAAGTGGATCAAGAAGTCATAATCCTTGAGGAATTCTATCCATCTTCATTGGAACATATTAAGATATTTTTGTGTGAATATAAATTTTAGGATCTTTTGATCAGTATATATCTCACACTTATCCCCATAGAGAAAATGATGCCAGTTTTTCAACACAAATATCATAGCCGCCAACTCCATATCATGTGTGGTATAGATTTACTCATGTGGTTTTAGCTGCCTTATGGCATAGTCTATCACATTATCATTCTGCATCAACACACAAATGAGGCCCTTCTTTGAAGCATCATGGAATACTACAAAAAAATCTCTACTTTTGGGTAAAGTGATCATGGGTGTAGTGATAAGTCTTTTATTCATCTTCATGAATCTCTCATCACATTCATCACTCAAAGAAAGCATTAATCCTTTCCGATTTAGCTTAGTAAAAATGTTGGAAAATCATGGGAAATTTCTCAAAAAATAATGTTAATATATAGATAACCCCAAGAAGCTATAGATATACATTACCGATGTTGGCCTCTACCATCTCTCAATTGATGTTGTCTTGGAGGGATCCACAGATATCCCATTGATTTTGATGACATGACCCAAGAATGAGACCACATTCAACCATAAATCACACTTGTTATACTTTTCAAAGAGATTATCCTTATGTAAGGTCTCTAGTACAGTTCTTAGATTCTCCCCATTATCCTCCTTGGTTTTGGAGTATATAAGAATATAATCTATAAATTCTACCAATATTTTTTCAAGGTAATCTCTAAAGACCCTATTCAACAAGTCCATGATGATTTTTCACAAATTAGTGAGTCTGAAAGGCATTACTATAAATTTATAGTGCCTGTATCTTTTACAAAAAGTAGCCTTTGTGATATATTCCTTCCTTCCCCTTACTTGATAACATCCTTATAAAAGATCAACATTGGAGAAGTATTGTGATCCATGAAGCTGATCGAACAATTCATCAATTTGTGGCAGAGGATACTTGTTCTTTATCATGATTTTGTTGAGATCATGATAATCAATGAAAAGGCGCATTCACCCATGCTTCTTCTTGACAAATAGGACTAGTGCACCCCATGGTGAAGCACATGGGAATATAAACCCTTTATCCAGATTCCCTTGTAGTAGTTTCTTCATCCGCACAAGCTCCACAATAACCATTCTATATGGAGTCTTGGATATTGGGAACACCCCAATTAAAAGGTTAATTGAGAATTTATCATCTCTACTAGGAGAAAGACAAGACAAATCATCAATAACCACTTCTAAAAATTCCCTCGCAATAGGAATGTTTTCGAGGATGGTTTCTTCATTAGACACAATTATCGGAGCCAGACACGCGTTCTCCTAGGGCAGTAACATACATTCTTGAGATGATGGTGATAAATAAGATTAATCTTACTTATTGAATATGTATATAATAGAGGGTTGATTCACTATATGGATATTCATTTCCCTATCACGACTATTTATGTTGGATTTATATAAGGGAATCCAACATATACCGAGAATTACCTAAAATTCCACCGGAGGGAGTATGACGAGGTTCTCCGGGAAGTTCAATCCAAAAAATATTACTGGGGAGGAGTTATATTCATGGGATTCAATGATTTCCCCATTTTCCATACTCACTGACTTCATTAATTCCATGATTTGTTGTGGTATTGGGATTTTTCTACTAAAATATCCAGATACAAAAGAATGTATAAAAATAGAATCAAAAGGTATTTTTTCTATTATGGAATGAATAACCAGCGTACTGGTCACCACTTCATTTTTGGGGTTCACTTCACTGGCAGTGATGGAAAAATCACATCCTTTTTTCCATGGAGGTTGTTGGTTTCCTCGAAAAACCCTTGCCTTAGGGCACTAATTTGCAAGGTGTCATAGTTCATAGTAGTTTAAGCAATGAACAATGCGTTGAGGGTCAAATGAGTCATTCCTCTCCTATGTCAAAATCACGAGTTTCTATTTTTGGCAGTTAACATCTTGGTTCCCTTCTCATACACACTTAAAGAATTTACACGTCCCCTACAAGATATTTTTTGGGTGATTATGTCCACACCTTTGTCATGTGGGGTGCTAGATTTTCTTAGCAGCAGTAGATTTATCCATCAGATTTCCTGAATTTAATTACATCTTATGCATCTTATCTCCATGATACCCCTGAGATTTTTCAATCTCAATTTCATCCTTGAGGGCACATCATAAAATTTCATCATAGCTATCAAAGCTGGGGATCACCAGGGCTATCCTCGTGCTAGGTTTTATCCCAACAAAAAAGCAATCAACCCAGCATTGGGGTGTAACGACAACTCTGGAGGCGTATCGTGAAAGTCTTTTGAAGTTCTCCTCCTACACTCTGATAGATTGGTCGTCTTTTTTCTAGAGGTAATGGAAGTCCCTTTACATCATTAGTCGGAGGGTGTGCGGAAAATATTAATCGAAAAACCTATTCCAGAAATCCTTCCATTCCAATGCCTCGATCTCCGCCTCTGGATTCGTATTCTTTATGAAAGTCTACCATTGATCTACTTCACCCTCCATATGATAAGAAAACTGATGAAAATTCTCTTGTTCAGAACATTGATGAATAAAAGAGATCTTTTCAATGGAGTTGATCCACTGTTTGGTGATTGAGGGATTTTATGATCCATTAAAAGTAAGAGGCCTTAGTCCCATTAGGTTCTCGATAGCGACTTGTTCTTTCTTAGGGGGGGGTTGAATGTTACTCATTATCCATGTTTCAATTCAAATATTTTGTTAACTGAGATAGTACCATGATATGGTTTGTGATTCCTACTTCGATCAGATTGTGCATCTCATTAGAACAGTAATCACATTGATCTTCACATCAGTTATTAGCATGAGTCCTCCTGTTACTGTCAATTGGTTGGAATAAATGAAACGATATGGGTAACACATAAAGGGAAATCCAATGACAAAAATAGATGAATTATAGATAACTTTTATTTCCTTAACTTATGATTCTATATGATTTAATCTATATTATCCATGATCTACTTCCCAACATATATTCATAGGGGATTTTATATTGCCATAATAATGGTTAATACTATTCTTGTGAATTTACCAAATCATATCCACTAAGAGTGTCGTAAAAAGAGTGAAGGAAGGCCCGTTGTCATGTACAAGGATACCCCAGGTCATGCCCAAAACTCCTTGTCGGAGATTTCACTCCTAGGTACATTTGGTCCAGAGCCTCCTTTACCTGCTCGTATCCAGGTAGTGTTGTATTTTCTTCATAAACAACTTAATAAATACTCACCAAATAATAGGGAAGTTTTTATTATACATAGACTTATCCCTATTGATTTAACTAGGGTTTTCTTATCCTAATCCAAAAAATAACTAAACCTGTCCTTTGATACCAACTATACAACCCTGCACTTTATTACACAGAAAAACATGATTTATTACATAAACACCACACTTGATACAATATGGATGATCGAGAGGTCTAGTGTCTTTGGGGATTAAGAACTGTACATAATGACTTAAAACATGAAACACAACATCTTTATTGAAAACTTCCTTTATATGACCAATACATTACCTCATACTTAGCATTGCGTGGGACAACCTGAGGACATGCATAAGAAATGAGCGAGCTATAAAGCCCAGTAAGGAGGTAAACAAGGAGTAACATGAAGAGTACAATACTTGATAAGTAGTAGGCATATCCACACAGCATAAAAGAAACTTGTACATAATGGAAAGATATAACATGATTATCATAACATGGAGATGTGACAACTACACATAATGTGGTATTAGAATGATCCAATGATAATTTCACATAGATCATGAGTAAAACCTCATTGCACATGAATTAGAATTAGTAAAACATCAATTCACTTGAAGTATCCTGATACTAATCGTTATCCAATTCATTAGATCACTATCAGGGTGCACCATTCTTATAAATTTCATTTAATGCATATGTCTGCCACATGATCAAACAACATTGATTCATTAAACATCATAATTTATTCCACGGTAAAGGAATGTGGAAGTCATAAATGAAACTATTCCATCAATAAGTAAATGTGAATAAAGGTGAATACCCTTGATAAGTAAATGGGCATGGTATTCACAATAGAATGATTTGGTCTTGGAAAATGGCGGTGC
This sequence comes from Viscum album, assembly GCA_963277665.1. NCBI lineage: Eukaryota > Viridiplantae > Streptophyta > Magnoliopsida > Santalales > Viscaceae > Viscum > Viscum album. The sequence continues at coordinate 967,120,464 of OY728128.1, read as the reverse complement.
AATTTCGGCAGCATAACGACGTGAAATAAGGCTTCATAAAAATGTTAATGAGTGAAAAAGTTTTCTCATCATATATACATGAAATGGACAGTAATAGGGTAATATATATTTATATTTCCCAACATAACTAATGGAATTTGGATTTATAATACAAAATAATTGCATGAATGTAAATGAGGGGAGAGAAATTAGCCTGAATGGCCCAAAGGCCTTCATTTTTATTTTATTATAGAAAATCCCCCTTTTGGGGATTAATGGGGAACCCTTATATGGACCGTAGGCCCAAGGCATAAGTCTTGACCTTCCTAGAAATAAAATACATGACCTAAAGGCCTAAAGGCATACTATGCCCATTACCTGACCCAAATGCCCCACCCCCAGAACTGCCCCACCCCGGCTTCTACATCATTGATCGCATAACTCCCCACCATGAATTTATGATCATCTAGCATTGCCCTGTACCTAGCTGCATGGTGCATGGTCCTGATGGCGGTTGTTATACCCTCTTATTCTTCCAATCCGGTTAGCTCTACTTCTGGTGACTGCTACTCTTTTCTCTGATCCTCTTCTGGGGCATGCTCTGTGTGAAGCTGGACTACTCTATCGTCTTTGCGTCATGTATGCTCTTAGGACCGAATGTCATTGATGACATGATGGTTTTGAGACCCGTAGGCCCAAACCGGTGGCCCAAAAGCCCAAATCGGTTGAATAGTTCTCAGCGCTACAATGTTGAACAATGCATGATACAATACCTACTTTTGTTCCTGCTACTGTGCCTACTATAGTACTTGTTGTAGTAAACTAAAAATTCTGGTCCACCTAGTTTTGAACTTGGGTCTCTTGGATGCCAAGTAGTGGCCCTTACCACTCGGGTACGAGCTCGTTGGAGATGAGAGTGAAATTTCTTATGGAATTTCAGCATGATAATGGGTGTACATGGGAGGCATTATTGAGAGAGAAAATGGGTCCCTCATTGGGTATTTTTTTATAAATGGGTTTTTGAGGTTTTTTGCAAAATGGGATTGGTTTACCATTATTTTTAAAAATGGGCTCCAATATGCGTGAACCTCGTTCACACATGCTTCATAATGTTGATGGAGGATGTATGAACGAGGTTCACACGTTGAAACTTTTAACTTTTTTATACTACTTTTTTAAAATATTTTTATTTTTATTATTTTGTTATATATATATTAATATATATATGTAACAAATTTTTTCAGAAAAATTAATCTGCTATTTAATATACATCATTACTACCATTACAACTGTCTGGTTTCTAACAGAGACCCATACCCAGGGCTCTCTTTTATAAGAGGGATTTCTATGGAAATCATTCTGCATTTCTGATGTGGGATTCTGATCCTTCCTTTTATATACAGAACATTCTACATTTCTGATATGGGTTTTATTTCAAGTATGTTACTTTGAAAGGAAATAAAATACAAACTATAATACAAATATAAATGAAACTTCGAACATGGATTATAAATATAAGTAATAGTTGATAATAAAAATAATTTCGTAAAAAAATTATATGAATAATAATTTATAAGCTTTCAAAACCACCAACTTGAAACATAAAAATGTTTCAAGTATGTCTCTTTGAAAGACGATAAAATAAAAACTATAAGAAAAATATGAATGAAACATAAAATATGGATTAAACATATAATAAATAGTTGAAATTAAAATAATTTCGTAAAAATGTTAATGGTTAATAATTTATAAGCTTTCAAAACCTCCAACTTGAAATATAAAAACATTTCAAGTACGTGGTTTTCAAACCCTATAAAATACAAGCTATAGAACCAATATAAATGAATATTAAAACATACATTAAACATATAAGAAACAGTTAATAATTAATTAGTTAATTAGTAATATAATTATTAATTATTTAATAATTAATATAATTATTATTTATTAATTACTAAAATAGAATAATTAATGGGTTAATAAGTAATATAATAATATAATAATTAATTATTTATTTAGTAATATAATTATTAATTGATAATTAATTAGTTAATTTTTAATATAATTACTAATTATAATTAAAAACTATAATTATAATTATTTCTTATTACTTATTTCTTATATAATAACTAATTAGTTAATTAGTAATATAATTATTAATTATAACTAGTTATAATTTAGTAGATAATAATTAATTTTATATTTGTAATATACTTATTAATTATAAAATTAATAAATAATTAATTAGTAATATAATTTGTAATTGTAATTATTGATTATAATTATTCAATATTATTATTTTTTATTAATAATTAATTATTAATTAATTATTAATTAATTAGTTAATTTTTAATATAATTATTAATTATATATTAATTAACCTGTAATATAGTAATACCATTATTAATTATAATTAGTAATATTATTATTAATTACAATTAGTAATAAGTAATCATATAATAATTAATTAGATTATTAGTAATATAATTATTAATTATAATTATTAATAAATAACATATAATAATAAATTAGTTAATTAGTAATAAAACTAAATATTAATTAATTAGTTAATTCGTAATATATGTATTAATTATACAATAATTAATTAATAGTATAATAATAAATTAAAATTATTATATATAATTATTAATTATTAATTATATACTAATTAATTATTTAATTTATAATATAATTAATAATTACAATTAGTAATATAATTACCAATTATAATTAGTAATTAATAATTATATAAAAATTAACTAGTCAATTTGTAATATAATTATTATTTTTAATTTTTAATTTTTAATTAATAATTATTTAATAATTAATTAGTTAATTAGTAATATAATTATTAATTATATAATAAATAATTAGTAAATTAGTAATATATTTATTAATTTTAAATATTAATATAATTAGTACTAATGATTATGAATTACTAATTATATAATAATTAATTACTTAATTATTAATATAATTGTTAATTATATAATGAATAATTATAGTAATAATTAAAACTTATTTTACTACTTAACTAATTAATTATTAAATAATTAATTATTAATAATTAATAACTAATAATTATAATGAATAATTATAATTATTTATTATATTACCAATTTAGTAATTAACTAATGAATTATTACATAATTAATAATTATATTACTAACTAAATACTTAATTATTATATAATTAATAAATATATTACTAATTAACTAATTAATTATTATATTATTAATAATTATATTACCAAATAACTAATAGTTATTATATAAATAATAATTATATTATTAATTAAGTGTTATATAAATTATAATTATATTAATAATTAAATATTATATAATAAATAATGGTATTACTAATTAACTAATAATAATTATATTACTAATTAACCAATTAATTATAAAAACTTTCTTATACGTTTAATCCGTGTTTTAATTTTCATTTATATTGGTCTTATTGTATTTATTTTATAGGCTTTCAAAGCCACGTACTTGAAATGTTTTTAAGTTTCAAGTTGGTTGTTTTGAAAACATATAATTTATTTTTCATCAACATTTTTTACAAAAATCATTTTATTTTTATTTATATCTTATATATTTATGCCATGTTGTAAGTTTCATTCATATTTTTTCTTAAAGTTTTTATTTTTTAATCTTTCAAAGACACTAAGTTGAAACACTTTTTAAGTTTCAAGTTTGAGGTTTTGAAAGCTTATAAATTATCATTCATCGTCATTTTTATGAAATTATTTTTATTTTCAACAATTACATACATGTTTAATCCATATTTTATGTTTCATTAATATTGGTCTTGTAGTTTGTATTTTATTGTCTTTCAATGTCTTTTACTTGAAACAGAATCCATCATTGGAAATGCAGAATATTCTGCGCAGAAAAGGGTGAACCTGAATCCCACATCAGAAAATGCAGAATGATTTCTAGGGAAAGTACTCTTATAAAAGAGAGCCCTGGGTGAAGGTCTCTGTCAGAATCTAGAATACTGTAATGGTAATACATCTAGACATTAAATAGCATATAAATTATGCGGAATATATATATATAAACAAAAGAAAACAAAAATGAAACAAAAAAATTAAAATAAAAAAAATAAAATTTAAAACATTCTCTAGGGTGCGTGAATAGGGTTCCCACATCCTTCATAAAGTTTACAAAGGATGAATTAACCCCATTAATGCATCTCTGGCATGGAGAGATGCCTGAATGAGGTTTACGCATCTTGAGACTCATTTTTAAAAATATTTATAACCCTACCCCTTTTTTATAATAAAAATTAAAAAAACCCATTTATAAAAAAACTCATCACTAATAATTCAAACATAAAGAATGATTTATGAGGGATGTTCTAAATAATACCCCAACATTTATAATTGAAAATTAAAAGGTATAGAAATATTAAGAAACTTGGATAAAATGAGAAAGGAATGAATCTCATACTTGGAAGTGTGGTCCCAAAGGCTTGGGAGAGGCTTGAGAGAGGCTTCATCAGAGCTTCGGGCACCTTGGGAGGAATCTAAAGAGATTAGTTTAGAGGATGGATGAACCCCAGAGGCTTTGAGTGAAGGGGAAGTGGGAGCATGGGTGGGTTTATATAGGAAATGGGAGGGAATTCCTTATTATTTAGGCTTGGGGCGCCACACATTAAACTAATCAAAACCACAAACAAGACCATTTTTATCCCATGTTTTTTTCCAAAGGGAAGTTCAATACAATATTTTATACGACCAATGGCCAAGATTCATAAAATAATTGAGTTATTTAAGTGGAGGTCAATCATACTCTCGAGTAATTCAATTTAAAAAGATAAAACTTTTTATCAGTCATTGAGGGTCAACTAAATCTTGGTAAAATAAGTCAAACATACCTAAAATCACATTATTTTAATTTTAAAACATTTATTATCTGAACATAAAGTTTATATAATTTTATTACATCACTATTGGTTTATTATGTTGTCATAAAATACATCATAAATTTAAATAGTTTTAATTTTTACCAAAAAATTCATTTGTCTTAGAAAATTATAACAAATTCACCATTGTATAATTTCGACATCCTGATTCCAAAAAATAATATTCATTTTACTTAAATAATTTTCTAACTATGTGAATTTGTAATTTTAAAATAAAAATATTTATTAATAAAAAATTCATGGTTTTGACAAAAATAGCATTCAAACCTTAATAAAAACTATAATTGTATTCATAAAAAATTATACGATAATTAATATTTAATAAAAAGTAATTTAATAATAATAATATTTTATTAAAATATTATTTAATTATAAAACAGATTAATTCCTCAAAATAGATTTTTTAGTTGAATATTAACTAAAATACTAATTTTGATTCAAAAAACTATTTACAAAGTTACAAAAATAAAATGAATGTAAATTCTTTATTCTATACTTAAATATTTCACACAATCATATTTCTAGGGTTTGGTTACATAAACCATTAAAACTCTTGAATATGACCTTAGGGTAAGGTGCGCGATGGTGACAGACTCTTAGGGTGGCTCGGATAACATCACCCGAGTGGTACTCTCTATCAAATTAATATTCTCCTATAGTTAGTTTCTCTCAAGATTAACATAATGAAGCTCAGCTTGGGATTGGTCCAGAGTGAACACCAATGACATCACCTCCTTTCTGAGATCTGACAAATGAGCTTTGAATGAAACAATTCTATGGGATGAGTTCATCACTTCCTTTATCTGAGTAAATTAGATTTGTTAATGCCCTATATTTATACTAATCATGTAATCACTCTTCAATGGCTATATTAGTAATAGTCACAATTATAATGGATATTTTAAAATGAAAAAAAAATGATGTGCATATGTTATATAACCATTTCACATTATAAGACATTTAATTAGATCAAGATGTATTTTCATTAATAAATGTTTGGGTCATTACACACTGATCATCACTCAGATAAAGTTACAATAATATAATTACTTGTGTCAGACTAGAATTTTCTTTCCAGCATCTTACTAGACATCATGAGTAGCTTCCCATTTTATTCTTAGTTTAACACTATGCTATATATTCATATCTTGAGTCACTTAGATTCCAACTAATCCATACATGTATATAGATGCTCTACCATTGAGTTCCTATTTGTATTTAGATTTGTATAAACTTACAAGATTCTTATACATCTATAATAATTATCACCTTCACATATAATTGTCTTAAACATCCAATAGGTATTCGTGATACACATTATGAATTATAGTCAACGCATTCAACTCAAATTCATAGTTTATTAATAGTTTTTTTCACCGAGATTTCTCACTCTAATCAAAAATCTCATATAGATCATAGCATGATGGTAATATTTTGATATAATAAATAAATACTATGTTCAATATCATATATAATAACCCATAATGATTTGAAAAAAAATGATTAAATATTATCATTTAAATGTTATTGTTATAACTTATCTATTAAATTAGTGGTTATGAATAGGGTTAATTAAATTTAAAAAATATATGTTATGGTTATAATAATTACAAATTTATTTATTATTTCATTGTAAATAACCCCAAAAATTTTCAATAGTATCATTTTGTGATTTTAAAATATGTTTTTAATAGAAACAGGTTTTATTTATTTTTTTGATAATATATTATAATTAATTTATAGAAATTTAATCAATATTATTTAATAAAAATGTTATTTTTTTAATCGATAATGTCAAAATTTGTAACACCCCGACCCCAATTACCCAGATTTGGTGCATTATTACATAACATTGGCATGATCACAAAGGATCAAGTCTTGAAAGACCGATTAGTTTAGTAGCCTCGGAATGACTAGATACATTAATAATGTTTATATTACATCATAAAATGAAAACTACAACAATATAGTCTCCATAGTCCACACTCTTATCCCCTCATACTATCCCTATAGGTTATTCATAAATTACTTCTTCACATCCTGGGAAAAGTAAAACATAGAAAAGGGGTGAGCTCAAATTCCCAGTAAGGATAACAATATAGCGAAAAGTTTCATAAATAAGAATAAACATTTAAGGCAATGTATAACTAAAACAAATGCCTTTTAAACTTGTACTTCAACATAGTATGGAAAAGATAAAATGAAATAATGCCATTTACTTGTTCACATGGATATTCTACTAATCGAATATTCACATTAAATATCAATAACCACTTTCATAATGATGGAATGCATAATGTCAGACTATTATAACCATATAGCCAAGGACTCATGCCAAGACTACAAATAAGATTTTGTCAAGGCCTTGTGCCAAGACACTAGTTTGTCTCATGTAACCTACTGATGCATCGAGGAGCTATAGCGGGCTCCACCCATCACATATTAAGTCCAATGCATTCCTCATATGAACAGGTTTAAAAATAACATAATCATTCGTATTAAAACTAGCATACGAAACGTAAATACTCCATCCAAAAACCATGATTGGTATAAATATAACGCATCCACAGTAAAACATATCACAAAACCTTCAATACAATACAAAAGTTTTGTATCATAATAAATCAACTTCAAATAATCTTAAAATTTATCAAAGGATGTTGACATTGATGAAATCAAAACTATTTGAGAGAAATATCTCAATTCTCGAAATCATTGAAAAGTCACACATTTATAAGGAAGTAATTTAAAAGAGATATTTGAATCAAAGTGTCCCATACCACTTTGAAACTTTTTAAAAGAAATATCATTTCAAAAACATTCATGTATATATAAATAAATCCTTAAAATCATTTTGAAAACATGGACATTAATTAAAAAGATTTAGGAAGATAAATTTTAAAACATTTAAAATTCTGATCATGATAAAGAGTACTTTTCACAAATTCTTAAAATATTCATTTTGAAGTCATTTAAAAGTCACATAATTATAAAATGAAACATTTACTTTGAAAATATTCTTATAAGCTTGTAAGGGAAGCTTCTGCGATTTTATAACGGCGGAAAATAACTGCACCCGCCGTATAAGTTTAAAAAGACAATCTTACCTTAAATTTGTCGAAAAGGTTAAAAAGTAAGACAGAAATATTCCTTTCAAAACACATAAGGGTATAAATGACTTTAAACCATTGTCTAGTAAATAGTAAAAATGTTTTTAAATACATTTTTAAGGAACATGGATGTGGATGATAAAGAGATCCCAATAGATAATTACGTATAAACAACCTCGGATAATAAAGAGATTGTAAAATTAACCCTTACCTTGTACTTTTACTTGGTTAAGGATAGGTTAACCTCCTGTATAATAATGAAGTAATTTTTATTAAATTATACATGAATAATATACATTTTTAGGATATCATATATGATCTTTTAACATTTCTTTGGTAATAATATCTTAGTATTATCGTTGTTTCGGGTGTTAACTTACTCGTTTTATTTTATATGTTTTTTTATATAAGACGTGTTTTTCATGGATAGGTTGTATATTATTAATATCCATAATGATATCAAGTCCTTAAACATTATTTTTAAATCATCAAATGATAATTATACTTGAATGGATACGATGGAAAATGAATCTCATCGCGTTCGTGGAGACGGTAGTCCGTACGTACACACGAGTTACAATATCATTCTTTTGATATTAAAATAATATATAATTGGATGGTATATCATATATACATAATAATTATAATGTTATATTTATTATTTATATGAATTACACAAAATTATTATACCCATCCAAATAATAATTTATTGAATAACAATTACACCACAACGTGGAGACGGTAAGCTGTACGTACGCACGTATGGTGACATGTCATTCAAAGGATGGATAGAATACTAAATATGGTTGTGCCATATTAATAATAACATCACATTATATATAAGATACTTGAGTTTTTATTTTAGAATGGGAATAAGAAATAAAGAAGATGTTGAAGAAGAATGGAATTTGAAAGCGGGTGGTGAAAACATTACCTCTTCTTCGGGTTCTTCCTTTTGATTTGATCAAAAGGGCTTCTTAGTTTGGATTTATGACTAAAGGAAGGCCTCTAGGATAAATTTAAGGAAGTTGAGAGAGTATTTGGGAAGGTTTTGTCCGAACCAAAAGGCATTGAAGGTGTGAATTAATGAGAAGGGGGAGTGCCCTTTTATAAGAGGGGTGAGGGGCACCATTGGAAAAGCTAGAAATATTAATTTATAATAAATTCATATTTGGTTTATAATTGCTCCAAAGTGGATTATTTAGAGGTTAAGGTGGGTATGGGTCGAAAACAACTCATTCAATAGGATTTAGACAGGTTTTGGTCACTATATTAACCTTATCTTTAAGTATTAACTCTTAGTTAATTAGTTTCACTTTTACAATGTCTCTTTATATTTTTATATTATATGGTTAATAAACTTTCTATATACATTCAAGAGACCCCCAAGTGGTCCATTAAAGATACACTTATCATTATATAAGTATCTTGGCTGAACCATATATTTTTAAGAATTTAATATCAATTAATAATATAATATTTGTTTTAAAAACTCTTTTATGTCAATTTTGACACTATTCAATAATTGATTTTTGTAAAACTCATAACAGAATGATTACATCGCACAAAGTTAATTAAATAAATCATAAAATGTCATATTAACCTATAAAATAATTTTTATTTATAAAAAGTCTCAAATTACATTTATTTGGGTATTTATAATATTATTTTTTCTAATTTTTCATTAATTAGGTAATTACTGCATCACCATTGTTTCATAAATAAATTAAATTATTTAAGGTCTAAAAATTATAAATAAAATACCATAATGTAGGAAATCTTTTTATATTTCTAATTTATATTTATAGTCGATATTCCAACATATATATCCCTATGTAAAAATTGATTTTATAAAATATATATACATATGTCATTTTTGTATTTATTTTAACTTAATTAAAATAAAGTGTCTCTATCACCTACATGTGGCTCCATGGGGTCCCAAAAATCGACCCAAATATTACCATGGTAGGAAATGTATCCACCAATAAGGTTATTACACGTTTTAGGATAATTTATTATTATAATAATATTATTGTTTAACCCTTATTTACCGGATTTACCCTTTAACCACGGTAAATAAAATATTTACCGAAGTAATTATTCAAAATGTCTAAAAATAAAAGTTACCTATTTGAAAAATTTGGACATCCTGATTCCAAATATGGAATCCATTTTTCCAAATTCAAAACACAGAAGTGGAAGAAATTAATTTAAAATTAATTTCCGCTGTCAAAACAAAAAGTGTGTTTTAAAGATATAATAACTATCAAAAGATTGATACTTGTTTATGTCCTATTTAATTGCGAAATTATGTACAATGACCCAAATTGTATTAAATGGTAAAAATATATTCTAAATATACTTTAAAACCACTCAAATTCATAATTTATCACTATAATTAATTAGATTGAAAAAAGTTGTTTTTAATTAAAATTTAGTAATTTTCACTATTCATCAAAATATGAAAGTTATCCGAAAAGTACCAAAATTTCACCCTAGGCTAATTTCGATATTCCGAATCCAAAAATGAAGTCCATTTTGAAAGATAAAATGTATAAAATTTTAAAAAATAGGTATTACTATTCATAACGACTAGTTTGATTGGTTGTGGTGTGTGTTAGAGCTCGATGTTGCATACAACACACGCTATTGCATTATTCAAAGAAAAGAATACCGTAGAAGATTGGGGTGTTACATTCTACCATCCTTCAAATGATTTCATCCTCAAAATTTCTAGAATAATACCACATGAAAATACTTGGGTGGTTCTCCATCATAAGTTCCTCGGGTTCCCATGTTGCCTCTTCCATCTTATGGTTTCTCCATAGAACTTTTACCAGACGGGTCGACTGGTTTATCAGCACTCTTTCTCTCATATCAAGAATCCTGATGGGATCTTTGCAAAAAAACAGATTGGGTTCCATTTCTAATTCCTCATAGGTGACTACATGCATTGGGTCAGGCATGTATTTCCTCAACAGAGTTACGTGGAACACATTATGAACTTTGGAGAGACTTGGCGGCATTGCCAATCGATAATCTACAACCCCAATTCGTTCTAAAATTTTGAAAGGTCTGATGTACCTGGGACTCAATTTACCTTTCTTACCAAAATGTATGACTCCCTTCAATGGAGATACCTTCAGGAAAACATGATCACTGACTGAAATTCCAAATCCTTCCTTCGATTATCGGCATAGCTCTTCTGCCTGCTTTGATCTGCTTTGAGATGGTTTTGGATTACCTTCACCTTTTCCATCATTTCCTCCACCAGTTCTGGGCCTACAAGTTTTCTTTCACCAACGTCATTCCAATAGATTGGTGTACGACATCTCTTTCTGTATGATGCTTCATATGGTGTCATCTGAATACTCGAATGGAAGCTATTAATATAGGAAAACTCTACCAGAGGTAAATATTGAACCCACATACCCTGAAAGTCAAGTGAGCATGATCTCAACATGTCTTCTAAGGTTTTAATAGTTCGTTATGATTGTCCATCTGTTTGAGGGTGGTAGGTAGTGCTGAAATGAAGTTCAGTATCAAAGGCTTTATGAAGACCTTTCCAAAATCTTGAAGTAAAATGGGGATCACGATCAGAAACAATCGATAGGGGTACTCCATGAAGTCTCACAACTTCATTAATATATAGTCTCTCTAGACGTTCCAGTGGTAGATCTTCTCTTATAGCAAGAAAATGTGCTTACTTGGTAAGACGATCAACAATAACCCATATTGCATTGTTCCTTCTAGGAGTCTTTGGTAGCCCCATGAATAATTCCATCGTAATATTGTCCCATTTCCACTCCGGTATGGGAAGAGGTTGAATGACTCCTCCAGGATATTTCCTTCCAGCTTTCACTTGTTGAAAAACCATACATCTTGACACAAAACCAGCAATATCCCTCTTCATGTTGTCCCACCAAAAATGTTCCTTCAAGTCTCTATACATTTTGGTGCTCCCAGAGAGTATAGAGAAATTGGAACTATGAGCATCATCCATCAATTCTGTTTCTAGATCAGGTATATTAGGAACACAATGTCTCTTCCCAAATTTCAAAATTCCTTCTTCATTCACAATGTCTCTCAATCTCCCATCATTCACAGCTATAATCTTCTTTTGAAATTCTTCATCATCGGTCTGAGAACTCTTATTCCTTTCTAGTAAATATGGTTTGGAAACCATTTGAAAAAGCATTGATGTTTCACCTTCCCTATTTATTCTCATGTCCATCCTCACTAGATCCATGAAAATTGGATCCCTTTCAATTCTCATACTGTTCAAAACTCCATGATATTTTCCGCTCAAAGCATCTACCACCTTGTTTTCTTTCCCCGAGTGGTAGTGTATCGTACAATCATAATCCTCGAGTAATTCAAGCCATCTCCTTTGCCTCATGTTGAGTTCTTTTTGTGAGAAAATATACTTCAAACTCTTGGGATCAGTATAAATCTCACATTATTCACCATAGAGGTACTGCCTCCATATCTTCAAAGCAAATATCAAAGCTGCTAACTCAAGATCATTAGTAGGATAGTTTTGTTCATGAATTTTCAACTGTCGTGATGCATAGGCAATAACCCTATCATTATTCATAAGTACACAACCAAGTCCTTTCTTCGATGCATCACTATAAATAACGAACCCATCATTCCCCGATGGTAGAGTCAATATAGGAGCATTGAATAATCTTCTCATCAGTTCATGAAAACATTATTCACGCTATTTTTTTCCAAACAAATTTAACTCCTTTATGTGTGACCTTGGTTAATGGGTTAGCCAACCATGAAAAATTCTGGATGAAACCTCGATAATAACCTTTCAAACCAATAAAACTACATACCTCGGTTATACTCGTAGGTGCTGGCCATTCTTGTATTGCCTTGGTCTTAGAAGGATCAACAAAGATTCCATATTTAGAGACAATATGGCCAAGAAAAGAAATCTCCTGACACCAGAATTCACACTTTCTATACTTCCCATATAATTCATTTCTTCTCAGAGTCTTCCAGATAATGCACAAGTGATTTTCATGATCTTCATAGCTTTTGGAGTATACCAAGATATCATCAACAAATACCACCAAAAATTCATCAAGATATTCCTTGAAAACTCTATTCATCATATCCATGAATACAGAGGGTGCATTAGTCAATCCAAAAGGCATTACTATAAACTCGTAATGCCCGTACTTGGTTTGAAATGATGTCTTCAGAATGTCTTCCTTCTTCACACACAACTGATGGTATCCAGATCGAAGGTCAATCTTTGAAAAGTATTGAGCTCCATGCAGTTGGTCAAATAAATCATCAATGCGAGGTAGGGGATACTTGTACTTTATTTTTATAGCATTGATCTCCCTGTAGTCGATACATAACCTCATAGATCCATCTTTGTTTTCAAAAAAAAAGAACAGGGGCTCCCCATGGATAAACACTAGGGCGAATAAATCCCTTATTACTCAATTCCTCTAGTTGTTTCTTTATTTCAACTAATTCTATAGTCGCCATTATATAAGGGGTCTTCGATATAGGCCTTGATCCAGGAATTAAATCAATGGAAAACTCAACTTCTCGTTCTGGAGGATGTCCAGGTAAATCTTCCGGAAACACATCTACATATTCTTTCACAATAGGTACATCCTCTATTTGAACATTCCATCCCTCACCCATAGTTATTTCATTCTCTTCCTCCCCAATAATTGAATTTAGTTTAGCTAGTGGGGGTGGATCTAGAAAAGAATTAGGTGGTGACGATTCTGATCTGAAGATAAGGTGTTCCTTATAATCATCATCAAAAATCATAACCTCCTTCTTCTTACAATAAGTCTCCGCATCATTGTTCGAAAGCCAGTCCATACTGAGGATTATATCAATCTCAATCATAGGTATGATGATGAGATCAGCAGATAAAGATCATTTATGTGCTCTAATGGGGACTGATTCACAAAAATTTGTTGCAATGATACTTCCCTTAGGAGTTTTAACTAACAACTCCCTTGTTAAATCGAATTGGAAATATCTAATTTTCTTAGCAAACTGGGAAGATATGAAATAATGCGATGATCCAGAATCAAATAATGCATTTTCTAAACTTGAGGAAACCATTAAATTACCTGCCACCATGTCTTTTGGAGCTTCTACCTCAGTAGTAGTGATAGCATAAGCTTGTCCTTGATCCCTTGGAATTTTCTGAGGTAAGTTCCCCTGACACTTAGGACATTCATTTTTATAATGTCCCATCTCCCTGCAATTGTATCATTGGACATCGGTAGCTTCATTCTTCCCCTTGCAATCACGAGCTTGGTGGCCTTTTTCAATACACTTGTAACAGACTCTCGTTCCTTTTAATCAAGTACCGGGGTGTTTCTTCCCACATTTACCACAGGATTGATATTCAACCTTTCCCTTCTTCCCCTTATTTCCATTCCCAGATTGATCAGTAGATCTATTCTTCTCTTGCTTTGCTTTAAAGTCATAAGACTTAGAGAATTCCTTTTCTATCTTCATAGCACATGAGACAATGTCTTTGTACGATGAGAAGGGTTGTGAGACTAATGCTCGATGGAGAAATGGTTTTAACCCATCAAATAAATGATCAATATTACTTCTTGGGTTATTTATATAATCTCTAGTATACCTTTCTAGCCTTGTAAAGTTAGCCTCATACTTTGTGACATTCTCATCCTCCTTTTGTCTCAGACTCAGAAATTGTCTTTCCATATCTGCTCGATGGTCGCGTGGAAAGTATTTTTCTAAAAACAGATCTTTGACCTCCCTCCATTCCATATTTGATACTTCATCATCTTCCTTCATGTTTTGAATCAATGACCACCATTGATCAGCATCTCATGGGAGTCGGTAAACTGCCATGATATCTTTTTCCCTTTCACTACTTCCCAAATCCTGAAATATTTTCTCTAGGGAACTTATTCATTTCTTAGATACTAATGGATTTGTACTCCCATTGAATTTTGGTGGTTTCTGCCTCATGAAGCGATCTAACATTGATCATCCACGATGTGGATCGGGGTGCTCCATATGGGTAAGGTTATTATTCATAACCTTAGTGAGTTATCCCAGTATGGTGATTAGTTGATCAGCACCAGTTGCATCACCAGCTCCATTATAATTATCTTGAGAAAGAGGACAATCCCTACACGGAGTGCGTGCATTGATATAGTTTCCATTTCTTCCACTAGGCACCATTTCTAAACAATGGCATAAAGTAGATCAGTTTATGAATCAAAATACATAATTTCATACTTATAAAACACTTAACATAAATTTAACTATTTATGGATATAATCCATAATCATAAAAATGTTTTCTTTTAGGAATTATATACTCATAAACCCTTCATAATGATTTGTAAAGAAAATGAGAGTTATCCTAAGCATATCCCCGGGATTGTCGTAACCAAGAGTGCAGCAAGGCCCGTTGTTGTGCACCAGTTCCCGTTTGAGTCTAGCTCAAAGCGGTGTTTTTGGGTTTTACCCCTAGGTACATCTGTTCCAGAGCCACCTCTACCTGCTCGTATCCAGACAGGGATGTATTGCTTGGAAAAATCACAAAATCTCTACAATACCAAAATTCTAGGAAGTTCTTCTATACTAATCCTCAAAGTCCATATTAAATCTATGTTCCCTAATCAAAGTTTATCTAAATTTAGATTTCAAGGTTTGTACTAAACTTCCTCTGATACCAACTATAACGCCTTGACCCCAGTTACCCAGAGTTGGTGCATTATTACATAACATTGGCATGATCACAAAGGATCAAGTCTCGAAAGACCGATTAGTTTAGTAGCCTTGGAATAACTAGATACATTAATAATGTTTACATTACATCATAAAATGAAAACTACACAAATATATTCTCTATAGTCCACACTCTTATCCCCTCATAATATCCCTAAATTTCATTCATAAATTACTTCTTCACATCCTGGAAAAAATAAAACATAGAAAAGTGGTGAGCTCAAATGCCCAGTAAGGATAAAAATATAGAGGAAACTTTAATAAATAAGAATAATCATTTAAGGCAATGCATAACTAAAAAAACACATTTTAAACATGAAAATGAACATAGTATACCAAAAATAAAATGAAATAATTACATTTACTTATTCACATGGATATTCTACTAATCGAATATTCACATGAAATATCAATAACCACTTTCATAATGATGGAATTCATAATTCCAGACTATCCTAACCACATAACCAAGGCCTCGTGCCAAGACTACAAATAAGATTTTGTCAAGGCATTGTGTCAAGACACTAGTTTGTCTCATGAGACCTACCGATGCATTGAAGATCTATAACGGGCTCCACCCATCACATATTAAGTCCAATTCATTCCTCAAATGAATAGGTTTAAACATAACATAAACATTCGTATTAAAATAGCATATGAAATGTAAATACTTCATCTATAAACCATGAATGGTATAAAAATAACACATCCACAGTAAAACATATCCCAAAACCATCAATACAATAAAAAAGTTTTGTATCATAATGAATCAACTTCAAATAAGCTTAAAATCCATCAAAGGATGTTGACATAGATGAAATCAAAACTATTTGAGAGAAGTATCTCTTTTCTCGAAATCATTGAAAAGTCACACATTTATAAATGAAGTAATTTAAAAGAGATTAAAGAATCAAAGTGTCCCATACCACTTTTAAACTTTTGAAAAGAATTATCATTTCAAAAACATTCATGTCCATATAAATAAATCCATAAAATCATTTTGAAAACATGGACATTAATTAAAAATATTTAGAAAGATAAAATTTAAATCATTTAAAATTATTGTCTTGATAAAGAGTACCTTTAAAAAATTCTTAAAATATTAATTTTGAAATCATTTAAAAGTAACATAATTATAAAATGAAACATATACTTTGAAAATATTCTAATAAGCTTGTATGGGAAGCTTCAGTGATTTTGTAATGGTGGAAAATAACCGCACCCGCCATATATGTTTAAAAAGACATTCATAAATTAAATTTGTCGAAAAGGTTAAAAAGTACGATGGAAATATTCCTTTCAAAACACATAAGGGTATAAATGACTTTAACCCATTGTCTATTAAATAGTAAAAATGTTTTTGAATACAATTTTAAGGAACATGGATGTGGATGATAAATAGATCCCAGTAGATAATTACGTATAAACAACCACGGATAATAAAGAGATTGTAAAATTAACCCTTACCTTGTACTTTTCCTTGGTTGGGGGTAGGTTAATCTCATGTATAATGGTGAAATAATTGTTATTATATTATACATGAATCATATAAAATAATATGATATCATATATGATCTTTTAACATTGCTTTGTTAATAATATCTAAGTATTATCGTTGTTTCGGGTGTTAACTTACTCGTTTTCTTTTATATGTTTTGTTAATTAAGCCTTGTTTGTCATGGATAGGTTGTATCTTATTCATATCCAGAATGATATCAAGTCCTTAAATATTATTTTTAAATCATCAAATGATAATTATACTTTAATGGATATGATGGAGATTGAATCTCATCGCGTTCGTGGAGACGGTAGTCCTTACGTACGCACGAGCCACAATATCATTCTTTTGATATTAAAATAATATATAATTGGATGGTATATCACATATAAAGAATCATTATCATGTTATATTTATTATTTTAATGAATTAAACATCATTATTATACCCATCCAAATAATAATTTATTGAATAAGAATTACACCACGACGTGGAGACGGTAAACCGTACGTATTCACGTATGGTGACATGTCATTCAAAGGATGGATAGAATACTGAATATGGTTGTACCATATTTATAATAACATCACAGTATATATAATATACTAGAGTTATTATTTTAGAATGAGAATAAACAAAGAAAGAAGAAGTTGAAGAAGAAAGGAACTTGAAAGAGGGTGGTAAAAACATTACCTCTTCTTCAGGTTCTTCCATTGGATTTGATCAAAAGGGCGACTTATATTGTCTTTATGACTAAATGAAGGCCTCTAAGATGAATTGAGGGAAGTTGAGAGAGTATTTGGGCAGGGTTTGGCCGAACCAAAAGGCTTTGAAGGTGTGAATTAATGAGAATTGGGAGTTCCCTTTTATAAGAGGGGTGAGGGGAACCTTTGGAAAAGCTAGAAATATTATTTTATAATAAATTCATATTAGATTTATAATGGCTCCAAAGTGTATTATTTAAAGGTTAAGGTGGGTATGGGTCTAAAAAAACTCAACCAATATGATTTAGATATGTTTTGGTCACTATATTAACTTTATCTTTAAGTATTAACTCTTAGTTAATTAGTTTCACTTTTACAATGTCTCTTTATATTTTTATATTACATGGTTAATAAACATACTATATACATCCAAGAGACACCCAAGTGGTCCTTTAAAGATACACCTATCATGATATAAGTCTCTTGGATGAACCTTGTATATTTTAGAATTTAATATCAATTAATAATATAATATTTGTTTTAAAAACCCTTTTATGTTAATTTTGACACTATTCAATAATTGATTTTTGTAAAAATCCTAACAGAATGATTACTTAGAAAACGTTAATTAAATCAATCCTAACATGTAATATTAATCTATAATTTTTTTTATTTATAAAAATTCTCAAATTACATTTATTTGGCTATTTATAATATTATTTTTTCTAAATTTTCATTAATTTGGTAATTACTGCATCACCAAAGTGTCATAAATAAATTAAATTATATAATGTCTAAAAATTATAAATAAAATACCATTATGTAGGATATTATTTTATCTTTCTAATTAATATTTATAGTCAAACATCCAACATATATAACAATATGTAAAAATTGTTTTTTTAAAAGATATATGCTTATGTCATATTTGTATTTATTTTAACT
The DNA here is from genome assembly GCA_963277665.1 of Viscum album. NCBI lineage: Eukaryota > Viridiplantae > Streptophyta > Magnoliopsida > Santalales > Viscaceae > Viscum > Viscum album. Next base: position 967,101,533 of record OY728128.1, on the reverse strand, counting down.
TAATTAAAATAAAGTGTCCCTATCACCTACAAGTGGATCCATGGGGTCCCAAAAATCAACCCAAAGATTCCCATGGTATGACATGTATCCACCAATATGGATAGGACACGTTTTAGGGTAATTTATTATTATAATAATATTATTGTTTAACCCTTATTTACCGGATTTACCCTTTAACCACGGTAAATAAAATATTTACCGAATTAATTATTCAAAATGTCTAAAAATAAAATCTACCTATTTGAACAATTTGGACATCCTAATTCAAAATATGGAATCCATTTTTCAAAATTCAAAACACAGAAGTGGCAGAAATTAATTTACAATTAATTCCCGCTGTCAAAACAAAAAGCGTGTTTTTAAGATATAATAACTATCAAAAGATTGATACTTGTTTATGTCCGGTTTAATTGTGAAATTATGTCAAATGACCAACATTGTATTAAATGGTAAAAATATATTCTAAATATACTTTAAAACCACTCAAATTCATAATTTATCACTATTAATTATTTTGATTAAAAAAAGTTGTTTTTAATTAAAATTTAGTAATTTTCACTATTCATCAAAATATGAAAGTTATCTGAAAAGTGCCAAAATTTTACCCTAGGATAATTTCGATATTCCGAATCCAAAAATGAAGTCCATTTTGAAAGATAAAATGTATAAAATTTAAAAAAATAGGTATTACTATTCATAACAACTAGTTTGATTGGTTGTGGTGTGTGTTAGAGCTCGATGTTGCGTACAACACAAGCTATTGCATTATTCAAAGCGATGCATACCGTAGAAGCTTAGGGTGTTAAAAAATTATCATAGTATAATGTTTTTATCATTTTCTGAAAATTTTCATTTTCAATCAATAGTGAAAGATATTGTTTTTTATTAAAAAATTTATATTCATTTAATTTATTTTCAATGTAAAATTTTATTATGGATTATTTTTAAATTTAATTGATTTTATTTTATTAAACATAATCAAATAAATTTTATTTTAATCATCATTATTAAGTAATTTAATATACTTTTCATTTTTACATAACAATGCTTTTTTTGGGAAATCTCTTTTCACCACATTTTGTAGGTTTACCTTCAAATAAAATTATGCCATATCTATGAATTTGAGTTGAAAAAATATTTTACATATTTGTAATATAAATAATGAATGTAAGTTAATAATTCCAAATTAATTTTTTATCAATATAACTAATTACCATAATGAATTTTGTTACCCCGGTAAAGGTAAAATGAGTTAATGAGGTTTAAAACTAATGTGGAAAGGTTTAAAAGCCCTTAAAATATTTTAATTAATTTTTTTGGATGTGTATAATTTTTCCATAATCATTCATAATTTTAATATATAACCATTCATTGGATTTTTTATAGTATTTTCTAATTTAATTTATTTTAATTAATGAAAAATACTAAATTCCACTCTCTTTCTTTTAAATTTCTATTTTATATAAAAATAGGGAAAAAATAAATTAATAATTAATAATACAGGTTATTTTTATAATAATGAATCATTTATATTATGAAAAAATTATTTCTATTTTTAGTGATTACGTAATGAAATTAAATGCTTACATAAAAACGACATAGTGTGTTATCAAGTAGTCAAAAAATCCAGAAAATGATTTCAAAAGCTATAAATTTTTTATTTTTTGGGTGATTTATAGTATACAATGAATTTTATATAACAACATAATATATCAGATGATTTTTCAATGGTATATATTTTATATACATTACTACATTCTTTACATTAATGCAAAACAAATTGAATTGTGTCAAAAAATGACATTAATAACATTTTATGATAAATAATATTTTATCAAATTATTTAAAAACCATAAGAATATTGAAATTGGAAATTTATGATGATAAATTTTCTATAATATAAATAAAATTCATTTATAAATCAGTTATAACTATATAACAAAAATAATAACCCTTTAATATTGAAAAAGTCATTACCACTACTAAGGATAAAATTAGTCAACCGCGGGGTTAAACAAAAAGTTGAGGTTTAAAATGACATCTAAACCAATCTAAATTAGATTGGATGAATATATTTAGTAATAATAAATCTTATATTAAAATAAATTTTATATTTTAACCATTTTACATGTTTTAGACATATATTGTATTATAATATTTCATTTTTCTCTGAAAATGACAGTAATGATATTTTATAATATTTTTTTAATTTAATGTTATTAAATTCATGAAAAAATTATATTCATACTATTAAATGAGGTATTGTTTCTATTATTATTTATGGTCAATTTATGTGTCACTTTTAGTTTTATTGTAAAATTCCTGACCCCTAAATTGTAAAAAACGTTAATACTATGATAATTGTTAAAAGGGATAACATGGGGTTAAAAATAGATAATAGTGAAAAAATTAACTAAAAATATGAAAATTAAATTTTATGAGATGAATATGAATCATAATTATATTATATTTGAATAATTTCAATTTGTATCTACTTTAACATAAAAATTACTATATATTCGTCAAATATTTTAGTAAATTCCATGATTACTTCATCCATCCTTTTTAAAAAGGACACCCATTATCTCTTGTCATTACAAAAAATTGATCCATATATTTCAACCAAATCAAAAAAAAAATTATCTGAAAAGCATCCCTATCCATGAATAAGATGTGATGGTCTTCTTTAAAGAGCATTTCAAGGTCCCCTAAAAAGGGAACTGAAGGATGTTTACTAAAGAAGAGGGAATCATCCAAACCGACCATATTAAATTTATTTATTATTATACAACACGAAATTCATTATAATATCTGATGATATAATAAAATTAGTATATATTATATAATAAATATTATTATGACTTTATTATAACCATTTTTCATATTATTTTGATCATATGGGGAATGAAGGCATCGTTTGTGCATACATGTGGACTACAACCATCAAGAAGTGATGTATTTTGTTTTCAATCAACACCTATTATGGTTGTTTATAAATATTTATTTAATTTATATATTTGATAAAAATGAAAAAATTGAAATTCTAAAAAGATAACATACCATCTGATTTCTTACCGTTCCACAATTGAAAAATTCTAACAATGTGAGTGTGTATTTTCGGTCTACCACCTTCATTAAGAGATGTTATTATTTATTCATAACCAAAACAAATTGATTAAATATATAAGTTTATATAATAAAATAATATGATATTTGTAACATAATAAAAATTATTTAATGATAAAAGATTAATCACTATATATCTATCATGTTTTTTTGAAAAATTCAATCATCGGACATTTGTAACTATGACCTACTGTCTCAGTTATTATAAAGTAATTTATTTTTCATAACTATCCTTCATGGTTGGTATTAAAAGTATATACTTTTATAAAAAATTATAATTATTTCTTTATAATTATTTTTTATATGATGTAATAATTTCGACTTTGACCATAGTCAACTTACCAAAGTCAATTGTGACATATGAGAAGAATATCCGACCTGAACAAAATTGATTAAATAATAAGCTATAGAATTATAATTAGAAAAATAAAATGAATTAATATATTGAAAATTATTCATAATAAAGTAAATAATTAACATATGTGTATTATCCTGGAATATAAATAACATACATAACAATTCAAACTCAAGGAAAGGGACACATTTTCCTTTAACCTCATTTTAAATTGTTTTAAAGATATATTTCCTAATTTGAATAAATATATATACATAATATTAAAATTATTTTTGGGATATTTCTAGGTGAGAATAAATGAATTATATTTTATATTATATTTCTCTTTTTATCATTCATTATAGTCTTTTCAAAATGAATATTTTTACATATTAAATAAAGAACATTTTATCTTCCTTAAAAAAATAAAAAAGAATGGTTCTATATTAATGTATGAGGAATAATTTAATTTTACCACCCCCATAATAATTATTTCATGTTTGTATTCTATTATAACATTTTATATTTTTTTCAAAGTAAAACCACCTTCCCTTTGTTCTAGGAATTTAATTTTGAAAGTTGGTGTTTAATGGAAAGTCATGAAAAACATTTAAAAATGTTGTACTTATGGGTTAAAAAAATATATTGAGGAGTAAGATTAAGGAAATGAAATTCATTTTTTTTGTATACATGTTATAGTCCCTTTAAATTTATTAATATTTGGTGATCCTATAACTGATCTCTAATGAAATGGGTAATGATTATTTTATCATTAGAATATTATTGGATGTCAACTACATTGGTTATATCACATGAAATATTTCTCATATGGTTTATATTATGATTATTTACCATGGAACCTACATGACATTTTTATGATAGATAATGAGTTTTCATGAAAATATTTTTATTTCTAATAAAATTATAATTACGTTTTGTTGGAACATATTGATTATTCCTTTTAAGGGTAAAAATGTTTGTTTTTTGAAAAATATTTGTCATTTTCTCTTCTCTATTATAAAAAACCTCATGATTATGTTTTCTCCATTTTGAAAATTTATAATTTGTTTTATAAAGAACATTTTAAATTAATGTACATTTCTTGTGTAAGTAAATTTTTATTTGTGATCAATGATAATCCGTTTAAATGAAAAATAACTTTTACCGTCTCATTATTTTAAAGGATGACTAAAATGTTTCCTTCTTTCATTTAATATTTATTTTACTGAGAATTTTTTATTCCTCCTAGGGTTATAAATTTTTTTCTAAAGTGTTTATTTATGTGTAAGAAAAATTATTAAACCATTTGAAATGTCATGATAATTTTTCTTGAAAAGAAAACACGATTCACATTATAATATTTATATAGTGATGGAAATGGGTATTAAACAGATGTTTGAAATTTTCAATATATTTGAGTGTTAAATTGGAGTTATGAAATAATTATCTGTGCCTTTAAACTAAAAATATTCTCAAAATAAAAATAATTTAATTCTTTTTTGAATATTTCATATTTTTTAACGATTAATTTTTCTTGTAGAATAAAATGAATGGTTTAGAAAAATTTATATGTAAATATGTTAATTAAAAATAAGTTAAAAAAATTCTATAACAAAAAAGTATAGTATATTAGGGAAAATTATGGAGTGTTGTATAAATTAAAATGGCTTAATATAAGATTACATGTTTAAGAATATATTATTGTTTATCCTCAACATAATATCATTCATTATGATTTTATTGGTAAAGAAAAAATTAAATTTTTAGTAAATTTATAGAACTAGAAGAACAAAATTATTAATGAGATTGAAGAACATTATGGATGTTGTTTGATCAATAGGTAGAATGTAATGGGAGTTCTAGTGAACTATATTGTGGTTATTTTAAAAACACTATCATTAATAATGATTAATAGCCTGGACAACGGTGAGTTTTTAACACCCATAATAAGAGAACAATGAATTTCCGGGGAACATAAGGTGATAAAAATCGTAAAGTTAAGAAAGGTTAAATTTCAGAAGTGTATGGAATGTGGGAAGAGGTACCTAGGGAAATGTATTAAATTAAAGTGAATATGGATTTTATGCGTTAAAGGTGGGAATAAAGTAATAATATTTAAAAGAGAAAAATATTTTAGTCAATGAAATGAAGGGGGAAAATGTACTTCCCAAGGATTCAATTGAATTTTTTAATTATGGGGAGTATGGTATTTTGATAATCAATTTCCTAGGTGAAATTTTCATTAAATTGATCAGATAGATCAAATTGAAAAATGTTTAGAAATTCACAATTATGTTACTGTTGAATATGAGTATAATGAAAAGGAAATATGAGTAGTATCAATTATATTTTGTCGTATGTTTTTATATTAATGTATCTTAAGACATGATTAATATTTTCTATTTTAATAATGATTATTAATAAATATTATGTAAAAAAATAATTTATGGATTATTAAGAGAATTTATTGATTGAGGTTACTATATATTAGGATTCATGAGATTTTATGTTGTGTATGATTTAGATAAGATCATACAATTAAATAAAATAATAATCTTTTGAATTTTTATTAGATGGTAGTACCATAAATAAATTTATTAGTTCTTAGTTGATGCTTATTTGTTAAAATTTTATTAAGTGAACAATTCCTTTTAATTTTTTGGAAAAACATTAGTTAAATAATGTTTATAAACAATATTAATAATTTATATTTTACTAAGGAAATATTATAATTTTCTTAATAATATTTATTACATAAATTATTTAATTATTTAACTCTTCAAAATGTATAATGTAGTTTTTTTATGAATTAACTAAATAGTATTTAAGGATGGTGTAATTAGTATCACTTATTGATCTTATTATATTACATGTTATTAATAGTTAATTTGATATTCAAATTTATAAATTTGAATATACTAACATATATATGCTATATACAGAAGTCAAATTTATTGTAATTTTCCCTAGTTTAAATGGATAATTTGTAAATCATGTAAATATTATATGATTAATTGTATATGTTATGAGTGATATTTCAGTTCATTTTTTATTATATAGTTTCATTATTTTATTTGTTAAATTATGAAAATATTCTTGTAGAGATCATGTATGGAAGAAAATGTGTCTGTTTATATAAAACATTATCATTTAACATTTTTTAATGAATTGAATTTTAAATATAATAATATGAATGATTATATTATATAGAATATGAAAATATTTTTTGAATTTGTTTCTTAATATCTCTAATGAATTAATTTATATAAATTATTAATAGTTTTTTTCATTAATTTTTTTATTGGTATACCCTGATACTTTGATGTTTTTTTGAAACATGATTTGTATCTGATTAAATAGATTTATTCAAAGATTTCAAATATCCAACATTTCTAATAGTTAGTAAATTTAATCCACGATTATTGTATTATCTTCAAGAATAACATGTTTATTCTTATCAGGATTTTATTTTGTGTTATGATTTGATACATTCTTGTGATTTTATTTTTAATTATGGTATATAGTGGGAAATGTCACACCTGGTTTTTCATGTATTTGTTTTGATATGGTTCATTAGAAATCTTGACCCTTTTCCTGGGTCCTAGGTGAGATTAATATTTAGTTTTAATGTTTATATATATCTATTCATCCATATTTAAATGCCTCAATTCTTTTTTTTGGAGTTTTTGTAGAATGGGTAGTTACTTCATGATTTGGGTCAAACTGTGAGCCCATTTCCAGATTTAAAAACCTATTTTGTTTCTTTTATAAAAAATTCATATTTTTTAAGAATTTTGACTCATTACACTTTTTATTTTTCCTTCCATGACATATTCAATCCTAAATATCCTTCTGGACCCATTAAGAATTAATAAGCATGGTGAATTTGGGTTACTTATTTTGGTATTCGGCCAGCCTGTGGGCCCATTTCCAATTTTAAAATTTTAATTCGTTAATTTAATATCATATTTACATTTTAATAATTTTCAGTGATGCCACCTCATAGATTAATCCCAAATAACTATACTCATCCCCATTATCTAGTTTACCACTTTGGAGGTCATTTGAATCAAATTTTTGGGTGAAAGTTCTTAGGTTTCCTAAAAATGTCCAAAATTGAGAAGGTAAATTGTTCATGCATAAATCATTAAATTCAAACTCTTTTTCCCACAAATATTCTTTACATGGTTTGTACGGGCCTTATAAGCCTATCAAAGATGTTCCAAGACATTCCCTTTTCTCTAAGGATGTAGATCTAACAGAAGACAAAGAGTTTTCTAGGTGGTAGGGTGAGATTATTTCTCTTTTCACCTACCTCTTCCTCCACATTTCATTATTTCATGGTTTTCTGTTCTCCCATAGTCATGTTAGACCTAGGGTTCGGTTATCCCATGATTTATGATGGGGTTTTTGTCCATTTAGGTCTGGTCATCATAGGTTTAGGATTTATAAACCCTCGGTTGGGGATATTGGGTGTGCATTTCCATTAATCCAAGGATTTGAGGTAGGATATCCATTTCACAGGCCATTATCATTTACATTTCATAATTTTAATATTGTTCAAAATAGATATATATGTTTATTTTTTTTCATCCTTTTTATGATTTTTTTGGTGTGAAAAAATGGTTGTTTAAGCCCTGTTTTGTGAAAGGTAGAGTTGGTTTGTCATAATAGTGCACACCAAGTGTTTGTTTAAATGTTCTTCTATCTTTCGCAACTCATTTTTGAGGTTTAAAACCAGTTTAAAGGTATTTTGAACATTTTATAGTATCTATAACAAAATATGGCATGAAATTTGTGTTTTATTCCTTGTTAAATTCATAAAATAAATTGTTTTGTTTAAAAAGGGCATGACATGTGTTTGGTAAATTGCCCGGTTGGCTTTTATGTGTGATTTTTGATTTAAAAATTAATTTTTTGGATTTATAAATGAATTGGAAGAATGATAAATGGTATTTTTGGGTCCTTATATGTCTTTCCAATTTTGATGTGGTCTTACAATCAATTGGGTTTTCGTTTACAATATGTTTTGGCCCGAGTTGTTGGAAAATGACCCGTTTCACATCCTTAAGAAAATGGTTGTGTTTTGAATATGTATCCTAAGTGTTTTAAGTGATTTATGAATTTTCTTTGATACTTTAAATGGTTTTTATAAACCTCCTTAATAAAATTTAAAAGCATACCTTTGTCAAATGTTAGTTTTGAGAATAAAGCCCGTTTATCAATTTTTTTTGTAAAAATGGTTTCCATCTGTATTTCATGTTATATATTTTGGGGACATTTTATAGTCCATGAATGTGATTTATTAATTGGTTTTGTGGATTCCAAATATGTTTTGTTATTTTATTTATGGGGTTTTTCCCTTAAAATATAATTTTTAATGAATTTTATGTGCAAGGCCTCGTTATACTCCTTGAAATTGTGTTACGAAACTTTTTAGGGGTTTATTGATTCGTGAAATAAATGTGAAGCATGTTTGCAGGATATTTGTGTATTTATGGTTTTTTAATGTAATTTTTATGTAAAAAGTGTATTTGATAATATGTGTAACTTTATTGAGAACTAAAGGGAAACCCGAGTATCTAGGTGGGTGGACATGTACAAGTATTCCAGTGATCTAGTCGGGTTTGACCCTTGTTTCACATAGCAAGTTTGACGATGAAAACACTAACTAAAATATGTTTATGATGATGTTGGAAGACCACTAGGTTATGGGTATGCTCCAAACTAGTGGCTCATGTGCACGAGCATAGATATTTATTACAGTTACTTTCCCAGAGATATGAGGTACCTGGGGTTCACAACTAACTAGTGCATAGGGGTGTTCCCGTGAGTTGTGCTCATTTGATATTTTGTACTGACCTTTGGAATACATTGTGATTAGTTAATGATTTCATCAGTGTGTGTGATTTATTTAAATGTACAAATTATTTTAGGCAACCCTCTTGAAATCTATTTTCCATTTGAAGTTTCACCTATTTGAAAATTTTTACTAGAATTGTTGTTTATAAAACATGAAAGTTTGTGTATGGTAAATTTTTTATAGAATTGGACCTCATTTGGAAAACATACCTTTATAATAATTTTTACAAAATGAAATTGTTGTTTCATTTATTTTAGGGATGTGTATTAGAAATAGAATATCGGGCTCACCTTATAACGAGCCAAAGTTTTTCAATGGAAAATTCCCTTCTTATATTTATGCCATAAAAACACAAAATAATGAACTACTAAGTGATAAGTGACCTTTAAACATAATTTTTTCACTACTATGTTTGGAATTTTGAAAATCTGACATACACAGTTGTGTTCAAGATAGTTTTTGGAGTCTAATGAAACAAAAATAATTTTTGGTGAATAGTAACCTACCCTTATGAATAGTAACCTACCATTATGAATATTAATATGACCTTTAAGAATAGTAAATAAGAGTAACATTACCTATGAATAGTAAAATAAACTTTAGACATCATAGAAAGTGATAATTTGACCTTAGTAAACGTTTTTGGTATTTTATAAGTCAAAATAAATAATTATAAAAAATTAATTAATTTAAAAGAATATTTATTTCCCTAAAATGTATTCATAAAGTATTGAATCAATTTATAATAGTTTTTAGATAATTTTATAAGACCCTACGTAATTTTTGAAAGAACTACAAAATCAGTTTTAATTTTAAAAACTGTTTTTTAAGTAAATTATGATTTTAATTAAACATTAAATTAATAATACTTAGAAAATTATTTTTGAAAAATGGACATCATTTTTGGATTCTACATGTAAAAAAATGGTAGGGGTAAATTTTTGGGTTTATTCTGAAATACTTCAATTTTCAAGTGAATAGTAAAAAATACAGTTTTTCGCATAATCGGAATAAACTAAATTACATCATTAATGACGTAATGATAACATAAACATTCTAGAGAATTAGTTTCGGCCAAATTATTTTAAATTTCATAAATGGTTCTTTAAAATATAATAAATCCAATTCTCAAAGCTAAAAAGAACATTCCAAAGCCTAAAGTCAAAAGGTGATTTCTTAAAGTGTCTTTTTCTCTTTCTTTCACTTTCCTTTTAATAAATTAATGAATCCATATTATAAAGAAGTGTTAAAGCCTAAAAAGAATTATATTATATTAATATATGATTTAGGATGTCAAAAAAACTACTATTACAAGTCTAACTCTTGATATATTATTTTATTTAATATTTTATACTAAAAACACCTCCCTCCTCATGTATAAATAATCCCTTCCCCTCCTCTTACCAAACCACACCTCTCAAGCTTCATGAATTTTCTAAGATCTGCCCAAACATCTTCCCTAGCCCCTCCCCCACGTCCAAAAGCTACTGGTCTCATCAAAAGACCACTCCTATCTTCCTTAAAGAGGATCTCAAGAGGAAGATTCTAGAGGTAATTTCCCTCCCTCTTCTCCTTTAATTTCCTTTCAAGTTCAAGTTCCTTTCTTGATCTCTCCCCACCTATCTTCATACGAATTGTTTTGTAACTCTAATATTATACATATAATGTAATTTTATGATTCTAATGGGTTATTATATCACCCCACACCCTTTCCCTCTTCCTTTTATTTTATTAAAGAGAACGTTGTTCATGAGGTGTTAATTTATCACCTTCAAAAACAACATGCTCTCTTCTTCAATTTCTATATTCAGATCTGGTCATGAAACCATTTTTATGGTTGAACCAGAATATTTTATATGTATTATGTTCTATTTTAAGTTCTTTAAATAACCTATGGCCATATTACTAAGTAAAAAGTTAAAACAAGTTCGTTGTGATCCAAAAACCGCTCAAATTAACCCAAATAAACATCATTTAATTATTATTTAATGATTCACCCACATGGATCTAATATAATTCATTATAAAATCACTCAATCTCATTTAATATCACTAATAACATGTAATATCATTTCTGGATGCTTACCCATCATCTACCCGAACTTCAATTTAAGAATACAAGTGAAGCACCCAAGAAAATCCATAAAAACGAACATCCCCGAACAATGTTTTTTAAACTCTATAAGTCATCCAATGGAACATAATATTACATAATGAAACTAGAATTAACCATATTAATGTACACATTGTTCTGTATTTCTAATTAATTAATATAATGTCATCATACAAGACATTAAAGAAAATGAAGAAATCAGGTACAAGGTAAGGGGAAATCTTGAACCCAATTTTCTTCCTTCGGGTTCTCCCTCTTTCACTCCATTTTTTATATGGTTACTCCTAAAAGATCATTTTCTCATCATTTCCTTTAATTTTCTGTGATATACATGTTTTTCACTGGATTTTATGTCCAACAAAATGTTTTCCAAAGGAACTCTTCTTTTAAGAATGCCCCTTTTACTTCTCACTCAAAGTGGATGGTTCTTGTAACATGTGGGTTATTCCATCTTTCTTTTGGGAACCCAAAGCTTATGAAGGTGTTATTATGAGATGAAACCCATTAATTTTCATGGGTTCATTATGTTGATTTATGTTATATGTTCATTGTGGCAGGCATGATAAATGATGATGTTATGATGTGACGGGTGCGCCCAGAATTATATAGCGCAATATGAATGTTTAAATGTGACGGGTGCACCCGGAATTATATAGCGCTCCAATGCATTGGATAAAGTGATGAATATCATGAGTAAATTTGAAATTATGTGTGAACAAGATGATTTCTTGGTTCACAAATATGTGTGGTAGTTAACCACTAAGACATGATTTTTTCATTTTTATGCATTGTCACATTTCAAGTCTTTTATTTATGCTCCTCTCATGTTCATGATCTTTTTCCTATGTCCTGATTATGCTCACCCCATGCTATATTGTTCTTATCTATCCTCTTACTGGGCTTTTGTCTCACCTCTTTTGATGTATATCCTCAGGTGGCTACATGTACTAAGGAGAGTAAAAGTTCCACTAAGAAGCTTGTGAAGATGAAATTAACTAAATGTTTATGGTTGATATTGTATTTGTTATGTATGGTCCTAGTTTTCCAAAGACACTAAACCTTTGGATTCTCTATTTGTAATGATATTATGTTGTTTATCTTTAATATGATGTAATATTAATGTAAGAAAAGGCTGGGTCGCTATAAACCTACTGAGTTTTAATACTTACACCTATAGTCTTCTTTTGTTTTTTTCCCTTGTGCAGGTTTCCACATGAGTTCGATCACCTTGGGGGATGTGTGATCATTATTTTGGATAGTAACCAGAAGGGTCACATGAAGTAATTTGGTTATCAGGTTTGGTCATTAGAGTTTTTGGTTTAGTTATACATTCAGTTTCTTTTACAAATAGTGTTCAGTTTAGTTTTTATATAAATGTATTTTGGGCTATCCATTTCGTTCTGTTGTTTGTTTGATTGTTTATATATGGGATAAATCATACCCTTGTGTACTATATTGATTCCCATGGCTATTTTTTCCATCCTGGGAGGATCGATAACACCTCTTTTGACTTGTTGCGAGCTGGCCCTTGTGACCGGTTCAGGGTTAACTCAGGCTGGTTCGTGACAAAATGGTATCAAAGGAGGTCAACTATTAGCAGACCTTTGTTTGAGATCCCACTTTATTTGGGGGTTGTCAAGGAAGATGGAGTAATATTATTAGTACATGAGGGGTAAGTGTGGGGAGATCATCACAAACTCTTTCTCGTTATGATCCTCGTTCTTCCAAGGGATGTACGGTTTTATTCGTTTCCTATGTTTTGTTGATTGTTTGCTGTTGGGATATGACAAAGGGAGTATGACTAATGGAATCTGTGAGCTCGCATGGCCTGGAAAGCCATGTGGAGCGGGGTATTGGTTCTAATAAGTCTATCTGTGTTGGTTTTGTGTTTGAAATATGGCTTCCAAACATATGGTCATGTCACCCACCTACACAAGTTCCCTTTTGTTGGTTTCTTGGACCATTCGTGAATTCTGAATTTTTTTTTTTGAAAATACTTGGGTGAGAATTGTGGAAATGGGTTTTAAAAGAAGGATTGGATTTTTGAAATGGGAAAAGTGGTTTTCAAAAATTAAATATAATAATGGTTTTGTAAGGTTGTGTTTTTTAACAAAATTTTGGGTGGATGTGGAAATGATTTTACAGGATTGGATTTTCCCTATTCTAATCTTATGGTTTTTTGAAATAAAAGGTTTTGAATGTGTGATTCATTTTAAAGTAATTCTGAGACTTTTTTTCAATGGGGGGTTTTTCCTTGTTGAATAATGTTTGAATATGATGAATTGGTTTTGGAAATTTGGTTTTTATGGATAGTTTTTTTCTATATAGGGATTTTGGCCATTGCGGTTGTTTGATTATGAAAATAGACCATGATAATTTTTTGAAATGGGAAAGGGAAATTTGGAATCTAATGGTTCTTTTTGGAAATTCTATTAAGTGAAATGGATTGTTTTTTAATCAAATGGTTCATGATGATGTGTGGCTTTTCTTGTGAAATATGAAAATGGTATTTGATTTGGTGGTTAATGTGGCTTTGGAAGGTACACAATTATTTTTGTAATGATGATGTTTTTTTTCATTCAGTGTTTTCATTGGTTCTCACATGAATGGATTTGTGGATATATGGATAAATGGATGGTATGGAAAGGTATTTTAGTTCATAAGGTTGAAATTAAATGTTCATGTGTGTGATACTTAATGAAACACCATCGGAGAATGTGAAAATCCACCTTGTTAGTTTATTTGTCATTCTAATGTGTTTTGAGCTGAAAAATAGTGGTGTTTGTTATGAACCGATATTTATGTGGATGATTTATCATATGTATTTTATGTGTTGTCTATTCAGTATGCTTCTTTATGATCTAGAAGTCAAACCCTTATTGCATTTTGAGATAGGATCTTGTTGGTGGCTCAGTTTAGGGGTAATGTTCGGGGGGTTTCTAAAAATGTGTATGCTGTAGTGATGTGGCCACAAATGGTTCTCCATTGGAATGATTTATATTTTATTAGAATAATGATTTGTTCCAAATGTTAAATCCACCTCTTAGAGAGATACCTCATCCTGTTTGTTGAAATAGAGAGTTGTTTGGGATAAATTTAATTTGTCTTCCCATTATTGTGATTTTATTGGTTGTAGTATTTGTTATCATTGATGTTTAGAGGGTGTTTTTGTGTGCCTTGTTCATTCTGCTCCTCGTTCAGAGTGAGAAAATTGTGTCTTGTATCTTCATGTTCTTGTTTGGAAAAAAAATGTTTTGTTGAGGAAGAGAGTTTCATGGTGTCTCTTGAGATGTTGTTTCTTAATGGGGGTGTTATGTAGTGCTGCATGGAACTAAGGGATGGATTACAAGTTGGGGATTATCAATTCCTGACTACGAGTCAAGATATGCTTCATCCATCAGAGCTCTAACCATAGGTTTTAGAGTGAATCTGACACATAGTCCGGACTCCTATGATTGTTGGTAGTATTTCTAAGATTATACCTCTACCATTTCATTGATGTGGTTACTTTGTTTTTTTGGGTTTCAATGGCCCAATGATTGGTTCCTCTTCCCTACCCTCCCTAATTGGTGGGGGTTGGGATACGTGCATAGAGTTTTGGCCCAGTTCATGATGCCTCAATTCGAGAATGGGTGGCTTAAATGTTCCTGTTGTGTTCCACTCAAATTGGGTTAGTAGGTTGTTTTAGGAGAGTTTTGGTGGGATTGTGTGAGTGAGGGAAAATTCTAGCTCATGTTGAATTCATGTTTTTTCATTGCAAGTTGGGTTATAATGGTGGGGAGATTCACTACGGGTCACATTGATTTTTCCTCCTAAGAAATTATCTAGTGCTTGTTATTTCATTAACGTGGGGAGTCCATCCCATAATCCATTGGAATATTTGGTTTTTGTGAGTTCTCTTTGGTTTGGATGATTGTTGGTTTCATTGGTAGAAGGCCCAAAAACTGGGTTCTTGGTTGGGTTGTGGATGTAGTGACTCGATATTTCGGTTAATTCTCAGGAAGTGGTTGATTGAAGGTGTTTTGGTTGAGGTAAGAGGATTAAGTTATATTAATGGTTGATGGTGTTTTATAGTATAAGGAGGATTGACCATATTGAAAAATAATCCGTAAGTGTTGATCAATCAGCATGAATGTGCTATATCTTTCTGGGGGGGACCTTTAATGGTGGGTAGAATTGTCCCACCCATTTTTTCATGTCTTTTTTTGATCGAGTTCATTGGTAATCCTTATCCTTTTCCTAGGTATTGGGTGAGATTAATGTTGTTTTTTGAAGTTTATATTTATCTAATAATCCATCTTTGGGTTTCTGAAATCTTTTTTTGGAGTTTTTGAAGAATGGGTGGTTACTTTCTAATTTGGGTCAAACCATGACCCCATTTCCAAATTTAAAAACATATTTTGTTTCTTTTTTAAATATTTCATTTTTTATCATTTTTGACACATTATGCTTCCATTTTTTCCCCTAGCATATTCAACCCTAAATAACATTTTTTAACCCATTAATAATTAATAAGAATGGTGAATTTGGGTTACTTATTCAGGTATTCGGCCTGCCCGTGGGCACATTTCGAGTTTTTAAATTCTAAATTGTTTCATTTATATCATTTTAATTTTCTAATATTTTTCAAGGATTCCCCCTCCTAGTCGAATCCGAAATACCTACCCTCACACCCAAAATTGATTTTACCTATTTAGAGGCCATTGGAATCAAATATTAGGGTGATAGTTCATAGGTTTCCTCAAGATGTCTAGAATTGTAAAGGTAAATTGTTTTATCCATAAATAATTCAATTCATAATATTTCCCAAAAAACATATTTCCCTCATTATTCCAAACCATATGAGCTTATACAAGATGTTCCAAGCCATTCCTGTTTCCTAAGGATGCATATCTAAATGATTACCATGAGTTTTCTAGGCGGCAAGGTGATATTCCTTCTCCAGTCTCCTACCTCTCCACCTGCCTTTCATTATTTATTGGTTTTCTATTCTCAGATAGTCATTTTAGTCCTATTGTTATATTATACAATGATTTTTCATGGGGGTTCTGTTCATTTGGGGCTTCTCATCATTGGTATATTTTTTATAAACCCCCATATTGTGATATTGGATGTGCATTTCCATTATGCCAAGGATTTCAGGAAGGATATCCCGTACATGCCTTTATCATTTACGTTTCATCATTTTATTTTTGTTCAAATATAATATATATGTTTTTTTATTGTTTTCCATCCTTTTTATAATTTTCATGGTGTGAAAAAATGGTTGTTTAAGTGTTTTTTTTTGTGAAAGGTAGGGTTGTTTTGTCATAAAAGTGCACACCAAGTGTTTGTTTAGATGTTCTGATATCATTCACAACTATTTTTTGAGGTTTAAAATCTGGTTTATGTTATTTTTAAAATATTATAGTAGATCTAAAAAAATCTTGCTTGAAATTGGTTTTTCATTCCTTTTCATGTTCTTAAAATAAATTGTTTTGTTTAAAAAGGGCATGTCATGTGTTCGGTAAATTGTCCGGTAGGATTTTATGGGTGATGTGTGATTCAAAAATTATTTCTTTGTATTTATAATTTAATTAGAAGAATAATAAATTTAATTTTAGGTATTTATATGGATTTTCAATTTGGTTTTGGTTTTATAAACAAATGGGTTTTGGTTTACAACATGTTTTGGCCTAAGTTGGTGTAAAATGTCTCATTTCCCATCCTTATGAAAATGGATGCATTTTTAATATGCAACCTGAGTATTTTAAAATATTTAAGAATGTTATTTTATCTGGTAAATGTTTTTTAAACACCCTTTTAATAAAATTTAAATGAATACCTTGGTCAAATGTTTGTTTTGATAAAGTCTTAAAGGGTTGTTTGATATTTTTTTTGTAAAAATGGTTTCCACCTGTATTTCATGTTCTATCTTTTGGTCCCATTTTATGGTCCATGATAGTGATTTATTAATTGGTTTTGGGGATATAAAATCTGTTTTTGTTATGTTATTGATGGGTTTCTGGCCTTAAAGGATCATTTTTAATGGATTTTATGTGCAAGTCCTCATTGTACTCCTTGAAATTGTTTTACGAAACATTTTAGTGGTTTATTGATTTGTGAAAGAAATGTGAAGCATGTTTATGAAATTTTTGTGTGTTTATGGTTTCATAATGGAATTTTGATGTGAAAAGTGTATTTTATAATATGTTTAACTTGATTGAGCAATAAATGTAGTCCTTGGTATCTTGGTGGGTGGACGTGTACTGGAATGCTAGTGATCACCTGGGCTTTGGCCCCGGTTTCACGTATCAAGTTTGACGATGCCATCAATAACTAAACTATGATGATGATGATGTTGGGGGACCACTAGGTTATTTGTGTGATCCTTACCAGTGATTATGTGAATGAGAACAAATATTTAATATGTTTACTTTCATCGAGATACGAGGTACATGGGGCTCACAACTAACTGGTGCCTATTGGTGTTCTTGTGAGTTGTTCTCATTGGAAATTTTGTACTTCCTGTTGGAATACAGTGAGTTAGGTTGACTAATTCATCAGTGTGTGTGATTTATTTTAAAGTTTAAATTATTTAAAGATACCTTATTGAATAATATTTTTATTTTGAAGTTTCACCTATTTGAAAAATGTTACAAGCATTCTTGTTTATATTAATGAATGTTTATGTATTGTAATTTCTTTATATCATGGTACCTCATTTGTAAAACATACCTTTATATTTGTATTTAAAACATGAAATTGATGTTTATTTTATTTTAATGGATTTTCATTGGGAATAGAATATTGGGCTAACCTATTTAGTTTTAATACTCACGCCTATAGTCTTATTCTATTTTTAGCTCTTGTGCAGGTTTCAGCTTGTGTTTGATCATCTTGGGTGATGTGTGATAAAAATGTCATAGAGTGACCAGCAGGGTCACATGGAGTTAGTTGGTTATCAGGTATGGTCTTTTGAGTTGTTGGTTTAGTTGTACTTTTAGTTTCCTGACCAAATAATGTTTAGTTCAGTTTTTATATAAATTTATTTTGTGGTATCCATTTCATTAAAATGTTTGTTTGATTGTTTATATATGGGAAAAAGCATTCCCTTGTGTACCCTGTTGATGTCCTTGGTGCATTTTTTCATTCCGGGAGGATCGGGAATGCCTCTTGAGGCTTATCAAGGGATGGCCCTTATGACCAGTTCAGGGTCGACTCGAGCTGGTTCGTGACAGGAAATATAGTTTATTATTGTAAAATCAGTTAAATAAATCAATTCATTAATACTATTATAGTTCATTATTTCCTAGAATTGTTTCAACATCTATACATCCTAATAAACTTATAACTAGTAAATAATATCTACAATTTTGATAAAATTTTTCTTTAGGGCGATCTGATTTTTGGATGTTTATAGTTAAAAGGGTGTTATATAATACATTTATGTCCCTATATTTTTATCCATTGTCATAATTATTAGTGGTAACATTACAGAATATTCTCTTTATTCCCATACACAAAAGTGATTATTTGCATTGGTGTTCCATAATTTGATCTAGCATTGAGATTTTTTTTCCAAATATAGGATTCTTCTAAAGTGGGAATCCATTCTTAATTATTTAAATTTTTTTATATTCTATAAATAGTTTTAGCTGTGTATTTGTTTCCCATCTCTAGCATGCTTAATAATATAAGACACTTCACATGGAAGAAAATATTGATAGTGGGGAGATTTTAATATCACATATTATTTAGGTTGGTTTTCCTGGAAATTTTATGTAATTATATATATATATATATTGAGAAATTTTTTTATAGGGGTTATATTGGAAGTGTTTAGGAGAAATAATTATGAAGATCTGTGTTTTGGTGTAGGGAGTTCACTTGTCACTCTGTGGTTGTGTGTGGGGTAGAAGATGATATCTAGTGGAGTTATAGATTTCATTTTCCCTTCTAACAAGAACCCAATGTCCTATAAATAAGTACTCCATGGTTAATGGGTGTCCAGGTATCCTTAAAATAGTATAGAGTAGATAATGGGATTTTTATTTTAAAAATTCATAGAAAATGTTCCATTTCATCACCTAAATATAAATATATTACATTAAAAAAAGTGATTTCTAAGACATCTAACACATATAATGCATCTATAGAGATATTCATTTTTCAATATCTCCCCCATCTTGACACGGTCTAGGAGTCAACCATGATTAGGTTTTTCAATGATTTTTTTCATTTAACTTTTTCATTTAGTTTATGGTAGATAATCTCAAATTATCTCTAATTATCACTTCCTTCATTATAGTAACCCAAATCCAAAATCTTTAATTCAACTTGATTCTAAAAATTCACTATCAATCAAGGTCTATAAATTCATTATAAAGATATGTGTTTTTAGTTTTTAGTTATATTGAGATAAATCCCTCCATTATTCTATTGATTTGTATTTCTATTTGGTGTAGCGATACAGATTCCCATATCATCGTAATCTATGTTTATTAAATCCTTATAATGTTTGAAAGTATTCTTCATTTAGAAGCAAGATAATGGTTCAATATGTTATTCATTATTTGTAACCTCCACACTCACATAGTGAATTTTTAAAAAGTGAAATTAGGCAGGGTAAATATAAACATAAAATGTGTTTTTTACATAACAATATTTCCTTTACTTTCGTGACTACATTGATTTTTTGATTGATTCTTATGGTTATGTGATATCATTATTCCTTGTCTAATTTCTTTCCCAATGGTGAATTTTTTATATGGGATGATTTATTAAGAGACCTTGAAATTAGTTATTATTATTCTATTATATCTATATGGAATTTCATTAAACGGGGATTACAAAGAAACATGTTGATATCATTTTTTATTTTGTATAGGTTCCTCATGTATGATTAGAGTCCATGGGTATAAATTATTATTATATGTCACTAACAAACATTTTATATATATATCAGACGCCCTATGAATTAATCACCCTCTTGGTGGAGGATGCATCACCGTCCATAAGTACATTTTATTTCTTGATTTGACCAAAAGGTAATAATATAAACATGTATTTTTTCCTCTTGATTTGACCAATAGTGTATAGTATATTACTAAAATTTATTTTTGTACACAGAATACGAATGGTAAGTTCCTATAGTGGTTATTTTATAGTCGTGTAATTAATTAAAAATTTAAATAGATTAATTTATATGAATAAGGATTCATGTAGACATTATTTTATTTAGTTTAGTTAATGGGAAATTATCAAAACATGATTGACCATAGGAATTTTTAATTTGTAATATATAGGATGTTTTGGTGCTGATAATAGATAAAAATTAATTTAAATTCAAATGGTGTTTTTATTTTACTTTTTGGATATCTGAATCTTGAGATATCCACTTACACATTTCTAATTTCATTTTTTCCATTTTTGGATAATCTATACAGAGCTTTTGGTTCTTATAATGGATTTTATTTATGTTTTTTTGAGATATCATATATATAGGTTATTTTTAATATTATTATAAAATATGATAATAACTCATACCCAAAAAAATCTCTTCTTTAGGTTTTCCTATATAAAGACATGTTATGCTAAATTTTTCATTGAATATTTTGATAACCCAAATAAATTTGTAAAAATTGGAAATCACTTCCCAAATAATTATATTCTAACATAAGAATATATATCATCATATAAAAAATTAAGAAGTTTGAATGAAATCTTTTGGAAGTGATGTGACACCCCGGGATTTATAAAATTGATTAAGTGAACAATGATATGTTTTATAATGATGTTTCTTGTTTTAAATGGTTGGTTTTTGATACTAATAAATAAATTGATACTAAATAGATGAAAAACAAGGGGAATAATGAGAACTGTTATACATTAAAATGTTACATTGCTACAAAGACTCAAACTAACCAATAACACCATGTGCAAGACTCAATATGGCCACAACAAGACTGTTAAGAATCACAACCCCAGTAATCAGATAGTATTCATCTTCTGGGTTCGTCAGTGTGACAAACATAATCGCCAGAACCACAGCACACGAACTCATCACCAATGTAATGAGGAGAGCTATTTGCCTAGGGTCAGGTGTTTTGAAAATGTGAAACACCCTACCCCCTATTTTTATAATGGTCCTTTAAGAAATTATGACCATTATATGACTGTTGGTCTTCCATAGATAAAGTACATCTTTATATAAAAATTTGGACATTATAATGCTCTTATAATCTTATGGTATTTCAATATTTCAATATGTACAAAATATTATAATTATATCTTCGAGTATATTAATTTTGAAATAAAATAATATTCTTGAAAATGAACTTATTTTGATTTTTTTTTCAAAATCCTGATGATATCTATATGGTGGAAAACATAGTATTTTTTAAAATGTGTCGAACGTCATGTCTAAAGGGATATCAGTAATAGTTGAAAATATATCTTAATGGACCTCTAAAACTATGTATGTTGAATTAGGGGAAAACTATTGTTCTTTTGAACAGGAATTTTGTCAATCAAATTGTGGAGTATGATATAAATTGGATATTTGATTTTTAAAGATATAAGCTCTTAGTTTAGTATGTTAATTATAAGAGTTATATCAAATAGTAAGGTATTTTTCATAATCTAAAATGGGATTTTTAGATTTTTAATTTCTAAGTTAGAAATATAGATTAAATTGTGTAAATTCAATTTTTAATGTTTTGTAATATTCTTTTAAAAATATAGTAAACTATATATTTTTTTAGTGTATTGTTTCCTTTTCGGCGAAGCTTTGCTGGCCGCGCGAACGACCCATATATCCCTCATCTGTCTGATCAAAGTTGGGACTAATCCTAGCATTTGTTGTTTTTTTAAACGCTCATCTCATCCTGATTAACCCGAGCCGTCCGATCTCTCCAAAGTTAATCCCGACCGTCGTTTCATTTTTTTAAAACCGCATTTCCCGTCGTCTCCTACCTCATGTCGGGGTCCCGCTACCAGCACTGGTTCACCCAAGGACACCATGATCACCTTCTTCTCCACGATTTCTTTTGACCTTTGTGCACCCTACCCTCCTAGGACACTACATCTCGGCCTAAATTCTGGATCTAATTCTTTTAGGTGCCCTGAAACCTCTACATAAGCCCTCTCCTCATAGATTTCCACTTGCACCTGAACTCCTCCCAACCTCTCCAACAAGACCAGCAAGATTCCTCTGATCCGAGCGACCTCCACAACCATGTAAGGGTGTCTTATTTTCATGTTTTTACAAACTCATCCTCACACCTCAGTTCATATATATATGTACATTTACGGCTTATGTTTGCATGCATACACTTACCATGAAATCCCTCCGATTTAAATAGAGGGCTCCAAGGGTGCTTGCCTTCAAGGGGATACTCCTGACTTTTGATGATACAAATACTAATATAAACCCTCTGTGTGTAGTCGGTTACATGCTATGTGTATATATATATATATGTAAATATATATTTTTTATAATAATCTTTTCACTCTTTGTTTCAAAAATGGGTGTGTGGTTTTAGAAGGGTGTTTCCCTAAATAATTTAAAGGTTTTGTTTCATTTGAGTCTTTATTTTTGTAACCCATATGATATAATATGTGTACTGATAAAATTATATATATGTTTAGGTATAAACCATAAAACTCTTCCAGCTTAAGGGTTTCCAAGGAGGTTGATTATTTTTTTACTCAAATAATTACATAAGATTAGTTGAGAAAGGTTTTTTATTTAAGAAGAACCATTACATATCTTATATATATGTATTTTCAGGTGTTTAAGTATACACATATATATAGTTAACGATACAAAATCTATTTCTAATATTTTCATATAATTCATTATTTTATATTTTGAATTAAACATTTGAAAATTGTATTTTGAAAATAAATTCCTAACATGTATGATCTTTATGTAAGCCTTGTATATATAACTATATTTTTTTATAAGTTTATGTATTTCAATGAAAATCAGTTTTGTTTCTTTTTTAAAATGAATACTTATCTATGAGTGATATTTTTGATGCAAACTTGGTCTTTGGTTTAAGAGAAAATTGTGTTATAGTTTTAAAACCATAGTTTTTATATGTTTATGTGTTTATAGTTTCATATATAATAAACCCTATTTTCAAGTACAATTATCTGGATTTAATTGATGTTTTAACACATGTAAGGTCATAGTATTTTCCTAAGCCTATATGTGTTTTATATATGTGCATACATTAAATGGCATGTTTAATTAAGTAGCCATACTTCCTTATACCCTTGATGTAATTTATGTTTTTAAAAGAATGTGCCTTGGCCTATTTTAAATTAAAGGACTATGAATTCATGGGTTTATGTCATCATGTAGTATCCATTTATAGTTTGATGTTAAACCTGCTGCATTGTTCATTAGTGGTTAATCAGGTTATGGTTTAGTTGCAAGTTCAATATTATAGTTAACGCCTTAACTAATGACAAGTCTTTTCTTTAAGTAATTTGTTTCCATGAAATAATAATTTTAAAGAAGTTAACATTTTTCATCTCTTGTGGACAATTCTATGATTCACCGTACTGTAGTGATTATCTAGTGATGTAGGATGATTAATAAAACATGTATGCCATATTTCCATATTATTTTAGTAATCATTTATGCCTTATCTTGTGTATTATTTTGGTTATTTGTTTCCATAATTTCATTGTATTCATCAAATATTATAATTTCAAGCCACATATACAATGGTTTCATTGTTCATAATATTTATTATTATGCATAATGAATGCATATGACATATCTTGTTAATAAACTGGAAATTAAATTACTCAAAGTGGTATGGGACACCTTGGGTAATATGAAATAAAAATTAAATATTCATAGTAGTATGAGAAACTGTGAATATCAAACCTTATCAACATGTGAGAAATGTATTAGACTATTGGGATAGGGTCCGGTTAAAAGAAATCCCTCCAGGTTGGGGACTAGTTAA
The DNA here is from genome assembly GCA_963277665.1 of Viscum album. Lineage (NCBI taxonomy): Eukaryota > Viridiplantae > Streptophyta > Magnoliopsida > Santalales > Viscaceae > Viscum > Viscum album. The sequence goes on along the minus strand of OY728128.1, from coordinate 967,077,130 downwards.
TGTAAGCCCTCTGGGTTGGATACCGGTAAAAGTAAGCTCCTTGATGCATCGATAGTTCTCGAGATAGTCAGATTGGGTTATTACACCTAGGTCATGGCATAAGGCCTTGACACAGATACCATGGGTCCATCAACATACATTTCTTAGTATATGACCAATAAAGTGACTATTCCCACTAGAGGAACGTCCTGGGTTATAGAACCATTACCTATGAATATCATATTTAAAATACACACGACATATGATGAGGCAATGTTAATGCATGACCAGTTTTCTTTTCCGGAATTTTATTAAAAATGTTGCATTACATTTTTCATGTCATGATATGCATTTTTATATGTTGTAGAGAATGCACTATTTCACGACTCTAATGATGGCTACTTGCACACCTTTCTTATTTATGCCCACTTTACTTAGTAAAACCCATGCCATTTTTTATTCTAGCATGTTTACCTTTTTATTTAAGTGGTTTTCAGATAAGTGTTCTAATTCATAAGTAATAAGTGCTTTAACTGTATTATATCCACCTTTTATTTGTCTTGATGTTCTTACTTTAATAAATTATTTTAATTACGGAAAAATATTTTAAAAGGTGGTTTTCAAAAGCTGGATTTAAGTACTTTAAAAACCCCTTAATGAGTGTTTTAATGCTCACCCTACATTTTTTATTAAACTTTTACAGGTTGATAGAGTCTTTTCATGTTTTGGGGTTTTTGATCTTAGCTTTGTAAGAAGGAAGTGAGTCAGTTGACTCTGATTCTCCAGGATCTAAACCAAAAAGTTCCTCCTAATGGGTTATGATTGGTAAATTGTTTGTTTCGTTTGTATGAAATAAATTACACACCATAACCCGAGCATTGGCTCCGAGATACCGGAGGTTGGGGCCTTATAGTTGGTATCAGAGGAATGGTTTAGGAAACCCTCGAAAATGTTGACAATACAAAAACATTAATAATGTTTTAATAAGTAGGGTTTGTTCTTAAAATTCTCAGATGTCAAGCCAGCGATCCACAACTAGACTCTTGACTCTCCCTACAGATATCATAGAGATTGTTGTGGAAAAATCATGCTCATCAAGTTACCAACCTTTTGTTAACTTACGACTCACGTGCAAAAACCTCTATGAAATATCGAAAAGCTCAAATGTCCTCCGAATCTTCCAGGAATCGGAAGTTCTGTATAACCAAATGGCCAATGCAATGTTTGAGAATTATAAAAAGAAAGGGAAGTACTACGAGGTACTCTTCCAGTGTTTCACCATGAATAAGAAATGGTTGGCCTTCACGGCCTTCGGAGAAGCTGCAAAGGATTTGGACATCCGCTGTAACGACCCAAAGTTTCATTAATGGAAAATCCCTCTTGATCCAGTTAAATGTTTCTTTATGAAAAATGTTTTTTATAAGATGTCAACTTCTTTAGTTTTACGTTAAGATTTGTGACTGTTACTTTTATAGCCGTTGAACAGTGATCATCTGAGTAGTATAAATATAAGGCTTTAACGAAACCATTTCTACTCAGACAAAGGAAGCGATGGCCTCATCTAGTAGAATTGCCCCTTACGAAGCCCATTTGTCGGAGCTCGGAAAAGAGGCGGCGTCTTTGGACTTTTCCCTTGACCAATCCCAAGCTGAGCTTCATCAAGTCAAGCTCGAACGTGATCATCTACGGGAAAAGTGGAAGTTGATTGAAATTACCACTCGAGCTATGTTATCCGAGCCGCCCCAAGAGTCTGTCATCATCGTGCACCTTACCCTTAGGTCTTATGCGGCTATTTTAAGGGGTTATATAACAAATAAATAGCACCATGTTCGTGTACATTATTATTTTTTGTATATAATAATGAATATAATTTCTAGTCATTTTTGATACATTGTAGTTAGTTTTTAAAGTACAAATGGTGTTTTTAGTTATTATTTAATTAAGAATTATATTTTATTAAATTAAAGGATTTTTGAATTAAATAATACTTTTTTAATAAAATATTATTATTAATATTAAATTAATTGTTATTAAATATAAATGATCTTATGAATGCAATTAAAATTTTTATTAAGGTTTGAAAGCCATTTCTGTCAAAACCCGTGAATTTTTTTATAAATGTCGGTTTTTATATTAAAAGTGAAAATTCACATATTTAGAAAATTATTTATATAAAATAAATATTATTTTTGGAATCAGGACGTCGAAATTATCCAACGGTGAATTTTTCATAATTTTCTGAGACAGTCAAATTTTTGGGTAAAAATTAAATACCATTTAAATATATAATGTGTTTTATGACATCATAATGACCCAATGGTGATGTAATAAAATACCATAATCCTTATGTTCGGCCAATATGTGTTTTATCATTAAAATAATGAGGTTTTGGGTTTGTTTTACTTACTTTTCAAAGCATTAATGGAGCCCTCAAGACTTATTCAACACTTTTCCTTTTTAAATTAATTTCCATGGGAGTGTGACTCACCTCCACATAAGCAACCCTATTTTTTTAATAAGTTCGGACCTTGGACTTGTAAAATATTATTTTCTTCTTTCCTTTTCCAGAAACCATGGGCAAATACCATGGGATGGTTTGTGGTTTGGATTATTTTAATATAAGGGGTCCCAAACCAAAATAATAAAGAATTCTCTCACATTTCCTATATAAACCCACCCAAGATCCCACTTCCTCCTCACTCAAAGCCCTTTAAGTTCGTCCAACCTCTACCCTACTCTCTCTAGAATCCTCTCAAGGTGCCCCAAGCTCCCAAGAAACCTCTCACAAGCCTCTCTCTAGCCTTTGGAAGCACACTTCCAAGTAAGGGGTTTTCTTCCTTTCTCTTTTTTTTGTCAATTTTCTTTAAGTTGCATTGCCCTTTTTATTTCAATTATGAATGTTGGGGTATGGTTTTGCACCTCACCCATACTTCCCTCTTTTTGTTTGAATGATGGGAGAACCCTTTCTCTCTCATTAAATGCCTCCCATGTACACCCGTTACTATGCCGAAATTCCGAAAGGAACTTCTCTCTCTTCTTTTACATTCAAGCAATACTTCTGTATCATGAATCTAAATTCCATTTCTATTGTTGGGACATGTATATATATGATCTACTTACTGTCCATTACATTTAAATATGATGAGGAACCCCTTTCTCTCTCATCAACCTTTTTTATGAATTCTTATGTCACGCCGTTACGCTGCCGAAATCGCACCGATTTTCTAAGCCAATGTCTTTGTGTAGTGAATACCATGCCCATTTCTCCATCAAGGGTATTCACCTTTATGCACATTTACATATTGATTATAAAGTTTCATGTATAAATTCCACATTCCTTTATCGTGGAAGAAATGATTATGTTTTATGAATCCATGTTTTATGATCCATATGGCACACTTATGCATGAAAAGAAATGTTTAAGAAGGGTGCGCCCTTTATAGCGCTCCAATGCATTGGGTAAAGTATAGTATCATGATACGTCATGTGCAATGAGTGTTTACTCATGCTAATTCAAGTGCAACGAGGGTTTACTCGTGCTTCAAGTGCAATGAGGGTTTACTCATGCTCCATGTGCAATGAGCCTTGGCTCATGCTAATTCAATGTTAAGTGTTGTTGCCACATTTACATGTTATGATTATCATGCTTTATCATGCCTTTATGTTCATGTTTCTATTATGCTCTATTGATATTCCTATTGCCTAACTTGTATTTTACTCCTCATTTTATTCATTGTGTACTCCCATACTGGGCTTTATAGCTCACCCTTTTCTTATGCATGTCCTCAGGTTATCCCATGCAATGCTAAGTACGAAGGAATGTAGTGGTCATGTAAAGGAAGTTTTCAATAAAGATGTTGTATTTCAAGTTTAATGTTTTTATGTAATGATCCTAAGCCCCAAAGACACTAAACCTCTCGATCTTCTTTGTTGTATCAAGTGAAGTTTTATGTAATAAAGGATGCTTAATTTGTAATAAAAAGCAGGGTTGTCATAGTTGGTATCAGAGGATAGGTTTAGTTATTTTTGGGATTAGGAAACCCTAGTAAAGCCTTAGATACAAGACTAATCATAATAAAAAAATCCCTAAGTTTTGGTAAATACTAAGTAAGTGGTTTATCAAACAAATACATCCCTGTCTGGATACGAGCAGGTAGAGGCGGCTCTGGCACAGATGTATCCTAGGGGTAAGACCCGAAAACACCGCTTTGAGCTAGACTCGAACGGGAACTGGTGCACGACAACGGGCCTTGCTTCACTCTTGGTTACGACACTCCCGGGGGATATGTTTTGATAAATTCACAATCTTAGTATGAACCCTTATTAAGGGAAAAATTCCCCTAAGAATATATGTTAGAAGGAAGATCATGAAAAGCCTGGATTGAATCCTATAGACTCATGAGTTAAAGAGATTAAAGTTTATTTATAAGTCATCAACTTTTGTCTTTGGATTACCCTTTATGTGTTACCCCTAACTTTCCTTTTATTCCAGCCAATGGCCGGTAATAGGAGAACTCGGGCTAACAACCATTGTGAAGATCAGTGTGATGATTGTACTTATGAGATGCCCAATCCAATGGGAGCGGGAATCGCGAACTTTGTCATGCTTCTCTCTCAGCTAACTCAAGTTTTGAATAGAAACACTGGTCAAGAGGAACGTTCAACCCCCCCTAAGAAAGAACAAGTCACTATTGAAAGCTTCATGAGACAAAGGCCTCCTACTTTTAGTGGATCATCCGATCCCACGATTGCTGAACAATGGATCAACTCCATTAAAAAGATATTCTCCATCCTCCAATGCTCTGAAAAAGAGAAGGTTCTCCTGGCGGCTTATCGTATGGAGGGTGAAACTGATCAATGGTGGACATTGATCAAAAATACGAAGCCTGAGGAGGAGATCAAGGCTTTGGAATGGAAGGTATTCCGGAAGATGTTTTTCGATAAATATTTTCCACGCACCCTCCGTCTTAAGATGGAAAGGGACTTCCTTTCCCTCAAGCAGAAAGATGAGGAATCTGTGGGAGCGTACGAGGAAAACTTCACAAGGCTTGCACGATACGCTTCCGGCTTTGTCGTTACCCCCCGAATGCAAGGTTGACCGCTTCTTTGGTGGGCTGAAGCCTAGCTTGCGGAAAGCATTAGCGATCCGTGACTTCGACAGCTATGAGGAAATTGTCTGATGTGCCCTCAAGGTTGAAATTGAGATCGGAGAATCACAGGGGTATCATGGGGACAAGAAGCGTAAGGTGGAATTCAATGCTGGTGGTCCGATGGATAAATCCAACGGCGCTAAGAAATTCCAGCACCCCACTTGCCAAAAGTGTGGAAAGAAGCACCCTGGAAATTGCCTTAGGGGGACAAGAAAATGCTTCAAGTGTGGAAGAGAAGGGCACCTAGCTGTTAACTGTCAGCAAGAAGGACCCGCGGCTGCGACAGAGGAGAGGAACGCTCCGTTCGAACCTCAACGCGTTGTTCAATGCTTCAAATGCAAAGAACCAGGTCATTTTTCGAATCAGTTCCCTAATCCAAGGGTTATCGGAGGCAATCAACAACCTCCAAGACAGCAAGGAAGAGCTTTTTCCATCACTTCTGCCGAAGTGAACCCCGACAACGAAGTGGTGATAGGTACGCTAGTTATTCATTCAAGAATAGCGAACGTACTTTTTGATTCAGGTTCTACGCATTCTTTTATATCTCAAAAGTTTAGTAGAACAATCCCTGCACCACCACAAATCATGGAAGTAAAGATGTCGGTGAGTACGGCAAATGGGGCAATCATTGCATCCCATGAGTATAAGTCCTCCCCTGTTATAATATGTGGATTGAATTTCCCGGCGAACCTCGTCATACTCCATTTGGTGGAATTTGATGCAATTCTTGGCATGGATTGGCTTTCCTTATATAGAACCAACATAAATTGTCGGGAGAGGGAAATCACACTCCATATGGAGAATCGACCCCCGATTCTTTACAAGTGTCAGGAGGAAGACGAATCTCCTTTAGCTCCATCATCTCAAGCATGGATATTACTGCCTTATGAGCATGCATATCTGGCTCAGATGATTGAGTCCAAGGAAGAAACCACCCTTGAAGAAATGCCTATTGTGAGGGAATTCGCTGAAGTATTTCCCGAGGAACTTCCTGGTCTTCCTCCAAGAAGAGATGTTGAGTTCTCAATTGAACTTATACCTAGGGCGCTACCAATATCCAAGACTCCATATAGAATGGCTGTTGTTGAGCTTGAAGAGCTGAAGAAACAACTACAGGAGAATCTGGATAAAGGGTTTATACGCCCAAGTGCATCACCATGGGGTGCACCAGTCCTCTTCGTCAAGAAGAAGGATGGGTCAATGCGGCTTTGCATCGATTATCGTGAACTTAACAAAATCACGATAAAGAACAAGTATCCTCTCCCAAGAATCGATGACTTTTTTGATTAGCTATGTGGAGCACAATACTTCTCCAAGGTCGACTTGTGGTAGGGATATTATCAAGTAAGGGTGAAGAAGGAAGATATCCCCAAGACTGCTTTTCGTACAAGGTACGGGCACTATGAATTCATATTAATGCCTTTAGGACTCACCAATGCTCCAGAAATATTCATGGACTTGATGAATAGAGTCTTTAGAGATTACCTAGACAAATATTTGGTAGTCTTTATAGATGATATTCTAATATACTCCAAAACCAAGGAGGACCATGAGGAGCATTTAAAAACTGTACTAGAGACTTTGCGCAAGGAGAAGCTCTTTGCAAAGTACATCAAGTGTGAGTTTTGGTTGAAGGAAGTCTCATTCTTGGGTCATATCATTACAAGCAATGGGATATCTGTGGACCCCTCCAAAACAGATGCAATTGAGGGATGGCCGAGGCCAACATCGGTAACTGATATCCGTAGCTTCTTGGGGTTAGCTGGATATTATCGACGATTTGTGAGAAATTTCTCATGATTGTCCAACCCTCTTACCAAGCTAACTCGAAAGGGAGTAAAGTTTGCTTGGAGTGATGAATGCGAAGAAAGATTCAAGGAGTTGAAAAGGAGGCTTATCACTGCACCCGTGCTCACTTTACCCACAAGTGGGGAGCTTTTTGTGGTATTCAGTGATTCTTCGAAGAAGGGCTTAGGATGTGTGCTGATGCAGAATGATAAAGTGATATCCTATGCCTCGAGGCAGTTGAAAATCCATGAGCGAAACTATCCAACGCATGATCTGGAGTTGGCGGCGGTGATCTTTGCCTTGAAAATCTGGAGGCATTATCTATATGGAGAGAAATGTGATATATATACTGACCACAAGAGTCTTAAATATATATTCACACAGAAAGAGCTTAATATGCGCCAGAGAAGATGGATAGAGCTCATCAAGGATTATGATTGTTCAATACATTACCACTCTGGGAAGGCGAACAAGGTGGCGGATGCCCTAAGTAGAAAGGATCCAGCAATTCTATCAATGATGAGAATTGAGAAGGATCCAATCTTCTTAGACTTGATGAAGATGGATGTGGGAATCATAAAGAAGGGAACATCATCAATCCTTTCACAAATGATTGCTCAACCATCTCTTTTGGAAAGGATAAAGGATGCTCAAAAGGATGATGCAGGAATCCAAGAAAAAGTGGAAGCTATCAAAAAGGGAAAGTCCTCAGAGTTTAATGTTAATGAAGAAGGAATTGTGCGGTTTGGGAAAATACTATGTGTTCCATAAAGTTCGGAGCTGAAGAAGGAACTTTTGGATGATGCACAGAGTTCAAATTTCTCTATTCACCCAGGGAGCACAAAGATGTATCGAGATCTCCGAGAAAACTTTTGGTGGGATAATATGAAGAAGGAGATCGCTGAATATACATCAAAGTGCCTGGTGTGTCAGCAAGTGAAGGCAGAGAGGCAGAAGTCTAAGGGGATGATGCAATCATTGCCCATACCAAAATGGAAATGGGAGAACATCACCATGGACTTTGTCACCGGACTTCCAAGGACATCCAAAGGCAACAATGCAATCTGGGTTGTTGTGGATCGTCTTACAAAGACTGCACACTTCATTGCTATTCGAGAGGATTTCTCTTTGGATCAACTGGCACGGATATATATCAGGGAAGTGGTACAGTTGCATGGAGTACCACTATCTATTGTGTCTGACCGAGATCCAAGATTTACCTCTAAGTTTTGGAAGAGTCTTCAACATGCTCTGAATATTGAACTAAACTTCAGTACGGACTATCATCCTCAAACTGATGGCCAATCCGAGCGGACTATCCAAACACTTGAGGATATGTTGAGAGCGTGCTCAATGGACTTTAAAGGAGGATGGGATCAACATCTTCCTATGGTTGAGTTCTCTTATAATAATAGTTTCCACTCGAGCATCCAAATGGCACCATATGAAGCCCTGTATGGGAAAAGGTGTAGAACACCGGCATGTTGGGATGAGGTCGGTGAACGTAAGATGCTTGGACCAGAAATGGTCGAAGAAATGGTGGAGAAGGTGAAAACCATTCAACAGCATATCAAGGCATCCCAGAGTCGACAGAAGAGTTATGCAGATAATCGTCGACGAGACCTTGAGTTTAAAGTCAGAGACATGGTGTTTTTACGCATATCTCCGTGGAAGAAGGTCATGAGGTTTGGAAAGAAAGGGAAGTTAAGTCCAAGGTACATCGGCCCCTTCGAGATTCTTGATCGTGTTGGGGCTGTGGCCTATCGACTAGCACTTCCACCTACTATAGCCAAGGTGCATGATTTCTTCCATGTATCCCTCTTAAGGAAGTACATACCAGACCCTTCACATGTACTCTCTTCCGAGGTGGTACAATTAGAAGATGATCTTTCTTATGAGGAGCAACCAGTGAAGATCTTAGATCGTAGAGAAAAAGTTCTACGAAATAAGACAATGCCCCTCGTCAAGGTGTTGTGGAGAAACCACAAGTTTGAAGAAGCAACTTGGGAGTCAGAGGATATGATGAAGCTAAGTTACCCACATTTGTTTTAGTGTGGGAAAAGGAAAATTTCGAGGGCGAAATTTCTTAAGGGGGTAATGTTGTAACGACCCAAAGTTTCATTAATGGAAAATCCCTCTTGATCCATTTAAATGTTTCTTTATGAAAAATGATTTTTTATAAGATGACAAATTCTTTAGTTTTACGTTAAGATTTGTGACCGTTACTTTTATAGCCGTTGAACAGTGATCATCTGAGTAGTATAAATATAAGGCTTTAACGAAACCATTTCTACTCAGACAAAGGAAGCGATGGCCTCATCCAGTAGAATTGCCCCTTACGAAGCCCATTTGTCAGAGCTCGAAAAAGAGGTGGCGTCTTTGGGATTTTCCCTTGACCAATCCCAAGCTGAGCTTCATCAAGTCAAGCTCGAACGTGATCATCTACGGGAAAAGTGGAAGTTGATTGAAATTACCACTCGAGCTATGTTATCCGAGCCGCCCCAAGAGTCTGTCACCATCGTGCACCTTACCCTTAGGTATTATGCGGCTATTTTAAGGGGTTATATAACAAATAAATAGCACCATGTTCGTGTACATTATTTTTTTTTGTATATAATAATGAATATAATTTCTAGTCATTTTTGATACATTGTAATTAGTTTTTAAAGTACAAATGGTGTTTTTAGTTATTATTTAATTAAGAATTATATTTTATTAAATTAAAGGATTTTTGAATTAAATAATACTTTTTTAATAAAATATTATTATTAATATTAAATTAATTGTTATTAAATATAAATGATCTTATGAATGCAATTAAAATTTTTATTAAGGTTTGAAAGCCATTTCTGTCAAAACCCGTGAATTTTTTTATAAATGTCGGTTTTTATATTAAAAGTGAAAATTCACATATTTAGAAAATTATTTATATAAAATAAATATTATTTTTGGAATCAGGACGTCGAAATTATCCAACGGTGAATTTTTCATAATTTTCTGAGATAGTCAAATTTTTGGGTAAAAATTAAATACCATTTAAATATATAATGTGTTTTATGACATCATAATGACCCAATGGTGATGTAATAAAATACCATAATCCTTATATTCGGCCAATATGTGTTTTATCATTAAAATAATGAGGTTTTGGGTTTGTTTGACTTACCTTTCAAAGCATTAATGGAGCCCTCAAGACTTATTCAACACTTTGCCTTTTTAAATTAATTTCCATGGGAGTGTGACTCACCTCCACATAAGCAACCCTATTTTTTTAATAAGTTCGTACCTTGGACTTGTAAAATATTGTTTTCCTCTTTCCTTTTCCAGAAACCATGGGCAAATACCATGGGATGGTTTGTGGTTTGGATTATTTTAATATAAGGGGTCCCAAACCTAAATAATAAAGAATTCTCTCACCTTTCCTATATAAACCCACCCAAGCTCCCACTTCCTCCTCACTCAAAGCCCTTTAAGTTCGTCCAACCTCTGCCCTACTCTCTCTAGAATCCTCTCAAGGTGCCCCAAGCTCCCAAGAAGCCTCTCACAAGCCTCTCTCTAGCCTTTGGAAGCACACTTCCAAGTAAGGGGTTTTCTTCCTTTCTCTTTTTTTTTGTCAATTTTCTTTAAGTTGTATTGCCCTTTTTATTTCAATTATGAATGTTGGGGTATGGTTTTGCACCTCCCCCATACTGCCCTCTTATTGTTTGAATGATGGGAGAACCCTTTCTCTCTCATTAAATGCCTCCCATGTACACCCGTTACTATGCCGAAATTCTGAAAGGAACTTCTCTCTCTTCTTTTACATTCAAGCAATACTTTTGTATCATGAATCTAAATTCCATTTCTATTGTTGGGAAATGTATATATATGATCTACTTACTGTACATTACATGTAAATATGATGAAGAACCCCTTTCTCTCTCATCAACCTTTTTTATGAATTCTTATGTCACGCCGTTATGCTGCCGAAATCGCACCGATTTTCTAAGCCAATGTCTTTGTGTAGTGAATACCATGCCCATTTCTCCATCAAGGGTATTCACCTTTATGCACATTTACATATTGATTATAAAGTTTCATGTATAAATTCCACATTCCTTTATCGTGGAAGAAATGATTATGTTTTATGAATCCATGTTTTATGATCCATGTGGCACACTTATGCATGAAAAGAAATGTTTAAGAAGGGTGCGCCCTTTATAGCGCTCCAATGCATTGGGTAAAGTATAGTATCATGATACGTCATGTGCAATGAGTGTTTACTCGTGCTAATTCAAGTGCAACGATGGTTTACTCGTGCTTCAAGTGCAATGAGGGTTTACTCATGCTCCATGTGCAATGAGCCTTGGCTCATGCTAATTCAATGTTAAGTGTTGTTGCCACATTTCCATGTTATGATTATCATGCTTTATCATGCCTTTATGTTCATGTTTCTATTATTCTCTATTGATATGCCTATTGCCTTACATGTATTTTACTCCTCATGTTATTCATTGTGTACTCCCTTACTGGGCTTTATAGCTCACCCTTTTCTTATGCATGTCCTCAGGTTATCCCATGCAATGCTAAGTACGAAGGAATGTAGTGGTCATGTAAAGGAAGTTTTCAATAAAGATGTTGTATTTCAAGTTTAATGTTTTTATGTAATGATCCTAAGCCCCAAAGACACTAAACCTCTCGATCTTTTTTGTTGTATCAAGTGAATTTTTATGTAATAAAGCATGCTTAAGTTGTAATAAAAAGCAGGGTTGTCATATCCGCGCAATATCTATGTGCCAAATTTTGCATTTCAGCAAGCTTGGGGACCTCTGTGATTTTGGATATTTCATCTAATCCTTCAAATATGACGTGTTTTGATAGATCTTTAGGAACGAAATCCAAGCGTATGTCATAGAGCTTGATGTCACTCGTGCCCATCTCTGGAAAACCACCTGTATCAAACGGGAGCTTGGTTTTAACCATGATCCACTTTTCCCAGAATATATTTTGGAAGAGGAGACCCACAAGATTTGTTCTACTTTGGGAATAGAGTTGAATAGTACCTTCTTCTATGGGTGGTGGATGTAGAGGGAAATCACCAAGTGTGTCATGGAAGCCATGTGAACAAGTCAGTATATGTACACCAATCAAATTGCGAGGACATAATTATTTTAAGAGGGGGATAATGTGATGCCCCAGGATTTATGAACATGATTAAGTGAACAATGATATGTTTTATAATGATGTTTCTTGTTTTAAATGGTTTTTTAACACAAATAAAGGAATTGAAACTAAATAGATTAAAAACAAGGGGAATAAAGAGAACCGGTAGACATTAAAATGTTACATTGCTACAAATACTCAAACTAACCAAGAATACCATGTCCAAGACTCAACATGGCCACAACAAGACTGCTAAGAATCACAACCCCAGTAATTAGATAGTATTCATCTTCTGGGTCTATTAGTGTGAAAAACATAATCGTTAGAACCAGAACACATGAACGCAACACCAATGGAATGAGGAGAGCCATCCGCCTAGGGTCAGGTGTTTTGAAAATGTGAAACACCCTACACCCTATTTTTATTATGGTCCTTTAAGAAATTATGACCGTTATATGACCGTTGGGATTCCATGGATAAAGTGCATCTTTTTATAAAAAATTGGTCTTTATAAAGCTCTTATAATTTTATGGTATTTCAATATTTCAATATGTACAAAATATTAGAATTATATCTCCGAGTATATTAATTTTGAAATAAAATAATATTCTTGAAAATTAATCTATTTTGATTATTTGTAAAAATACTGATGATATCTATATGGTGGAAAACTTAGTATTTTTTAAAATGTGTCGAATGTCATGTCTAAAGGGGTATCTATAATAATTAAAAATATATCTTAACAGATCTCTAAAACTATGTATGTTAAATTAGGTAAAAACAATTGGTCTATTAAAAATGAATATTGTGAATCAAATAGTGGAGTATGATATAAATTGGATTTTTGATTTTTAAAGATATATGATCTTAATAAATGTATAGTATGTTAATTATAAGATTTATATCAAATGGTAAGGTATTTTACATAATCTAAAATGGGATTTTTAGATTTGTAATTTCTAAGTTAAAAATATATATTAAATTGTGTAAATTCAATTTTTAATGTTTTATTCTATTTTTTAAAAAATATATTAAACTGTATATTTTTTTAGAGTACTGTTTCCTTTTTGGTGAAGTATTGCTGGCCGCGGGATCGCCCCATATATCCCTCGTCTTTCCGATCGAAGGTGGGAATAATCCTAGTCGTTGATGTTTTTTTTAAATGCTCATCTCATCCCGATTAACCTGAGCCATCCGATCTCTCCAAAGTTAGATCCCAACGATCGTCTCATTTTTTTTTAAACCTCATTTCCCGCCGTCTCCTACCTCACGTTGGGGTCCCGCTACCATCACTGGTTCACCCAAGGACACCGTGATCACCTTCTTCTCCACTGTTTCTTTTGACCTTTGGGCACCCCACCCTCCTAGGACACTGTAGCTCGGCATAACTTCGGGATCGAATTCATTTTGGTGCACCGAAACCTCTACATAAGCCCTCTCCTCACAAACTTCCTCTTGCACCCGAACTCCTCCCGACCTCTCTTGGAAGACCAGCAAGCTTATTCTGATCCGAGCGACCTCTGCAGCCATGTAAGGGTGTCTTATTTTCATGTTTTTTCAAACTCATCCTCACACCTCAGTTCATATATATATGTACATTTACGGCTTATGTTTGCATGCATACACTTGCCATGAAATCCCTCTGATTTAAACAGAGGGCTCCAAGGATGCTTTCCTTCGAGGGGATACTCTCGACGTTTTATGATACAAAAACTAATATAAACCCTCTGTGTGTAGTTAGTTACATGCTATGTATATATATATATATATATATTTTATAAGAATCGTTTCACTCTTTGTTTCAAAAATTGGTGTGTGGTTTTGGAAGGGTGTTTCCCTAAATGATTTAAATGTTTTGTTTCCTTTGATTCTTTATTTTTGTAACACGTATTATATAATATGTGTACTGATTAAATTTTATATATGTTTAGGTATACACCATAAAACTCTTCCAGCCTAAGGGTTTCTAAGGAGGTTGATTATTTTTGTACTCAAATAATTACATAAGATTAGTTGAGAAAGGGTTTTCTTTTAAGAAGAACCATTAAATATCTAATATATATGTATTTTCAGGTGTTTAAGTATACACATTTATATATAGCTAACCATACAAAAACTATTTCTAATATTTCCATATAATTCAATATTTTATATTAGGAATTATACATTTGAAAATGGTCTTTTTGAAATAAATTCCTAACATGTATGATCTTTATGTAATCCTTATATATATAACTATATATTTTTATATGTTTATGTATTTAAATACAAATCAATTTTGTTTCTTTATTTAGATGAATACTTATCTATGAATGATACATTTGATTCAAACTAGGTCTTTGGTTTAAGTGAAAATTATGTTATAGTTTTAAAACCACAGTTTTATATGTTTATGTGTTTATTGTTTCATATATAATAAACCCTATTTTCAAGTACAATTCTCAGGATTTAATTGATGTTTTAATATATGTAATGTCTTGGTGTTTTCCTAAAACAATATGTGTTTTATATATGAGCATACATTAAATGGCATGTTTAGTTAAGTAGCCATACAACCTTATACCCTTGATGTAATTTATGTTTTTAAAAGAATGTGCCTCAGCCTATTTAAAATTAAAGGACTAAGAATTCATGGGTTTATGTCATCATGTAGTATCAATTTATTGTTTGATGTTAAACCTGCTGTAGTGTTCATTAGTGGTTAATCAGGTTATGGTTTAGTTGCAAATTCAATATCGTGGTTAACACCTTAACTAATGACATGTGTTTTCATTATGTAATTTGTTTCCATGAAATAATAATTTTAAAAGAGTTATAAATTATCATCTCTTGTGGAAAACTATATTATTCATCATACTCTAGTGATTATCTAGTGAAGTAATATGATTACTAAAACATGTACGCAATATTTCCATATTAATTTAGTAACAATGTATGCCTTATCTTGTGTATTCTTTTGGTTATTTGTTGCCATAATTGCATGATATTCGTCACATCTTATAATAGCAAGCCACATGTACAATGGGTTTATTGTTCATAATATTTATTATTATGCATAATTCATGCATATAAAATATCTTGTTAATAAACTGGAAATTAAATTACCCAAAACGGTATGGGGCACCATGGGTAATATGAAATAATAATTAAATATTTAGAGTGGTATGAGACACCTTGAATATCAGACCTTATCAACATGTGAGAAATGTATTGAACTACCGGGAAGTGGTCTGGTTAAAAGAAATCCCTCCAGGTTGGGGACTAGTTAATGTAAGCCCTCCAGGTTGGAGAATGGTAAAAGTAGGCTCCACGATGCATTGATAGTTCTCGATACAGTCAGATTGGGTTATTACCCCTAGGTCATGGCACAAGGCCTTGATATAGATACCATGAGTCCTTCAGCATACATTTCTTAGTATTTGACCAACCAAGTGACTATTCCGACTAGAGGAATGTCCTTGGTTATAGAACCATTACCTATGAGTATCAGATTTAAAATACACATGGCATATGATGAGGTAATGTTGATGCATGACCAGGTTTCTTTTCCAGAATTTTATTACAAATTTTTTATTACATTTATCATTTCATGATATTCATTTTTATATGTTGTAGAGAATGTGCTATTGTACGACTCTGATGATGGTTACTTGCACACCTTGCTTGTTTATGTGCACTTTACTTAGTAAAACCCATGCCATTTTTTTATGCTAGCATGTTTACCTTTTTATTTAAGTGGTTTTCATCTAAGTGTTCTAATAAATAAGTAATAAGTGCTTTAACTGTATTATATCCACCTTTGATTTGTCTTAATGTTCTTCCTTTATGAAATTATTTTAAGTATGGAATATTATTTTCAGTGGTAGTTTTCAAAACCTGGATTTAAGTACTTTCAAAACCCCTTACTGAGTATTTCAATGCTCACCCTACGTTTTATTAAGCTTTTGTAGGTTGATATAGTCTTTCCATGTTTTGGGGCTTTTGATCTTAGCTTTGTAAGGAGGAAGTGAGGCGGTTGACTCTGATTCTCCAGGATCTAAACCAGAAAGTTCCTCCTGATGGGTTATGATGTGTAAATTTTTTATTTCGTTTGTATGAAATAAATTACACACCATATCCAGAGCACCGGCTCTAGGCTACTGGAGGCTGGGGCCTTATAAGTGAAGTATAGGTAATCAAGTGATCCAGGTTGGTTCATTACAGCTTGGAATTAATATTATAGTAATTTGATTACTAAATGTAGTTATGTTTCATTAAATACATTTGTGAACTTATATATTGTAATGATTATATGAATTAATAATTTTTCTATGAAAATAATCATTGATGGAATGCTATTAGATTTATATATAATGAAAATAGTTTTATGAATTAATACTTTTTTTAGTTTGAATTAACAATTAATTTAAAATGATAAATAATAAAATGAGGTTTGAAATATACTTTCTATAAATCTATAGAAAAAAGAGAATTAATTTAGTGAATATAATTATAAAAATATATTTTTTTATATAATGCAATTTAATTACCTTCTTATATAATGTAATAATCGAGAATTATATCACATATTATTGTATTATTAGTATATTTAATTTATGAAAAATTATTTTGCATTAATATGAAACAAATAATAAAAAAACAAAATTATATGTAATAATATTTATAATTTATTAATAATTGTTTGATATTGAGAATTATTCTCTCTTAAATTAAAATAATATTTTAAATACTGATAATAATTTTCAAATGAAATAATAACAATACTTTTATAATATTTAATCCCATTATAAAATTCAATGGAAAATCAAGAAATTAACATACATGTGTAAATGTGAGAAATTAATAAGAGAAAATTATTACTTACTTTATGTAAAAAAAATATTACTATTTCATGTTAGGAAATTTGTCCTCATTACTATAATAGTGATCATGTAATAAATAATTTTTAAAATATTTTGGGATCATGCAATGAAGTTAATGATATTCATCATATTCCTTAGTATCGTGTGTTGTTCTTATTGGGTTATTTAAATGAAAACATAATTGTATTTGTAACACACTGATCTAGGATCCCATTTTCTGATACCAATATTGAAAAATAACATTGCCATAAGTTTTTCCCTCGATTTATAGAGGCCAGAAAAGAAACCGAATGGAATAGAAAAACTATATGGGGAAATATTTTCTTGTAATGTCATAAATAAAAATTGTATGTGAATGAATATTTAATTTAAAATAAACATTAGGATTTCAAAATCATTTTTTATGAAATTACAACATGAATCTTTTATTTGGAAGACCAAATAAGATTTTTACAATCATCAGTAATAATTTTATTGATATATAATCCATCATCTCTTATACCATAACTTCGACATAGAATTATGGATCACTTCTGATAATGAAATGATGTATTCCTTCTACCTACATACCATAAAATAATGTAGGGGGTGAGTGTAACATTATTGGTATTTCCCTAATAGTCGAATCAATTCCCATATATATGTATTTCAAAAAATAAAAACCATCAATTAAATATCAAACACTGTTTTAAAACAATAAAAACATGATTAATGCAAATTTTCCATAATAGAAACATTCCTTTTACAAAAAAAATTAAAATAAATAATTTTTTTATTATAGAACAATTTTAAATAATATATTTATACAAGATATAATCCTTTTAAATGAAAAAATTTAAAATTATACAATTACGAATTTTTAAAAATATTCCCCATCTTTAAATATAATTGAAAAACATCAATATTCAAATTCTGTAATGGAGAAATTTTTCTGATAATCATTTTCCTATATTAAAGATTCATCGGATTTTGTAGATTTTGTTAATGAAATAATTTTTTATACTACAATTTATGCTTACAATTCCACCATTTTAAACAAAATCATCACCCATTCACATATATAATCATACACCATTGTAAGTGTCACGTTTCAACCCCAGTTATCTCAAAAATTTCTCATATAAAGAAACATTCTATAATAATCCCATCATTAATGATGAATCATAAAGGATTCAAAACTGTTTCCTACAAATCCTGCTCAGACCTCATGTTCCCCTGCTCCTCTCCAGGTTGAAGATGGAGCATCGGTTCATAGAGGTTTTGGGTCATGTGTTCTGGCGGTTGATGGGTTCTTAGGCACTTCTGGCGTTGGCTTTCTTTCGTTATTCCGGCTACTAGTTTTATTCTCCTCAGTTGATGGAATTTTTCAGAGTCCCCAGTCACTCAACCCTGTTCTAACCTCATGTTCCCCAGCACCTCTCCCAGTCAGATCGAGAACGGTGGAATCTATGAGGTCTTGGGATGTGTGGTTCGGCGGCCTTCGGTGCTCCAGACGTGTCCTGAGTCGATTTATCATGTAAAGATTATTACTTGTTCGACATATCTGATTTTTGGTGTTATAGATGTTTCTTTATGAGTGGTTATGGATGTTAGTGTTGACGGTGATGATGAAGGTGATTCGATTCAGGGAGGTTCTGGTTTTGGTCTGCGGTTCAATACGAATGCCCCCTATTGTTTTGATGGTCTTCAGATTTCTACAACTTTAAAGATTTTTCCGGTGGTTGTTGATTTCTGATGATGAGATTACGATGATGTGTTGATTGTGATTTAGTTTGAATGGATTGAGGTGGATCGTGGCATGAGGTAATGACGATGTGTCTTGTTTCATGAATTTAGAATTTCAATTTGAATTTTTATGTTTTGGGGTGAATTTTGAATCCTTTATGATCTTTATGTTTGTAGTTTTTGAAATGTTGTATCTTGTACTATGAGGTTACCACTGATCCATAAAGTTGTTAATTCAAAAAAATGAAAAAATGGATTTGTGATAAAAAAATCAAGGATCTTAAATGAATTTATTCTAAGGGTAAAATCATCAAAATTATAGTATCACAAAATTATATAATTTTCCTAATAAATTACATGAATATTGATATGTTAACTATTTTAATCTTATATTTAATTAAAAATAAACACCTTATGTTCTATTTAATACAATTAGTTTTAAAATAATATATTATTCCGAAATAATCAATTAAAAATTATTATATTAACCACTATAATTTCATTCTAAATAAAAAAATTAAAACAAAATCTATATTTCATTTAAAATATTATTATGAAAAGAATAATTTTAAATAAGACCAAAATCATACAAAAATCCTGAAATTTCATCCCCACTAAATTAAAATAAAACTATATTATATGAAAAATTGTCAATATAAATGGAGATATTGGATCTACTAACCAAGTCATTCTACTATTCAAAATATTCCCAAAAACCATGAATCACATAAATGAATATAAGACCTCCAATACATATATATGATGAATTCAATTAATTACATAAATTTTAATGATTAGTAAATCCATTATAAATATCATTTAATTGCTGCAAATCAAAGATTTCCACTCAGAGAAAAAGAGGTCAGGAACCTCAAAGAATCATCAAAACCAAACCATTAATTTAATGTTAATTATATCAATATTTAAGACATTATAAATTGATTGATAATTCATCCTATGTAATCCAAATAAATTTCCAATTCTAGGATAGAATTATAATATATGTTAATGGTGTTAAAATGCTTGGAAACACCTAATAAGTTTTATATCCCCCACTCTATATGATTAATTTTTATAGATAGTATATATGTGTTTGTAACAATGTTTCCCTTTAATAAATGAAGAAAATTCTTCAAATTTATTTATCATGATGAAGATAACCCTTTTTAACTATATAAATCATGTAGATACAAAATCTATCATTCATGGTTGATATACATTTTTATGATATTAATGTTTCTGTTACTTTTTAATTGTTGAAATTTCCACCAAATAATGAATTTTCTTATATATTAAAGTTTTTTACAAATTCAACATCATTTTATTTAATAAAAATTTTTGGGATCAAATGGAATCCTTTAGTGGATTTAGTTTATTTCTATGGGAAATTTATAATAGTAGTATTAATTATTGATTAATATCGTTAAAAAAAAATTTCTCCATAACGAAGTGTTATATTTTTAAATGTATTTAGTTGTGGGGTTTAGAATGAGATGTTTCAATAAATATAGAATTTTCATAATTTTTGTGTGTGGATAAATCATTTTCTAGTGATTTGATTTCATTTTTAGATAATTTTTAGAATAAAATAATTTTAAATTTATTATTTCCTTGGTATAGCACTTCCATTATAAACCCATACTTTAAAGATGATTTATGTTTTTTACTAGGATTGAACCACCATATAGGAAACCATTGTGTTTAAGATTCAATATAAAAGAACAATGTGTCAGTTCTGTAAATGTATGTTTTTTTATTGAATTGTTAATTTTTTATGCTCATAATTATCTCCTAATTTTAATTGATTAATCGTTGAATCTAGATAATAATATTTATTATATTTTTCTTCTTGAACAAAATATACTATCAGACTTCACGTGTTCTTCTATCAGATGAAAAAATTATTATAAACCATTGAAGAAATATTTTATATTAATAATAATTAATTCAATTTAGAGGATTTTTATCTGATTCACAATAAAATAATTTAAATATAAAATCATCCAAATTAAAGGAAATGGATTCTTTCAATTTAATTGAAATCCAATACACAAATTTTGAGATAATTAATTGAGAAGTTTTATGGTAGTTGTCAATAATTAATTAATAATTATTTATTGTGATTTATTCATGAGACCTTCAATATATAATTAGAAGGGTATCAATATGAAAAACAAAATTCTATTAGAAAGACTTCCATAAATGTTATACTTTCAGATAAAATTTTGAAAAAATTCATAAATATTTTCTATTCTATCATAGGTTTTGAGGTATTAATTAAAGAATTAGGGAAATTGATGTCTATATCATTTATCAAGGGTTATGTATATACAAAAATATAAATTTTGGTCATTATTAAAGTTGTTTAACTTTGGTTAAACTACTATGTATATCAACACATTTGTCGAATCCATGAGGAGTCTGTAAAATTAAAGTGGGAAATAAATGGCCATCTAATAAAATGATCAGATGGCAGGGGACAATAAATGTATTCCTTCGATGATTCGTTGTAAAAAAATCTATAGAACTATGGGTATCCATATGATATTCTTTATTAGATATTAATCAATGAGCCACATAGCCCTAGTGAAATAATTGTGGTAACATTGTCCACATTGATCATTTAAATGTGATGAAATCATTGGGTTGCTATAGGAATATTTTCAAGTCATGATGCATCCATTGAAATAGATTTTTCATTACCATTCAATCAATGGTATATTATGGCTACCATAGAATATTGTATGGAAATGTGAAGGTAATATGTGTCATAACTAGGAAAATATGATCGAATAAATTAATAACAGGTACTAATGATGGATAGTTTTTAGATGGTAGCACATGTGAGAGGTTGTGGTGTTTCCACATATCACCAATAGTCATCTAGAAAATCATGTCATACATGGTGGTGTTTGGGATGTAAATTTATAGAAAAGTTAATTGTGTTATTTTCCTCTCATATCATAGAACTATTATAAATTAATTCAGGTTCTTTTGGAAAAAATGTTTATTAGTGATTATCTTAAAAGTGTTTAAATGAATTTGAAAAATTATTATTCTTTAATAATAATTAAATATATTTGATTAAATTATTAATTATGTATAGTATTGACACTATTTTTATGGATATAACTTTGATCTAAATGAGTCAAATAATTTTTGAATCATTATTCTGAAGATGCCAAGACTTCTTTTCATTAAATAAGTAAAATATTATTATTTTTTGATTTTAATAGTATTTCTTCATTTTTTATTGAAAATAATAAAAGGCCTTGATTTAATCCCATGTATATGTTACATAACCACATGTAGTAATGATTTCTAAATGTTAACAACCATGTTTTTTTTTCACAAGTGGTTCATAGAAAAGTATATGAATCAATTGATATTTATAATCATTATTTATAAAATATATTGAAAAAAATTATAAAGAATATAAATTTCATTATAAAAAAGGGAATATAAAATGAAGTAACTATGAAAATTGATAAGATATAAATTATATATTGATGTTGTGGTGAATAAGTTATGAAATAATATTATCAAAAAATTAGATGAAATTCTGACTATTATAAGATACATATTTAATGAAGAAATATTTCCTTAAAAAATTATCTACAATAATATTCCTACCAAGATTGAACTCTTTAATTTTTAATAGATATTTAAAATGTGTTAAAATATTTCGTGATATGATATTTATTTTGACTAATAAATGTGGACAATAAAGATAAATAATAAAAGTAGGTGATCCAAATTAGTGTCAATTAATATTAATGGAAATAAAGTTATAGTATCCCCAGTGGTGAATTTCGTCCTCAATAATGGAATACCATTATGAGAGGATGATAATTTACCTGATTAATTTTCAATGATCACTATTTCTAGAAAGAGGAATGGTGATGTGGTAGTTAATGGGTAATGAGATACATTCATTATGGAATGATTTAAATGATTTTAATTAATTAAGTTATATAATTGATGAACCTTGACTTAATTATAATAACAAAAATATAATTTATTCTAAAGGAAATTATATTTATTGTTATATGATGTGGAAAGATAAAAAATTCAATAAATAAATAAAAATTATTTAATTTTATTCAAATTAAATTATATTGAGAAGTGGGAATATATTAGGAATATTATTGTAGTTGGATTGTTATACATGATGTATTGTATAACTATCAGGGCGGCCTAATATTTTGATGATGTGGTACTTTAGGTGATTATCAACATTTAGAAGTGATATACGTATGATTTATTTTTATTTTCAATGATGGGAAACTCCGATCGATCTCCCTTTATAAAAATCTTATGAGTAGGGATATAGTGATATAATATTTACAATACCATTCATATCCACTAATCGGGGGTGAAACATGGGATCACTCATAAAACATTCTTCCATTACTCACCCACATCTCCAGTCTAAGATAGTTTTTATATTAGAGGATATTTGGAGATGTGAAATTTTCCTTTAATTTTTATAATGGGGTAGGTTGAGATGGAAAGTTATTCTAGTCATGCTAACAGATGAATGTAATGGAATGAAAATAAACTTAATGGGGAAACACATTCTATTCCATTCCCTTGGGACCAGGATGGATTAGAATTTACTAGTTTTTATAGTTTCACCCACCAATGAATCTAGGATTTAATTGTATAGGATATACAAGCCATTTGTTAAATAAATGTAATTCTTGTAATAATTTAATATACAATTATATATTTTGAGATGTGTGTTTCTTATAAAATTTATACATGTATATAACTACTAGATTAAAGGATTCATATTTAGTACAATACTACTAAGATGGGTAGAAATAATTTTATCCTCTTACATCTCATGATTGGTTCATAAAGTGTTAATTATTTTGTGGGAAAACTATGAAGGGATATGAGATCAGATTTTTATTCAATCCTATATAAATATTTTAAATAGGTTGGATTGATGATCGTGATCAATGGTTTGATTAATTATAGTTGATCAAGAATATTATTATATATGGTGATGGTAATTGGTGATATCAGATTTCTTATAGTTTAATTATTTTTAATGACATGAAAAGTGGATATTTTGGGGTTGACACACTTCTCAGGATGATAATACTATGTATTAATATACTCTCTTATATATGAAGATTTGTGGTTTGTTTATTTTTTCCCATAAAAATCAATAGCTTTGGATGAATTATGATTTCTAAGGATGGAGTTGTGTGGATTATGTATATTACTAGTGTAGTGGAGATCTCAATATGATATAAACCCCTGTTCAATAAATGCTCAAGATGAAATCTTTTGGGTAGTGGTGTTTTACACAATGATTTATTTTTTACCATACAAAAAATTATATGTATTTTTTATTATATATATTTTATGTTATTAAAATATTTCTATATGTATTATTTTATATTTATTTTTAGTCATGGTGGATTATGTTGTATAATATTAGTAAAGATGTAATATTTTGAGGTAATTCCTCCCATTATTGTGTTGAAACATCACCATTAGTCACCATAACCATGAAAAATAGTGGTGTTATAAGGGTGTTCACATACTGGTATTCATAAATAATACATATTTGTATTAGAGTGAAAAAACGGATTTTGGTGTTAGGACCATGTGAGGATGAGTTGGGATAGCTAAGTCTACATCTTTCTAAGGATCACTACTACATGTAGTCGTGTTAGAGAACCTTAGAAAGGCCATGGTGACAGATATATTGTCATGAATAACTACAATTAATGAATCAAGGATGATTAATTCATATGTGAATTATAATTTACAAGTCATAATCATACATCAAATAAATAATGTTCATTTTACTGTGATTTGATGAGTGATATGATTTCATCAACATGTAGTTTATATAGTCTAGACTAGTGGAAGATTCTTTAAAAATCCCCAACAATTAAAATGATTTCATTTTTGAGATGCTATCTAAGGGAAACATTAAAAGAATCAATTTTATTAAAATTATTCCTTCTAAATTTGGGGATGTGATAATGCTGATATATAGACAAAAAATGACATTTCATGGTACTTCTGTTGACTATTTTTTTTTTATGGAGGCCTAATTTGAGTCATATGTTCTGTTTATTTTTTGTCTTCTTGAATCCCTGTGGGATTATATATAGATTCCAATATTTATTTTCAGATTCTAACTTTTTTATGTGATTAATGGGAATGATATTAATTATTACTTGATATCCAAGACGTTATAGTCTTATACGTAAACTAAAAATATGTACCACTAATACAAATTAGTGTACTATTATAGATTATTTTTTAAATTTTGGATACTTGTGAATATTATAGTGAAAAAGAAACATAGTTGGAACTAGGAGACATCTAGTAGTGATGTATATTCTTTTTTGGAATATTTTTTTAAGTATACTATTTCATTGATAGAAAAAATGTGCATTTTTTCAATTAAATAAATAGAACCTTTATTATCTGTTTCTAGGTGATGAGACTTGAAATAGGTATTAGTTATAATGATTATTATTCAATATAATTATATTTGTTTATTTATAACATACATAATTACAAACAATTAACTATGACAATTATTTCAAAAAATTTAAAATTATTTATAGTGATTCTTTAATTATCATTAGTAGTGTTTTTTTGATCTGGTTTTGTGTTATATTGAATCTTGGATCAGATGTTTTGGAACATTTGCATGTGAGTAGGAAAATTCAATTCAAATATAGAGACATTGGTCCCAAGAGACTATTAACCATTGTATAAAATTGTGGGTGAAGGATTTGTATAAATTCATATCTATCTCGAATAAATATTCTACCATGTGTGATGATGGGATGAAAAATATTTTTTCTAGGTATTGATGAAATATAATATGTCCATATTAGTTTGAAAATAAATACAACATGCTTTTATGAAAAATGATGTGGTAGTGAGTTAGAGTCATTATGTTTACCTATAATGATAATGGATAATGACAATTACTCATGTTATCAATTGATTTTATATTAATGGATATATTGTGATAATCATGAATAGTAGGCTTATACTTATGAGTAGTTAAAAGTAAAATTTTCTCATTTTAAATAATTTATATTTATAAAGACATTTTCCATTATGAGGAAATACCTTTGTGGTAAGGGATGGACCAATATATTTGTGCGATGTCTCATGGGTATGTGTGAGAGCTAAAGATGTTTATTCATGGGCTTGAGTGATAATAAATTCTCTATAAATTATTCAAAATTAATTTTATTGGTATAAATAAAAAATGTTACATTCTAATATTATGATATTAATCACTTTCTTATGGAATTTATTATTTTGTGATTTTGATTTTCTATTTACCATTTGTTTCATTGTATGTTATGTGATATATTCTTATTTTAATTTTTGGGATGGACCATATAGAATCAATTTTATAACTTTTTAGTGTAATTTTGAAGAATAATTCATGTATAAAATAACATTATTATCTGTTAATATAAATTTTAATGAAATGTTTTTGAGTTCATGTGAAATTATAAATATTGGTTTCCATAACTATTGGAGTAAGGATTGTTATGTGTGTTGTTAATTATATTTTTAGGATTTTTAATGATAGTGATTTTTTAACAACAGTATGTTAGTCCTCATTGAGTATTGAAGATCTTGGATATCTATTATTAACACATGGGATGTGGTTTATGAAAATATTAGTCATAGTCATGTTTCTTTTTGTTGAACCACAAGTTCTTCTTAAATTTGGCAGGTTTGAAATTATACCTGTTTATGAATGGTATATTTGGATGAGATATGAAATAACATGATGAATAATAATCCTACTAGCAAATGATTGTAACCTAGATATTGATATTTGTTTCTTAGTTTTGTATGTGGCTAATTTTAGTATATTCTTTGAGATTACCGATATAGATGAGACTTATGGTCAATATATCACATTATGGACATTTCATAATTCTAAAGGTCGTGTTCATATTCTGTTTACTCAGGCATCAATATTTTTTAAATTAATCCTTATACTAGGTGTATCATTGAGAAAAAGAAATTATATTCATCAAAATTTCCAAATATTGTAGAGTTTTTTGGTAATTTTATTTTCCTCCTCTTCTCATCATTTTTTGTTTAATGTTTCATATTATTTGATGGGTTTCTCATTTTGAGAATGATGAAGGATGATTATTTTTATCAATTTTAAATTCTTTATTTTCAATTTAAGGGTAAAAATTTATAAATCAAAGAGGATGAAATTGTATAGTTTTTCACCCATGATCGACATTTCAAATATGAGAAAGTTTATTTTTTATCTAAAATAATTGGATTTATTAAAACTCATTACAATAAAATGACATGATTTAGTGTCCTAGAATTATATTTTTGGTAAATTTAATTTTAATATTTATTTTGTTATTAAAATGGGTAAAATAGTATTTTACTCTATAATAAATTAATCGATTGATAAAAGGACTTTGTTGTTAAATTTTGGAATATGGAATTTCCTTTGAAATAATATTTTTATTAATTTTCTGAGATTTTAAGTAACTGTATGGTGGTGGAATTTAGTTTTTATTTATTTTTTAAAATAAATATATAAATTATTTATTATGTCAAAGAAATTTCTATATCGTTATAAATTCTAGAGTAATATTCAATGACACGCCACTGATAGTGGGGGTGAATTAGTGGTTTGAATTTAAAAATTTCAATTCAGAATAAACCTCTATAACATAAAAAGACATGATTCACTATTCATTAGTTTCTCTCCATATATCATGTGAAATAAATTAGTAAATTTAAACCAAATAACTATTTTTACAAGGTTTTTCCTCAATGTTAGAGTATATTATTTTATAGTTTCATTTCATGATCCATGACCTTGAATATCACCATAATATCAAAGCGACAAAATTATATAAGAAATATTCTTCCTTAATTAATCTTAGGCTTTGAATTATAATAAATTATAAAGGTAGTATAAAAAATTTATTCTTTCACATCAATAGAGACGATGTGGATATTATTTATATTGTAACCACTGGTCTTCATGATTATCTCCTTTCTATTTTTTAGTATGATATTAATCTTTCTGTAGAAAAAAAATCAAAACATAAATCATGCTTTGAAGGATTCATCTTCTTATTCAATAAGAATATAAGGGTAGTCACTTGCATGTCAGTCCTCCATTCCCAATAAATCACAATGATAATAATTTTCTTGAGAGAATTCATATATATTTTAGTTTTATTTATCCTCATTGTAAATATATAATATGAAAATAAAATATTATTAAACCTCGATATATTCAAAAATCTCAGATGTATCATAGTTTAATATTCTTTAGATAATCTCCCATTAATATATAATATCTTTAAAAAAATAGTGCATCACTTTTTTATCAATTACTAATAACCATAACATTATATCAATTTATTCTTTTTTATATTAATATATAATTATATGAATAATATTTTCATATTAAAATAATGAAACTATCTTCATTTCATGACAAAATGATCTTCTCAATAATAGTTTGTCAAGAGCTTCAGAAATGATCTCTAGTTAACATCAAAAAAAAATCTAATTTGAATACTAGAAATGATCTTCATTGAAATATTCAAGAGAAAGATGATATTTCCCTCTTTGAAAGTCTTCCTAGAATCATTATAATTGAATTCATTTTAAATTTATTCCACATATGAAAGGTATTTTTCATCACGATATGGCACTCCTGTTTGTTATGGAGGAGATGTCAATTTTTTTTGAATCAAAATTCACTAATTGTTCTTTATTAAATGAATAATATTTCCAAATAATTTAATAATTTAAATAACAATTATATATACTGTTTCATTTTTCGAGGGTCTAATTGGGAAAATGAAGTGGGAGCTCTATGCGACGATAGTGAAAACCTAATGGGGATGACTACATTCCTGCCTCCACCCTCAAGGGTATGAGGGGGAGGATCAACAGATTCCTCGTAATGGCTGAAGATGATACATATACACCTTCATTAGTCCTTATTATATTCTGATGTTTCCTCAGATTAACCTAGGTTCGAAGGTCCCTGGTATTCTAGTAGGTGATCTCATGATCCTGCTATAAGTTCTAGAGTTTATGGAGGTTGAGAGCTTTATGAACCTAACATTTATTGCATGATTTAGGACCAAATGGAATTTTGTGGATGGATTTGACATGTTTATATTTAAAACATGGGGACTTTAAGAATGAGAGGTTTTCAGTCTATTAGAGAAATGGAATTTAATGGTGTGATGTTATTCATCAGAGGATTTTTTCTGTGCTCTATCCTATGCTGCCAGGAAGTGTAGTGGCTGCAGCTTCAATCTGTTTCGATGGAGTGACAATTTATACATGAATTGTGATTATCCTGCAGTATTGGTTTGGGTAATCCTTCATAAACTAACAGTCCCATTCCATAATACTGTGAATATATGTATGTTAGGAAATTCAGTGTGTCAGTTTCTTTGTGTTGATTTGCATAATGATCTTGTGTGCCATCAGATCAACCCACACATGTGTGTGGAGGTTCAGGTATCAGGGACGCCAATTGAGTCTATGTGGATTAATGTTAACGAGGAGTTATGGTGTAAGAAGCTGGTGGTCATTGACCATTGGTAGGAGTTATTCTAATATTGCAATTGAATGGGACACTTGGACACTAATTGTATATGGGGTGTTCAATATGGGAAAACTTTAAGGAAGGTGAGGAGGGGAGATGATGTTCAATAGGTGAATCAATTGGCAAGAAATGCGATGAAAAGTAAACCAGTGAAAAAACATGTTGATGAACCCTCTATGTCAATGTTATATAATCGTCTTAAGGAGGATTTGAGGGACCAGGACAACGGTAAATTAGTGGCAAAGAAGACAGGCAATCCATCTTCAGAATCCCCTCATGAAGAAGGCAGAGATTTCTCTGGGAAGGAGGTTGTGGGTAAGATGGAAGAGGTGGTGATCTAACCTTAAAAAATCTACTTTAGAGTGTTGTTACATCGGGTGTCATCAAAAAATTAGTAGGAAAGGGATTGGTCAATGATAGTGATCAGAATACCAACACTTTTGAGTGTTTGGAAACTGATGAGCTTATACATGATCCACCCTATGATCTGGATGGAGGAACAACAGAGGGTGTGAAGTCTGAGGAGGATTTCTTAGTATCTAAGGCTCATGAGAAGGGGAATATCCTTAAGAAGAATAAGGGGAGGGGCTGCAAGGACTAGTCACATTTACCAACTATGTGAGAAATAAATTTCATCTGGTTCAATGATTGTTCTGTAAGAGAAGTCCCAAGTTACGATTCAAGGAATTAGCAATGACATGCGGCTTGTGAGTTGTAAAGATAATGAAAACAATACCGAAATGTCAAAGGACTCTAAGACATATCCTCCACTCTGAGGAGGAAATGGTGGAAGAATTTATTTATGTCAAAATCCAATAAAAAGAGGCTAAGATGATGTGATTTCATATTCATGTGAAGGAAAACAAAGAGCATGATAATTTGATTGAAAAATAGGATGTGATTTTAATGAGAGGTTTTATTGATCAGAAAATCAGAAAAGAAGAGTGTGTTGAAACATGGGAAAAAATGGCATCACTCTTTGAAGTTGTAAATAGTGAAGGCACTAATGCCAAGGTGTTGCTTATGAATTGGAATCTTTATTGGGAGGATAATACCAATTGGTTGATGCTATGATTTGATGGCTTTGCATTCCCCTATAAGGATTAACCTCTGGATTGATTGGGACTAGTTTCTCAGAATACCTAAAAAGAGATTTTATTAATAAAAAGTTAATTTTCAGTTATTAAGATTAATTTTTCAATTCTTTGATAATATTTTTTGTAATTATATAATATTTTACTGAAATTTTCAAAACACATAAGAAACACTTATTTACATAACCTTATGAAGGTCATCGAAATAACAGAGTTTTAAAAACCATACAATGGTATATATGACCATTGGAAGTTGTTTTTTAAAAATGTTAAAAAACATAACAAATTTAGGTATCTGAATAATTTTCTACATTTACCATAAATTATTTTAGAAAAACCATGCCATGCCCATTCATCAACATTATGAAATAGATTAGAATCTGATGCTAATGTTCAAATGAAAATTTCAAATATATAATTAAACTTTATGATGTAATGACTAATGTTTTTTAACATCATGGTAAAAAATATAATTATTCGAGTATATGTTATTAATAATAAGTGTAAAAATAAAAAAAAATCATTTTCATTTTCTTCACAAAATTATTCTTAGAGCCAACGTTAAAAAATGTACCTTGTTAAATTTCTACAACCTGAATATTCCATAATTATTCTAACTCAACTAAAAAGTTTGAAATCCTTCTTCATTACTTAATATCACTTCAAAATCATCTCAAATAATCATTAATAACATCATACTCATGGTTAAAAACAAAAACAACTTTATTTATAAATTCAAATAAGAACATCAAATGAATTATTTTGATTTATTTTAAAATTTTCCCAACACATTTGAAAAACCTGACAACTAACTCTAGAATTAATAAAATTATAGGATTTTTTAACTAAGAATAAAATTTTACAATTTGAAAGGATATAATTGTGTTTTAGTGGAATTTCAACTCTTAGTTTCACGAAAATTTTGTTCGAGTAATTTGAATTACCTCCTTCCCAATTCATGAACAGATAACTTTTTTTAACTCGTACATTTTATGATAATAATATCTAAGAAGTCAAAATAATGAAAATATAGAGTTTCACTTGTTCTTTCTATTGAAAAAATATCTAAATAAATGTTATGGTCCTTCTTAAATCCTCTTAAGAAAGAGTTAATGTTTAAATATTCATATTCATCCATAATATCTCAAAACTATACATAATAATTAGATTAATGAATATATCAGAAAGATATTATTAGGTATGAATGGAATCTATCATTATATCACCATTGAACA
This sequence comes from Viscum album, assembly GCA_963277665.1. Lineage (NCBI taxonomy): Eukaryota > Viridiplantae > Streptophyta > Magnoliopsida > Santalales > Viscaceae > Viscum > Viscum album. The sequence continues at coordinate 967,045,528 of OY728128.1, read as the reverse complement.
CATTCTCTTTGAAGAAGTTAATTATGATAATAATTTATCATTATCTTTAGTTATTCATTGTATATTTTAAAAAATAAATTCAATGTTGATAGTCACAAGAAATTTTTATAGGTCTTTCATTCATCATCCATAAATCCTCAAGTACATCATTTATCTAAATAATCCAGGTACGAGAATTTCTAATAACATTAAATTTTACCCATATTATATTGAATGAGAAATAGTTTGACTTATGAAAATGAAAACTCATACAACTTCATCCAAGAAGAAATAATCTATATGAAATCCTATCATCACAATCACTTTCCTACTTTTCATAAGTAAATGTAAAATACATCAAGTATTCTTCTATTCCATAAAAAAATTCATAACTCAATGTACCTATGATGTATTAATGGGAACATTGATCATACATTAATATGATTACTTAATATAACATTGGAATAATATACAATGTATTAAAACTGATATTATATAATTTTTGGATGCAGTGAGGTATAATACGATACTATTCAATATTCAAAATTCCATATGATTTACACTTCCCAAATCATCATTTTCTATTCATAAATTTTAATCCATATTCATTATTACTTACGTTGGAATAGAAATAGGATTCCAAAAACTTGTAAAAAATGCAACATAAAATATAAATCATATCCCAATGAATATTAATTTCAATATTTTTTTTCAATTTCTCACAAAATTCATTATAAGAACTATCTTGATCACTTGAAAAGATAATCTCATCAATATATAAAATTTAAATAAAATTGAAACCCATTTTTTATATTATGAGAGTTTATTTCTAATAATTTATTTTTAAAGATCATTGTCCTTATGCATATATCAATCTTGTAATTCCTTTCTCTGGAAGATTATTTTTTCCCATTGAAATTATTGTTCATGTTTTAAACCACTATGACATAGTTGTTAACAAAAAACCATTTCGGATGAGAATTATAAATTTCATATTCTAGATCCCCATTTAATAATAAATATTTAACATCTATTTGATATTTTTTTCTCCCCATGAGATAAAACTAAAAAGACTATTCTAATTTTCTCCTATTCATTAAGAGGAAAAATGTATCCTTAAAAATTAGTCCTTTGTGATGTGAATAACACTTTTAAAAATTTATTTTGTTGTTCATTTTAAAAATAATGTGATACCTACTTGTTTCCCACTTGGTCACAATTATATTTTTGTATCATGGACTTTTAATAAGATCCCATGAGTAAATATTTTTAATATAATCTCGAACATCATCCATATCACTAATCTAGAATTTAGTGTAGAAATACATATACATTGATTAATTTTTAATATGAGATATAGGATAAATTTTAATATTTATCCATATAATATTTGTACCTTTTAATTTTGTATTATATTCCCCCATTATATAATTAACATAAAAAATAATCTTTTTTTCTTCATTAGCTTAAAATTTTAAACATCAATAGCATCTTCTTCATCTCTACTCTGGTCTGAATCAACATCAACTTTATATGGTTCGGTTTTTCTTATTCATTATGAATGTCCACAAAAATATACTAATATTCATTATTAGTGTATTTAATATATAGTTATCTTAGAACATTAATGTTTGAATCTATCTCCATGATATTTATATCAAAAAATTATATTATATTATTGATCCATTGGTTCCTATTTATATATTATTTTTTTATTTGATAGATACCATAACAAGATATATACCTTAGACATATCATTAAACATTGATTGATAAATTTAACATTCATAATGAAAAAGAATACCAAATATAATAACTAGTCCAGAATTGGATTCTTTTTCTACATCTCATAAGTGGACATATTAGTGTGTTATCTAAAAACACATACATTATCTTGAATAACTATGCATAAAGTATCACTATTCTGGAACATTGAGATGTATATTTTTATTAAATTGTTATCCATATATCAACAATTCATCTGTTCTTTCTCTTTAAAATCCCATTTTTAGGCTTTAAAAGGAGTAATCTAATAATGTTTTATCTCATGCTTTTCATGGTATCATTTAAATAGTTTTCTTGTTATCTCACAAAAATAATGAGATCTGAACTTCTTCATACACATCCATTATTATTTATCATGTATAATTTTGTAAACATTTAAAATTTAAACTACTTGTGATTTATGTTTAATAAAGAACACATTAAATATTTAATTATAATCATCAGTGAACGTGATGAATTAAAAATCACCTCAATGATATTTAATTCTCAATTTTTCCCAAAATAAAGTAGTATGCATCAATTCATTTTTCCTAGAAGAAATGGGTTATACCCTTTTTAACATATTTGTGTCATCATTTTATTTTAGTTTTTTTTATATATCACACCCCATATTTTATGAATATTTTTTTGAATATTATATATTATTATTTCATGCTATTGGAAGTTTCAATGAGTTTTTTGCAGGAAAAAAAATTATTTTTAATTGTTTAAAAGGGGCACATGATTTGAAAGACCTTGTATCCATTGTTAATTTGGTTATATCTAGAGATAAATTCATTTTTCAAGGTTAGTGAGCAATTAATTAAAATATTCATACTCCTAGAAGTAACTATGCACCATGATTTTGGGAGTCTAGTGCAGGTCTTATGGTGTATACATGGTTTATTAAACCATGTGGGTAAATAAGGAGCATAAAATCATTTCATTTTAAATTTATTTTTATATTATACAACTAACTTCCATTTTCGTCGTAACTCATTATGTGGACACCTATATTTATAGGCCTCCTCCCTCATGTGGCCTCCCTCACTATGAGCATCCCTTTCTTGATGTGGACCAGATGTGACATCCCTCGCATGAACCCTACATAGAATATCACCCTTTTATAGTGAAACCCCTGATCCTGCATGAAACCGTCATACTGACCCACCTCACATTAAACCCCTTTCTTGGATCACCACTTCCAAGGAGATTCCTCCCAATTTCCTCTTGACTTGTATCCAGAATATCATGGTACAATATCATGGTCCCTCCACTCTATATTTTTTCTCAATTTAATCCTCCCTCATCATAAGTTTTTGGACCATCTGACCCCTATGCATATGGATTTATATATTTTTTTTGTTTTATTTGAGTTTTGGGGTTAATTATGGTCCCTTGTTTTTAGTTGGGTTTCCACCATTTTAGAAAACACATTCATCCTCACTGTAGATTAATTATTACTGATTATAGTAACTATTCACTTGTATATGATGTAAATTTATGTGTCCATTAATTATAAGTTTTTCTAATATTTTATTTAAATAATTAATCCAATATATGAATGAATAATTGGATTTTATTTGAATATTTTTAGGTATTTTCAATTAGGTATAACATATTAAGGTAGAATTTTTATTGATCCTTGAAATTCAATGAAATTTAAAATTAAAATTTTTAATTTAAAGATCATTTTTACATATTTATTTCTATTAATAATTCATAATATTTATTGGATAATTCATATTAATTATGAGAAAAATTGATCTATTTCTTAAAATGTTATCTTCAGATGGATTTGTTTATAACATCATTTATAAATTAATTTAAAATCGATTTTCAAATGGATCTTGGTGTCTATAATATATTTCTGTGTATGTTTTACTCTATTAGAATTTTTCCAAATGTGGGTGTGTCTGTATGAAATCCTATTAAACTAAGTTTGTATTTTATTTTTATGAATTGTGAACCCCAGGTTTGATTTGTATTCTACAACATGATTTGATTATTAACATGGGGTTATTTTCAAAATATGAAGCTGGAGGTGAGGGTGAGTTATTTGTTATTCTATGCGATCCTTTTACTGATCTTTGACTAATTTCAATTCTTATCTTTAATTGTACTCATTTATTTTTTTCACACATTTACGATGTATTATTCATGGGAAACCATGTTCTATGATAATCTAAAATAGTAAATACGAGCTCACGTTCTAGTAGCCATGATAGTGAATTAAATTTTGATTTCTACTAGGTAATGATGTGATATTTCTTTCCACTAATTGATGGCATGGCCCTATCTTTTGATGTTAGTATTAGTTACATAGACAAATTAACCATAAGTTATAGAACATGATATTCATTAATTTATTACCATATTTACATAGGTGGTCATCTATATTTTTAGATTCAATTTTTTTGTAGATATGATAGGCACCTGATATTGAATTGTAATATTTTTCTTTTTCTATCACAAACAAATTTACAGTCCATACTTATTTTTTTATTCATGTAGTGGGAAATTATTCTTTCAGAAACAATTTATAACAATATTAAGAGTATCTTTTAAAATTAAAACGAGTATGGGGTGTGGGCCTAGTAAATGATTTCTAATTAAATGTTTTCGTTAGAAATATTCAATTCATGATGTTTATAAAATGGTTAACAGAACCATTTTTATTTCAATGTTATAGACTAATAAACTATCATTAAACAATGCATTTAATAAAAAAACAATATTTTTATTCCATTTAATTCTTATTCATTGTGTGAAATTTCTTTTCAGAATTCTTATTGAGATTTATGTTAAACTTATCTATCATTTCAGTTTTGGTATCCTATCCAGCTATTTGTATCCACTTAGGAGAATTTATTAAACGAATTATAATATTATTTTTTCATATTTACTATTTAGTGCCTTTTATATGATTTCCTAAGAAATTCTTTTACTTTTATAATATTCATTGTGTGTGGAACATTGCATGACTTATATTGGCCAATTAGGATTTTTTCTTTTTATAAATGTACGGAAACTATATCAATAAGAGGGAGAGAGGGAATTATATATGAATTTTTTTTATTTGTATAAGAGGGATATTGACGTTGAATATAGGGAAGAATTATCTACATTTATTTACATCTTGACAATATTCTTTTTCTACATATCTTATTTTTCATAGATTCCCCATATAGAGATGGTAAATGGTGCATTTTCATAAGTTTTTTTGTTTCTTATTTTAAATTTATTAATGTGTGAAATTTTTCCCATTATATGAATATAAATTAATGGAGATTTTTCATGAAATTGGGGATCAAGAACATTATTCATGCATTATCATGGACCGAACAGGGCATCTGCTTGATGGATAACTCGAGCTGGTTTGTGAAAAAATGGTATCAGTGGAATCTGATAATTTTCTTGATATGAACCTTTAATAATTATGGAGTATTAGTTTTGTTATTTTGGGTTTCACAACAATATTTATTTATAATTTTTCATCAGGAATTTCGAGATTGGTCTTGAAAAGGTTCAAGATCATAACGTACTATGATGTTGCTTAAGTCCCCATGAGTATTTTGGATTTTAATTTTGTGTTATAAATATATATTGGTTGATTATAATTTTTTATTAATCGTAATCATCATGAATGAGTTTAATTAGAGATAAAAATTTGTTTTGGGATAGAAATTGAAAATCTATCATGGTTTGAGGTTGGTTTTCATGGCCTAAGATGGTATATAATGAACAAATTCTCAGTCCAATAACATCTTAATAATTTTCTATAGCTGCCCATTAGTCCATCGAAACATGTGGTCTCATCAATAATGTATTCACTCACTATTTGGTTATGATATTAATGAATCGTTTTTGCTTCCCAATGATGTGGATAAACTCAAGGAAGAATTTTGATAAGTTTACATGTCCTTTAAACTATAAATTATTTTTATGTTTTTTTCAATAATGGAACATCCAAAATTTGTTACATTATAATATTTTTGAGGGGCTATATAAGAATTACAAATAAAAGGAAATTATTTTTAATAAATATTATCACTAATTTTTTAAAACGTTTGAGTTTATTGGTAATTTGGGGAAATTTTTGAATTTTAAATCGAATTCAACAAATTTTTAGAAATTGAATTATTTAAGGAAAGTGACATAATGTTTTTAAAAATTTATGTAAAATTTTAATTTTAAGATTTTTGTTTGAACTTATGGAAAAATGTCAAGTTATAAAAATTTTATTGTTTAAGAAAAGGGTTTTTTAGGGTCATGTTTTATTGTTTTATGTTTTCGGATTTCTTCCAAAATTTAGTGGGATTTCTTTTTTAGGTTTTTTGATATTATATTTTTTGATTTTATATTTGGTTTTATTTTTAGTATACCTCCTAGAATATTTTTAGAAAGAATCTATTTTCTAAACAATTGGACGAATATTATGATGATTCTCTCTATCTTTTAGGTGATGTTTCTCAAGTTAGTAGCCCTATCCAAACTCATAATCATGTGGTATTTCTATATTATATCTTCCTCTTGGAATTGGATATAGGTTTCTAGGATCATGTAGTTTTATTCTACACGATAGTCAAGATTCATTACTTTTTAATTGAAAGAACACATTTATGCGTTGCGGGATCTGTTGATCTTTCATTCTAGGGATGATTCTTTTATGGTTTTCTTTTCTAATAAAATTAGGGACAATGGAATCTGATTGAGGTATGTTTGATCCATTTAATGCATGGATTATTCAAAGGTAGTTATTATGAGATATTAGTTGTTCCTATGATTCTTATTCCTTAGTGATGATCATGTTATTTAAATGGGTTTGATTTCCGAATATTGAACTAAGAGATTTTTTCAGATGGGTTGGGCATCAGTGATTTATGGTCAGGGCATGGGTAATTCAGATTAATGGGCTTTGAATTGTTTAACACAAGGGAGTCTTGAATATTTTATGGTATGTTGTGAGATATTATTCTTGATTTGAGTCTCTATTTTTCTTGTTTGAGTATATTGGCCTAGGAATATGAGTAATGGTTATTTTTTTATCTGTATTTCATAGAATTTATCCTTCGTTGTATTTTGTCGTTTTTAAGAGGCATTGTTGTTTTTTTGTTAAATGGATGTTCTTATCTAAGGTGGAAACATCTATTTGAAATTGAGTGTTGTTGACCCACCACTTTGGACAATGTCTAAATTGTTGGGAGACCTTGATTGGTCTCTATATTCATTTGGTCTTGTATCCCTTTTTAGGTAGTTGGAACATAGATATTTAATTGATTATATAAAGATATTCTTCTTAGACTATAAGGTGTCATAATATTTTTTTCTTCTTCCATTTTTAATGGATTTTTTGGGGGTGAAAGCATGATTATGGGGAGGATGGTCACACCCCATATTTTATTTCATATTTTATTTAATATTACTTCAAGGTGATACGATTTTTTAGGACTTTGGGGAAGGAAAAATGTTTAATTTTTAACATTTTTAAAGGGTTACACTATTAGCCGGTATGTTTTTTCATGTTGTACAGAAAGTGTGTGACTGGTTATATTTCTAAATTGTTCTTTTTGGAATAGTTTTCTAATGGTTTACTAATTTGTTTAAGTCCCTAAGAGTTATTGTGAATAAAAATTTTGGATCTCCAATTTGGGTTGAAAGTTTACTATGTTGTTTACTATAATTTACGGGTAAACCATTCACCAACCCGAGTTTAATGAATAAAATAAATATTTTTTATTTTTTATCCTTTTAATTTATTTTATGTCTTCTCCACCATTTCTATCTAGTTTATCACATGATCCACTATCCCTGTCAGCATCTTCCCTTTTAGTGGACTCCCTCACAATGGTCTCCCTTTACAGGATTCCACCTAAATGGGGCTACCCACAGGGGGACACCTAGTCGTTCCCATAATTTGGAATCTCACATGATTGTGCACAACACCCTAGGGCCGACCCATATCACATGCCCTCTTTTCAGGGTAATCTCTTATGCTTTGATTTTTCTATTTTTCCGAACTATTTTTGGTCAACTCTCATATGTACAATATCTAGATCCTTCCCCCCTCTTGTTTTCATTCAATTTCATTCTCCCCTTTCATTAATATTGGACTGGATGAACTCCATGTTTATGTATTTATCTTATTTTTGTTATTTTCAAGGTGTTTAGGGTTTATGGTGGTCCCTTGTTTATTTTTTGGGCATCCTCCATCGGCGATAAAACATTTTGACTCAAAATAGCTTAGTTCCTCTTGATTTGAGGAATATTTCTAGATTTATAGTCTTTATATTTAAGAACCCTTTGTTGGTTGATGTTTTTAATATCTTATTTATTTAATTAGTCTAATATAAGATTGATAAATAGTATTTCCCAACGATTTCATGGTATTTTTCAATTGGTATAATTTATTTACGTGTAATTTCATGTGAAACATGATATATAAAGTGTTTCAAAATTTATGAAATATTGGGTTAAAATTAAATAGAGTTATTTAAAATTTTATTGACCCTACTTCAGTTTGGTAATAATTGAAAAGTATTTCATGGACCTTTATTTGTATTAATCTAAAAAGTAATCACATTATTCCAAGTGAATTTTGAATGGACATGTTTATAACTTATTTTATATTTCAATTTGAAAAAGATTTTTAAATGGATTATAGTTTCTATAAATATTGAATGGCATGATAAACACATTTAAGAGATTTATAATAGTTTAAATGTGTGAGATCTCATATTAAACCCCATTTTCCTATAAATAAATTTTAATTTAGAACACGGGTAACACTTTTTTATTAAATATCATGTAGTGATTATACTATAACGAACCGACCTTAAAAATTAAATAATATTGAGAAAATTTAAGAATTCACATTGAGGATCATTTTAGGTTAGAGTTTTAGAGAATCAGGCCATAAATTTTACATTACATCTCAAAATTACAAAGTAGACACTTCTAATCTATCTAGTGTTTCACAAAAATAAAACTCCTTAAATAAAACAAGTGTTCTTTTCTTGATATAAATCTTCTTGAATACTTTCTTTATCTTACCCTTCCTTATAACCTGTGAAAAACATTTCAAAAACAAGGGATGAGCATAAAAATCATAGTAAGGGTTATAAAATATGGAACGAAAACATTACCCATTAATAAACAAAAAATAAATGAAACCTTACTTTTCAATCATAACATACCTCATAAAATCCTATGATTTTTGAATAACAAACATAAATCATAAATTATAAATGTAAAATATGGTATCCATATCAAACTTAAATTGTAGATATCATTTCTACTTAGGTAGTTACACTTGGAATACTGATCACAGTATACTCCCTAAATCTCTTAGGAGAAACATCATGTTTACCTCCATCACATTACCCAATGCATTGGAGAGCTATCTCGAGCTCACCCCCACTAGGTTTATCACAGAACCACCCGTATACGTAAACAGTGCCCAATAACAATAACGTATTCATACCACATAAAAAACATAAAGGAAAGGTAAAATTTCCACATTGCAAACACAATATATCTTTTCAAGATATTGACATAATCAAGTCTTTATCAAACCATTTTTAAAACCATTCAGAACATTTAATAAAGATATTTTTTGAATCAAAGTGTCCCATACGACATTGAATCTTTTAAAGGAATTAACATTTTAAACCATTAATATCAATATAAAAAAATCCATAAAACCATTTTTAAAACATGTAAATTATTGAGAAATATTTATAAGAATAAATCATTAAAACATTTAAAATGATATTTTAGTTAAAGAGTTTTTAATAGAATTAGAAAATCTTGAATGCTAATAATTAAAGAATAGAATTTACTTAGAACATTATTATATAATGAGAATAAATGTATTCATGATATAATGTTCCAAATGATAGTATATATACCTTATAAGTGTTAATTGGTGTATAACAATAATAAAGTATCATTAGAATGTAAATTGAGAAGAAATCAATTATAAAAACTGTATCCTTATATTAATGATAAATAAATTACATAATAATGCATGGAAAGTATAAATATATTAAAAATGAATGGATATTCAATGTATATCAATCAGAAAACCTTTACATATATTCTTTTTAAGACAAAACCAATGACTGGGATGATTAACTCAATGAATGGAAATTGAGTTAAAATTACTCTTATCAAGTTCATATCGATGAATTGAGAATTTAGCAATGGAGTGATTATGTGTATCAAAACTATATCCACAAAAAGGGTAGTGGAAATTAAAAAAAAATATTGATTCCATACATAACCATATAATGTCATAATTAAGAATTAGAAGATTAACCCAAGGAATGGAAATTGGGTAAAAAGGTTCCCTTACCAATTTGGTAACTTACGAAACATAAAACCCATGAAAGAAGGATAAAAAAATGAAGATGTAAAGAATAAGAAATTGAGGTATATTAAACAATTAATTCAATCTTGGGCAGTACATACACCTAAAAAAGGAAATAGTGGCAATGATAGCATGAATGTCACGGGAATAAAAATTGAGGTGAAAATCCTTTACCACGTAGTAATCAGTCAAGTCATATGACCCAAAGTTAATAACAACCAAATGATTCTTAGAATAAAATGAATATAAATAGAATCATGATAATATATATCAAATTTTAGTAAAAAATACACCACATGCTATAAATTTGTGGTGAACAATGAAAAACACACAGAATTAAATGTGAGATAAGAAACTCTTTACCTCGTGTCCTACTTGACTCGTATGTTCTGTATTCTTATTAAATAATAAACTGAATGTTAGGTCCACAAGGTTGAATACCCTGAGAGGGGGGGTGAATCAGGGTATGACTAATTTTAAAATTAACACTCGTTCTGATCTTGTTTCGTTGTAAAGAATAACACTCTTCTCTCTCTTTCCTATTGCACAATGTAAACAGAAATTAAATCATGCACAAGACACAACGATTTTTACTTGGTTCACCATCACTATGCTACGTCCAAGGAGAATATGCCAACAAGTTTCCAGTTATACCAAATTCCACTAAACTTCACTAGCTGTGGATAAAAGGTTCGGGTACAGTCACTCTATCCCAGGATCACTGCCTTTACAAGATTTAGGGTCATCTCACTGCTTTCCCAAGGGTCAGTCCATGTTTCTCTCTCTTTGGCTCACTGCTGGTGGAGAGGATCACCTTCTTCCTCTTCCTTTACTAACTGATCTGGAAAGGATCCACTCACAGTTTATAGACATGTAGGTCTCTTCATTTGCATGAAGGAATGTATCTTCCTTTGTATGTAGATGCTCTGTTGAAGTACAACTTTCACCCATAGATGAATATCTCTTTGTGCTGAAGGTATCGGGTAAACATACAGCTTCCATGCAGCCCGAAAATCACTATTGTAAATAAACCTTACTTGGCGCACAAGTCGAACTCGGCGTGCAAGTATCGGTGCACAAGTCACAACTGGCACACATGTCTTCCTCAACTACTTGCGCAACTCAAGCTTCTTCAACTCAAAACCTACACGACTCACTTCCTTCCTCGCCTAAACCACCTCAGGCATGCAACTCACCCTTGGCGCGCAACTTCCTACTCTGGCGCACAAGTCCCACTTGCTCGACACACCACCACTTACACAACTTCCACACCGGCGTGATGGGAGCTCTGAATCTTCAAATTTTTGAACTCCGGTCCCGAATGAAGAGGGGTGGTCCATTATTTATAGGCATTTGGTAACCCCTGCGCGACGGCACACAACTCTCTCCTCGGCACGCAAGTCTCGACGCGCAGGTCTCTTCTCCTGTAAGTCACTTGCGCGGCCTAATTCCAAACTTGCACGAACCTCTTTCCTTTTCTATATTTTGATCTTATGATCTTGAAAAATCATAGGTGTGCAAGTTATCAAGCTTCCAAGGCATCGGCGCACAAGTCTCTTCATAGCGTGCAAGTCACCTGCACGACACCACCAATACTTGCGCGACACATAACCCTTTTCCATATTTTGATGATCTGATCTTGAAACACATATGGCATGAATGTTTCCAAGCCTTCTTTTACACGGCGTAAAATCCCCTTTTCTAAAACCCACTTTTCATCATTTGTCGATTTTCAGGCTAAATGTTTTTGCAAACACCGGAAAACAGTGCCACCTTGTATCTTTTCTTTTTGTACCGCCTCTAGATCAACCATTCCTTTGTCGAAGTTCTTGAATCAAACATTTATCGTTGACCACAGCTCTTGAACTCTACATTCCACCATGAAATCCCCTTTTTCAATAGATTTTTATGTCATGGTTTTCTTTGTCAACAATCACATTACTGATTTCCACTTTGTCATCAAACACAATCACCTAAAAAATGCTTCAATGATGCCTTGAGGGATTTTTTCCCAACAATCTCCCCCTTTGGGTTTGTTGAAAACTCTTCCATAAAAAGATACATCGTTGATTCTTCAGCCAACATTCGCCTCATTGTGATTCTGATAGCAATCAAGGATTTACTCAAGACACACTCTAAGCCCACATGAGCAATGTTCGGTGTGAGAAAAAAATGTAAATGAAAATTTCATCAATGAATCACTTCATCTCTGAAATCCACTATTGACACCAACCAGATACCAATTTTAACCAAACTGATACCAATTTTTGGAAATCTTCTTACCACATTCCAACATCTCTCTTTTGCTTTTATCATGATCATCAGTTGTCGTGATATCTATTCTTTGATCGATCACTTCTACCATCATCATATTTTCGACGCTCCCCCTTTCTGCTCATAGCTTCAACACGTCTTTAGACCTATTTCCTGTTTTTTCCAAACTAAGCTCCGGCTAAGCACGTTCAAATACCTTCAACTCCCCCTATCTAGCTGCTCCAACTATCAACTTCTCCCCTTATCTGTCAATATTTCTTAAATAGCCACACTGTCTCCCCCTTGAACAATCACTATTTTTCCCCCTTTATCAACGAACCCAAAGGTTACTCCTTTGAAGTCTATAACATAGTAGAGAACACATATCAGCACATTAGGTAAAATAAAACATACCTCGGGGAGAGGGGGGGTTTCATATCCACACGCTTTTAAGTGCGGGGAATCGACTGAACTCTCAGAGCCAGTCGATGCCTTTCTAATGCTTCCTTGGGTAAGGCCTTGGTCAGAATATCTGCAACCTATAACTCTGTAGGCACATACTCCAACTTCACAAGCCCTTGCTCCACTTTCTCCATGATAAAATGATATTTGATCTTAGTATGCTTTGTCCTTGAGTGATGAACTGGATTTTTTCTAAGATTGATAGCACTTGAGTTATCACACTGGATTCCAATCAGAGACTTCACTTCAACTCCTATATCGTCAAGAAGTTGCTTCATCAATAATAACTGTGTGCATGTCTGAGTGTCCGCAATATACTCAACTTCTGCGGTGCTTAATGAAATGCAATCCTGCATATATCTTAACCAAGAAATACATAGTCCGCCAAGATAGAATACACCACCATATGTTTATTTTCAGTCATCTGCTAAACCGGACCAGTCTGCATCAGTATATCCCAATAACTCTGTCTGAGATTTGTCGTTATATGTCAAGCTGAAGTCCACCGTGCCTTTGATATACCGAAGTATTCTTTTCACTATGAGCATGTGACTTTCCTTGGGATTACTATGATATCTCACTTCTTGGCATGTGGCGAAAACAATATCAGGCCTTGTCGCGGTCAAGTACAAAAAACTTCCAATAATTTGCCTGTATTCTGTGATATTAACTACCTCGCCATCCTCACCTTTTGATAATTTCATCCGGGTAGAAACTAGAGTTTTCATCTATTTGGAATTTTCCATGACAAAACTTCTTACCACCTCCTTTCCATATTTGGATTGAGAAATGAATGATCCATTCATTCCTTGTGTCACCTGTAGACCAAGGAAAAACATTTTCTCTCCAATCATTGACATTTCAAACTCATGTTTCATGAATTCGGAAAACTATATGCACTGAGCTTCATCTGATCCACCAAATATTATGTCATCAACATAGACCAACACCATCATCCTTTGATTACTATTATTGTTGAAATAGAGATTGTAATCAACTCCCCCACGCTGTAAACCAATCTTCTTCATGTATTAATCGAGCCTTGAGTACCATGCTCTTGGTGCTTTTTTTATACCATATAATGACTTCTTCAGCTTGAAAACTTTGTTCTCATATTCATGAATGAGAAAACCATCTAGCTGATCAATGTACAAATCTTCTTCTAGAACCCAATTCAAGAATGCCGATTTGACATCCATCTGGAACACATTAAACTTTCTTTGCACTACTATGCAAAAAAATAATATGATTGTCTCCAGCCTTGAAACTATTGAAAATGTCTCATCTACATCTATTCCCTCTATCTGGGAGTATCCCTTGAACACTAGTCGTGCTTTGTTTCGAATCACATTTCCATCTTCATTCATCTTGTTGTGATAGACCCATTTAGTCCCGATGACATTATTGTCTGTTGGCCTCGAAACAATCTTCCATGTCTAGTTCTTCTCAATCTAATCAAGCTCTTAATTCATATCCTGAACCAAGTTTTCATATTCAGCTGCATCGGAAAACAATTTCAGCTCCACCTGAGATAAAAACAATGTTTGCTGTAATGATTTCATTCTTTGAGTCTGAACTGGAGTTGTCTGATAACCAATGATATTCTGCCTATCAATTTCAGCTGGACTCTTTGACTTCCTTGCAGACATAGACTTGAAGCTTTTTTGTTCATCATCAGTATCTTCTTCTGAGTCAGCCTCTTCCACTTCTACTCCCCCTGTGTCTCTTAACACATCATCACTTTCATCATAAAACTGTTCACTAGGTCATTGAGGATTCTGTTAATTTTCGACTATAGTGACATCATTGCTCTCAGCAATTTTCCCCAGCCTTTTTATGAAGCATTTATATGCTTTACTTTTCCCTGAGTATCCAAAGAATTTCACCTCATCTCCTCATGCCTCAAACTTCCTATGATTTTCTTTGTTGATAATGAAAGACTTACTTCCAAAGATTCGAAAGTATTTCAATGTTGGCTTCTTTCCGTACCATAGTTCATTCAGAGTCTTCCCATGCTTCGGACACAATAGAGACCTGTTCGAAACATAAACCGATATCAAAACTGTTTCCTTCCAAAATTTCTCTGGTAGGTCTTTATCAATAAGCATCATTCTGGCCATGTTTTTTATGATCCAATTTCTCCTTTCAACCAATCCATTATGTTTGGGAGTTCTCACTGATGAAACATGATTCCTTATCCTGTGTTTCTTGAGATATTCTTCTACTTGACTATTTGTGAATTCTGTACCATTATTTGTACGGAACTTCAAAATTTTCTACCCAAGAATCCTTTCTGATTCCCTCCTGTACTGCTTTATGAAACTGAACACCTCTGTCTTATAGGTAATGACAAATATCGAGGCCATTCTATTATAATCATCAATGAAAAGAACATAGTACCTTTCCCCATTTATAGCTCGTGGTGAGATAGGTCCACATACATCAGCATGAACCAATTCGAGCACTCTAGTTGATTTCTGTTCCTTTGGCCTGTATGTCTTTCTGATAATCTTCCCTACTTGGCAAGCATCACACGTATGACTATGATCACGTGATAGTTTTAGAAGGTCTCTAGCAGCATCACACTTTACGAGATCCTCCATAGATGGTTGGCACAGATGACCAAGTCACTTATGCCACAATTGGTTTTCTTCCTCTCTAGATAAAAGGAATGTATCTTCTTCCCCACCTACAAGGTAGAAATTTCCCTTTGTCCTTTTTCCATGTAGAATAACTGCTCTATATTTTCCTTTCACAACACACATCTTCTTGGTAAATCGGATAGAGTTCCCAAAGTCACATAGTTTACTGACACTGAGTAAGTTATGATTAATACCCTCTACTACCAAGACATCAACACGTCTCATTTCTTCTCCCCAAAACATGGCTTTCCCTGAGCCAACAATCTTCAGGCCTTCATCATTTCCAAATTTGACACCTCCTTTTTTGTCATATTGTACGCCTGTAACAAGATCCTTATTACCCGTCACATGGGATGTGCAACCACTGTCAAGGATCCACACACCATATCGATCTGATGATTTCAGGGAAATTTCCGTAACTACTACCTTTTCTTCTTTCTTCTTCTTTGTCCATACATTTTTCTTCACACTTGGCATAGATTAATACTTCTATTATTTGTCTGAGTATGATGGACCGAATTTATCTTGCAAAGCCGCAAATCTATTCTGCATTTTTAACTCACTTGCGGATATATTGATCTGCTTCTTGCGAACGTTTTGATTCCTATTTTGATCATTTCTCTGTATAGTCGAAGTACAGTACCTAACCATGTGTCCAAATCCTCCACACCAAAAACAGTGTCCTTCGAAATATGTTCTGGACAATTGTTCTCTGTTTGGCTGCCACCTCTGTTCTTGTTCCCTTCGATATCTCTTGGCTATGGAACACACATACTATGAATGTCCCATATTCCTACAACAATAACACCTGATATATGGTGCATTCCTTCATGGTACATCATTACTACGATTTTCTCATCGGTTTCTCTGAATATTCTGATTCTGTTTTGTGCCCAAATCAACCTTCAATTTCGGGACGTGTGCTTCGGGTCTATCATCAAAAACCACAGATTTTTGTTTCTTATCAAGCCCTGAATCAGCCTTAGCATTTGAGCTTTCTTCTGCTTCACTCCTGCTGAAATACGAGCCTCCTCTTTCATCTTCTCTGTCTTATGAATGACCTGATTTTCTGATATCACATTGGGGGCAAGATTTTTTATTGATCCTTCATTTTTCATCGTAGACTGACCACTTCTTCTTCACGCTCTTTGATACGTCTGACCCACTCCTTTCCTGTGTTAGTCAAACAATCAATTTCATTCTTTTGTTCCTCAATATTAAGCTTATGCTCAATACTATTTTTTTGAGCTCTCTGGTGTTGAGGATTTTATTTTTTCA
Organism: Viscum album; assembly: GCA_963277665.1. Classification (NCBI taxonomy): domain Eukaryota; kingdom Viridiplantae; phylum Streptophyta; class Magnoliopsida; order Santalales; family Viscaceae; genus Viscum; species Viscum album. The sequence continues at coordinate 967,028,780 of OY728128.1, read as the reverse complement.
ATTTCTTCAAATAGCTCAGAATTTTATTCATCCAATTGTTGCATGTAGAGTTTGGCATCATGAACCACTTTATTGGATTTCTTCGTTTTGGCTCCCCAAACATCTATCTCCTCAAGAGCTGCTTCCAATTCGGCTTCCATTTCAACTATCCCTTCAATTTCTTCTTCTTCTTTAGCGTCAGCTTCTTCCTTTTACAGGGAACTACCAACAATCACCACCAAGGCATTTACCCCACGATCTTTGAAATTTTCTATCTCCTCAACCGCTTCATCCTCAGACTCATCTGAACTTTCAAATTCTTGTGAAAGAAGATTCTTCTTCTTGAAGAAATTTCTCTTCAATTGTTTCTTACCTTTCACAAATGCTGAAGACTTCTTCTTGGGAATTTTGACTTCATCTTCATCATTTTCTTTTTGAATATTTTTGGGGAATCTTGTAGCAAGATGACCAACTTTTCCACATATAAAGAAAGTGAGTGGAAGTTTCCCTTTGAACTTTCCTTTTCCTCTTTGAAGATTTGAGGAAAGGAATGACATAACCTCATCTGTCTCTTCTTCTTCATGAGAATATTCCATGGTGAGCTTTTTCATGGCCTTAAATTACATCTCTTTGGATTTTCCCTTTTCCATAGCCTCGTTGTCATCATTCCTCATCTCATATGCAACCAAGGTACTGTGTAAGTTGTCCAGTGTCAGCTCTTTGGGATCTTTATCTTCTTGAACAGAAACTTTCGGATTGAACTGAGGTGGAAGCTTCCTCAAGATGCACTTTATGATATTTATGTCTTCAATGACTTCACGAAGACCTCACATATCATCCAAAAAAATATTTACCCTGTCAAAGTATGCATCAACAGACTCATTCAGGTTCATCTTCAGATCTTCATACTTATTCCACAACACTTATATCTTTGCCTCTCTGACCTTTGTATCTCCTTCATATATATTCAGTAGCTTTTCCCACATGGCACGTGACGTTTTTCATGACATCACCATTGTATATATAGTATTGGATAGGGCTCCCCCTAAGGCATTAATTGCTTTGGCATCTGCATCAAACTCTCTATGTTCAGCTTTTAATAATGCTCTACTATTAATATCAGCTCTTATTCCATGTATTGCTACTGTGAATACATCCATTCGCAAATATCGGAAGTAGTGTTGCATCTGATTCTTCCATAGATGAAAGTTGTTCCCGTAGAAGATCAGAATCCCTTTATGATTGGTGACCTCTATTGAGAGAAGAACTCATATCAACCTTTTCCTCTGATACCAATTGTTAGGTCCACAAGGTTGAATACCCTGAGAGGGGGGGTGAATCATGGTATGACTAATTTTAAAATTAATGCCTGTTATGATCTTGTTTCACAGTTAAGAATAACAATCTTCTCTCTCTTTCCTGTTGCACAATGTAAATAGAAATTAAATAATGCACAGGACACATCGATTTTTACTTGGTTCACCCTCACTGGGCTACGTCCAAGGAGCATACACCGAAAAGTTGTTGGTCATACCAAATTCTACTAAACTTCAATATCTTTGGATACAAGGTTCGGGTACAGTCACTCTATCCTTGTCTCACTTCCCTTTCATGATTTAGGGTCAGCTCACTACTTTCCCAAGGGTCACTCTCTGTTTCTATCTCTTTGGCTCACTACTGGTGGAGAGGATCACCTTCTTCCTCTTCCTTTTCTCACTACTCTGGAAAGGATCCACTCATAGTTTATAGACCTGTAGGTCTCTTCATTTTCATGAAGGAATGCATCTTCCTCTGTATGAGGATGCTCCGTTGAAGTACAACTTTCACCTGTAGATGAACATATCTTCGCACCTAAGGTATCGGGAAAACATCCAGCTTCCACGCAGCGTGAAAATCACTGCTGGAAATAAACTTTACTTGGCATGCAAGTCTAACTCGGCGCGCAAGTATCGGCATGAAATTTACAACTAGTGTGCATGTCTTCTTCAAATACTTGCGCAACTCAAGCTTCTTCAACACAAAACCTGCACGAATCACTTCCTTCCTCTCCTAAACCACCTCAGCCACGCAACTCACCCTTGGCACGTAACTCACCCTTGGCGCGCAACTTCCCACTCTGGCGCGCAAGTCCCACTTGCGCGACACACCACCACTTGCGCGACTTCCACACCTATGCAATGAGAGCTCTGAATCTTCAAAGTGTTGAACTCCCATCCCAAATGAAGAGGGGTGGTCCAGTATTTATAGGCATTTGGTAACCCCTGCGCGATGGCGTGCAACTCACTCCTCACCGCGCAAGTCTCGGCGCGCAGTTCTCTTCTCCTGTAAGTCACTTGCGCGGCCTAATTACAAACATGTGCAAACCTCATTCATTTGCTATATTTTGATCTTATGATCTTGAAAAATCATAGGTGCGCAAGTTATCAAGCTTTCAAGGCATCGGCGCACAAGTCTCTTTACGGCGCGCAAGCCACCTGCACGACACCACCAATACTTGGGCGACACTTATCCCTTTTCCATATTATGATGATCTGTTCTTGAAAAACAAATGGCATGAACATTTCCAAGCCTTCTTGTACACGGCACGCAAGTCCCTTTTCCAAAAACCACTTTTCTTCATTTGTCAATTTTCAGGCCCAAAAATTTTGCAAACACTAGAAAATTGTGCCACCTTGGATCTGTTCTTATTGTACCGCCTCCAGATCATCCATTCCTTTGTCGAAGTTCTTGAATCAAACATTGATCGTTGACCACAACTCTTGAACTCGACATTCCACCATGAAATCCCCTTTATCAACAAATTTGCATGTCATGGTTTTCTTTGTCAACAATAACATTACTGATGTCCACTTTGTCAACAAACACAATCACCTCAAAAATGCTTCAATGATGCCTTGAGGGATTCTTTCCCAACAATCTCCCCCTTTGGGTTTGTTGAAAACTTTTCCATAAAAAGATACGTCTTTGATTATTCAGCCACCATTCGCCTCATTGAAATTCTGATAGCGATCAAGGATTTACTCAACACATACTCTAAGCCCACATGAGTAATGCTCGACGTGAGAAACAAGAGTAAATGAAAAGTTCATCAATGAATTACTTCATCTCTGAAATCCACTGTTGACACCAACCTGATACCAATTTTTACGAAACTGATACCAATTGTTGGAAATATTCTTACCACATTCCAACATCTCTCTTTTTCTTTTATCACGATCATCAGATGTCGTGATATCTATTCTTTGATTGGTCACTTCTATTATCGTCAGATTTTCTACGCTCTCCCTTTTTGCTCACAGATTCAACGCGTCTTTAGCCCTATTTCCTGTGTTGTCCAAGCTAAGCTCTGGCTAAGCACGTTCAACTAGCTTCAACTCCCCCTATCTAGCTGCTCCACCTATCAGCTTATCCTCTTATTTTTCAATATTTCTTAAATAGCCACACTGTCTCCCCCTTGAACAATAACTATTTTCTCCCCCTTTGTCAACGAACCCAAAGGTTACTTTTTTGAAGTCGGTAACATAGTAGAGAACACATATCGGCACATTAGGGAAAACACATCATACCTCGTGGAGAGGGGGGGTTTTACATTCAAACGCGTTTAAGTGCGGGGAATCGACTGAACTCCCAGATTCAGTCGATGCCCTTCAAATGCTTCCTTGGGTAAGGTCTTTGTTAGAATATCTTCAACCTGTAACTCTGTAGGAACATACTCTAACTCCACAAGCCCTTGCTCAACATTCTCCTTGATAAAATGATATTTGTTCTCAATGTGCTTTGTCCTTGAGTGATGAACTATATTTTTGCTAAGATTGATAGCACATGAGTTATCACACTGGATTCTGATCGGAGACTTCACTTCAACTCCCTTATCATCAAGTTGCTGCTTCATTCATAATAATTGTGTGCATGCTTGAGTGGCCTCAATATACTCAGATTCTATGGTGCTTAATGAAATGAAATCCTGCTTTTTGCTTAACCAAGAAATACATAGTCCGCCAAGATAGAATGCACCTCCAGATGTTGATTTCCGGTTATTCGCAAAACTGGCCCAGTCTGCATTAGTATATCATAATAACTCTGTCTGAGAGTTGTCGTTATATGTTAAGTTGAAGTCCACCATGCCCTTGATATACCGAAGTATTCTATTCACTACGAGCAGGTGACTTTCCTTGGGAATACTCTGATATCTCGCTTCTTGGAATGTGGTGAAAACAATATCAGGCCTTGCCGCGGTCAAGTACAACCAAAAAACAATAATTTGCCTTTATTCTATGATATTAACTGCCTCTCCATCCTCATATTTTCATAATTTCATCCGGGTAGCAACCAGAGTTTTCATATCCTTTTAATTTTCCATTCCAAACCTTCTTAACACCTCCTTGGAATATTTGGAATGAGAAATTAAGGTTTCATTCCTTCCTTGTGTCACCTGTAGACCAAGGAAAAACGTTATCTCTCCAATCATTGACATTTCAAACTCATGTTTCATGAATTCAGAAAACTCTCTGCACTGAGCTTCATCTGATCCACCAAATATTATGCCATCGACATAGACCAACACCATCATCCTTTGATTACTATTATTGTTGAAATAGAGATTTTAATCAACTCCCCTATGTTGGAAACCAAGCTTCTACAAGTACTGATCGATCCTTGAGTATTATGCTCTTGGTGATTGTTTCATCCCATACAATGCCTTCGTCTGCCTACAAACTTTTTTCTCATCCTCATGAATGAGAAAACCATCTGGATTCTCAATGTAAACCTCTTCTTCCAGAACCCCATTCAAGAATGCGGATTTGACATCCATCTGGAACACTTTGGTCTTTATTTTCACTACATTGGAAAAAAATAATCTGATTATCTCCAGCATTGCATGAGGTGAAAATCTCTCATCCACATCTATTCCCTCTTCCTGGGAGTATCCCTTGCACACTATCCGTGATTTGTTTCGAATCACGTTTTCATCTTCATTCATCTTGTTGCGATAGAACCATTTAGTCCCGATGACATTCTTGTCTGCTGGCCTCGAAAAAATCTCCCATGTTTTGTTCTTCTCAATCTGATCAAACTCTTCATTCATAGCCTAAACCCAGTTTTCATCTTCAGAAGCATCAGAAAAACATTTCGGCTCCACCTGCAAAAAAATGATGTTTGCTGTAATGATTTCATTCTTCGAGTCTGAACTGGAGCTGTATGATAACCAATGATATTCTGCCTATCAATTTCAGCTCGACTCTTTAGCTTCCTTGCAGACACAGACTTGACACTTTCTTGTTCATCATCAGCATCTTCTTCTGAGTCAGCCTCCGCCACTTCTCCTACCCCTGTATCTCTTACCTCATCATCACCTTCATCCAAAAACTGTTCACTAGGTCGTTGAGCATTCTGTTAATTTTCGACTATAGTGACATCATTGCTCTCAACAATTTTTCCTAGCCTTTTGTTGAAGCATTTATATGCTTTACTTTTCCCTGAGTATCCAAATAATATCCCCTCATCTCCTCGTGCCTCAAACTTCCTGTGATTTTCTTTTTAGAGAATGAAACACTTACTTCCAAAGATTCGAAAGTATCTCAACGTTGTCTTCTTTCCATACGACAGTTCATACGGAGTCTTCCCTTACTTCGAACATAATAGAGACCTGTTCGAAACATAGACCGATGTCAAAACTACTTCCTTCTAAAATTTCTCTAGTAGTTCTTTATCAATAAGCATCGTTCTGGACATGTTGTTGATGATCTGATTTCTCCATTAAACCACTCCATTCTGTTGGGGAGTTCTCACTGATGAAACATGATGTCTTATCCCGTGTTTCTCGAGATATTCTTCCACTTGACTGTTTGTGAATTCTTTACCGTTATCTGTACGGAACATCAAAATTTTCTGCCCAAGCATCCTTTCTGATTCCCTCTTGTACTACTTTATGCAACTGAACACCTCTGTCTTATGGGTAATGACAAAAACTGAGGCCATTTTGATATAATCATCAATGAAAAGAACATAGTACCTTTCCCCATTTATATCTCTTGGTGAGATAGGTCCACATACATCAGCATGAACCAATTCGAGCACACTAGTTGATTTCTGTTCCTTTGGCCTTTATGTGTTTCTGATGATCTTACCTTTTTGGAAAGCATCACACGTATGACTGCGATCACGTGATAGTTTGAGAAGGTCTCTAGCAGCATCACACTTTATGAGATCCTCCATAGATGGTTGGCATCAATGACCAAGTCACTTATGCCACAACTTATTTTCTTACTCTCTAGATAAAAGGCATGTATCTTCTTCCCCACCTACAAGGTAGAAATTTCCCTTTGTCCTTTTTCCTTGTAGAACAACTGCTCCATCATTTCCTTTCACAACACACATCTTCTTGGTAAATCGGATAGAGTGCCCAGAGTCACATAGTTGACTGACACTGAGTAAGTTTGGACTAAGACCCTCTACTATAAAGACATCAGCACGTCTCATTTCTTCTCCCCAAAACTTGGCTTTCCCTGAGCAAAAAATCTTCAGGCCTTCATCATTTCCAAATTTGACAACTCCTTCTTTGTCATATTTTACGTCTGTAAAATGATCCTTATTACCCGTCACGTGGGATGTGCAACCACTGTCAAGGATCCACACACCAGATCGATCTGATGCTTTAAGGGAAATTTCTGTAACTACTACCTTTTTATCTTTCTTCTTCTTGGTCCATACTTTTTTCTTCACACTTGGCATAGATTGATACTTCTATTCTTTCTCTGAGTATGATAGACCAGCTTCATCTTGCAAAGCCGAAAATCTATTCTGCATTTTTAACTCACCTGCGGGTTTATTGATTTTCTGCTTGCAAACGTTTTGATTCCTCTTTGGGTCATTTCTCTGTATGGTCGAAGTACAGTACCTAACCTTGTGTCCAAATCCTCCACACCAAAAACAGTGTCCTTTGAAATATGTTGTGGACAATTGTTCTCTGTTTGGCTGCCACCTCTGTTCTTATTCCCTTCGATATCTCTTGGCTATGGAACACACATACTGTGAATGTCCCATCTTCCCACAACAATAACACCTGATATATGGTGCATTCCTTCATGGTACTTCAGTACTACGATTTTCCCTTTGGGATATCTGAATATTCTAATTCTGTTTTATTCCCAAATCAACCTTCAATTTCGATATGGGTGCTTGCGGTCTGACATCAACAACCACAGATTTTTGTTTCATATCAAGCCTTGAATCAGCCTTAGCATTTGAGATTTCTTCTACTTCACTCCTGCTGAACTACGAGCCTCCTATTTCATCTTCTCTATATTCTGAATGACCTTCTTTTCTGATATCACATTGGAGGTCAAGTGTTTTTCTTGATCCTTCATTTTTCATCACAGACTGACCACTTCTTCTTAACGCTCTTTGATACGTCTGACCCGCTCCTTTCCTGTGTTAGTCGAACAATCAATTTCCTTCTTTTGTTCCTCAATTTTAAGATTATGCTCAATACTATTTTCTGAGCTCTCTGGTGTTGAGGATTTTAGTTTTTCAATTTCTTCAAATAGCTCAAACTTTTCTTCATCCAATTGTTTCATATAGAGTTAGGAATCACGAACCACTTTATTGGATTTCTTCGTTTTGGCTCTCCAAACGTCTATCTCCTCAAGAGATGCTTCCAATTCGTCTTCCATATTTACTCTCCCTTCAATTTCTTCTTCTTCTTCAGCGTCATATTGTTCCTTTTACTGGGAACTACCAACAATCTCCTCCAAGGCATTTACCCCATGATCTCTGCAATTTTCTATCTCCTCAACCCCTTCATCCTCAGACTCATCTGAACTTTCAAATTCTTGTGAAAGAATATTCTTCTTCTTGATGAAATTTCTCTTCAATTGTTTCTTCCCTTTCACAAATGCTGAAGATTTCTTCTTGGGAATTTTGAATTCATCTTCATCATTTTCTTCTTGAAACTTTTTGGGGCATCTTGCAGCAAGATGATCAACTTTTTCACATCTACATAAAGTGAGTGGAAGTTTCCCTTTGAACTTTCCTTTTCCTCTTTGAAGATTTGAGGAAAGGAATTACATAACCTCATCTGTCTCTTCTTCTTCCTGAGAATCTTCAATGGTGAGCTTTTTCATGGCCTTAAATTCCATGTATTTAGATTTTCCATTTTCCATAGCCTCATTGTCATCATTTCTCATCTCATATGCAACCAAGGTACTATGCAAGTTGTCCAGTGTCAGCTCTTTGGGATCTTTATCTTCTTGAACAAAAACTTTCGGATTGAACTGAGGTGGAAGCTTCTTCAAGATGCGCTTTACGATATTTATGTCTTCAATGACTTCACCAAGACCTCGCATATCATCCACAACAATATTTACCCTGTCAAAGTATGCATCAACAGGCTCATTCGGGTTCATCTTCAGATCTTCATACTTATTCCACAACACTTGCAGCTTTTCCTCTCTGACCTTTGTATCTCCTTCATATATATTCAATAGCTTTTCCAACATGGAACGTGACGTTTTTAATGACATCACCTTTTTATAGATAGGATTGGATAGGGCTCCCCCTAAGGCATTAATTTCTTTGGCATCTGCATCCAACTCTCTACGTTCAGCTTCTGATAATGCACCACTATTAATATCAGCTCTTATTTCATGCGTTGCTGCTGTGAATACATCCATTCGCAAAGATCGGAAGTAGTGCTGCATCCGATTCTTCAATAGCTGAAAGTTGTTCCCGTCGAACATCGGAATCCCTTTATGATTGGTGACCTCCATTGAGAGAAGAACTAATATCAACCTTTTCCTCTGATACCAATTGTTAGGTCCACAAGGCTAAATACCCTGAGAGGGGGGGTGAATCAGGGTATGACTAATTTTAAAATTAACGCCCGTTCTGATCTTGTTTTGCTGTTAAGAAAAACAATCTTCTCTCTCATTCTTATTGCACAATGTAAATAGAAATTAAAGAATGAACAGGACACATCGATTTTTACTTGGTTCACTCTCACTAGGCTACGTCCAAGGAGCATACACCAACAAGTTTCTGGTCATACCAAATTCCACAAAAATTCACTAGCTGTGGATACAAGGTTCGGGTACAGTCACTCTATCCCTGGATCACTTCCCTTACATGATTTAGAGTCAGCTCACTGCTTTCCCAAGGGTCACTCTCTGTTTCTCTCTCTTTGGCTCACTACCGGTGGAGAGGATCACCTTCTTCCTCTTCCTTTGCTCACTGCTCTGGAAAGGATCCACTCACAGTTTATAGACCTGTAGGTATCTTCATTTGCATGAAGGAATGCATCTTCCTCTATATTTGGTTGCTCTGTTGAAGTACAACATTCACCTATAGATGAATATATATTTGTACCGAAGTTATCGGTCAAACTTCCAGCTTCCACGCAGCCCGAAAATCACTACTGGAAATAAACCTTACTTGGCATGCAAGTCTAACTCAGTGCGCAAGTATCGGCGTGCAATTTACAACTGGCGTGAAATTATTACTCAAATACTTGCACGACCCAAGCTTCTTTAACTCAAAACCTGCATGACTCACTTCCTTCCTCGCCTAAACCACGTCAGGCATGCAACTCACCCTTGGCATGTGACTCACCCTTGGCGTGCGACTTCCCACTCTAGCGTGAAAGTCCCACTTGCGCGACACACCACCACTTGTGCGAAATCCACTCCTACATGACAAGAGCTCTGAATCTTCAAAGTGTTGAACACGGGTACCAAATGAAGAGGGGTGTTCCCTTAATTATAGGCATTTGGTCACCCCTGCACGAAGGCGTGAAACTCTCTCCTCGGCGCGCAAGTCTCGGCGCGCAGGTCTCTTCTCCTGCAAGTGACTTCTGCGGCCTAATTACAAACATGTGTGAACCCCTTTCCTTTCCTATATTTTGATCTTATGATCTTGAAAAATCATAGGTGTGCAAGTTATCAAGCTTTCAAGGCATCAGCGCGCAAGTATCTTCACGGCACGCAGGTCACCTGCGCGACACCACCAATACTTGCGCGACACTTATCCCTTTTCAATATTTTGATGATCTGATCTTTAAAAAAATGGAATGCAAGTTTCCAAGATTTCTTGTACACGGAATGCAAGCCCCTTTTCCAAAACCCACTTTTCTTTATTTGTCGATTTTTAGGCCCAAAAATTTTACAAGCACTGGAAAACGGTGAAACCTTGTATCTGTTCTTATTGTACCGCCTCCAGATCGTCCATTCCTTTGTCGAAGTTCTTGAATCAAACATTGATCGTTGACCACATCTCTTGAACTCGACATTCCACCATGAAATCCCCTTTGTCAACAAATTTTTATGTCATGGTTTTCTTTGTCAACAATCACATTACTGATGTCCACTTTCTCAACAAACACAATCACCTCAAAAATGCTTCAATGATGCCTTGAGGGATTTTTACCCAACAATATCCCCCTTTGGGTTTGTTGAAAACTCTTCCATAAAAAGAAACATCATTGATTATTCAGACACCATTCGCCACATTTCAATTCTGATAGCGATCAAGGATTTACTCAACACATACTCTAAGCCAACATGAGAAATGCTCGACGTGAAAAAAAAAGAGTAAATGAAAAGTTCATCAATGAATCACTTAATCTCTGAAATCTACTGTTGACACCAACCTAATACCAATTTTTACCAAACTGATACCAATTTTTGGAAATCTTCTTACCACATTCCAAAATCTCTCTTTTGCTTTTATCACGATCATCAGTTGTCGTGATATCTATTCTTTGATCGATCACTTCTAGCATCGTCAGATTTTCTACGCTCTCCCTTTCTACTCACAGCTTCAACACGTCTTTAACCCTATTTCATGTGTTGTCCAAGCTAAGCTCTGGCTAATTAACGTTCAACTAGCTTCAACTCCCCCTATCTAGCTACTCCAGCTATCAGCTTCTCCCCTTATCTATCAATATTTCTTAAATAGCCACACTGTCTCCCCCTTGAACAATAACTATTTTCTCCCCCTTTGTCAACGAACCCAAAGGTTACTCCTTTGATGTCTGTAACATAGTAGAGAACACATATCAGAACATTAGTGAAAACACATCATACCTCGGGGAGAGGGGGGGTTTCACATCCACACACTTTTAAGTGCGAGGAATCGACTAAACTCCCAGAGCCAGTTGATTCCCTTCGAATGCTTCCTTGGGTAAGGCCTTTGTTAGAATATCTGCAACCTGTAACTCTGTAGGAACATACTCTAACTCCACAAGCCCTTGCTCCACCTTCTCTTTGATAAAATGATATTTGATCTCAATTTGATTTGTCCTTGAGTGATGAACATGATTTTTGCCAAGATTGATAGCACTTGAGTTTTCACACTGGATTCTGATCAGAGACTTCACTTCAACTCCCATATCGTCAAGCTGCTGCTTCATCCATAATAATTGTGTGCATGCTTGAGTGGCCGTAATATACTCAGCTTCTGCGGTACTTAATGAAATTCAATCCTACTTCTTGCTTAACCAAGAACTACGTAGTCCGCCAAGATAGAATGCACCTCCAGATGTTGATTTCCTGCCATCCACTGAACTGGCCCAGTCTGCATTAGTATATCTCAATAACTTTGTCTGAGATTTGTTTCTATATGTCAAGATGAAGTCCACCATTTCCTTGATATACCGAAGTATTATTTTCACTACGAGCATGTGACTTTCCTTGGGATTAATCAGATATCTCGCTTCTTTGAATGTGGCGAAAATAATATGAGGACTTGTCGTGGTCAAGTACGACAAAAAAACAATAATTTGCCTGTATTCTGTGATATTAACTGCCTCACCATCCTCATCTTTTGATAATTTCTTCCAGGTAGAAACCGAAGTTTTCATCTCCTTGGAATTTTCCATGATAAACCTTCTTAACACCTCCTTGGCATATTTGGATTGAGAAATTAATGTTCCATTCCTTCCTTGTGTCACCTGTAGAAAAAGGAAAAACGTTAGCTCTCCAATCATTGACATTTCAAACTCATGTTTCGTGAATTCGGAAAACTCTCTGCACTGAGCTTCATTTTATCCACCAAATATTATGTCATCGACATAGACCAACACTATCATCCTTTGATTACTATTGTTGTTGAAATAGAGATTGTAATCAACTCCCCTATGCTGGAAACCAAGCTTCTTCAAGTACTGATCGAGCCTTGAGTACTATGCTCTTGGTTCTTATTTTAGCCCATACAATACCTTCTTCTACCTACAAACTTTGTTCTCATCCTCATGAATGAGAAAACCATCTAGCTTCTCAATGTAAACCTCTTCTTCCATAACCCCATTAAAGAATTCAGATTTGACATCCATCTGGAACACTTTGATCTTTCTTTGCACTGCTTTGGAAAAAAATAATCTGATTGTCTCCAGCCTTACATGAGGTGCAAAAGTTTCATCTACATCTATTTCCTCTATCTGGGAGTATCTCTTGTACACTAGTCGTTCTTTGTTTCGAATCACATTTTCATCTTCATTCATCATGTTGCGATAGTCCCATTTATTCCTGATTACATTCTTGTCTGCTGGCCTCGAAACAATCTCCCATGTTTGGTTCTTCTCAATCTAATCAAACTCTTCATTCATAGCCTGAACCCAGTTTTCATCTTCAGATGCATCAGAAAAACATTCCGGCTCTACCTGTGACAAAAATGATGTTTGCTGTAATGATTTCATTCTTCAAGTCTGAACTGGAGCTGTTTGATCACCAATGATATTATGCCTATCAATTTCATCTCGACTCTTTGGCTTCCTTGCAGACACAGACTTGACACTTTCTTGTTCATCGTCATCATCTTCTTCTGAGTCAGCCTCTTCCACTTCTACTCCCCTTGTGTCGCTTACCTCATCATCACCTTCATCCAAAAATTGTTCACTAGGTTGTTGAGAATTCTCTTCATTTTCGACTATAGTGACATCATTGCTCTCACCAATTTTTCCCAGCATTTTGTTGAAGCATTTATATGCTTTACTTTTCCCTGAGTATCCAAGGAATATCCCCTCATCTCCTTATGCCTCAAACATCCTGTGATTTTCTTTGTAGAGAATGAAACACTTACTTTCAAAGATTCGAAAGTATTTCAACGTTGGCTTCTTTCCGTACCACAGTTCATACGGAGTCTTCGCTTGCTTCGGACACAACAGAGTCCTGTTCGAAACATAGACCGATGTCAAAACTACTTCCTTCTAAAATTTCTCTGGTAGTTCTTTATCAATAAGCATCATTCTCGCCATGTTGTTGATGATCTGATTTCTCCTTTCAACCACTCCATTCTGTTGGGGAGTTCTCACTGGTGAAACATGATGCATTATCTCATGTTTGTCGAGATATTATTCCACTTGACTGTTTGTGAATTTTGTACCGTTATCTGTACAGAACTTCAAAATTTTATGCCCAAGCATCCTTCCTGATTCCCTCCTTTACTAATTTATGAAACTAAACACCTCTGTCTTATGGGTAATTATAAATACCCAAGCCATTCTGCTATAATCATCAATGAAAATAACACAGTACCTTTTCCCGTTTATAGCTCGTGGTGAGATAGGTCCACATACATCAGCATTAACCTATTCGAGCACCCTAGTTGATTTCTATTCCTTTGGCCTGTATGTATTACTGATGATCTTCCCTTGTTGGAAAGCATCACACGTATGAGTGCGATCACATGATAGTTTGGGAAGGTCTCTCGCAGCATCACACTTTACGAGATCCTCCATAGATGGTTGGCATAGATGACCAAGTCACTTATGCCACATTTTGTTTTCTTCCTCTCTAGATAAAAGGCACGTATCTTATTCCCCACCTACAAGGTAGATATTTCCATTTCTCATTTTCTATGGAGAACAATTGCTCCATCTTTTCCTTTCACAACACACATCTTCTTGGTAAATCGGATAGAGTTCCCATAGTCACTTAGTTGACTGACACTGAGTAAGTTATGACTAAGACCCTATACTACCAAGACATCAGCATGTATCATTTCTTTGCCCCCAAACTTGACTTTCCTTGAGCCAAAAATCTTCAGAACATCATCATTTCCAAATTTGACAACTCCTTCTTTGTCATATTTTACTCCTGTAACAAGATCCTTATTACCCGTTATGTGGGATGTGCAACCACTGTCAAGGATCCACACACCAGATCGATCTGATGCTTTAAGGGCAATTTCTGCAACTAGTGACTTTTCTTCTTTCTCCTTATTGGTCCATACTTTTTTCTTCACACTAGGCATAGATCGATACTTCTGTTCTTTATCATAGTATGATGGACTAGCTTCATCATGCAAAGCCGCAAATCTATTCTGCATTTTTAACTCACCTGTGGGTTTATTGATCTGATGCTTGCGAACATTTTGATTTCTATTTGGCTCATTTCTCTGTATGGTCGAAGTATAGTACCTAGACATGTGTCCAAATCCTCTACACCAATAACATTGTCCTTCAAAATATGTTCTGGAAAATCGTTCTCTGTTTGGCTGCCACCTCTATTCTTGTTCCCTTCGATATCTCTTGGATATAGAACACACATACTGTGAATTTCCCATCTTACCACAACAATAACACCTGATATATGGTGCATTCCTTTGTGGTACTTAAGCACTACAATTTTCTCTTTGGGATCTCTAAATATTATGATTCTATTTTGTGCCCAAATCAACCTTCAATTTCAGGATGGGTGCTTGCGGTCTGACATCAACAACCACAGATTTTTGTTTCTTATCAAGCCCTGAATCAACCTTAGCATTTGAGCTTTCTTGCTGCTTCACTCTTGCTGAACTACGAGCCTCCTCTGTCATCTTCTCTGTCTTCTAAATGGCCTTCTTTTCTAATATCACATTGGGGGTCAAGTGTTTTTCTTGATCCTTAATTTTTCATCACATACTGGCCACTTCTTCTTTATGCTCTTTGATACGTCTGACCTGCTCCTTTCCTGTGTTAGCCAAATAATCAATTTCCTTCTTTTGTTCCTCAATTTTAATCTTATGCTCAATAATATTTTCTGAGCTCTCTGGTGTTGAGGATTTTTTTCACAGTTTCATCTATCAGCTCAGACATTTATTCATCCTTTTGTTGCATATAGAGTTTTTCATCATGAACCACTTTATTGGATTTCTTCATTTTGGCTCTCCAAATGTCTATCTCCTCAAGAGCTACTTCCAATTCGGCTTCCATATCAACTCTCCCTTCAATTTCTTCTTCTTCTTCAGCATAATCTTATCCCTTTTACTGAGAACTACCAAAAATCGCCCCCAAGGCATTTACCCCACGTTCTCTGCAATTTTCTATCTCTTCACCCTCTTCATCCTCAAACTCATCTGAACTTTTAAATTCTTGTGAAAGAAGATTCTTCTTCTTAATGAAATTTCTCTTGAATTGTTTTTTCCCTTTCACAAATTCTAAAGACTCTTTCTTGGGAATTTTGACTTAATCTTCATCATTTTCTTCTTGAAACTTTTTGGGGCATCTTGTAGCATGATGACCAACTTTTCCACCTCTAAAGCAAGCGAGTGGATGTTTCCCTTTGATCTTTCCTTTTCCTCTTTGAAGATTTGAGGAAAGGAATGACATAACCTCATCTGTCTCTTCTTCTTCCTGAGAATATTCAATGGTGAGCTTTTTCATGGCCTTGAATGCCATCTCTTTGTATTTTCACTTTTCCACAGCCTCATTGTCATCATTCCTTATCTTATATGCAACCAAGGTACTGTGCAAGTTATCCAGTGTCAGCTCTTTGGAATCTTTATCTTCTAGAATAGAAACATTTGGATTGAACCGCGATGGAAGATTCCTCATGATGCGCTTTACGATCTTTATGTCTTCAATGACTTCACCAAGACCTCACATATCTTCGACAAAAATATTTACCCTTTCAAATAATGCATCAACAGACTCATTCGGGTTCATCTTCAGATCCTCATACTTATTCCACAACACTTGCAGCTTTTCCTCTCTGACCTTTGTATCTCCTTCATATATATTCAATAGATTTTCCCACATGGCACGTTACGTTTTGCATGACATCACCTTTGTATAGATAGGATTGGATAGGGCTCCCCCTAAGGCATTAACTACTTTGGCATCTGCATCCAACTCTCTACGTTCAGCTTCTGATAATGTGACACTATTAATATCAGCTGTTATGCCATGCATTTCTGTTGTGAATACATCCATTCCCAAAGATCGAAAGTAGTGTTGCATCTAATTCTTCCATAGCTGAAAGTTGTTCCCATCGAAGATCGGAATCCCTTTATGATTGGTGACCTCCATTGAGAGAAGAACTAATATCAACCATTCCCTCTGATACCAATTGTTAGGTCCACAAGGATGAATACCCTGAGAGGGAGGTGAGTCCGGGTATGACTAATTTTAAAATTAATGCCCATTCTAATCTTGTTTCGCTGTTAAGAAAAACACTCTTCTCTCTCTTTCCTGTTGCACAATGTAAACAGAAATTAAAGCATGCACAAGATACATCTATTTTTACTTAGTTCACCCTCACTGGGCTAAGTCCAAGGAGCATATGCCGACATGTTGCCGGTCGTACCAATTTCCACTAAACTTTACTAGCTGTGGATACATGATTCTGGTACAATCACTTTGTCTCAGCCTCACTGCCTTTACAAGATTTACGGTCAGCTCACTGCTTTCCCAAGGGTCACTCCCTGTTTCTCTCTCTCTGGATCACTACCGGTGGAGAGGATCACCTTCTTCCTCTTCCTTTTCTCACTGCTCTAGAAAGGATCCACTCACAGTTTATAGACATATATGTCTCTTCATTTGCATGAAATAATGCATCTTCTTCTTTACATAGATGCACTATTGAAGTACAACTTTCACCCGTGGATGAATATCTCTTTGCACAGAAGGTATCGGGAAAAGTTCCATCTTCCACGCATCCCGAAAATCACAACTGGAAATAAACCTTACTTGGCTCAGAAGTCTTACACGGCGCGTAAGTATCGGCGTGCAAGTCACAACTGGTGCACAAGTCTTCCTCAACTACTTTCAAGAATCATGATTCTTCAACTCAAAACCTGTGCGACTCACTTCCTACCTTGCCTAAACCACCTCAGGAACGCAACTCACCCTTGGCGCGCAACTTCCTACTCTAGCGCACAAGTCCCACTTGCGCGACACACCACCACTTGCACAACATCCACACCTATGTGATGGGAGCTTTGAATCATCAAAGTGTTGAAATCCCGTCCCGAATGATGAGGGGTTGTCCATTATTTATAGGCATTTGGTCACCCCTGCACGACAGCGTGCAACTCTCTCCTCGACACGCAGGTCTCGGCGTGCAGGTCTCTTCTCCTTCAAGTCACTTGCGCGGCATATTTCCAAACTTGCATGAACCTATTTCCTTTTCTATATTTTGATCTTATGATCTTGGAAAATCATAGGCGTGCAAGTTATCATGCTTCCAAGGCATCTTCATGCAAGTCTCTTCATGGCGCGCATGTCACCTGCGCGACACCACCAATACTTGCGCGACACTTATCCCTTTTCCATAATTTGATGATCTGATCTTGAAAAAAAATGGCCCACAAGTTTCCAAGCCTTCTTGTACATGGCGCTCAAGTCCCTTTTCTAAAAACCACTTTTCATCATTTGTCGATTTTCAGGCCCAAAATTTTTGCAAGCACTAGAAAACAGCGCCACCTTGTATCTGTTCTTTTTGTACCGCCTCCAGATCATCCATTCCTTTGTTGAAGTTCTTGAATCAAACATTGATCATTGACCACAGCTCATGAACTCGACATTCCACCATGAAATCCCATTTTTCAAAAAATTTGTATGTCATGGTTTTATTTTTCAACAATCACATTACTGATGTCCACTTTGTCAACAAACACAATCACCTCAAAAATGCTTCAATGATGCCTTGAGGGATTTTTTCCCAACACTAAAGTTAATGTATACTTTCTTAAGAACCTTTTTCATGTTTATTATTCCTTTTATATTACATATTACGATGTTATAATTTTTTTTCAATCATTTAAGTTTATAACGGTGGTTTTGTCGATATTTGGTACTTGAGTCAAAAATGAACACATTATATTTACAAGTTTTCCATGTGGTTAATAATCCGTTATCTATAGAATGATATTCGTTATTTAGAAATCATATATATCATATATATCCATTATATATATGTATTTATAATAGTACTGATCATATGGAGATATGAAATAAAATGCACCGTTCATGGAGACGGTAAGCCGTACGTACGCATGAACACTACTTTCTTTTCTATTTCATAATTTAATGGAATTAAAAGATAATGATACATAGTTACATTATAAATCCAGTATAATATCATATATAATATCCTTAAATCCATTTTTTATATGTACCAAATATGGTATTAACGAGTAATATCACTTTGAGGGGGCGGTAGTCCGCACTTCCTCAAATGAAAATATCGCATTTACCCATAATAGAAACCATAAAGCTATGCTACAAATAGAAAATAAAGAAGAATAATGAAAACAAAAACAAAATATATATCATATTTAAATATAGTTCCATCCTAATCGCCACCATGAGAGGTGGTGGGAGATAATCGAACAATCAATGTTTCTTGAGGCATTAGTTTGCCATCCACAGAAACAATATGTTCTCCACTCACTAGATGGAGGTGTCTGTAAGTGTATTTTGAATAATTCTGATTAAAACTTCGTAGTATATTGATGATACTGGTGCTATTATAAAATAAATAAATAAAAAGATTTTAGGGGATGGATAATTTATGTAAAATAAAATAATATAACAGATACTATTACCTTTAATTTTGGTAACACTCTTTGGTTTGAACCAAAAGAACTTATTTAAGTGACTTCATCCTATGGTAAGGATTTTCAATGGAAAAGAGGGATCCTGGGAGATTATTTGGGAAGGGTTTGGACGATCCAAGGGGCATGAGAGGTGTCATTAATGAGATAGAAGTGAGGGATTTTTATAAGGGGAAGGAGGGGCTCTTTAGGAAAGTGTAAAAACAATATTTTATTATATAAAAATTTTCAGATTATAAAGGTCCAAAAATTATTACGGTCATAGATAAGATGAATCATGGTCGAAATAAATTCATCAAATAATAATTGAATAGGTTTTGGATGTTATTTTAATATTTATAATCTTATTTATTAAAATCATTTATTAATGAGGTAAATAATGCATCATTATTGTGTCATAAATAAATAAATTTATTTTTTGTCCAAAAATTAAAAAAAATACCATGATGTAGGAAATTTCTTTATATTTTTAAAGAATATTTATAGTTGAAACGGTAACTTTCATAACCCAATGTAAAAAATGAATTTAGTCAATTATATTTGTTTGTGTCATTTTTATCTTTACATTAAGTTAATTAAAATAAAGTGTCATCATCACTCTTAAGTGTCTCCATGTGATCCCAAAATTGACCCAAATACATCCATGGTTGTGCATGACGCATACAAAAATGTTTAGACATGTTTTAAGGTAATTTTTTATTATTATGATATTCTTTTTACATTGAATTACCCTATTTAATTTTAATCGTGGTAAATAAAAGTCAAAAGTTACTATTCATCAAAAATTATTTTCATCTTATTAAACCACATTTTACTTACTAATAAAAACCATGTATGTCGGATTTTTGAAATTCAAATTTACAGAAGCGGTAAATTTTCATTTAAATAAAAATGGCAGTTTTTTAACTACTACATAGTGGTTTCACTATTTATCAAAAATTGATGTTTTTCAGAAAAATACCAAAAATTCATCCTAAGCTATATTTGATATTATCAATTAAAAAATGATTTCTATTTTACAAAATTAAAAACATAGAAATTTCATTAATTAATTTATAAATAATTCTCATTGTTAAAACAAATAACGTGTTTTTATGAAACAAAATCTACTAAAATATTGACACTTATTTATGTCCAATTTCAAAGTGAAATTAATTACAATGACAAACATTATATTAAATGGTAAAAATATGATCTAATTACAATTTAAAACGAATTAAGAAGTCAATTTAACAATATAAATAAATTAGATTAAAAACCAGGTTTGAATTAATATAGAGTATTTTTCACTATTCATTAAAAAATGAATTTTATCAGATTAATACCAAAAAATTACCCAATGTAATATCTAGTGTCCTGATTCTAAAGAATAATTTTATTTGATCAAATATAACATATAAAATTTACCAAAAATATATTTAAGGAGTTTTTTCCTTCAAAAGGTGGTAAATCGATCTTTTAGTGAATATTAGAGTATTTATTCTTAATATCAAATTGTTTTTTTATTTTATGCCTCTATCTTTTATTCTATAAATTAAAAAACATTTAACAAAAATGTATTATCATATTATATTTAGTTCTATTCATTCATGCCAATATTATGGCTAGGTGTTAACTACCATTTAAAATAATAATATTATATTATTAGTGTGCAACGTAAGATTTCAATGAAACTCGTTGTTGTGTATCTGGTAAGCCATCGAATATAGCATCCCATTTAAAGTAAAATTAATATTTAATTCACAAATATTAATAAATATGAAAATATTATATCCTTTATGTACCTGGGATGTTACATCCGTCCCCCCTTTTGGGAATTGCGTCCTCACAATTTTAAAATTGGAATCTGAAACTTCATTTAAAGTCCCACATTGGAAAATTAGTCAATAAAACTATCAATTTAAAATAAAGGAATGTATGTAAAAAGTTTACCAGAGACAAAAGATACTAGGATTCCATGAAAACATGGAAGTCAAAGAGAAACTAACTCTCATAGATTAATAGAGAGTGATATAGAACTTGATCACAGAATTTTAACCACCACAATACCATAAATTGTTGGTTCGGTAAAAGTTGGGTGGTAAATGAGAGCTTATGAAAATTTTACTACAATATTATTTTCATAGAGTTGATGAATTTATTAATAACTAGACTAATTTTGTAAGAAAATATACATACATTTCATGTAGATTGTCATCCTTTAATAAAATTATACTACAAACTCGTCTTTTCTCCCAATGGTACGTATTCAAGATGACTTGTTCACATTGAAAGTTATATAATAAATTTCTAGAGAATCACATAATCCAAAAAATATGAACTATATTTTTCCCATGTATTTAGACATTATCCAAATCCAAAATGGTTAGTAGATGATCAAATATTCCCAAAAAAAGTATAATCATTTATAAAACGAAGTACTACTCTTAATCTCCAAAATTCAACCAGAAGTACCCAAAGATCAAGAAAGATCATTCAATAAACAAATGCCTATAAATTTATTCAATATAATCAAAACTAAAATTTAAACCCAAATCTCAGAAGGATTTAATCACATATTCTTCCAAGATAAATCTTATCATTTATTTCCAAATAACATCAGTTACTCTTAAAGTCTCATATTGAAATGTAATTACCCTAATCACATATTATCTATGATAGGTTAATCATATTCATAAATAACCAAAATCAACATAAGTCCATAATAAAAACGTGGATTCTTCCAAAATAAAATTCCACCATTACTCATTAGAAGAAATGATAATTATTCCTTGAATAACATTTTCATATATCAAACATTAGGTTTACACATACTATAAAAAGTCTTCCAATGTAATACCATCACCAAGAGAGCCTTAATACAATTAATCATTTCTTCATCTTAAAATCTACCATAAATCTTGAATCCCTTACATGTTGACTTATTACTCATTCAATGTTCTTCATGATCCATTAACCATTATTTAACAACTAAATCTGAAATACTTCTTTCCTACCAAAAAAATCATGAATAATGTCCTATGACATAATAATATCAAAACATATGTTATGAAATAATCCATAACTTTCTTTCTTAATTATCAATTTCTTCATCCTCAATCAGAATAGCTTTAGGTGTTGATAAAATTTTTTTTACGATCCTGGTGATACCATTCCTGAAACTTCTTCGTAGGAAAACTGTTTTTATAATGACCATGCACACCACATTTAAAACATTCAATTGATCCCACATATATAACTTCTTTCCCTTTCCTAGATTCAACAAGATGCTTCCTTTTTACAAGACATTTTCTTTCTTTATGACCTTCACTTCCACATCTATTGCATCTTCTTGTCCCTTTGAATCATTTTCCCAAGTGTTTCTTTCCACGTCCTCGACACAAAGGTTTTTGAACATACTTACCTTTATGATTATTACCTGAACTTTTTTAGGGATTTGTTTCTCTCATATATGATTCCTTATAAAAATCACCATGGTTCAGGTGTTCAATCATGACTCCAGATAGTTAGTCGAGAGTAATCACAAGAGTTCTCAATGTTTCTCCAATTTCATTCAGTTTCTCATTCAGAAAACCATCATAGTATTCTTCCCATCCACTATTACTTTAGTGCCAACTAGATCCAGCAATTTACTAAAACCAAAAATGTCAGTGTCATTATATCAGTAAAATCATCATAAAATATCTTATGAGGAGGGTATGTACTAAGATATATTTATTAATTTTATCTTAATCACATTCCCTTTATCTAAAAAACTTTGACTCTTTTTAATATGCTATCCATTATGGTAATGTAATTTTGATTAAATAACACACTAACCTTTAAAGATATATAAACCGACCTCTAATACCAACTATATGTACCCGAACTTAAACAATACATAATCTTGTGTTAATTCAAGAGTTCACATTGAGGATATTTTCAGTTTTAGAGTTTTAGAGAATTAGGCCATAGATTTTACATTGCATCTCAAAAATTACAATGTAGACATTCTACTCTATCTAATGTTTAACAAAAATGAAACTCCTTAAATAAAACATGTTTCATTTTTTTGATATAAATCTTCTTGAATACTTTCTTTCCCATACCATTTTTATGCCATGTGAAAAACATTTCAAAAACATGGGATGAGCATAAAATGATCATTAAGGGTTATAAAATAAGGAATTAAAACATTATCCCATTAATAAATAAAAATCAAAGAAACAATACATTTCAATCATAACATACCTCATGAAGTCATATGATTTATAAATAACACACAGAAATCATAAATAATAATTGTAACATATGGAATCCATATCAAACATAAATTATAGAAATAATAACTACATATGGATTTACACTTGGAATACCCATCACCGTATATTCCTTAAATCTCTTAGAAGAAACATCATGTTTACCTAAGTCAAATTACCCAATGCATTGGAGAGCTATCTCGGGCTCAACCGCCATAGGTATATCAAGGAACCACCCATATAAGTAAATATTTTCCAATAACCATAACATATTCATAATACTTAAATTAAGGATAAAGGAAGGATAGAATTTCCACATTTCAATATCAATATATCTGCTCAAGATATTAACATAATCAATGCTTTATCAATCCATTTTCAAAACCCTTTAAAACATTTAATAAAGAGATTTTTGAAACAAAGTGGCACATACCACTGTAAATATTTTAAAGGAATTAACATTTTAAACCATTCATATTCACATAAATAAATCCTTAAAACCATTATTAAAACATGGACATTAATGAGAAATATTTATAAGAATAAATTATTATATCTTTTAAAATGATATTTTAGTTATAGAGTTTTTAATAAAATGAGAGTCGCTTGAATAAAAATAATTGCAAAATAACATTTAAATAGAACTTTATAATATCATGAGAATAAATTTATTCTTTATATAATATGACAAATAATATTATATACACCATATAAGATTTAATTTGAGCATAACTATAATGAAGTCTCAATGGAATGTAAATTAAGACAAAATCCCTTATAAAAACGGTATCCTTGGATTAAGGATAAATAATTTACATAATAATGTGTGAAAAGTATAAATATACACAATATTATTGGATGTTAAGTGTAAATAAATATTATAAAATTTAGACATATTATTTTTAAGACAAAACCAATTATATGGATGTTTAACTCAATGAATTGAAATTGAGTTAAATTTACTCTTATCAAGTTCATATCGATGACTTGAGAATTTATCAATGGGGTTATTATGTGTATCAAAAGTATAACCCCACAAAGGATAGTGGAAATTATAACATAAATAAATAAATAGTGATTCCACACATAATCATATCATGACATAATTTAGAATTAAAGGATGAACCCAAGTAATAGAAATTGGGTTAAAAGGTTCCCTTACCGATTTGGTAACTTACGAAACATACAACCCATGAAAGAAGAATCATAAAATGAAGATTTAAATAACAATAAATTAATGTATATTACACAATGAATACAATCTTGTGAAGTATATACACCACAATAAAGTAAATAGTGGAAATGATAGTATGAATATCGTGGGGATAAAAAGCGAGATGAAAATCCCTTACCACGTTGTAATCAATTGAGTTGTATGACCAAAATTTAATAAAAACTTAATGATTCATAGAATAACACGAATATAAATATAATCTTGATAATATATATCAAATTAATGTACAAAAAACACCACATGCAATAATTTAGTGGCGAACAATGAAAATCTCACGGAATTAAAAGTGAGATAAGAAAATCCTTACCTCGTGTCCGACTTGACTGGTATGTTATTTATTCTTCCTAAATAATAAAATAAACATAATTTATACTTTATTAAGAACCTTTTTCCAGTTTATTATTATTTTATATTACTTATTACCATGTTATAAACATTATGAAATCAATTAAATTAATAACGGTCATTTTGTCGATATTTGGTACTTGAGTAAAAAATGAACAACTTATATTTACATGTTGTCCATGTGGTCAATAGTCAATTATATCCACAATGATATTCATTATTTAGATATCATATATATAATATATATCAATTATATATATGTATTTATAATAGTATATTTCATTTGGATATAAGAAATGAAATGCACCGTTCATGGAGACGGTAAGCCGTACGTATTCATGAACGATGCATTCATTTCTATTTCATGTTTTCATGGAATTAAAAGATAACTATACCTAGGTATATTATAATTCAGTATAATATAATATATAATATCATTAAATCCACTTTTTATATGCCCCACATGTGGAATTAATGAGTCATATCACTTCGAGGGGGTGGTAGTCCGCACTTCCTCAAATGAAATTATCACATTTACCCATAATGGAAACCATAAAGGTATAAAATAAATGGAAAATATAAAAGCATAAATATAAAATAAACATAATATATATTATATATAAATATACTTCCATCCTAACAGCCACCATGATAGGTTGTAGGAGATAATCGAATAATCATCATTTCGTGAGGTGTTAGTTTTCCATCTACATAAACAGTATGTTCTTCACCAATTAGTTAGAGGTGTGTGTAAGTGTAGTTAGAATAATTCTCATAAAAAAACCTAGTATGTT
This sequence comes from Viscum album, assembly GCA_963277665.1. Lineage (NCBI taxonomy): Eukaryota > Viridiplantae > Streptophyta > Magnoliopsida > Santalales > Viscaceae > Viscum > Viscum album. The sequence goes on along the minus strand of OY728128.1, from coordinate 967,003,383 downwards.
GAGGATATTGGTTTTTTTATAAAATAAATAAATAAAAAGAGGTTAGTGGTTAGAGAAGTAAAATAAATGAAAAGAAGTTAAGAGAAACATTTACCTTTAATTTGGGTAACACACTCTAGTTTGAACCAAAAGGACTTCTTGAAGTGACATAATCCTAAGGTAAAGATTCTAGGTGTAAGATAATGATCTTGAATGATTATTTGGGAAGTGGTTGGATGATCCAAGGGATTTGAGTGGTATGAGGAATGAGTTATAAGTGAGGTCTTTTTATAAGGGGGGAGGGGTTCTTTAGGAAAGTGTGAAAATATTATTTCATTATATAATTATTTTCTATTTATAAAGGTCTAAAACTCATTATGGTCAAAGATAAGATGACTCGTGGTTGAAATAAATTCATCTAATAAAAATTGGACAGGTTTTGGATGTTATTTTAATATTTATTATCTTATTTATTTATATAATTTATTATTTGAGGTAAATACTGCATCATTATTCTATCATGAATAATTTAATATATATTATGTCTAAAAATTATAAATAAAATACCATCATGTACGAAATATCATTAGATTTAAAATGAAAATTTTATAGTCGAAATGATAACTTATATAACCCTATGTAAAAATTAAATTACTAAATGATATTTTTTGTGTGTCATTTATGTCTTTAGTTTAAGTTAATTAAAAAAAGTGTCATTATCACTCTAAAGTGGCTCCATGGGGTCCCAACCCAAAGATGGCAATGGTCATCCATGACTCATCCAACAAGGTTAGGGAAAGTGTTAAGGTAATTTTGTACTATTATAATATTTTATTTACCTTGATTTACCATATTTACCATTAATCACGGTAAATAAAAGTCAAAAAGATACTATTCACTAAAAATTATTTTCATCTTATTGAACCCCATTTTACTTAATAATAACAACCATGTATGTCAAATTTGAGAAATGCAATTCACAGAGTCGGTAAAATTTCATTTCAATGAAAATGTTAGTTTTTTAACTAATGTGGTTTCATTATTCATCAAAATTGATGTTTTTTAGAAATATAACAAAAAATCAGCCTAAGAAATATTTAATATTCTGAATTAAAAATAATTTCTATTTTAAAAATTTAAATATATATAATTTGCGTTATTTAATTTTAAATTAATTCTCATTGTCAAAACAAATAGCGTTTTTAAGAAACAATATATATCAAAAGATTGACACTTGTTTATGTCCAATTTCAAAGTAAAATTAATTCCAATGACCACCATTAGATTAAATTGTAAAAATATAATCTAATTATACTTTAAAACCCATTTAAAAGATAATATATCCATATAAATAAATTAGATTAAAAAGCAGATTTAAATTAAAATACAATAATTTTCACTATTCATTAAAAAATGAATTTTATCAAACAAATACCAAAAAATTACACAAAGTAAATTTTGGTGTCCTGATTATAAAGAAGAATTTTATTTTCTCAAATAGAACATATAAAACTGACCAAAACTATATTTATGGAGGTTTCTCCATCCAAAGGCGGAAATTCAACCTTTTAGTGAATATTAGAGTATATATGCTTAAAATCGAATTCTTTTCTTCTTTTAAGGCTCTATATTTTATTGAATAAATGTAAAAAAAATTAACAAACATGTATAATCATATTTTAGTTACATCAGTTCATTCCTAAAAATACAACGGTTAGACATTAACTACCATTTAAATTAATAATATTATATTATTAGTGTGCAACAAAAGATTTCAAAGAAACTTGTTGTTGCATATTGGGTAAGCCATCGATCATAACATCCCCTTTAAAGTAAAATTAATTTTTAATTCCCAAATATTTATAAATATGAAAAAATTATATTCTTTATTTTCCTGGGATGTTACATATACACTCAAGGTTTTTTTCTTCAGAGGGTGTTAAAGGTGCGAGTGAGTTATTTGGTATACCTTGTAATGATTTTATTAATCAATTTTTATTACTAAAGATTATTATTTACTATTCCCATTTCTTAATTGATAATACTAGATTTATTTTGGTTAATGAAACCCAAGTTCTATAGTATGCTAACTTAGTCGAGATGGGATCCCTTTCTAGTAGATATTTTGGTGATGTAATTTTAGTTTTCCACTAGCCAAGTATGTGATGGTATGTTCTACTAATTGAGGGAGTGACCCTAGTTGGGGAAATTATTCAAGGTTACCTAGTATTAATATATATAGGTTATAGGAAATGTACCCCATTATAAAATTGTTATCTTGACATAGGGGATCCTCTTTATCTTTTTTTCATATTTTGTTATTTCATTGATATGTGTGTCACTTAATATTTCATTCTTCTATTTATTTTTTTCTACAACATAGTGTCTTAAATTATTTCTCTTATTATCTATGTTGTGTGTTTTTTCTATATACATGCATTTTATAGTGATTTTAAAAATGATATTTTCAAATGGAATCTATAATGGTTCAAAGGCCCAAAAACAATTTATTATATTATTCTCATTTAAAATAGTCAGAGTAATGTTTATAATATCATTTCTTCAATTAACCTACATTATATGTTTACAATAAGAATTATATCATTAAATAAATTATTTTAATTTAACAATGAATGTATCTTTAATTTAATGTTTATTCATTGGGTGTAGTTTCTCTTTTTCAAGAAAAATATTATTTAGCTCACTCCTATCACTAACTTAAATTTACAGATCTTTTCCAGTTTTATAATAACTCTTAAGATAATTGATTTATCTAGATTTATTTATATTTTATCATATTCAAACTATGGTCCTTTTTATTTGATATTATAGTTATATATTTTTATTTTATGTTACTTCTCACATGTGTCCCCTTATATGATTTACCTTTTCAAACTTCTCTTTTATTTCTCTCTACGGATTAAGGGTGGTTGTATATATGCGAGTCTAGGAGGGAACCAGAGGCAATCATAGTTTTTATTATAGGAGAGGGAGACTGGGGGTGGGTGGAGGTGTTGTTTTTTTACTATTTTTATAATCAACTTTTTCAATATATCATATTTGGAATAGATATCTCATGTTAAAAAAGATATTGTTAGTTTTAAATTTATTTCATACTAATTTTACAATGATTTAGTGAGAAACTGTTACCATTGTTAGTATATAATGCTCTAGTTATTTCCACTAGCCTTTGGAAATATTTAATTCATGTTGGTTCATATTCTGAGAAGGATCAGGCATCCAAATCATTTTTAACTTAGGTTGGTTTATGAAGTCATAGATTTATTATATTCCTATCTTGAGAAGTGGAAATTCTCATAACATATATCCCATAGAATTTTTTATTAAAAATAATTTATATAAGTATCCCAAACGTCTATTTCGTAAATTATTTCCATATTTTGAGCATAAATAACACAAATAAATAGAGTCTCTAATATGAAAAGGAAAACCCCTAGTTTATTGATTGCTAGTGATAACTTTTCTATATTTTATCCTCTTCGTAAAAAATGTATTTTTCATGAAAATAATCACATTTACTTCATCATAAATCTATCTCATATTCAACATGTTATTTTAATCACTTCATCAAATAAAATATCTCTCGAATTCATTTTTTTGGGAATTAATTTTAACTACTCTAATTATTTGTATCATTAGTGAGAGTTCATTACCAATGGTTACCACATAACAATATTGTTATTAAATATTCATTAATATAGTGTCTATATTCATTTGTGATGTGAATCCACTATCAAGAATCAGTGGTTTTATCATCCATTGAGTCTTGACATCCACATCAACATTATGTATATTATTTGGTTTCTTTCAGACTATTCTTTCCTTCAAAATCCAGTTGAGTTTAACAAGGATAGATAAAAATAAAATCCTAAACATAGTAACCTAGAAGAACTCATCTCCCCAATATCAAATATATGTAATAAAATTTATTCTGAATAGGTAAATAAGAAAATTTCATACTCCCTTATTTCATTCTCTGAGGCCCACACCGTCCATTTTATTTATAGTTATCTATTAGTTCTTACATTCATTGAGTAAATGGGAAAAAATAATTTTACCAAAAAAATTATTTATTTCCATATAGTGTAAAATACCAAAAATATAATATTAAAGTATTCATCCATTTAATCTTTAAAGTAAAATTATAATTTTTATTCAATTATCTTGGTAAATTATTTGTTTCTATATATTTTGGATTGTGGGAGGTTCCTTTTTCATACTTGATTCATCTATTTTTTATATAGATTTAATAACATAAAAAATTTGATGACCTAGGTTTTCTTATATTTATTTTTATAATTTTAAATATTAAGTGAGTCATATTTTTTATTTACATGTAGCATAGGAAGAGATTTTACGTAATCTTATGTATAACAGTTCTCAGTTTTATGTGATGGATATTTCATTAATTCTAAAACATCAAAATAATCATATATAATTTTATATTGATTCTTATCACCATAAAGACACTTTGAATCAGTTTTGTTATCTTTTTTTGTTTACTAATATTTCATTTTAATGCTCATTTATAATCATTTAAAACTAAAGTACTATCACTTTAAGAAGCTTCAACTCCTCTAAATAATAATTGTTATTACTAATAATACCATCAATGCATTTTCTCATCTTCACAAAGCATTCCATCATAAATTTTATTAACCTATTATATTGTGAATTCTTAAGTAAATATTCTATATCATCTTCTAGCATGTTTTAGGTGTAGGTTCATTCTTTTCATCTTATATTAATAATACTTCTTCTTATATTTTAACATTAGCCATGATTTTTTAATATTTCCTAGAAACCATTCTTTAAATTGAATTATTTTAGTGGTTAATATTAATTTTAATTACTCATCATGTACATTATTTTCTCCTATGAAATATCATTTTACTCCACTCAGGTTTCTTAACATATTAAAAACATCTTCACCATTTAATGTCTTTTCATGTATCTTAAGGTTCACCCTCATTATATTTTACCCTTTCATTTATAGTAAAATTTATTTCAAAATAACAAATTTTCTCAGATGAAAATAAAAATAGTGATAGTCGGATTTGTAATTAAATAATCCATTTTTTATTTTATTAGATATAATCCCAATTATTATAATTACCCAATCCTCTAACATTATTTATTACATTATTTTTAACCTAAATATCTAATAAACACATCCCTTGGATCCATAGGTGTAGTGCATTTGGGACACTAAGATCATAAAAAAATAAACTTGAATCTATAATAATAATTCATTATTTTAACATCTATATTATTCTCCTAGATCAACTTGGTCTTTAAAAACTTCATAGTTTTACAAGGGGAATACATAAAAATTGGGTGATCTATAAACCCAGTAATAAATTAAGCATGGACACAAAGAATAACATATGAGACAAATAGTTTTAAAAAATATCATAAAAGTTAAAGGTCATGAATATTAAAGAATAAAATAAAGGGGATGTAAAAATAAGATAATGTATTTATATGAATATAGTAACATCACAATAAAAAATATCATAAGTATAAGAAATGGATTATCATTGATACATCCTAACATGGTGGATAGAGTCTCATAGTTGATTAGGATTAATCCCTTATCCCAAAAATATAGTCTCATGAAATATAAACATTTCCCAATTAGAGAAATATATGGAAACACATATCATAACATGTATACGTATATGTGTTCTATATAAGGGAATCAAAAAATTAAATATTCCTCAAAAATCCCCATGGAATGTAATGTGTTCGATAATATTTCCTCAAATCATAATAAAAGGATATATCATAATGACTCCAAATTGAATTTGGATTTTAATTTTTTAGAATAATATATTTTGATTATTAATTTTTTTATAGATATTGAGTTAATTTGAAAAATTTAGGATAATGTGTAGAATTTCTTTAATAAAAATGATCATTTAAAATGATGTTTTATGGAATTTGAAAAAGACATTTTAAAAAGTAATATTTGTGTATTTTTTATTAAAACTATAGGTAAACCATAATGGTTAAACAAAAAATTTATCTCATTTTAGGAAATTAGAAATTGGTCAAATACTGTAAAATAGTGTTACATGAATGTATCAAGAGATTGAAAATCTATCTATAATTGGGTTTGATATTAAAGAAGGTTTTATTAATACACCCATGGAATTCATAACCCCATAAATGAAATTCATTATAAGATATGTAAATATTTTTGATATATTTATATATATATAATTGATAATCATTATGTAAAATTAAATAGATAGAAAAAATTACGTAGTGGGAAAAAGTCATAACCCAATGAAAAGAGGGTGGTTTTGGAGTGTTCCCCTACTTATGGTATATATTCACTATATACATTTAGTTGACATCTTGAGTAATAAAATTAGAATTATTAAAAACCATATTTATAGTATTATTAAATTATTTTTATTTATTATTATTATTTTGTGTTAGTTTAGAATCATTTTATTGAGATATTGAGTCTATATTTACTATCCCAAGGTTGTTCGCCTCATATTTCCAATCTTGTATTAGTTTTAAGAAATTATGAGAGTTTTTATGGTTGAGTTACATATTTTTAGGTATTTATTGAAATTTATTTAATTATTTCACATATATTAAAAAGGTTCTTTGTATAAATATTTATTCAAAAATAAGAATTTTTTAGAGGGAATATGTTTTATTATTATGTGGATAATTAATTCAAGTGGGTTTTATGATCATAATGAAATTATATGGTATTATTTAATAGTAATATTACTTAACCATTAGAGAATAATAAATAAAATTTATTTATTAATATCATTTTTGACCATAATAATTTAATTTAATCCATAAATTAATGTGGTGATAGAAAATTAAATATTTCATTCCTGTGGGTAGCGAACCGACCATAATGTGAACATTGTTTTTTTTTATAATTTCTCGATTGGAGGGTATAAATTTTATAATACACTACCATAATAAAATAAGATTATATTTTTTATACTGATTTTATTATATAAATTTAAATTTAAATCATATGTGGGACGTAGACGATGAAAAGAATCAAAAATGACTAAGTTGACAATTTTACGAATTTCCTAGGCAGTCTCCTCTGGTCTACACCTTAGGAATAATTTGAATTGTATTTTTGTGAGGGTGAAACTCTTTATATATTGGAAGGATGTTTGGAAAGAGAAATGGATAATTTTTTTGGTAGCTCAAAAGCGTAAGTGTGTGAGGAGAAGTGGTGGTGAGATGTGTTTTTAATATGAAATTAATTAGTTTATTATTATTTTCATTAATATCAAAAGTAATGAATTATATTAATAAATATAGTAATTGGCACATGAAAGGATGAGATAATTTTTTTTACATCACCCTTTATGAAATTAATCTATTATTTAAATTATAATGAAAAATATAATATTTTTTGTATATAATATTCATTAAAAATCAATATTTTTAAAAAGACACAATAAATTACCCTTATGCTAATTGCAATGTTTTATTACCAAAAATTATATAAATATTTTAAATATACCTTTATAAATATAGGAAATTTAATATTTTAATAAAATCCTTATTTGTTAGAAAGATGGTTTTTAGAAATGATCAAATTTAAAATGCTTATGAAACATAACTATATTCTCATAAAGTAATAATTCCATATTTTTACCAATATAAATTGTTCCATGAAAACATTTTATTAAAAATAAATTTATTAAAAAAATTAAATTTATCATAAAATTTTATTTTAATGAAGATAAATCTTATATATTTTGTAAAAAAGATAATGATTTAATTATATTAAACATTTATTCTAAAATATTTCAAACTTTTATTTACATTTATTATTATAAAATCTTATTAAATTGTTTTTTTAAAGATTATTATTCTATTAAACTAGTCAATTTAATATTTTTAATCATCAACACACTATTCCAACAATCGTATATTAGTAACAATAAAATAGTAAGGTCACGAGTTGGTAACAATCATATGATAATGGTTATATAAAACATTAAACCTATATATATATCCCTAATATTATACTTCATAATTCAACTATTAATATAAAAGGTTCTATTCATACCTTAGTAAAGTATATAATATTTTTGAAACTTCTATTTTTTTTACAGTTCTTATGGTGGGGGTGGTATTTAAGGGAGAATTTTTGATTGTGCAGTTTACATTAGTGTTTGTGATATTTGTTTTTTTTATCTCCTTCTAATAATTCTTCCTATTATGGTTACCATTATTTCATGATATTCAATTCACTAATTAAATTTATAAGTCTTTCTATGTTCGTCAATTATATAAGATAATAAATATATTATAGGGAATCATGAATTATTTTACTAATAAATGGAATATTTTTTTCATTACATTATTTACCCCTTAATAAATTTTGGAATTAGAATATAATTTTCTATATTAATGTGAAATAATTATTGTATTTTTGGATATAATTTTCAATTCATGAGTTATCTTATTGCATTGAACATTTTCTCTATGGTGTATTATTTTCAATATATACTCTTTAAACAAGAGTTCATTCTTAAAATATATCACTTATTGATTTACTACATGTGATGGATATAATATGTACTTTATCACAAGGGATAAGTGGAACATGTTATATAATTGGAAAATGTTTTGGAGTTTAAGAAGATATAACAAAACTATAATGAAATCAAGAATCTCATAGGGGCCAATATATCTTTCATATAGCTTTAACTTCTTCCTAAACCACTTAAATCTCATTAAAGGAGATATATGGAGAAAAAAATTAATATCACCCTCAAACGCCATGCCACATTTATGGTTATAAATATAATTCTTCATTCAACTATGCACAACTCTAATATGATGTAGAATTCTCATGGATTTTAAAGTCATTTCTTCCACCAATTTAGGTTATAACAGCTTTTATTCCCCAACATAACCCTTAAATATTAGAGTTATATATTTATATCAATTGAACAATTTATAAGGATCTATAAGAATGATTGAGTGAAATCTATTACAATGATAACTCAACCAAAGAAAAATGTAAATCTCACCCTACACTGAGCTTCATTGAAAGATCACACTACGTATCATAATTTGTTTACATTTTTCTCTTTTATTGACCATCATTCTGAGGGTGATAAGCTAAAAAAAAGTTTTATGTATTTGGTCAGATAATGTTAGATACTTTTTTACATGTTTTTGTATAATCATGGATCTCAGTCAAATTAAATTGATAATTTTATCCTATATAGCATCTGTAATTGTCTATTATATATCATTGAAAGTCAATCTAGGGAAAATTCATCTATAAAGGATATAAAATAATAATTCCTTCCATGATGGTTTACCACTAACCTTTTAATATTTTTACCTTTAATTTTTTTTCTTTATAACCATGATAAAATATATGGTGATTTTCATCCATTTCCATGAACGTGTATGTAATAATCATAGATTCACATTTAGTCTTTTCCTTAATTCCTTCACTTCATGACATTATAGGACCATTGATTTATAATCTGTGATAATATTTTTCGAATTTCCCCACCAATATTTCTATTAGATATCTTGATACATCATTATGCTCCCATGGGGGACGGAGAATATCGATCTTTGTGCATCATTCAACATATTTTACTTTATTAATTGATTTAATTGTTCACATATTCATGTTCTAGATCATAAAAATTATAATTAATAAATATTGAATTCTACAGATTTATTTTTTCATATACATTCATCCGTATTCGGTATTTATACATAATACATTTAAAATTCATTCATTCTTCTTCTTCTTCAGAATATATTGTTGAGTAATCATATGAGATAGGTAGGTGGTTTTTTGTTCCATTATTTCAATAATGCCCTTATTTTTCAAGTCTTATAATATATTATCCTTCTCTATTCTTATTAATGATAATGTCTAAGGATCAATTATACTTTAAGCATATTACAATTTACATTAATTCCAACAATGGAAATGGATTGTGTAGTCAATGTTCTTGATAACCTCAAACAATCTTGAATGGAGAATATTAACATCCTTTGGTGTAATTATACACTTTAGGATATTATATAATATATATATCAATATATTATAATTTTATTCATAGATATAATACATCAAAATATTCAATATAATGATCACTCTAACCAATTATAGATTATGATTCAGATATTTCATCTTATGAAATATCAATTTCTTTGAGAAGTAGTCTACCACATTATAATTTTTCATAAGTAAACAACCAAATCCAATTTTTAATGTGTCATAATATATCAAAAAATTTCCATATATATAGTTAGTGTGAGTATACATGTAATGATAAACCTAATTTTAAATTAATTTAATCAATATAAAAATTCATTAATCCTAAAAAACATTAATTACGTCTATGATAGATTGGTTATAGTGTATTACAATCATTATATAACTCATAAATATCACAGATAGTACATAACTAGTAAAAGTGAAAAATAGATCCCCATTACATATTATGATCTAGGACACGCCTTAATCACATTTGTCTTCAAAGGATTAAAAAATATCCCTTGGACTATGATACAATTTATAACGAATTTTACTCATACAAAACTCTCATTAACGATAATTTTTAAATAACATTTCCTTCCTCAATTTATTTATTATAGTAATCAAATTACCCTCATGTTCCTCCTTTATTTTTGCGTATATAAAAATATAATCTAAATATTCAAGTAATTTTTTTATAATATATAAACACATTATAAAATTAACAAAAAAATATTTTTAGATCACTAGTGAGTACATAGTCCATCAATATAAACTCTTAATGTCCATAATTTTGTTTTACTGGAAGTCTTTGGAATATCCTTTTTCATAACCTTTATTTAGTAATGACAAAGATAAAGGGCCAACTTATATAAAATTGCTGACCTATGAATCTAATTGAATAAATCATCAATCAATATATAGGGATACATAGTCTATATCATGAATTTTCAGAGTTCATGATAATCAATTTTGATGAGCATTGACCGATAATTATTCAGGAAACAGTGGACCAAAACATCTTATGGTGAAGTGGTCATGCATATAAAGAATTTATATAGGTTGTAATGTAGTTTCATCAATACTTCCTCTACATATATAGTTATCATTTAGTATTGTGTCTTAGATATATGAAGTTTTTCAGGTAAATGATCAATTGAGAACTCAACTTGTCAGTCTGATGGTATACTAGAAAACCCCTTCAGGAACACATTATTATATTCACATAAAAATAAAATACTTTATAGAAAACCAAGCCTTTATGAAATATTATTATATTAATTTTACTATATATATACTAATTGAATAAAATATATCATGAGTACTAGTGTATTTGGAAGACTAAGATCATAATAAATCAATATGAGACAAAAATAAAAATTCAATATATTATTCTCTATAATGTTCTCTTAAAACTGCATGGGATAATATGTGGAATACATTGAATTAAGGGGTGAGAAAATATGACTAGTATGGGAATAATCATGATAAGGAAACAAAAAAAGTGAGTCAAAGGTATAACATAATATTATAAACGATAATGCACAGTGATCATATTGAAGAATACCATAAATAACATTGTCTTATAAGATCATAGAAACATACTAAGTATGAAAGTTATATATAACATGATATAAAAATATGTTAAGGATAACTTCCAAGAAAAATCACATAGTGGAAAAATTCCCACAGTAGATTAGGTTTAGTCCCTAATTCTTTACACAATTCCCCATGAGACTAAATATTCTCCAAATTAATTAGAGGGATATCAGGGTGATCCCATCATAATATGTTCATGATTATCTATGCTAAAAAATGATATTTTTCATAGGAAATAAAAATAAAAATTTCTTATTTAATTAAATGGGGTTTATTGTATTATATTATATCATAATCATAGTAAATTTATTATGAATGTAATTTAAGAGATGAATAGAAGTCGTGTGTTACCCTGTAAATGTAAGGGAGAAACGTCTAGGTATATATCTAAGAGAAAAAACACAAATAATTTAGAATAAATCTATTTCATTTGAGGTTTTCATCATTGATGAAAATATAAATAAATACTATAGTGAATATTTCTTAAAGAAAATTCCATTTTCACATTGAAATTACTTATTCGTAATATAAAAATTTAAAAAATATTATTGAAAATACTTCCTTTAAATATATCCATGGATTCATAGAAAGTATGATTCAATGAATTTATTGGAATTTAAAGAATTTAATTATTTATGTGCCATATAAACAAAAACAATTCATTTCATGCTCTTGGTAAAAATGATAAAATGTTAATTATTCAGAAAATGATATGATGATTTATTTTAAATCATTTTTTAAAAATTATAACATGATTGAAATACCTTTAACATATCATTTTTAGATTTGTAAAACAATTATTGAAAATATTTTTAAAAAAACTGATATAGAGGAAAATGTATTTTAGACTAAAGAGATAAATAAATTAAACTTTTCTTAATAAATTTTTCTCAATTATTTTAAGTAAATAAGAGGGGAAAAGTTAATATTAATTAAATTTATCATGAATATATGGAGGACAAAAAAATATATTTGGTTTATGACAGTAATATTTAATAGTTACTCTGAGGGAGACTTAAACATATTCAATCCCAAATAATGATGAGATTTTGATATAAACCCTTACCACTTTGATAAATTTTGATTCATACACCTAAAAATGATGTAAAAAATGAAACATTACATTCCACAAATATAAATAGAACAATTATATCAAATATCAATATAGAAGTATATAAATATGACTAATGAATTATGTGGTGGGTAAAGAATATGGCTCAGGGATGTAAAAGTGGGGAGTGAAATCCATTTCAAATATAATGTCATTGATGTAAGAATTAAAAGATGAAGTTATTACATGTGTCATATAACAGTACACATAAAACAAGTAGAAAAAAAATTGAACAAAAATGGTAATTAAACACGTAATCCTTTCATATCAATGATAATGAACAAGTAATTTTACATGTTCAAAATAAATTGATTTATAAAATCCATTACCATTTTTCTAAACTTTTCACATTTTTTCTTTATATCTTTTATAATTAACTCATATAATTTTTTTTTCATAGGATCCTTTTTGAGTTTTATCCCCTTATACATAAATCATTTAATTTATTTATTTTAATGTCATGATTAATTACATTTTCATTTTTGTCAACATCGAGTATTATGAAGGTGTTTAGTCTATAATTCAAAATGGAAATGATTTGTTCCCCATAATAAAAGGGGAAATAGATCCATAATGTACAGAATAATAATTATTATATAATTATAGATATCTATATATCTATATATCTTCTAAATTTGGCATTTTCTACCTACGTGTCAACAACTGAGGAAGACACAAATCCACCATGGTAAAACTCCCTAATATCATCCTCCATATTCCTCGACACCCTACCCCGACCCTCCTGCATATCCTCTCTACGACGTCTAGGGTTTCAGCTCGTCTCGATCTCTAGTTTCCTCTACCTCGACAGTTTCAGTTGTACAGTATCCCATCGATTCTGATCCTCCACTTCTCCGACTAATCCAGATCCCTAACAATGAAAGTCATCTGCTCCTCCATATATTGACTGTCCTCTCAAGAAATGACTTCAACTATGTTACATCGGGCATCGACTACTCTTTCCAGATCCCCAAATCCTGGATATTTTCCACCTGCTGTAACCGTGACAAACAGTTTGCTAAGACTAATCGCAGGTATAAACCTATGAAATTATTTTGGTTTTCAATGCACATCTAAAATTGTCCTTCTGTACGATGATCAGGTGATATATTCCGTATTCTAGTGTTGGTTACCCCATCAAGAATCTAGTGTTTGACGTTTTTTTCTGTATATCTATCTTCAGTACTGACCAAAGCATCGTCCTCGCACAGCTTCATATCCTCCATGTACTATACCTAATTCGGAATGTAAAAATGATACCTCTGTATCATATATGTTTTCTTCATTGATGTATTAATCCTATGACATCTTTTATTTAATTGTAGTAAAAAAACTCAGTTATGCTGTAATAAGTTACATTTGAACACAAATGTTATGCCCTATATATCTATTTAAACTATTCTCCAGACATGGTGACCCATGACTCCAATTAATTAGTACCTTTTTTATCAATATTTTTTCATTTCATTGAGTCTAAAAATATTTTGTTATGTCAGGTGAATTGGAACAATTGATTCATTTCTGTAGTCATGTTTCAATGATGGGATTTCATTATACACAAGGGAACATTTAATTTCTCCTACAACTTTCTTTATTTTTGAAACCTTATTTAATTGTTTCGCAACTATTTCCAGTTAATCTTGCCTAAACTTTGTGCAATATTATTTGTTTATGAAGTCCTATTTCTCTACTTTAATGATTGTTACAAATTCTGTGTAATTAGTTATTTATTGTACTTTATATTTTTTTTTCACAGAAACACAACTAAGACATTAAATTTTTTTGTATACAAATGAGGACGACAGTGAATTAATGATATGTGTACATTCATCCATTGACCAACAGAAATTCATTTTCCTACAAAAGTAATGGTAATCCAGAAAAATTACTCTTCTCTTTTATGTTGCATTATCCATTGGAATGTGTACTAATATGAATGTATAATTTACTCAGGCTGTCCTTGGTTCAACAACTACAGTACCAACTACAAGGTATGTTATCTATGTCCATTAGGATATCTATCCATTCAATATTACAATATATTTTTTAAAGGTTTACATTAGTTTACTAAACAATCATAGTACTTAATCCTATTTCAATACAATGAATTCTTATTTTTTTGATGGCATCTATGTTTTTATATTCATAGTATGTGACTAAAATTGTACAACCAACCATAGCACTTACTACAAGAACAATCTAAGTACTACTTGACAGCATCATTTACATGATCTATGCTATTTGCATAGTACAAAAAATAATTATACATGTTAATTATTATCAAAGATTTTTACATTGAAAAATCGTTACTATAATACTTTACATTATATTCCTCATATTATAACTTTTTTGTAATGAGATAACAAAATTGTTTACAATTGTTATGCGGTCCTGTTCGGTTTCTGAACAAGAAAATAAATAGATATACTGAACAAATATGCACTCCTCATCATGATATAGAGACACATGATTTCAAAGAAGATTACAACAACAACAACAACGTCAATCAGGTTGCCTTCTAAATATTGTCCACTACTAAAACAGTTTCATTATTTAAGAATCAATAGCTTACATGTTTACTATATTACCAAATCGACAGGTATAATGACCACTGAAAACATTACTGCACCTGAACCTGTGATGCCATATGAGAGGAGACAAACACACAGGGGTATGTCTTCATTACCCATTATTTTTCAACTCTGATCAATATACCCAAACGTTAAATTCTAACTATTTAAAAAAATACAATGCTGTCTGATAATATATAATATAACAGTAATGATAGTTTTATGTTAATAATGCCTATAAGAAATTATTTTACACCAGAACTGGTCACACCAGCTACTGACACTAAATTACATCTCCGCATTCCATTATCATCTATATCCATCAATGGTTAGTTCTTATTACTATCTCCCATTTATTTATTTTGATTACATTCTAAAAATATACTAACCATGTATTCCTACAATTATAACATTCTCTATTCCACATTACCTCAAGAGTATTCAGAGCTATAAACGTTATATGGCGGATCAAAGAACATAAAATATGACCAAACACCACGATACAACATGGGATTTCTTTCTGTAAACATTTACGCATTTAAACTTATGTTACATTTATTAGGAATACTATACATTACACTTTCACAACCTATAGTCTTAATATCACTCTTACAGGGTACTGATTCAAATGATTGTACTATTGCGGAGTCAACTGATGCATCCTCATCAAAGTAATCACCAAACAACCCACTACGTGAAGTCTTCTTTGTGGTAAAATATTGACTCTTACGCATAATACTACTTTATCAAATAGTGTTAATTATAATACAACTGGAAACTGCATACTTCTGCCATCCACAGGTATGTTTCACATTACAACTATTGTGTCACATTTATTATGTATAAATCCTTTCATATATAAGCAATTGTAAATATCGTTTAACATCTTGACATAAAGTTTCTTCCAAATGAGATATTACCAACCATGCAGGTTCCACAGAAACAACTGATGAACATGTTTCAATTATAGGTACATACAGGGATACTAATCCTTCAACGACCTTTGAGATATATCCTACATTCAACTTAAGAGGTAAGTCAACTTGTACATACTATTACGAACATTATAGTTTTTAACTCTCTTTATTATAATACTAAATATTCATCAATAAAAAATAACTTGATGATTAGTGATAAAGATATGTCAATACATCATCAAACTGCTGAACAAACAGGTTGTTTACAATAACTAAACAAATTTATTACTAAATAGATTCTATGTGTAACTTAAAGATAAACAGACACTATATTTATGATTTCATATTATTTAATACAATCCTTTTCTCTTCATAATATTTCGACTGCGAAGACCCTTCTAACATATGTGAGCACTGCGGTTCTACCTTCTAGTATGAAGAGAGGAATAAAAAATATATCCACAGACATGTCCCACGTTAGTCAACATGTTTCTCAATGAAAAAAAATAGCTTTATAGCCTTTTCATGCATGTCCTGAATACCTTATAAATTTGCTATTCAATAAAATCATTCCAAATTCTAAATTATTCCAAGATCGCATGCACATATACAACTCTATGTTTTCATTCACATCATTGGGAGGAAAAGTAGACAAATCTCTGAACTGTGGTGGGTCTCCAAATATTTTTAGATTAAATGGAAAAAAATACCATCTCATTGGTAGTTTATGTACTTCCTATTTTCAACCACCCATGTTTTCTCATCTCTATTTAGAGGACACTACAAATGAAGCTCAAAATAGAGTACGGGCAATCAGGTCGGTAATGAATTTATGATGTTAAATAGTTACTGCAGGTAAGTATAGTATCCAGTTTCCATAATTTCACGATGTGAACTATAATACACTACCTGTAATACCTGTTTTGATAACTGTATTAATATTGCTAATTATTTCATAGCTGACAAGGTGTCAGATTGATGATAAAATAGTAAAACTTCAAAGAACTCATCACTGGTATTTTGAATCATGCAACTCCTACACAAAAAAATACATGTTACTGATGGAAAATTTTGGTGCCAAAATTGTAAGAAAACACTAGCCATCACTACTCCATGGTATTAATTTAATATCTACCATCTTCACTAAATATTTATTCATTAGTATTCTTCTTATATGACTTAAGTTGTAAATACACTACACAAATGTAAATATATCAGGTTTGGAGTACAACTGCTGGTTAAAGATGACATAGACTCGCTATCTGTTGTTCTCTTTTATAAGCAAGTTATACAGTTTATAGGCAAATCAGTTTCACAGTTGAGAGATGATATGATACAAGTATGCTTCTTCTCCTATGTGTTTTTTGTCATGTAAATTATGTTTTTTAACTCACTTTCCCATTTTATTATAACATAGGAGCATGATGATTTTTGTTTCACCCCTGATCTAAATATTTTCAAATCAAAGAAGGTTCTACTGTCACTTGACATGATAGAGTAAAACATTCAAAATCAAAAACGCTATTCAGAACAGAACACGTACACAGTGCTCTTTATCAGTGATAATGCATATTATATTAGGAACTATAATCAGAGTTCTGTAGACAGCCAGGTATGCAGTCTCAGACTTCCATGAGAATTTAAAGGAAGCATGCTGAGTATTACATAACAATTGTATTTTTAATGTTCATAAAAAGAAATTCTTTAACTTATATTCTTTACAATTTAATTTTGTAACAAAAAATAGACCACATACTTGAACTGTTTTAACCGGTTTTAACAATATTTATTAGGAAAATCAAAGCGCTGCTTCTTCAGGACTCAGCTTGAACAATTGTGATACTTTTGATAGAAGTAATACTTATGTCTCTTCAACCAAGGTATAAATGTTCCAAATTCTTACTCCCATACACTGATGTTGTACATGTTTTATATAATAATGTATATTTCTTCATTTTTGTTTCCCATTAACTATAATATTAATAACACTCTATTTATGGTGACATTCCATTTGTAAAAAAATAATCTGATGTTTAATTGGTAAGACTAATAAGTACTGACTGCTTCTTATTCATTATAATTGAACCTTCATGTAGAAAAAACTGATGACTGACTTCGATGCTGATGGTACTGTGGAAGGCTCCCTGTCTCCAGACACGAAGCCCACATTATCTCTTTCCAATGAACCACATCTCCAAATTATGAAAATGAGAAACAAAAAAACAGCCTAAGTATACTAAATGTATCTATGCCTGACCCAAGCTAGTTTTTACAAATAACTTTATCTAATTGTTTCAATTTTCCATTACAAATTTAACTCCATACATAATTCATGTTAAGTCTCTTTCCAGGATTATGGTTGTGTCTGTGAACCTTGTTTTAGTAAGTGTTTCTTATTGGTTTGTTTACTTTTATTATCTCAAAATTTTGATGAATACTGTATTCGGTACTCTATAATTGGTTTATTTATGTTTATTTTTTCTCTTTCATTAGCATTGTTGTGTGATGTACCATGTTGTTTACTATAATTCTTAGGTTTTCATCATTCTAAAAAAATGAAAATTGTTGGTCAATATATTACTTTTGTTTCTATTCTAGATATCTTTATTTAATTACATTACAATGCTTGCTGTTTTTCATTGTTGATTAATTGGTTCTATGCATTGAAGTGTGGATTTGCCTCTTCATATGGATATCTACCAATTCCATTCGACAAATTTTCCCTAGAGTCTCTTCAAGGAATTTTGTGTTCAGCATATTAAGTTGAAAAATTATGATATGGTCGTTTCCTTTTCAGATACATGACTATTATGTAATCTAGATACGTTATCGTAATAGTTTTTAAGGATTTTTGTAGATATGTTTCCCTATTTATGATCAAAACTGCTATTTGGTTGATATTCAAAAATTATAATGGGTTTTTTAGTTTTCATGGTGCATTCCATCGTATTCTTCTAAGGTCAAAACATGTTATATGAATATTAAATCATTTGTAGACCATTTTTTTCCATTTTTTTCAAAGGTATTTTACATTGAGGTACCAAAAACAACTGTCTTTGGAGACAGCTATAATTTTTCCCGGTGAATACTATAATGACTCTTAAAATTTAGGATACATATGGCAGTTTCACTTTGATAAATCAATATTAGTTAGTTCCCTTTGGTTAGATTCACATTGTATATTTATACCTTCTGACCTTCTGGTTTTAAACACAAACATTATGAAGCAAGAATCATTCAAGGTTGGGGGTTTTCAATACTAAAATGACACGGTACTATTTTCATTTCCTTATTTTAATTTACACCTAATTACTAAATAGATTAATTTTTTTTTCGGATCATAATTTTACTATAAGTATAACTGTTTAGCCACATAATTATGGGTGCCTTTGTGGTTCCCATTTGCAGTTATCATTTAAACATCAATAATTTAAAGGCTTTTTCCTAAATGTTTTCTTATAATATCAATGTTTATAGTTTCTAAGGCTGCTGAGTACCAAAAGCTTCTTTCATAGAAGCTCAAGGAACCACGAGAACGCCGGACTGAAAGCATCGCCATGATAAGATCCAAGATTTTTGTGGCATAAAATCCACCTACTGCTGCATCTACTAAAGTCGATGGTGAGCCATTTTTTATGTACTTGAATTCTATGTTGGTTATGTTCAGTTGTCTTTTCATGAATTTAATGGTGGAAGGTTACTGATTCATTGAATTTCATGGTGGAATGTTAGGACTGTTTGAATTTCAGAACACTACTGGAGGGATTTACTAACATATGGTTGTATGATGGTAATATCTATCCCAAGGAAACATGAGACATTATGAAAACCAATTTATCTTACATAACTATATCAACAGATGTGAGACATGTCTATGTCCACCACATTGATGGTAACCTTATTTTATAATGTCCAACGCATTAAAACTTTCTTTTATTATGCAGACCAATTTATCATACATAACTATATCTATAATCTCCTTTTCTGACATGATACATGTATCCTTTTTTTAGCTTTTACTGGAAAAATTAATATTGACAATTATTGCATAGCTGAACCTGCGACACCCATTAACAACGCACAACATCGAAGAAGCATGTCACTATCACTGTTATTCATAATTGGTAACTACTTTTTTGTATGGTCTTACAAATTACTACTGCTTCATAATTCATGACATCTGAACATATGTTGGTAAAATTTATCTTATCTTACTTTGTCAGTCTATGAAGATTATTCTAATCTGTTTACCTTGTCTGCTAGATCAAACCAGAGAAGACACCGAATTGATAGCCTTATATGTGTAGTATTACATTCTATCAGCATCCTATATTTTTAATATAAATAGGATTACATTTATTATCTTATCATTGATAATAACAAATGAACTAATAAGATTTAATGTTTAAAGGTCTTCCAAAGAATTTTTGTACTACTACAGATTTAAGCATTACCTCTTCATCACATTAAGCATGTAATAGTAAGTAGTTTCCTTTTAATATCTCCCATTTCAATATTAATTCATATGTATTTCAGTTCTACAATAAAAAATTCACCTTTTACTACAACTGCAAACTAAAATTCACGTTCAACCAAAGGTACGTCAAATATTCAAACTGAAATATGACCATTAAGTCGTCAATATATCTATTATTATATGAAGATTATACTATTTCAGAAAATTTTACAGTTTGTTGTTATTCAGACAATGTTCTAAAAAGATGCATTAAATTGTATAGTAAATAGTATGTAGTTTATACTATTTCATCATATTTTATGTTCTAAACATATTATACTATTTAAAAAGACAGCATAATATCAGTTGTATTTTCTTGGGTTTCAACAAAGACACATTATACTGTTTTAACACAAAGTATAAATGATGAATAGAAAACTAACACATTATACTGTTTAAACAGACAGTTTAAAAAAATATAATTTTAAAAAAAAATTATAATGCACTAAAGGGATAGCCTCATATATGTAGTTTTGCAGTTCTTTATAACTTCAAAAATAGGTATATTGTTTTTGAATATGACATTTGTATCTGTTATGTTTAGGAAAACCAACATCATCCATGAACTCGCCTAAAGGGATTGCTTATAATGCTTTGTCTTATACATTGGACATGCCTTGGTTGATTACTCCCTCACAAATTCATAGTCATCCTTTAACATAGTCAAATACTTATACTAGCCCTTTTCTTTTCTAAAACAAAAAAAACAATTCCAGATGTTAAGAAGCTCTCAGAGGTAATAAACATATTCTGATTTTGTAATTTTAGAATTTATTATTCATTTTTATACAACTATGTTTTTCTACAAAATGTAACTTCCTTTTACATGTTTTTCTACATAATGTAGCAGCCTCTGTTTATGTCTATTTCTGTTAACTACAATACAATATCAACAATAATTTTCTGCAATAATTACATTGGATTTCTGCACTCATCTGGGTTTATGTTTTCTCCTGTACTGATTACAGTGGTTCTATTTTCTGTTCCTTGTACATTGGTTGGATCCTGTATAATTTTCATGTACCACGCATGATATGAGGGGAATTCAGGAGGATTTGGACATATTGCTAATGACCGATGGACTTTGAAGGGCCCAGTTATAGGTGTTGAAAACTTTGGTTACTGCTACTATTTTCATCTTGGAATTTTCTACTTAAACCAACTATTCTGTTTCTGAACTGACATCAGATTCTATATTATGTACCATTGAAAAAATCATTTTGCATCTCATTGTTTATTGTTACATTTAATTATTTCAAACCTATAACCTAAGATGAAATTTCAAAATTCTCATTCATTTATAATCATTACAACATTCTATTTATTAAATTTCATTCTTTATTAATATTTCAATATAGTTTTTTCTTCTTGAAAGTAAGCATTGAACTTATTACTGGGTGAATGCACTGGAAAGTACAAGTTATATATAAATTAAACTTTTAAAACCAACCATGAAATATGGTTATGGAAACGAACTACATTACAATCATGGCGATTGTGTCTTATACGTACGCATGAGTAACATTTCCATTCTTCAAGGATCATTGTGGAATGAAGTAAGTGTTAACTAATAATGAAATATATATAACTATATCATTAAATTATATTATTTAATAATATATTCTTTATTATACCATCCATGTGGTGTAATAATATAAAACGAATCACATTGCATCATAATGCAGTGTTTCATCTCGCACAAGAATTATGTTATCATTTTTAAATGGATTGTATAGTAAGATGGTATATGTAATTTTTATTTTATAGAATAATTACTATGTAATTAATATTATATTTAAATATTCAATATATCTACATATAAATCCATGTGATATGATGACGGAAAAAAATTAAATTAGTTCGTGAGGTTGTTATCCAGCGTACATATGAATGTGGTTACATTTTCTATTTGATTGAAAGAGATATGGATAAATATTAGCCAGTAAACATAATAGAAACTCATTATATAATATATAATTATGTTATTATTTTTTAAATTTTAATACATAATAATAGGTGGAAAATAAGAAGTAAAAAAGAAGGAGTTTGGTGATGTTGATTACCATAACTTAGAATAACATCATTGGGATCTCTTATTATAGATCCTAATGTTGGTATTTTGGGATGTGCATAAGCACTATAACATGAAAATAGATTTTTGGGAAGTTTTTATTTAGGTTTTGGTCAATACATATGCCTTGAGAGTTGTGAAGAAGTTAGTGCAGGGGGTTTCCTTTTGTAATTTAGAAAAAGTGACATTTCTGTAAATACAAAAGAAATGATCAATAATTGAGAGTTTCTCTCAAAATAATTACCTACAAAATTGATAAATAATGGAATTTGGGTGTGATATGGTTGATCCACACCTACACAATTAATAAGGAAGAAATATTTAGACATTCTATTCCATTTACATCTATGTTTACTCACTTTTACCTTTTTTGTTTTTAACCATAGAAACTATTTTTTTATTATTTTTACTATTAATTATGAACATAATAATGTTGAACTTATTACCTACTATTATATGTTTTTTTCATAATATATAATCCAATTTTTGAAATTCGTATAAAAAAATTTATGATTAAATTTAAATTTAAACCTCTAAAACGTGACGAATTGTTTTTTATGAAATGGATTTTTCAAGAAATAGAAGATCTTATATTAACCCTATGACTATAAATCATCAATATATGAACAAAAATGTATATAAATATATCTATAATAGATGAATTTATTTTTATTATTTCATTACTATTGGTTATTTTAATTAATTAAAATGGATAATGTTTAAACATTTGAAAATAGTTTGCGTAAAACCACGTTTTCAAGCATTAAAATAAACTTATACTAAAATCCTGATGATTGAATATTAATCAGACATTAATTGAATAATTATAAATAAAATTATTTATTTTAAGCTGAAGAAAGATCCTACCCAATAATGGATGATTTAAATTTTATAATTTAATAAAATGAAATAACTGTACCTGAAAAATAATTAATTTTTCACATTTACTGAAAAATTAACAATTTTAGAAAAATACCAAAATTTCACCATATCATAATTTTTATATGAATATTTATAAGATGATATTTATTTTATAAAATAAATATTCAATAGGATCAACGATTTAATTGTAATATTTTCTAACAAAAACAATTAAAATAATTTTTTAAGGAACCATTTCTTATAGAAAAAATACCTTTATTAAAATTTGGGTGCATTTTTATTAATAATTCATCAATAAATTTATATTCAGTATGAAATTTATTTTTATTTTTTAATTTTTTTAATAATATTCGTACCCAACAATTTATCAACTTCATTATGATGGTCATATTTAAATAAAAATGTTTTGTGCTTCGTTTACGTTCAGTGTTTCATGTTGTATATGATAATGAATATAATGTTTTTTAAAATATATTTGTGTTACATTATTTCTAATTTAATCAGTTTCATCATAAAAACTATAATTTTTTATCAATAATCAAGGTTTTGACATTCTAAATTTCTTCTATGGGAAATGCACATCATAAAATGGTTAATAGCATGTACGCTGAAAAAGGGGTAAAGTGAAATATAAATTTCATCACATAACTAGGTTTCCACATAGGTAAATATTATGGGGAAGTGAAAACATGGATTTATAAAGAATAACCATATAGGATATAATATTAAACTTTCTAAAATATATAATAGAGCATCAATTTATTGAAAAAATATCATTATTTTATTTCTAAATCATTTCACTAAAGTTAAGAGATAATTTTACATCATGACTAAGAGAACAAGGAAATATTATTACATGAAAATTATTATTTTTCCCATTAATCATTTTTTTTAAAAAAATATCATATGTTTTTCTAATCGATGAGTATACAATATGATATTTTCATTCCTAAATCAAAAAATTATACTTATAATAGATCACATAATCCACGTAAGGATAAAAATATATTTCTATTATATTTTAATATTGAAAAATTGAAATGTTTACAAAATTGTAATATATCATTAAATATTATAAACGTTCATATTGATTTCCAAATCCAATTTTTAAACTAAATAATAAAATAAATAAATAACTATACAGCCTTAACAACCTCAACATTAAAATTTTTAAATGTGTTATTCCTAGCCAATATTTCATGTTCAATCACATGATGACCCAATGAGTTACATATACATCACACTAATGAATAATTTACCAAAATATCAAAGGTTTCTTCAAAATCCTAAACATAAAAAAATGTTTTATCCGATAATATGTTTCCCAATGTCAATGTAATATTTATTCAGGAAATATCTTTATAAAAAACAATTTCATACAAACCTATGCATCACATAGTCCAATTATAATATTTGTAACCATTTTACACTTCTATTTTCGGTTTAGTCCCTGCATCCTTTCTAGATATGATTATTTGGATCTCAACATGTAGGTTGAAATATTACTAAAACTATATTAATAAAATTCTAATAATGTTCCCAAAAATATGATGAATATCCTAAAAATAAAATTAATAGTTAAATTGTATTGTATCCATTATGGTTATCTAAAAAATATTTTTTCAACAAAATAGAATAATCATAATTTAATGATATTAACTAAACCTAAAAGACAGGACAAACACTAAATATAACCGGTAACATTAAACATACTTCCAAAAATTATGAAGGCATTATTCCTCAAATAACATTTTTTCCTAGTAATAGTAAAACTAAAACCAAAGGTTATATAGCTACAAATACCTCCCACAATACTATTATTAATTTTATACTCCCATAAATTAAAACCTAAGATGGGTATTTATTCATTTAATCTTATGATCGACTGTAGACCTATCAACCCAAGACACATTAGATTTTACTATTGTAACATCCCAGGTAAATAATGAATATTACATTTTCATATTTATTAATATTTGCAAAAAAAATATTAATATTACTTTAAAGGGAACGCTATGCTCGATGGTGTACCCAATACGCAACAATGAGTTTTTTTTTTAAATCTTACGTTGAACTCTAATAATAAAATAATATTATTTTAAATGGTAGTTAACGCCTAGTCATTGTAATTGCGGGAAAGAAAAAAACTAAATAAACAATGATTAAATATTTTTGTCAAATATTTTTACTTTTATCAAAGAAATTTTATAGGCTTAAATGATAATGAATCCAATTTTAAGCGTAAATATTCTAATATTATTTAAAAGGTCGATTAATCACATTTTAATGGAGAACCCTTTTTAAATCCACTTTTTGACAATTTTATATGTAATATTGGACCAAATAAAATCCTTCTTTAGAATCTGGACCTCAAAATTTACTTTGTGTAATTTTTTTATTTTTCAAATAAAGATCATTTTTAGTGAAAATGTTGTATTTTAATTCCAATCCACCTTTTAATCTGATATATTTATATCGATAGATTATCTTTTTAATTGGGTTTAATGTGTATTTAGAATGAATTTTTACCATTTAATCCAATGGTGGTCATTGAAATTAATTTCACTTTGAAGTTAGACTTACACTAGTGTCAATCTTTTGATATATTTTGTTTCTTAAAAACACGCTATTTGTTTTCACAACAAGAAATAATTATTAAATTGATTAACACAACTTATATGTTTTTAATTTTGTAAAATATATATCATTTTTGAATTTGGAATATCAAATATAGCTTAGGGTGAATTTTTGGTATTTTCTGAAAACCATCAATTTTTTATTAATAGTGAAACCATTAGGTGGTTGTTAAAAAACTGATTTTTTGTTTAAATGAAATTTTACCACCTCTGTGATTGGAATTTCAAAAATCTGACATACATGGTGGTCATTAGTATGTAAAATTTGGTTCAATGGGATGAAAATATTTTCAGGCGAATAGTAACTTTTATGTTTTATTAATCACGATTAAAGGTAATTAGTGTAATTTAAGGTAATGATAATGATATAATAATATGAAATGACCATGACACATGTACTACCCTTATTGGATGTGTTATGGACGACCTAGAAAATCCATGGGTTATCTTGGGGACCCCATTGAGCCACTTGGTTAAGAAAATGATATTAATAACTTTTTATTTAATGTTAAAATAAAAATGTCACAAACATGTATTGTTTTACTAAAACAATTTTTACAAGGGTTTATACAAGTCATATTTTTGACTATAAATAGTAATTTGAAATCTAAAATGATTTCCTACAAAATTGTATTTTTTTTAATTTTTATACATTAAAGAAATTTATTTATTTCTGACACCATGATGATGCAACGACTACCTCATTAATGGAAAATTTAAATAAAATGAAAAGATAATATAAAACATAATACATATGCTTGTCAAAAACCTATTGGATGGGTGGATTTATAACCCTTATCACCTTATCCTATAGATATATATTTTTGAGACCTTTAAAATCCGAAAATGAATTTTAAAATAAAGTAACTTTTCAAGACTTTCCAAGAGTGTCCCTCCTCCCTCTTATAAAAGGCCCCCACATCTACCTCCTTACCCACAACTCTCAAGCCATTGGCTCGGAAAGAATCTGATCATTTAAATCTCCACATAACTCTCTTCATCCTAGAATCCTTTCCTTAGGCAGAAAGCTCTTCATGAAACCCTTTTGGTTCAATCCAAGGGGAGTTACTCGATTTAAAGGTAATGTCTTCTCTTATGTTCATTTGATTTATTTTGCTTCTCCAACCCCCTAAACTATTTATATTCCTTTATTTTTTTTAATAACACTAGTATCTTAAATATACTAGGATTTTTTTACGAGAAATATTATAGCTAAACTTACACACACCTCCATCTAATGGTTAAAGAACATATTTTTTCTGTGGATGGTGAATTACTACCTCACGAAACAATGATTGTTCAATATTCTCTTAACATCGTTCATGGTGGGCATTATTATATCACTATATTTTATATATGATATATATGGTATTTATGGTTTATATATGATTCTGTATTTTATATTTAAAACATACCTTTATGCTTTTCATGTTGTGAAAATGCGAAAATTTTATACGAGGAAGTGTGGACTACCGCACCCTCAAGTGATGTGACTCGTTCATGAAATACATGTAATGTATAAAGAATGAAATTAATGAACATATGTGAACTATATACCATATATATTATACTGGAATTATAATATATATCTCTCTCATTTATTTTTAATTCCATTTATATGAAAAAGAAATGAAAGTAGCGTTCATGCGTACGTACGGCCTACCGTCTCCATGAATGGTGCATTTCATTTATTTTTATCTCAAAATTTTATGGAATAGTATAAAATGAATATTTAATGGATATATATGATATTTAAATAATTAATACTATTCTGGAGATGATTTACTTATAACTACATGGGCAGTCATTTTTAAACAAGTTCATTTTTTGACTCATGTACCAAACATCAACAAAAACATTTAATATGAACTCACATAATTAACTAATTATTATAACATTATAATATGTGATATGAATTGAATAATAAAATCTAAATTAAGACCTTAAGCAAATAAAAATTGACCAATGTTTATTATTCCGGATTATAAAGAAACGAACAAGAGAAGTCGGACTTGATGTAAGGGATCCTACCTCTATCTTTGTTATTAAGTACTCTCTTTTATGTCATTTATTTTAAGCTCATATTTCTTATGTTTGGGGATGTTCTTTAATATATCTCATTCTGTAATTTTTATGTTCATATTATTAGTGACCCTATTTGATCTCATAAATCCATTTTTGGAAGTTTTAAGTGGCGTCATTAGGCTGCCGAGTTCTCATAAGGGATTTTTCATCTCACTTTTATTACCATGAGATTTATGCTACATTTTCCACAATTTCCTTTGAGTGGTGCATGTACATCCCATTATTCTACTCTTTCTGTAATATAATTTCATTTATGAGTATTTACATCAATTTTCTGTAGTCCTTCATTCATGGAGTGTATGTTTCGAAAGTTACCCAAGTCGGTAAGGGAACCTCTCACCCTCTTATTTTTAAAAGACTTATTTTTTTAGGAGTTTTAATTTACATCTTATTATGATGGGATATGTTCTTATATATCCTTATTTTTGTAAATTTTATGTCCAAGTGATGATATACCCTTTTTATCTCTCATCATCTCATTTTCTGAATTTTAAAGTGACACCATTAGGCTGTCGAATTTCAGTAAGGGAACTTCTTAACCCAATTTCAATTTTTTAAGTTAGACTTATACTTCATGATTATGTCATACTATGAATATTTTTGGATGAACTCTGATTGTTTTACACTTAATATCCTCTTATATTGGGTGTATTTATATTTTTCACACATAATTATGTAATTGATTTATCCTTATCTAAGGATAACGACTTTGTAAGGGACTTCGTCTCAATCTTCTTTCATTGAGGCATATTTTGTTGTATACACAAATATATTTTATACTTTTTATAAACCCCTTTGACTTTTACTTTTATTCAAAAGGAATCTTTTTTTATTCAAAGCATTTTTCTAAAGGACAAAAAGTATGTTTCTTTTTAACGTACGCGGTGACAACGACCTTTCCGCCGCCGCGAGTATTATTTGATGTTTGGCTTCCTCAACAAGTCATAATGTTTCTAAAAGTAAATAAATACCATATACACTTTTATGTATTTTGGTATTGAAAATGGTCTTGATAATGGATTTGTTATGTCAATATATTTAAGTGATATATTGTTCTTGAAATATGGAAATTTTTTCATTCCTTTATAATTTTTTTATATGTTATGATTTTATAATGGTACTTGGACATTTGACGGGTGGTTAGGTGATAAACTATAGGATGGGTGGTGCCGTGAATTCCAGGATGGGTGGTTACGTTATAACCTCCAATGCAATGGGTATGGAAGTCGACTGTATGTCTATTCCATGTAGTGATATGTGTGGAAGTAAACTGTATGGTTATTCCATTTAAATAGGTTTATGTCCCAAGTTACCATTATATGTTATGTGTTCTTTATATGGGTTTATTTTGGTTACAAAGGATAAGTAGTGATCTTTTATTTAGTGAAGATTATTTACTACTTTGTAAAGGTGAAAAGTATTACATTGATAAAGTATTCGGGGTTTACTTGTTCTTTTGAAAAACTAATAGTTTTCCTTCATTGTGTATCCTTTACTAGGCTTTCTATGCTCATCCCATGTTTTTGAAATTTTTTCCACAGGACTTGAAGAATAATTGGGTTAGGGATGGGATCAAGGAAAAACATGCTATCTGAAACATTAAACTAGACATGTTTCTTTTTAAGAGTTTTTATTGTATGGAAACTTAGTAGAAGTGTCTACTTTGTAATATTTTGAGATGTAATAGTTATGTACTAATTCTATAAAAATATAAACCTGAAAATATCCTCTATGTGAATTATTCATTTAATTCATGATTATGTAATTTTTTATGGCTAGGTCCTTATAACTATGGCCATCGATGAATCTAATCTAATCAAGTAATGTCATGACCTGTTCCCCGGGGCCCTTGCCGTGACTACCCCAAGCCCGCCGTCCATAAGCCAGGGGTTGGTGACTAGCACCGAAATGTGTAATCCCAAAAACTGGGAAGGCATTTCCTTTATAACCTGCAATCACATGCAACCAAGCACACAGAAAGATACAAACACAAGTAAAATGAATAGTACACAAAGAGAGTACAGTTTGTAAAAGAGGCCAGAGTACAAGACCAACTATAAAGTACATGTAACTGAAAGTACAAGTAAACTGGTGAAAAAAGGAAGACAGTTGTTGGGTCCTCTTCTAAGGTTCCTACCTAAAGGGTAGGTACATATCGCCTCCTCGGCACTCCACATCATTCTGTCTCCTCTGTGTACAAACTCATCATAAGTGCCTCCTCTGGGCACCATCCAGCCCTGGTACCCTCAGTCTCAATCAACGCTGTCTGTCATTTGCACCAAAAACAACAAGGTGAAGGCATAAACCATGCAGGGGTGAGTATAACGATACTTAGAAGGGACCCTGAGACCCTCAAGTTCCCACAAAGTCAAAAGGATAAACCTCAAAGCATGAAGTCAAATGTCAACCCTACTTATGTATATGACCATACAAAACCTAAGTTATAAAGTATACCAATATCATTCATGAGGTAACACAGGGTCCAACCCGGAATCCCAAAGCTCAACTGTTCTATAAAGGAAGGAAAGTACCACATAGGTACGCCACACAGAAGAATACCACCAAGGTATTACCACGAAGGAAAGTACCACACTGGTACAAACTCAGCTCACATCAGGTATAACATAAGTATAGTAGTAGAGATGATTATATGTACCTACTGAATCATTATACTCTGCTAAGAGGATCTGCTGCTGGTCCACACAGGATCGCTCGGTGCTGACCTACACAAGATTGCTCTGTGTTGACCCACAGAGGATCACTCGGTGCTGACCCACACAAGATCACTAGGTGCAGACCCACAAAGGATCGCTCGGTGCTGACACACACAGGATCGCTAGGTGCTGACCCGCACTGGATTGCTTGGAGCTGACCCACACAGGATCGCTCGGTACTGACCCATACAGGATCACTCGGTAAGTCTTCAGACCCACACATGATCTGAGTACATCTCTGGTACATTTTCAGACCCACACAAGATCCTAGTACATCTCTAGTATGTCTTCAGACCTACACAAGATACTAGTACATCTCGAGTACGTTTTCAGACCCAGACATGATCCTAGTACATCTCCAGTATGTCGTCAGACCCACACAGGATCCTAGAACATCTTCAGTACGTCGTCATGCCCACATAGGGTCCTAGTACATCTCGAGTACATCGTCATAACCATAGAGGATCTCAGTACATCTCCAGTACATTGTCAGACCCACACAGAAACGCTAGGAGATGACCCACACAGGATCGCTAGGAGAAGACCCACACAGTATCACTAGGAGCTGACCCACACATGATCACAAATCAGTCTTCTCGTCACAAAGAACTACTGGGCTCCCGCACTAGGCTTTCCTGTCTCTAGGAGGGTCCTCTCCCCAATCCATTGGTCAATAATCCAACATCCATTAAGTCCCATGAAGATGTCTCTCAATGGATCTTCAGGTCATAGGGGTCTCAACGCAATAGACGATGTGTCAAACAGACTCCCGGTCTGTAGGTTATTAGCCTTTTAGTCTCGATGGCCCGATTGGATTCATGTTTGATCCAACCCGACCATACCCCCAACTCATTCCAAAACCCAAGTAGGGTATACCAAAAGGACCATCTCGATCTAAGGTTTCTGGTGCCACAGACGGTTCATCATTTCAACACTATATGAGGGAGATATGTCAAATACAGGATCTCGCAATAATAATAATTATTATTATTATAATATTGGGATTTTCATGGACCTGACTGATGAACCAGATTTTAATATTCAACATTAGACTTAAATCGACCATCATAATGTCAGGATCATGTCGCTATTTACGGTCAGTCATTTGGACGTCGCACGCAAGTGTTATGGATGGTCAAAGATTTAGTAATAATAATAATATATTTTTACTTGATCATCTCAGGTACCCGATCCAAAAACCTGAAAAATACATCCAATATTGGACTCATTATTTACATCTCAAAGTCAGGGCCATACAGCTGCTGACGGCTCGTGAAACTGAGGTCACACAAAGAAGTTACGTCAAAACACCTCCCAAAAAAAATTAAAATAATAATATATTAACAATATTAATAATATTTTGTTTTAAACCTTCCATGTATTACGTATCATCTCCATTTTATTCAATTTGATCATCCATCCCTCTTAATTGGAATCTTATATTCATTTTTAATATATCTATCAAAATATTTAGGATTATTTGTCCAATATAATTCCATCTTCATTCCCGATTTTTACTTCTTCTACACAGCTAGACCACTGCTACCACCTCTAGCTACCCGAGCCACGAAGCCTCCAGAGTGGCGCACCGCCTAGACGCTGCCTTCCGAATGTCATCCAGCGCTGCACGTCGCACCGTCTACCTCGCCCGGAGCCGTGCCATGAACACACACTAGAAATCACACTTCCATGTTTCATCTTCTGTGGGCCACCAATCTTCATTCTAAACCCAAAAAATATAATGATTTCATATTCACAATCCTTGGCTCGAGGGCCCCACGTCCATATGTCACACTCAACAGAATATTGTGTTTCCAGTGACAATAAATATTTGGACGCCTCATTCCATGAGCCATTGCAGCTTCGTTCCAATCCTAAAAAATTAAACGATTGCAGATTTGCGATCCTTGCATCAAGGGATTCACGTCCATATATCGCTCTCAGCAAAACTGGGTGTTTCAAGCAACAATAAAAATTTGGTGTTGAATAATGCATGAAGAACGCGCAAAGAATAAAATGAAACAGGAGTATGGTTTATGTGCGGGATGATGGCCATGTTCGTTTGGCCATCATCATCGTGATTTTAGGATATGAAAAATCAATAAAACAAATTAAAACATTTGTAAAAACCCCTAACTCAATTGTCAATTAGATCTGGAGCGAGGAAGAAGACGAAGTTGATGAGATGGTGATGTCGGTGTTCGTTGCTCCCACAAGATGTTTTTGATCCGGGCTCAAGTGTCATCCTCGTTCTCTGTTTCTGGAATATTCTCTTCATTTTAGTGGATGTTCGTCATTGAATAATCTCCTTTCAAGTTCTCCAAATCTCTCCCTTTTTCCAACAATCCTCCAACCAAATTGTGAAGTTCCAAATAAGTTTATTAAATAATCAAATTGAGTTGGCACATCAATGGGAGGATA
Organism: Viscum album; assembly: GCA_963277665.1. Lineage (NCBI taxonomy): Eukaryota > Viridiplantae > Streptophyta > Magnoliopsida > Santalales > Viscaceae > Viscum > Viscum album. The sequence continues at coordinate 966,969,840 of OY728128.1, read as the reverse complement.
ACCAAGAGTTACCTACCATTAAAGGGGGAGTTCATGGGTTGGGTGGTCCCCACCTTTGAATTTAAATTGGGGGTTTTTAGTTCAGGTGGTCCTCACCACTAAACATCAAATGGGAGGTTTTAAGAATAAAATTAAAGTTGTTCTTTATTTTTTTTTATTTTAACTCTCCCATGAAATTCACGAAAACATAATTTCACGCTCGACCTATCGCAGTCTAGGTTATGGTATCCTTAAGAAAATAATGGCACTGTGAGTTCAATGATGCCCTAAGATTTCAATTCCAAGCATCAGTTCAAAATTTGTAAAACACCACTCACGTGTTTACTGAACATACCAAAAAAAATTTAAGAAAATTATTATCAGTTATCCTCGAACTGCGCTGGTCGAGGTTAGGATCTTCCTAGAAGAAAGAACACCCCAAAGAACCCAACAGTACTATCAGATTTCAAATCCAAGTTACCGTTTAAATGTTATGGGTTTTACAATAAAATAATTTTCACTTAATTATTTTTTTACGACTAAAAACTAACTTTCACTGGTGGCCCCCACTGAACAAAGTTAGTATCTACCAAAATAAATAATACCATCATGAGATCAAAGGTTGTATCAGATTTTAAATTCGATTTACCATTTGTGAGTTATAATCATTTGAAAAAAAATAATTTATTTAATTATTTTATTTACGATTATGACATTTTTTGGGTTTTCTCACTAGAGGCCCATGCCGATGAATCTTAAGTCCCACCTAGGGTATAACTACCATTATGAACGCAACGGTGCCCTCAAATTTCTGATCTGGGCAACCTTTTAAGAGCTATTCAATTTTTTTTAGAAAAACTGCTTATGCACGGTAATTTAAGCGTAACAAAAACTTAAATAGATCATTCCGGGCACTCTGGGCCTCAGAATCATGTGCCTTCACATTTAGAGGTCTTGTAATAATACTATATAATTAATAAATAATTATATCAAATTTTTGGTACATTACATTCTCTTCACCCTAGGGAGTTACATCCTAGAAGGCCACATTAACAAAACTAGGAAAACAAGCGGTGGTACTAAGCACAAATTTGAGCATCCCACTTCCATGTGCTCTCCTGGATATTCTCGTGCTTCCAACGCACACGCACCAAAGGTATCGATCACCCACAAAGAAATCTCTCTTGTCGATCCTAAATCTTCTCTGAAACCTCTGAAAATGTCACCCCATCTTCGATGTCCATCTCACCATGGTTGATGACGTGATATGAGTCGTGCATGTATCCCCTCAGGTGGGAACGTGGAAGACATCCCATACCCTCTCTCACTGCTGTGGAAGAGCCACGTGGTATTCCAACATGGCTAACCTCCGAACTATTAGAAAAGGACTGATATACCTCAGTGATAACATTTCCCCTTGACCAAATCTCTACAATCCTCGTCTAGCTGAGACCCATAAGAAGTCACGATCTCCCTCCTCCTGTCGGCATAAGACTTTTTCTGGCTCTGAGCAGTTTTCACTTGAAAACAAGTGAGGCATTGTGATAAAAAATCTGCCACTATTTTTCTCATCCCTAGCCTCCAGTACTGACGTTGAGGCTCATGATACATCCTCACCACACTAGGATGTAACTTCAGAGGAGATGTATATAAATCCATCAACACCTCCTTCTATAGTGCTAGTGGTACCATGTTATGTCCTCTGAAGAGGACGACGTTCTCCCCTCCTTCAGAAAATCAATCAGGTGCCTGCCCTGGGGATATCTGAGCACGTCGAGCCTTGCAGTCAGCGTCCCCACACTGCTTCTCCCCGACTCACTGAAGAAGTGGGGGTGTGACTGTAAGAGACAGAAGAAAAGCTTCTACATCTCGATACAAAAAGGATATTTGCAAAGTGGCCAGCTGCTCTGTCACCTCACTCAGTAGCTGCAGGCCAGACCTCCTATTGAGTGCATCTGCTACCATGTTCTCCCTCCCAAGAGTATATACTATCTCAAATTTATAGTCCTGGTGGAACTATAGCCACTCATGTTGGGAAATGAAAATTCAAAACTTATGTTACCACGAGGGTGAGGTTGGCCGACTCACAAGTGATCAACCACACCCTCCTATGCAGGATTTTATCCTATGCTGCTTGGGTTTCTTTTTTCACCGAAAAAGGAAACCCCCATTATAACATTGTAGATAAACAAGAATCTTTTTGCCTAATACAGTCAATATGAGTATGAATTTTGGATGTCTAGTCATACCCAAATTAACGTTGTAAGGCCTTGACTCTACCACCAAGAGGTTACAACAGAAACTCTTACCTCAAGGGTAAGATCACATCGTCAGCGTATGAATGATTATCGAGTCTCCTCCAAATGGTATCTCCATACATGAGGGTCAAGTCAATAGTTCAACTAGAAACTCTAGGTCTTGGACCATATTCTGGGAGGGAAGGAATGATTGGTACCTATGTCTATTGACATGGCGGCTAGTAGTAGACACAAACCATACCTCGAATCATTCCTAGAGCCCTCGGGTCGCACTCCCAGACCGCATGCTACTAGTCTCTTCCCCTATACTCTATCTCCCCGAGCCTGGTGGGGACCACAATGGGGGTGATTGTAACATTTCCAAATGTAAACCACCTCAATCTACTCCACTAGATCAGCTTCCATGTCTACAGCCCTATAGATTCATCTTTCCCTAAGACTTATTCTTCTCGAAATATTTTTACACACCCAAGTCTCTAATACTGGGGCCAGTTTCATGCTTTCATACTACTAAAATTCCTTGGATGCATTTGATAAGCCAAAGAATATTCAAACACAATGGTTCTCTATATAAACCTAATATATGTAGTAATACATAGAGGAATAGTGCTAGCTTGGATGTCCTAAAAGACACCTCGCTCAGAGGTCCGAACTCTAAAGAACTGATCGTATCGTATTCATCTAGTACCAGGAAATATTGGTATGTCTTGATGAATACTCATCTACCAACATGTCATCTTTCCGAAGGTATAGAAGTTCTAGAGAATACTCAGCCATGTCCTTAGGCCATTCCTCAAAATGATTTGAGTCAGGCTCACCTCAGATCCTGAGGGGTATCTGATGCTGAATCACGCATAATGCACTAATCCTATATGTGTCCTCTAAGAGTACTACCGGTCGTAACTACTGAAAAACATGCAATGATATAGCTGGAACACTACCTGAAGGTACTATCTTGGGTAATGATCCACATACCGAAGCCTCATCACTATACAGACCTTCCCCATGGTAACTCACTGAAAAAAACTACTAGTTAAGATCACCATCTGCTCTACTGGTGTCTCAACTAAGTGGAAAACTCTAGAAACCACCTCTAGCTATCCCTCAGCTGCATGGGAATCTGTCTCGCCTCAAAACCTCAGAGGCCTCTGCTACTGGAACTCATGCAAAACGCTCAGTCAGAATGCACCATTTTCTTGGGTGGCTGGTGGAAACTACTTGCCAACTGGTGGTGGTGCTGCTGGTACACCACCCAAATGTGCCAACATAGTAAGAGGGACCTACACTGAAGCCTCATCGCTCAGTGGGACATCATCGTGTACTCTCTCATGAATCTTACCTAGTTGTCTATGTAGTAGCATCCTGATAAAGAACAGGTGATCCACAATCATTTAGTTATACCTAGGGAGTAGACTCAAAGAAAATAGAAGAAAAATTTTTAAAACACACACAAAATCAGTGTTTTCGTGCATTGAGTGAGAAATCATAAGTCAGGGTTCGGGTGTATGGATACATCGACCATCGTACAAACACTGGATTACCTAAACTAATAACCAATCACACTACACTAAACATTGTTTCCGTTAAAAAGATCAGAGTCCTATGTTCTACAATAGAACTGACTCCTTTGATACCAATTTGTCACAACCCATCCCTCAGGGCTCGTGCCGTGACTACCCCAAGCCTACCTTCCATAGGACAGGGGCTGCCGTCTAGCACCGAAAGGCATAATACCTATATCTAGGAAGGCATTTCCTTTATAACGTGTAATAACACACAACCAAGAACACAAAAAGATATGAACACAAGTAAAGTAAATAGTAAACATAGTGAGTATAGTAAGTAAAAGGGGCCATAATACAAGCCCAACTGACATGTATAAGAAAGTAAAAGTACATGTAAATTTCAGAAAAAAGGAAGAAAGCTATTAGGTCATACCCCGAGGTTCCTACCTAAAGTTTAGGTATAGATCGCCTCCTCAGTACTCCACGTCCATCTGTCTCCACCTTGTACCGACTCGTCGTCGGGTCCTCCTTCGGGCATCGTCCAGCCCTGATACCCTCAGTCTCGATCAATGGTGTCTATCATCTACACCAAGCACAAAAAGGTGTCTGTATAGCCCATGCATGGGTGAGTATAACAATACTCAGTAGGGACCCCATGACCTCAAGGTCTCACAATGTCAACAAAGGATAAACCTCAATGCATGAAGTCAACTATCAACCATATATAGGTATATTCCAATAAATATACCTAAGTTATCATGTATACCCATCTCAATCATGAGGAAACACATGGTCCAACCCAAAATCCCAAATCTAAACTGTTCCATAAAGGAATGAAAACCACAAAGTCAAGTACCACACACGTACGCCGCACAAAAGAATACCACTAAGTTATTACCACGAAGGAAAGTACCACACTGGTACGAACTCAGCTCAAACCAGATATACATTATGTACAGTAGTAGAGATGATTATATGTAACTAATGAATCATCTCACTCTATTAAGAGGCTCTGAAACTGACCCACACATGATCACTTGATGATGACCCACATAGGATCGCTCAGTGATGACCCATATAGGATCACTCAGTGATGAACTACAACTGATCGCTAGGTGCTGACCCACACAATATCACTCTGTGCTTATCCACACAGAATCGCTAGGTGGTGACCCACACATGATCGCTCAGTGCTGACCCATACAGGATCACTCGGTGCTGACTCACATATGATCACTTAGTATGTTGTTAAACTCACACAGGATCCTACTACATATCCAGTTCATTGTTAGACCTACATAGGATTCTATTACATCTCCAGTATGTCGTTATACCAACATAAGATCCTAGTATATCTCCAGTACGTCGTCAGACCCACACAGGATCCTAGAACATATTTAATATGTCGTCAGACCCACAGATGATCCTAGTACATCTCCAATACATCGTCAGACCTGTACAGGATTCTAGTACATCCCCAGTATGTCGTCAGAGCCACACAGGATCCTAGTATATCTCTAGTACATCTTTAGACCCACACAGGATCCCTAGGAGATGACCCGCACATTATCGCTAGGAGGTGACCAACACAGGATCGCTAGTCAGTCTTCTTGTCACAGCCAGATACTGGGTTCCCTCACTTGGCTTGCTCATCTCCATGAGGGTCCGCTTCCCAAACCACTGGTCGATACTCTAACTGCTATGAAGTATCACAAAGAATTATCTGAAAGGACCGTCATGTCATATGGGTCTCAATGCAATAGACGATTCTCCAATCAGATGGTCGGTCTCTAGGTTATTAGTATTTTAGTCCTGAGGGCCCAATTAGATTTCTGCTTGATCTAACCTGATCATACCACAACATTATCCAAAACCCTAGTGGGGTATACCAGAAGTACCTTCCCTATACAAGGCTTCCGATGCCACATATGGTTTTTCATTTCGACACTGTATGAGGGAGATATGTCGAATACAAGATCTTCTAATAATAATAATAATAATAATAATAATAATAATAATAATAATAATAATAATAATGTTGGGTGTTTCATGTACCTGATCCACAAACCAGAATTTAATATTTGACATTAAACTTAAATCAACCGCCTTGTTTTCAGGATCGCATCTCCACTTACGATAAGTCAATTAGACGTCACACATAGGAGTTATGGATGATCTATGATTTAATAATAATAATATATTATTATTATTTGAGTGTTTCGCGTACCCGATCAAAAAATCCAAAAATGAGCTCAAATATTTCACTAGTAATTTACATCTCGATGTCAGGGTCGTACTGCCATTGACCGATCATGAAACTGCAATCCCATGAAAAATTAACGGTCAAAACACGGTTTTCCCAAAAAAAATTAAAATAATAATATTTTAATATTATTATTAATATATTTTTTTTAATCCTTCCATGTATTACGGTACATATCCTTTTTTTCAAGTTGAGAATGCATCCCTCTTAATTAGAACCTTATATTCATTTTTAATATATCTTTCAAAATATTTAAGTTTATCTCTCAAATCTAATCCCATCTTAATTCACGATTTTTCCTTCTTCCGCACGGCCAGACCACCGCCACCATCTGTGGTTACCCGAGCCACGGTGCCTCCAGACCTCCTCACCACCTAGATGCTGCCTCTCGGCTATCCTCTTCCATATCACATCACATAGTCTACCTCTCCCAGAGCTGCACCCTGAACACACAATAGAAATCACAATGCCATGTCACACCTTCCGTGGACCACCAACTCTTCATTCAAAACCATAAAAATATAATGATCAAATATTCTTGATCCTTAGGTTGAGGGATCCACATCAACATGTCAGGTTAAATAGAATATTGAGTTTCTAGCACCAATAAATATTTGGCTGCTCCTTCCGCAAGCCATTACAGCTTCATTCCAGGCCTGAAAAATTAAATGATCTCATATTATCAATCCTAGCATCGAGGGCTTCACGTCCATATATCGCGCTCTACAAGACTACATGTTTCCAGTGCCAATAAGTATTAGGCATTGAAGAACGCACTAAGAACATACGAAGAATAAAATGAAAGAGGAGCATGGTTTATGTACGGGATTATAGTCATGTTCGTTTGCCCATCATCGTCTTGGATTTAGGATTTGATGAATAAATAAAACAAATTTGAACATATATAAAAACTCCAACCTCGATTGTCTATTGGAGTTTGCATGAGGAAGCAGACAAAGTCTATGATATGGTGACGTTGGCGTTCGTTGCTCCAACAAGATGTTTCCGATCTGAGCTTAAGTTTTGTCCTCGTTCTCTAATTCCGGAGGATTCTCTTCATTTTTGTTAATGTTGGTCATTGAATAATCTCTTTCCATGTTCTACAGAGCTCTCCCTTTTTCCAAAAATCCTCCATCAAGATGGTGAAGTTTCAAATATGTTTATTAAATAAACTAATTGGGTTGGCACATCAATGGAAGGAAAACCAAGAGTTATCTATCATTGAAGGGGGAGTTCAAGGTTCATGTGGTCCCCACCTTTGAATTTAAATATGGGGTTTTTAGTTTTGGTGGTCCCCACCACTAAACATCAAATGAGAGGTTTTAAAAATAAAATAAAAGATGTTCTTTATTTTATTTTATATCTTTTAATTATCCCAAGAAATTCATGAAAACTAACATTCAACCTCGACCTACTGCGGTCCAGGTAAAGGTCTCCTTATGTGAATATTGGCGCTGCATATTCAACGATGCACTCATATTCAAATTTCGAGCACCAGTTCAAAAGATAGAAAATGCCACTCCTGCATTTACTGAATTTACCCGAAAAAAATTTCAGAAAATTATTATCAGTCACCCTCAACCCACACCAGTTGTGGATAGGCTTGGGATAGGTAAAAAAGGCCCCTAGCGAACCCAATGGTACTCTCAGATTTCAAATCTGAGTTACCATTTAAAAGGTATGGATTTTACAATAAACTAATTTTTGCTTAATTATTTTATTTACGGCCAAAAAGTAACTTTCACTAGTGTCCCTCGCCGGCCGATGTTATTATCTACTTAAATAAATCACGCCCTCATGAGTTCAGTTGTTGTATCATATTTTTAATCCATGTCACTGTTTTTGAGTTATAAGTATTTGAAAAAGGAAATAATTTATTTAATTATTTTGTTTATGAATATTCCATTTTTTTGTTTTCTCACAGGAGGCCCATGCCAACCAATATTAAGTTGCTCCTTGGGTAATCGTTCCATTATGAACGCAACATTACTCTATGATTTGTGATCCAGGCAACCGTTTAAGAGTTATTCCACTTTTTTTAGTAAAACTGCTTACGCGCGGTAATTAAAGTGTAAAAAAACTTCATTGGATTATTCCTGGCACTCCGTGCCTTAGAATCATGCACTTTCCGATTTCGCAGCCTTGTAATAATACCATATAATTAAAATAAATTATACAGAATTTATGGTACATTATACGTACCTCACTATATTTCAAAATGATTATATGAATATCCAAAAATTATCACTCAAGAGTGTCAAAAAAGATGTGGAGTAAGGAATGTTTTCATGCACCCAACGATGATCAAGTCAGAGATTGATGCACCCTTTTCAATATTATTAACCTCAAAAAAAAATATCTGATGGCCACATCCACCTAAAATATGTATATATTTATGTAAATTACTTGAAACTACACACTAAAAATTTATAGTGACCCATGATTTCGTACATAGATATTAAATACTTTTAGATCAATTTTCCTTATATTACTAAGCTACATGCATGAGGATCAAGATAATTTTAATTCTTGGGAAACGTGGAAACAAAAACATCTAGTTAACTAGTAAACTTTATCATATATGAATAAATTCATTATAAATAAAATCCATTTAAGAAATATCATACCTAATAAAATTATTCATAACATAGGGAAGGATATGTAACAAAGGGTGATCTAAGATTATCAGTAAGGGTAATCATGGAATATATCTACATAATATAATCATAAGTTTATTAGAGCATGATTATAACATATTAATACCATACAATTCCTGTCAAAGATAAAAACAATGATTCATAGAAAAATATTTGTAGTTCATAAGATATGAATCATAAAGGTATCACAGAACCAAATCCATGAAGGAATATCATTGGAATAAGATATAATTGCGTCATAAACATAAGATTAGAATAATATAAATATTTCTAAATTGAGATAAGACATCTCATTAACATTAGTATATGAAATAAGACCCTAACATAAACTAAAGGATGTGAAATAGTGTCCACAAAAGTCTTTATCTACATGAAATAATCTCTATGAGTAACCTTATGGACATAAAATAGGGTCCATGAAAAAAAATGTGAAGATGAAATCAACTTCAATAATTTCACAATTAACCCATGAATAATCCATTTGTACCGAACACATTAGACATAGATATAGGTCCCACATATAATATAATGATAATCATACATATGTGTGACAGAAGATTATAAAACAAGCATCATATCAGAACCCCTGAAATGAAATGGGTTTCATTAAAATTTCAACATATCACAACCTATGTTAAAGGCATGAGTTTCATAAAAATTTCATCATTATAATCTGGAACTACTATAATAAATAATAAGAATGGTATTATTTGATCATATCCCCTATAAATAATATGTATAATCAAATGATTTCATCTTAGATTAATAATATTTTTAAACAATTTCTTCAAACATTTATTTGGAAAATAAAAACGGTATATTTAAATCATTCATCAATCATGGAATAAAGAAATTATGTTCATAACATGAAAGTTAAAACTAAGATTCATTTCATATATGAGTAAAATACAAATGATCTATTTGTGGAAAATGACATAAAGATTCCATTTAATTATTATTTTTAAAATAAAACATGGGTTATATTCTATTCAAAAAATCATTGATGAATATTAAAAAAATTAAAACAATTTTTCATAAAAAATGGAATGGAATAAAATGAATTTTGGACAATCTCAGAAAAAAATTCAATTTTCCATAAAAATAGTTTTTCCTTTATATAATTATAAAATAGAGGAAAAATAAAGGATAACCTTTATTCTCAATAAATAACAATAAGAGTAAGAAATTAATGAGATTATTGAGAGATATATCATAATATTTCATCATTATAAACTTGTCATAAACAGACCTAGAAAACTATGAGATTATATCAAGAAATACATACTACAGTGGTTACTATTGAATCATAAGATTAATTGAAGAATAACATAAAATGTAAATGTAAATACAATGAGAATAAATAAATTCATGAAATTTAATTCAAATGGGGATTTATATACAACACATTAAAGAATATAGGTGAATAAAATTAAATATGTACTGAAGAAGACAATTTGAGAGGAACATTATTTACCTTAAGTCTCAAATTTATTCACAATCATTCAAACTTAATATATATTAAATATAATATTAATATAAATATGTTATATAACTACAATTATATGTATGTAATATAATAAATAATTTACCTTTGTAATTTTATAACACATTTATTTGAAATTCCTTGCTAAAAGAACATCTTGGTTAATAACTGCTTTATTTTTCACGCATATATTGATTTGGTATTTTAAGTCCTCTTAGTTTGATCAAGATTAAAAAATCATCATAATTATAAACATGATATAAATATCATATATAGTTATTATATATTTATTTATATTCATCTATAAAAGCTGGAGATAAAAAAATTAATAAAAAAAATTTAGTCATTTTGTATAGACCTTGCCCCTAGTAGCCCAGAGATAGTGCCTGATTTTTTATATTATTATAAGACAAATGGATATTAATCCCAACGACTAAATAGTTTAGTTGTATTTTCAAATAAGTCACAATATTTATTCCTATATTACATTTGACAAGAAAAACCATGTCACGAACCAGATCTGGTCGCCACTATTAACGGCACCAAACCCGGCTCGTGGCAAGGCCCGAAGGGCGTTCCCTATCCCCACGGGCTGGCACAAGTGCCCGGGTATCAAATAAATCTGGTTTGGGAACGATTTACCCGAGTATGACAGCATAAATCATAAAAAAACAATCAATTATTAAAATATGAAATTTTCATGCTAAACAATTCTTAACAAAACCAGATCTAAATACATAAGTTTAAAGACACTACAAGTGGTCTAAAAACAAATAATGACAACATAAAGACATCCCCATGGACTCCACATGACAAGGGGATCATCACCCACAAGCCGTCCCCGCAACTCCGCCCCAACGATGGGGACTAACATCTCGAACCGCCATCACCCTTAGCCTTCCCTTTACCTGAGTCAAGCATGAGCAGGTCTACTTACACCCAAGGGGTGTAAGTAGGGTGTGAGCCTAAGCCCAATAGGATACCACCACTTTATTCCAAAGAGTATGCAATACAATGTGAACAAAACAAGCAATTTTAATACACAAGGTGAAACAGTGTTAAAATTCAAAGAAATGCAACTTTCAAATGAAAACAGTTTTCAATCTGAGAATTTCAGAATGTTATCACATTAAATAGACATGTGAGCTACTATAATGTACTGCCAAAAACAACCCACAACAAGGGTATATACCACAAATCCTATGAGCATCAAAATCAGGAACACCCCTAAGCACTAGGTTGTCTCGGGCCCTATGTACCTCGTACCTCGGTGTAGAGTAACCATAGAAAAATCAGTTCTCGTGCACGATCCACTAGTAGGGAACATACCCATAACCTAGTGGTCCCCAATCATCATCCAAATAGTTTAGTTAGAGTTGTTGTTATCCATATGCTAAGTGGAATAGGGACAAAACCCATCCGATCCACTAGCTGTACTAGTACAAATCCGCCCCACCTAAGTACCCGGGCATCCCCTTTTTGTGCTCAAACAATTTCAGCAAACAACACACATACTTTTTCATATAAAATATCACTACTGGTCACAAACAAATTTTACAGTAGCTACACACATTTTATACCATTTAAAACACACAATAAAATAATTTTATTTCCAATAAAACAACTTCTCAAAACATCACATTGTTTTTCACCCAAAGCTCTTTAAGATATCCACCTTTCACACTATTATAACACTTGTAAGTTATTAAAACAAAATTTCAGTTCAAAACCCTTTAATGAAACCAAAAATTCAGTTATGGGGCATCCCAAAATAGACCAATAAAAGATTTGAATGGAAACCCCTCAATTTCACCAAAAATTGGAACATAAAATTCATTTGCATTATAAATGCAACTAAAACCAATTTTTACAGAAACATTCAAGTGAAGTAAACATTAGATTACCATGAAAACATCAAGCTAATTCACAAAAATTGCACACACAATGGAATCACCTACCAAATTAACAAAACCCCTTGAATCTCCGTGCGAAATCAAATCGCACCCCCGCCGCACCAAGAGAGAGCTAGATCAAACCTAAAACCACACAAATTGGCCAATAAACCCCAAAGTTAAACCCTAGGTTCGAAATCCTAGTTTCTGGACATTAGTAAACTCAATTATAACCGAAGAAACCCTAAGAACAATGAGTTAAACCCAAAGTAATTTGAAAGAGGAAAGAAAAGGGCTCATTTACTTGAAGTATCTTGAAGTAATCACTCCAAAACTCCAGTATCTGAAATTTAAAAGAGCCCAAATTTAGGGTACGTTCTAACAAGATGTATTATCTCATTTAGGAACTGGAATGGAGGAAAAATATTGAGAATTGAGAGAGTTATGAAAGAAATACTTTACCTATTCAAATCTGGGCGATTTGAGGAACCCTATGAAGATCGGCACAAACTCTCGATTCTACAGAGCTCCAAATGGGTGGGAGAGAGTTCAGTCGCGCGTCTGGGTTACTTGGTCTTGAGTGAGACTTGGAATCACCGAAAAATCCCAAATATTGAATAAGTTATAACAAAATCAAATTTTATTTTTAAAACAGGAATTGGGCTTTCGGGCATGCCCAACCCCTTAGACAAAAACCCAAATAACCCCTGGTTATGGATTTCTGAAAGCTCCAAATTACCTTGGTGGTGTTAATAGGTTAGGGGAGGTCAATTAGGAATTTGAATGGATGAAAAATGTTTAAAAATGAAAAAGTTATAAAAGATACAAAATTTATTTTTTAATCTGGAATTGGGCTCACGGTTTGGCCCAATTCATGAATACTCATCTATTCCTCCCTAAAACCTAGGGAAACCCCCAAAAAAAGAAAGGATGTAAATTAAATGAAAAAAATATTTTTAAAATATTCTTTGTATGTGACAATTCTCCCCACCATTAAGGACTTTCCGCCCCGGAAAGTTAACATGAATCTCGGTTGGAAAACAAGAATGGGTACTCTTCCTCAACCCATGACTTTCGCTCTCATGTCTCATGTGTATCATTCCCATGCTGCCATAAAACCCGGAATAAAGGAATAGACTTTCCTCGAAGTATCTTCTCTTGGGAGTCCACTATTTTCATCGGTCTCTCAACGATAGACAAGTCAGGCTCTATCTCTAGTTCTTCCCAACTCAACACATGGGATGGATCCGGATTGTATTTCTTCAACTGAGAGACGTGGAAGACATCATGGATAGACGTCAACTGAGAAGGTAAGGCCAACCTGTATGCCACCTTACCAATATGCTCGGTGATCTCAAAGGGTCCGATATACCGTGGCATCATCTTACCTTGCTTAACCAATCGACGATGGCCCAGACGAGGGGCCACTTTTAAGAATACCCTGTCACCCACAGAAAACTCTAGGTCTCGACGCCTCCGGTCAGCATAAGATTTATGACGACTCTGAGCTGTCAATAAGCGTTGCTTGATCAACTTGACCTTCTCAGAAGTCTCCTGCACAAGGCTCGGCCCCAACAGTGAAGTCTCTCCTACCTCAGCCCAACATAGGGGGGACCGACAAGGCCGACCATAGAGCGCCTCAAAAGGGGCCATTCGAATCGTGGATTGGTAACTATTATTATAATCAAACTCTACCAATCCCAAATGGCTATCCCAAGAACCTCCAAAGTCCAGGAAACATGCACGAAGCATGTCCTCCAATATCTGATTCGCCCGCTCTGTCTGACCATCCGTCTGTGGGTGGTATGCTGTGCTCATCTTAATCTGAGACCCCAAGGACTTCTGAAGGCCTTCCCAAAATCGAGAAGTGAAGCGGGGGTCTCTATCCGAGACAACAGCTGATGGTACACCATGGAGTCTCACCACTTCTTGAAGATACAAATGGCCCAACTCATCTACTTTAGTTGTATCTTTAATCGGAATGAAGTGGGCTGATTTGGTCAGACGATCAATCACCACCCAAATAGCATTCTTACCCCGAGGTGTACGAGGTAAGCCAACAATGAAGTCCATGGAAACCTCTTCCCACTTCCAGGTAGGAATGGGTAGTGGTTGGAGAAAACCGGATGGCCTTTGGTGCTCTGCTTTCACCTGCTGACATGTGTAGCATCTCGAAACAAAGTCTGCTATGTCTCGTCTCATACCAGGCCACCAAAACTGCCGACGAACATCATAATACATTATAGTGGCACCCGAATGGACAGCCCACTGAGACTGGTGGCTATCTTGCATCACCACCTTCCGCAGAGGTAATGGCACTACTAAACGGCCCTTGAAGCACAAGATGCCCTCGGGAGACGACGACCAATCATAGGATGTCTCCCCACCATGAAGGAACTGCTTAGACCGCTGAAAAAGATCATCACTGGGCTGTTCCTGCTGAATCAACTCCAATAGAGAAGGAGTCAACTGGACACTTGCCAAGAATGCCCCTCCACTGTATTCCCTGGTCTCCACATGCATCTGAGAAAAGAGACCCATCAATGCCCACTCATCACTAGACTTCCTCAAAGCCTGCACTGGAACTCTTCGGCTCAAAGCGTCGGCCACTACATTACCCTTGCCTGGGGTATAGGCAATGTCAAAGTCAAACCCCTGCAAGTACTCGATCCAGCGATGTTGCCTCAAGTTGAGGTCCTTCTGCGAGAAGATATAAGCCAAGATTTTGTGATCAGAGTATACCACAAACTTCTCCCCAAAGAGGTAGTGACGCCAAGTCTTCAAAGCATACATCACCGCTGCCAACTCCAAGTCATGGGTTGGGTAGTTCTTTTCATGTGGTCGAAGTTGGCGAGAGCCATACGCGACCACATGATCATCTTGCATAAGCACGCACCCAAGACCCATACCTGAAGCATCACAATAGACCACATATCCCTTTCCAGCCTCTGGCAAAATCAGCACGGGGGCAGTAGTCAGCCGCCTCTTCAGCTCCTCGAACGATGCCTGACATTCTTGACCCCATACAAACTTCTCCCCTTTCCGGGTGAGGGAAGTCATCGGTGAAGCAAGCCGAGAGAAATCCCGAACGAATCGCCTGTAATAATCGGCCAAGCCAAGAAAACTCCTGATCTCAAACACATTCTTCGGTTTCTCCCATGACATGACTTCACTAATTTTCTCAGGTTCCACTGAAACTCCATGCTCTGAGATCACATGCCCCAGAAATCTCACCTCTCTGATCCATAAAGTGCACTTTAAAAACTTTGCATAGAGGCGGTGATCTCGTAATGTACCCAAAACGATCCTCAAGTGATGTTCATGTTCCTCCTCAGAGCTAGAGTATACCAGAATGTCATCCACGAACACCACAACAAAGGAATCGAGATACTGATGGAACACCCTATTCATAAGTTCCATAAATACCGCTGGAGCATTGGTCAATCTGAAGGGCATGACCAAATACTCAAAGTGGCCATACCTGCTTCGGAAGGCTGTCTTAGGGATATCTGACTCCTTCACCCTGAGTTGATGATACCCTGAACACAGGTCTATCTTTGAGAACCACTTTTCCCCCTTCAACTGATCAAACAAATCATCTATTCTGGGCAAAGGGTATTTGTTTTTAATTGTTACCTTATTCAGCTTCCGGTAGTCAATGCACAACCGGAGGGATCCATCAGCCTTTTTTGCAAACAACACAGGAGCGGCCCAAGGAGAGACGCTTGGGCGAATGAATCCTTTGGATTCTAAGTCATCCAGCTGTATCTTTAATTCCCTCAACTCGGTGGGGGCCATGCGATAGGAGGGAAGAGATATCGGTTGTGTTCCCGGCGCCAGATCAATCGAAAACTCCACATCCCGCTCCGGGGGCAAACCAGAAAAATCATCAGGGAATACCTCGGGAAACTCATTCACTACACGAGGTAGTGCACCTTCATGGGAAAGACCATCCTCTAGCACAATCGAAGATAACTGGAAGATAACACTTCCCAACTCTGGGAGTGGAGGCCCTGCGCGACTTGATCGTGGATCCCATTCTCCATGAAAAACCTGACGACTCCCATCAGGTGCTGTGAAACTCACACGCCGTCTGTAGCAATCGATGTGTGCCTGGAAGTGTACTAGCCAATCCATCCCGAGTATGACATCAAAAAGGTCCATATCTAATACCAAGAGGTCCCACTCCATCTCGACCCCTGACACAGAAAGTGCACATGAGGGGCACCTGAGGCCCTGCTCCTTCTTCTTTCCCAATGGTGTCACCAACTCCATCGCAAAAGACATCAACTCAGTTGGAAAATTACGAATGTCCACAAAACGTCCAGAAATGAATGAAATAGAGGCACCAGTATCAAAAATAGCAGTAGGTATAGAAGATGCGATCAGAACGGTACCTCGAACTGTCGACGGTCCCGCCTATGATCCTGCTGGTGACTGATCCACTGCATGGAGATGTCCAGTATCTGCCTGAGGACGACCGCTAGTCTGTGGTTGTGCCCTGAACTGGCTCTTCCCAGAAGATGATCCAGCCCTACCACCATGACCACCAAATCGAGATCCCCCAGTCCTCGACGGTTCGGACTGTGTTGGCACTCCTCTTGAAGCCACTGACCCTTCCCCACTTGGGAGTGGACGTGCCACACCGCAGAAGCGCTGCAAATGCCCTATACCTCCACACTGGTAACAAGGATTCGGAGGAAGAGTACATGTTGGTCGAATATGCCCAGGCCTCCCACATTGGTGGCACACGACCGATCTCGCATTAGAAGCCGCAGAAGAAAACTGCCTGGAAGAGTGGCCTGAACTGCCCCCTCCTTTCTTCACATGATCCTCCTGCTTCCTTTTCTTCTCTGAGGATCTGCCACTACCCACTGCTGATACTGAACCATAGAAACCAGCCCTACCTTTCCTATCAATCTCCACCATGCATGCCTGATCAACAACCTCAGCATAGGTCCTCAGCTTAAACAAGAACACCTGGGAGTATATCTCTGGTCGCAAGCCTTTCTCAAACCTTTGGGCCTTCGCTTGCTCATTAGAGACAATTTCTGGAGCATACCGAACCAATTCAGCGAAACGGTTGGCATACTCCATCACAGATAGATTCCCCTGAACAAGTTCCATGAACTCTCTAGACCTGGCATAAGCCAACACCTCAGGGCAATATTGTTCATTGAAGACAGCCTTGAAATCTCCCCAGCGCATCTGCTCATTCTTCCCAGACTGAAGCACTGACTCCCACCATTTACGGCTGGGACCCTCCAATAGAAAGGAGGAACACTTCACCCTGAGCTCCTCGGGTGTTTCCAGGAACTCAAACATACGCTCGATCTTCTCGAGCCATTCTTCTGCTTCTTGGGGTTCTGCGCTACCTCGGAAGGCAGGAGGCTTGTTTTCCAGAAACTCTTGTGCTTTATCTTTTCTAGGACCTGTCTCCTCTGCCCTAACAGGAATAGGAGCATGAGCTGGTCCCTGTCCCAAATCTTGGATAGCCCGAACAACAGTTTCCACAAGCCTCTGATCAATCGGCGTGGGAGAACTCTCTCCAGCTTCCTCCTATGGGTGCGTGGGAGCTTTCCGGGGAGGCATGTTGCTACAAAATGCAACAGTCACAAAAAAATAGTCAATACCACAATTCTGAAAATTGTAATCAAATACATCAAATATAAACAAACTAAACACATTCTTGTAATAAAAGAAACAATTACTCCACATCTGCCTGATGTCCACATGTGGTCTGCAGTCCACACGTCTCACCTGGAAGTGAAGTCAATCAGTAAATTCCAACATCCTCTGGTGACTCAAGGTCTGCCATGAGAGGTGCGGGCCAGGCACCCTACTCACAACCAATACCCCGATCCCCGACAGTCCTAGCTCCTGTCTATCCCGACTCATCTCAAAATAACAATACAACCCAAAAACATTAACCTCCTCTGATACCATTTTGTCACGAACCGGATCTGGTCGCCACTATTAACGGCACCAAACCCGGCCTGTGGCAAGGCCCGAAGGGTGTTCCCTATCCCCATGGGCTGGCACAAGTGCCCGGGTATCAAACAAATCTGTTTTGGGAACGATTTACCCGAGTATGACAGCATAAATCATAAAAAAACAATCAATTATTAAAATCTGAAATTTTCATGCTAAACAATTCTTAACAAAACCAGATCTGAATACATAAGTTTAAAGACACTACAAGTGGTCTAAAAACAAATAATGACAACATAAAGACATCCCCATGGACTCCACATTACAAGGGGATCATCACCCGCAAGCCGTCCCCGCAACTCCGCCCCAACGATGGGGACTAACATCCTGAACCGCCATCACCCTTAGCCTTCCCTTTACCTGAGTCAAGAATGAGCAGGTCTACTTACACCCAAGGGGTGTAAGTAGGGTGTGAGCCTAAGCCCAATAGGATACCACCAGTTGATTCCAAAGAGTATTCAATACAATGTGAACAAAACAAGCAATTTTAATACACAAGGTGAAACAGTGTTAAAATTCAAAGAAATGCAACTTTCAAATGAAAACAGTTTTCAATCTGAGAATTTCAGAATGTTATCACATTAAATAGACATGTGAGATACTATAATGTAATTCCAAAAACAACCCACAACAAGGGTATATACCACAAATCCTATGAGCATCAAAATCAGGAACACCCCTAAGCACTAGGTTGTCTCGGGCCCTATGTACCTCGTACCTCGGTGTAGAGTAACCATAGAAAAATCAGTTCTCATGCACGAGCCACTAGTAGGGAACATACCCATAACCTAGTGGTCCCCAATCATCATCCAAATAGTTTAGTTAGAGTTGTCGTTATCCATATGCTAAGTGGAACAGGGACAAAACCCATCCGATCCACTAGCCGTACTAGTACAAATCTGCCCCACCTAAGTACCCGGGCTTCCCCTTTTTGTGCTCAAACAATTTCAGAAAACAACACACATACTTTTTCATATAAAATATCACTACTGGTCACAAACAAATTTTACAGTAGCTACACACATTTTACACCATTTAAAACACACAATAAAATAATTTTATTTCCAATAAAACAACTTCTCAAAACATCACATTGTTTTTCACCCAAAGCTCTTTAAGATATCCACCTTTCACACTATTATAACACTTGTAAGTTATTAAAACAAAATTTCAGTTCAAAAACCTTTAATGAAACCAAAAATTCAGTTATGGGGCATCCCAAAATAGACCAATAACATATTTGAATGGAAACCCCTCAATTTCACCAAAAATTGGAATATAAAATTCATTTGCATTATAAATGCAACTAAAACCAATTTTTACAGAAACATTCAAGTGAAGTAAACATTAGATTACCATGAAAATAGCAAGATAATTCACAAAAATTGCACACACAATGGAATCACCTACCAAATTAACAAAACCCCTTGAATCTCCGTGCGAAATCAAATCGCACCCCCGCCGCACCAAGAGAGAACTAGATCAAACCTAAAACCACACAAATTGGACAAGAAAGCCCAAATTTAAACCCTAGGTTCGAAATCCTAGTTTCTGGATATTATTAAACTCAATTATAACCGAAGAAACCCTAAGAACAATGAGTTAAACCCAAAGTAATTTGAAAGAGGAAAGAAAAGGGCTCATTTACTTGAAGTATCTTGAAGTAATCACTCCAAAACTCCAGTATCTGAAATTTAAAAGAGCCCAAATTTAGATTACGTTCAAAAAAGATGTATTATCTCGTTTAGGAACTGGAATGGAGGAAAAATATTGAGAATTGAGAGAGTTATGAAAGAAATAATTTACCTCTTCAAATCTGGGCGATTTGAGGAACCCTATGAAGATCGGCACAAAATCACGATTCTACAGAGCTCCAAATGGGTGGGAGAGAGTTCAGACGCGCGGATGGGTTACTTGGTCTTGAGTGAGACTTGGAATCACCAAAAAATACCAAATATTGAATAAGTTATAACAAAATCAAATTTTATTTTTAAAACAGGAATTGGGCTTTCGGGCAGGCCCAACCCCTTAGACAAAAACCCAAATAACCCCTGGTTATGGATTTTTGAAAGCTCCAAATTACCTTGGTGGTGTTAATAGGTTAGGGGATGTCAATTAGGAATTTGAATGGATGAAAAATGTTGAAAAATGAAAAAGTTATAAAAGATACAAAATTTATTTTTTAATCTGGAATTGGGCTCACGGTTTGGCCCAATTCATGAATACTCATCTATTCCTCCCTAAAACCTAGGGAAACCCCCCAAAAAAGAAAGGATGTAAATTAAATGAAAAAAATACCTTTAAAATATGCCTTGTATGTGACAAACCACAACATAATTTTTTTCGGGATTAACATTATTCCCATTAGTAAATATTTTCCAGAAAATATTAAAGAACATCAAGGATTCATGGGGAAATGAAACAAGATAAGGTATTTCTCACATTATCTTTAAGTAATAAGTACAACGAAAGCCATTATTAATAAATAAGTACAATCAATATGAAATTCCATTTAATCAAACATTATCATACTATTGATAGAATAAAATATGATTAAGTAATTTCCTATAAATAATCACAGAAAAATGAAATGAAACAATGATTCTTCTAATAATCTAATAATAACATGGAAAAAATAACTGAATTCATTATGTTTAAATTCATCATTCATGATATTTGAAACATATTATCAAGGCATCATCCAATAAATATAAAAATTAGCAGACAATGACTCTTCAAAATCCTAGTCTAGTTTCTCTCATGAGACCTACCAATGAATCAATGGGGTATACAAGACCCTAGTAATTAGTTAGTAAGTCCAATTTTTTCTTCACATGAATATATAATAAAAATGAATCAATATTTCATAACAAAATCAATTACTTCTTGTATTAGAAGAACATGTCATACATAAAATCAATAATTACATAGATATACTGATCATAAACCATCCAAGGAAATATGATGAATGTTGTTATTATATTATATTTTGAACATAAGATTCAATAATATATTTTTAAATATATACAAACATGTTAAAAAATTCATTAATATTTATTAAGAAAAATGCACTTTTTTACAATGAAAATATTATTTAAAAATTCATTAAATTTACACCTTATAAAGTAATAATTTTTTTAAAATAAACTTATAAATAAGTTAAGTAAACACAATATATATAAGGTGTTATAACATTGAGAAATATCATTCCTTAAATTTATGTTATGAATCATTCTCTTCACATTTTTCTGAGAAAAGTAATAAAGTTCATTGTTTGTAAAATAAATAAAGTATTAATTTGAAAATATTTTTTAAAAAGTAAAAAAAGGGAAAAGATGATTTCAAATAATTTCTTGGATAATAGTAAAAACATTTTTGATGAAATCATTATAACACATGTACTTGGATTATTTACTCCCCATTAGAGACTTAAACCTAAACAATCACAAATGAGATTTTGAAATAAACCTATATCACATTGTAATCAGTTGAATCATATGCCACATGGAATAATTTAGAAATAACATTCTATATCATGAGAATAAATAAATCAGTGATATAAATTTTCAAAGTGTAATTATATAAACCTTATAATGTATTATCGGATTATAACATCTAAATATGCATTAATGAAGGAAATGGGAAACAAATTTCCATAAAAATACTATATTATTGACATGAGTTTTAATAGATGAATAGATTATGTATATCCACTATAAATCAGCATAAAAAAAATTTAAAAATGGAATAATATAATAAAAATCCATTTTACACATAATCATTTCCAAACATAATCAATGAAGTATAGTTCAAACAATTTAATGGAAATTGGGTTATGAAATCCCATTCCCCAAGAATTACTTTGGTTATTTATAATTAGACCACCTGTATAATTGTTTAAATATTGATAAAAATTTATTAAAGGAAAATATGAATATTTCTAATACACTATATGATCCTTTTATAACATATTACGACTTATTCCTTAATAATATTTCATTATTTTTATATTTTTGGGTGTAATTGTTTCATGGTTTCATGGTTAGTTCAGTTATGTATAATTATGGATTTTCTTACAAAAATAAAATATAAATATTAAATTAAAATTAAATGGACCTCATGAAATTATAATAGCTTAAATTACCCCATATAACATTTTTATTTCTTAATTGTTTATTATTCAATTAGTTTTTAGGGACTCATCTCTTCAATTTGGGAAATGTAACTGGACAAGGAATCATCTGGTTGACTTGGTTCTAGAGGGGAATTCAAATTTGGATTTTTATTTGTCAATTAATGATCATCTTGATAGTATGGATAATCTTCTAGATCATATCACTTTATTTGTGGTTAATTATTGTTGGTCTTCTAGAGGTGATTTTATAAGCTTTGGAACCTACTCTCAATTGTATTCTCACAACCAAAGGATATTAAAAAAACTCTTTTGGTAGTTTTTTAGAATTGAAATCGATGGAAAATCTGCATAAGACATTCTTAAGGACATACAGATCTATTCTAACATAGTTGACACATATAAAATACCAACTTATTCCTTTTTTCATGTATGTGGAATCTCCCTTTTCTCTACTTGTGCTTTTTTTCTCACAGAAATGAGAAGATGCAGATCATCACTTCCTCAGCTGTGTAGTGGCTTTGGCTATGCAGAGGGTTGTTGCTGATATTTTGAAAGTTTATCTTCCTCAAAAATTCTCAATATGTGACTTTATTGAGAGTTGGAATTTTCTAAAACTGTCTCCGCAAATCTATTTTTTTTAAATATGATATGGAAGAAACTATTCATTTTATCTGGTCATGAAAGAAAAAATCCCGACATGGGTTCTAGCCTTTTTGGGTGGCACTGGTCTTGCATGTATCCTTGAGGCTGTGCATGAGGTGGAAACACATAAAGGTGTGTTTTTCTACAATTCAATCTAAGATTTATCTATGTAGAACCAGATCAATATTAATGATAATTTTCAGCCTCCTCTTAATAAAATGGAACTCATATGGAAGGTACATTTTTTTGGGTGGAATAAAGTTAACTCTGATGACGCTTTAAGGAGAAACTTGGGTCCCTCTGGTTTTTGTGCTTTTTATAGTGATTATCAGGGAAATGCTCTTGGATGTATTTATGGCTCATGTTGTATTGCCTACGCTCATGAAGCAGAGATTCTTGGTGTTATTGTGGCCATAGAGCAAGTGGAAAATTGGGGTTTGAAGAAGATTTGGATTGTGTCTGATTCTAACACTAATGTTTTTGCCTTACAAATAGGGTCCCTTCATCTTTCATGGAAACACACTAATCAATGGATTTAATGTCTGGACTCTATTTACACAAAATATCATTTTTTTTACTCATGTTTATAGAGTGAGAAATGTGTTTTCATATGGGCTTGCTAATAAGGGTGTTAATGGTAATGATTTTCTTTGGATAGATCATGTGCCATATGATATTTTTCCTCTGTTTAAGAAAGATCTTTGTAAATCTTCTACTTTCAGAAATGTGTATGTTTTATTAATTATAAAGCGGTATTGCTTCTATTTTCATGATCTCAGTTTGTAAAAAATAATAAATTTTTACTTTAATTTATTGGGTTTTCCAACCAACATGAACAAGTATCATTTTCTGAAATATTATGTATATATATTTGTTATAAAACATGGCATATGATATAATATACAAATTAAAATATAAATTATATAGAATAAAACTTTTATGGAAATATTTTACATAGGGAATGGAAAAAGTACAATCATAATTTCTAGAGATGATTACTCGTCATAATTTGGACAATGGTTTTGTTTCCCTAAATCATATGAGGTCATAAAATTGATTGATATAAGATTTTACATTAGAAACATAAAATTCATATTGTTTTATTATTATGGAGTTATTATTCCTTTATTGGTGATGTTGGGGAGGAGAATGGAGAATAAGAAATGAAAATAAGAGTGGTGGATTGAGAAAATTACAACTTGAATATCACTACATTGAAGGATACCTTAAAGACATTGGCATTGGTCTTTTGATGATACTAGAATAACATGTAAATGGTGAGTCTGTGGAGGATATGGTTTTTATGATATATTATGTGATTCATGGTTTTTTATGAAAAATGGGTGTTGAGGAGTGAAATTTATACTTGAGGTGGGATAGTATTATGTGATTGAATAACCAGTATTTAACCTTTAAAGTTATCCACATTGGGGTGGAATTAATTTTAATGAATTTAAATGATAAATAATGTTCTAATGTTTTTTATGGTCTATAAACACATCAATAACCCATTTAAATTTTTATTTTCTAGTTTTTTAATATATTACCTTTTAACAATAACCTGTTTAATTATTATACAAGTATTATGGTAAATCTTTTTTACCAAGGTAACTAATTTTTGTCTAAAAATTAAAATTAACATAAAAAATAAATTTGACCTTTTGATTCAAAATATTGAATATTTTTCACCAAATTAAATTCAAAGAATTGTAAAAATTATATTTGAAACAGAACCCACATAAATGATGAATAAATGAGTTATCAAGAGTTGTATTTTTCAAGATATAAATGTTTTTATATTAATTCAATGGCTATTAATTATAATTGTATGAAACAAAATTAATATATAATTATATATAACATATAAATTTCATTTATATCATTCCCAATTATTTATTGATTATTTAATTAAAATGAAGAAATATTATGCAATAAAAAAAACTGTAAAAAAACTAATTTTTAACACAAAGAGAAATATATATTAAAATTCACTAAAATGTTGATTAAAATGAATTTGAGTAGTTGAAGTGTAACAAAATAATGCTAATTTAAATTTAAATAATATTCAAAAAAATTATGTGTCTTTTAAAATTTTAAATTTTTTTAAATGAAATTACATTTTCACAAAAAATAAATATTTCCACTATTCATTGAAAATTTATTCTTTTCAAAACATTATAAAAATTCAAACTAGGATTATTTTTATAATACGAATCTAAAAATTATTTTATTTTTATAACAGAATATTAAAGGGTTAGAAGTCAATTATATTTATTTTATCATAGAAAAAAATACGAACAGTTCTTTGAAGAAATAAATTTTTAAATAACAAAATTGCTTTAATAAAATTATATTTTTACATAATAAGAATAAATTAATATATTCACATATAGTGAAAAAACTATAAATTTAATAATGTGTTTAATAATATATATTCTAACTAATTTAATGGTTAGGATATAAAGGTCATCTCATAAAATGATATTCTTTGTTCGTTTAACCACTATGATCAATACAACGTATGCTACCAAACACAATTTTATATTAAAATAAAAAAATTTGTTACATTTTATCAAAATTAAAAAAATTAGATCATCTCAATTTACACCTATAAGTGGAAATCTTGGAGTTGAGATTTTAAAATACCCCTTTGGAAATCCCAACTCGTAAAAAAAAATAATAAATCATACAATTTAAAAAATGTAATGGAATATATGATGGTCACCACAAAACTAGGTTTCCATATAGGAGAACATTATTGGGAGATGAAAACATGTACATGGAATGGATATAGAACTTTATATTTATGATGGATAGTGATAAGGATCATGTTCATTATAAATTCAACATCACAAATTCGTAAACTTGTTATAGTTTAAGAGGATTTTGATTTGTGTGTGATTAAATTAACCAATGACCATTTTTACTTAAAAAATTATTTTCCTAGAGTTTATGAATCCAATTATTTAATAGAGTGTGAAAATAAGGATATATAACAACATGACGGGGAGAGCTTCATTCTTTAAAAATTTCTATCACAAACTCATTTTTTTCATCGAATGAAAAATAATCATTTTTTCCACAGATAAATTTCAAAAATACTATATTTCTATTTATAATATAGGGTTACTAAGGTGAAAATATCCTTTATCTATTATAAAATTTAGATAATTAAAACTATATCATACTAAGCAGGACATCATGTAGGTTAGTGGTAGGAGATGAAGCCTTTTCTTCTATCGGTTGTGGCTTCATGTCTCATAGCCATGTCGAATGTGGCAAGTTGTCTTCTGAACTTTGGGTTGTCCTTTATCTAAACCTATATTAACATATTATTTAAAAAATTCCTAAAAAGCATTAATGTTGTCTCATAAATTTCATTTTACATTTAAAAAATATAATAACCAATGTTGTATTATTATTTCTTGGATTTATTGGTAATCCAGTGACAAAGTCCTTTGTAATTTATACCCTTAATCTAATAAATAAATACCAAAAATGATTTTTATTTCTAAAGCACTAAAATTCAATTTTAATGGATCATAATATCCTTGAAGAGTGAAAAAAGTATATGTTTTATAAAAATATTTTCAAAAAAATTGGTAGACACATGTTATATAATATGACTAAATTAATTAATCTTTAAAACCTCATTAAAAGTGAAACTAAATCCATTTAATAAATGATTAAACATATGAATATTTTAAAATATCATGATCTAAAAATTTAGAAAAAATATTTTTGAGTTTTAAAAATGAACATACCATAATTATCTCAAATAATATTAAGTGGATCTTAATCATCACATACCAAACATGCGAATACCATCATTATGTACTCTTAAAAAACATGGTAAAAACCAAAATTACCATATATCCTTAATAAAACCTTGCATGATACCATATTCCATAAGTAAATCATAGATTATTGAATATTATCATTAATTAAAAAATTATTATCCACTGCATTAGTGGTATAATAATCCAATTATTAATTAAATCACTAATTAACTAACGGCTGTCAGTACTGTCCAATTTAATTTATCCATTACAATTATCTCTTCATCCCAACATCATTACATCAATATTAAGAACATATTAACTATTAACATTCCATAAAACATGTATATAAAAATTTCAACATTCCACTAAATCAATTTTCTTTATCATTGGTAACATTCAACATATGTTCTCAACAATATATGTATAAATTACTGTAGTACAATCATTATAAATTTCACAATTCTCATAACTATAGTTTCATACATCATATTTCATGGATACAAAAACACACACATTAATCACTTTATTTCAACTATATCAATATCCTAATCTTGACTTTGATCCCTTAGATTCTTCTAAGGTATATTCCGTTGATGTTTTTGGAAATTATTTATATAGTGGCCCATATCACAATTTTTGTAGCATTGTACATTGGATAATTCATTGTTACAAATAAAATATTATGAATGGTAAGGAAGGCGTGGGAGTGAAGAGGCGGAGCTCGGCCCTGGCAGCGATGCCCTAACGGCGACGACCGCAGATCCGACCCCCTCCTCCCCGGCGGGGGGAGGGGGCTTTCCATTCCCTTATCCTTGTTCACTCGACCCTTCACCCCTTTTACGAATCTGGATTGCCTTCCACCCTTTCCTTCGATTTTGCTCTGCCCTAAGGTTCCTGATCTTATAAACGGCTCGCCCCATCTTTCGATCTCTACAAAAGAGTTCAATGAGGCCTCAGATCTTCACCGGTTGACTCTCATAGCCCGTTTCACAGGCCTCCGTCCCTCTGTCGACGCCTTTGATCGGTTTTTCGTTGACTCATGGGATCTCCAAGGGCGCACGGTGGTGGGTCTCATTGATCACCGTCACCTAATGATTCATTTCTCCTCGGAGGATGATCTGACTTCCACGTGGTCCTGAGGCATGCGTGCTTTCAGCAGTTGTGGATTTTTTCTTCTTCGTTGGTCTTTCGCATTCAACATGAATCGCGATGAGCCTTTGTCTGCGGTTTGGGTAAGCTTTCCTGGCCTTCCTCTCCCTTTCTAGAACCCTTAAATTATAAGAATGTTAGGAAATATGGATGGTAGATACCTGTGTTCTGATGGCCGGACGTCCATGGTCTGTCACCCAATTTCCCCCCACATTTTCGTTGAGGCGGATGCTTCAAAGGCTCCCACAGAATGGCTTTGGATTTCGATCAGAGAAGAGTTTCGCTGGAGACAACAGGTAGTCTTTGAAACATGGCCTGCGTTCTGCCTGGGGTGTCACAGATTTGGACACTCCGTATCAATCTGTCGTCCTGGACACAGGGTGTTGCACGCCGAGACCAGTGCATCAGAGGGGCTTGTGGTACAGGTTTATGCTCTCGTGAATCAGAATGTGCAGGTTTTTGATGGTATGGATGTACAAATAAAGGGGTGTGGGGTTGCTCCAGAGGGGTTGGAATGCGCCATTCAGGTGCGAAGGCCAGTACACTGGAGGTCCACCAGAAGTGGCTTCCTCTAGCTCCTCCAGTGGTAGTGAAGGTTACAGAACGCAAGGAGGCTGAGCCGAGGGTGATGGCCCCTTTACAGTGTAAAGAAATAAGGCCAAGTGGGAACCCCAAGGTGGTAGCTCTATTTAATCGTCTGAAATAGGACCTGGGTATGCCGTTGCAGGATCCAAGTTATAATATGGAGCAGTTTCTCAGAAATCATGCTTGCATCGATATTAAGTAGACGACCTCAGTCTGTGCTCATGTAGAGAAGAAGAAGACCACTCAAGGGGCCCCGGGTAGTGATGCTAAAGGGGTTGAAAACTGTGTGGAGGTTAAGCTTCCGGGAAAATCAGTACAGAAGGGGTCTTTGCTAAGTAATGAAGAGTTTCCATGGGACCAAAGAAGACATGATGAGGGGAGGGAGGCTGAGATTCCTGGATCAGAGCAGAAGGAGCCCCAGCTGTTTGATGGGGTGGAAAGGAGGTCAGGTGAGGGGGACGTCTTGGGTCCCAAAAACACTGGAGATGTTTTCTAGTGTCTGGCTCTCGAGGAACACATAGCAGCTTTCCAATTCATGGGTTGAGGTTTCGACCGGACATGGGCTGCAGAACCAATGCAGGCTATGCCGACTAGAATTTCCTATGCGGAGAAGCTTAAATCTTGGGATTCGACTCTGTATTCTCAAAACCGATTTGCAGTTATAGGGGAAGAGGTTTTCCAGGCTAATGAGGATGTCGGAGGGATGGATAATGGAGAGGCCCCCTGGTGGATATAGAAGCATATCAAGGGGAAATAGATGAGGCCAAAGATTCCATCGAGCCCAAGGAACGAGTCATGGATGAGGAGTGCATCAGATCTCCCTCGCGGAAGGCCAAGAACATAATTATGGATTCATACGGCTTCATAATGGACAACCGGAGGGCGAGACATAGGAAGGACTACTCCAACCTTCCTAGTCCTCCAGTTACTAGATCCACTTCCAAGGGAAAGTTTCCACTGAAGGCTCTTACAGTTGGAGACTCCTTCCCCTCAAACAAACACAAAGGTCCTGACCAGCATATGGGGCCAACGTCTCCCAGGACCTGGTGGAAGCAGGATATAAGGACATGATCCCTACCATGCCTTCGATTGATAAGGGGCTGTTTGATCCTAGGCAAAAGCACGATGCAGGCATCAATGAAATACATCAGCGAAAAGTGTCTCTGGTGCTAGAACACATGCACCTTCTAATGCATTCCGATGAAACGGTAGAGGATGATCTGGATATTAAGGAGTTGAAGAAGATGAGACCGCTCCAGGTGAACACTACTAAAGAGAAAAGCGAGTTGATAGATAAGAAAATCCTTATTTTTCTTAGAGGATGCAACATGGGGAAGATCAACAAGGAGGAATACAGAAAATCATGGGACAACTTGGCTCATCTTTATGAAGGCACCCTAGTGCTCTACCCTGACCTCCAGGTTCATGCTATCCCCTGGATAGTGTTTAGGGAAATTGGATCCAACCAACTTAAACTTTTTTTCTAAAAATCTAGCGTGTCCTTTGGTGTTGGAACTGGAAAGATGTAAGGGTTCTCACTTCTCCCTTTAAAGTGTTTTTAATAAAAATTTAACGTTGGAGAATGGTGGCATTTTCCACCAATATTGAAAAAATTTATTTTTCCACTTTTGCATGAACCTAGGTGTTTCCTCCCACAATTATAACATTTTGGGAAATTTTCTTTCTTGTATCCCTTTATCCATACTTTACCCTATCATATTTTTCTTTTCATAAACCCATTTGATTCCATACTACTAATATACAATTTCTTATATCTTTTAACACATGATAATATATCCTCATATGATGACATTGTTTGGGAGACTAGTTCCCTTTGAAATATTGGCATAATACAATCAAATAAAGGATCATTCATACTCTTTTAATCCCATTCATTGATGTGATTCCCATTCATTCTTCAAGGATCCAAATTTAAATGATGAAATTCACTAGATTATTAATCATAATATTTTTTGAAAAACTACTTATCATAAATTGAAAACATATTTATAAATAATATCTAAATCAAAACTGTAGCTTTATTAGTACTATTTCCTTATTCCATTATGGTGTTTTATTCTCTAATATTTTTTTTCCAAAATATGCTTTCCAAAGATTCTACTAAAAATATTTGATTCTAACTTTAAATACATTTATCCCAATAGCTTGGATTCAATGTCTACAATACTATATTGTCGTAATATAGAATGAATCACATCCTAAAGGACTGAATTGTTTAGTAGTCATTATAAATTAGCTACATACATGATTCCCATATTAAATTTGAAAACAAAAATTAAAAAATACATTTTTTTTGGAATAACATTCTTCTCACTCAATAATATTTTCATAAAATTCTATGTTCACTTCAAGGATTCATAGGGAAGGGAACAAGATATGGGTGAAATCAAGTTCTTATGAAGGACTAAATACAATAGAAGCTATTATGAGTCAATAAGAATAATAAATATAGAAATTCATTTAATAAGTTATGAGAATGATATGGTAATAATAAATGAAGATCAAGTAATTCATTATAAAAAAACATATCATAATGAAACATAAAAATAGATATTCTACTGCCCAAATAATCAAATAGTTTGTCAGTAACTAAATTCATAATAATGAAATTCATAAAGTCAGACATCTGAAAATTAATGTCAATGATTGGATGAAAAATCTGAAAATAAATGAATAAGGCATCATTTAAAATCTATCCCATTTTGCCTCATGAGGCCTACATATGCATTTTGTGGCTATTGTGGGCCCCTAAAATTACATATTAAGAACAATGACTTCAGCACGTGAATAAATAATACCACTACATCAACACGCCTAAAAAATCAATAATATTCTATATTAGAAAAACTAGTCATTAAATATTTCATCGATTACCCAACCATACTTAACATAAACCAGCCAAAAAAATATGATAAATGGTATCATTGAGTACATTTCAAATATAATATTCCAATAATGATGTATAGATAGATGAAAAACATTATAGATATTAATTTAATATTTATTGAGGACAATTCCCTTTTTTTCTTTAAAAATAATTATTAAAAATCTAAAAACTCTGCATGTATTAAAGAAATGTTTTTTGTTTAAATAAAACATGTAAAATTGAAAATGAAAATTCAAAACATAAATGTGAAATAATGAATTGTTTTTTTTCACGTCATATAACTTAACAAAATATTCACTTTATATTTTCATATGAAAAGTCATAAAGTGCCTTTTTTGGAAGATGTTGAAAATATTCCTTTGAGATTTTTATTAAAATTAAAAATTAGGTAAAAATGATTTCATATTTTTTAAGATAATATTAAAAAAACATTTTGAAATTTTTTTAGAACAAATGGGACTGGAATGGAAATATTCACCAAAAAAACTAAAACATATATAATCTTGAACGAGATTGTGAAATAAACCCTTAATCAAATTTTAATTAATCAAATCATATTACCCATGAATGGATAAAACATAAGAAACAAAAAGTAACATGATAATAAATAAATTCATGATATAACAAGTAAAAGGGATTTTATATACACCTTAAAAAGGATTATGGGTTCATAAAATTAAAATATGCCTCAATGATAGAAAAGTGAGACAAAGACCCTTACAAAGATCATATAATTAATGTGATAATTATTAAAAAGATTAGATTTTATGTATATAATATAAATAAGCATAAAATAAGAAGATATAAAAAATAAGATAATAAAAATTCAATTCAGAAATAATATTTTCTTGATGTAATCAATAAAGTTGATGTTTAACCCAATGAATGGATATTGAGTTGAAAAATTTCTTACCTCATGATTTCCATTAGTTTTGTGTGCCTAAACATCTCATATAATGGTTTGAGTAGTGTTATTAATTTATTCAATAACTATATTCGTAATTATAATACCTTATATTATCCTTTTGTAACATCTTAACTCCTATTCAGTAATAACATTTCATCATTTTCATTGCTTAAGCTGCATTCATTTTACGGTTTCAGGGTCGGTTCACTTGTGAATAGTTATGGATTTTCCAGTAAAATGAAAATAAAATTCCAAAAGAGAAAAGAAATGGTATTCATGATATTATATAACTTTTAATGGTCACATATATCATTTTAATTAATTACATGATCATGATTCGTCCGATAAAATTTTAATGAGAAATTTTTAGTTTAATTTGGCGGTTTTTATGACCATCACGAACTAGTTTTGTTTTATTTAATATTATATCAATATATTAGCACCATAAAATGAAATAGATTATTATTAACATATTATAATATTATTTAATCATAATATTACATTTATTATTATTCATGAAGCTGGTAATGAAAAATTAAAAATCATAATTCACGAAGAAGGTTAACAGCAATAATTTGGGAAATGGTTTCATTTCGTCGAATAAGAGGATGCAATAAAAGGAATGTATATAATATTTTAAAATATAAATGTAAAATTAAAATATATACAACATTTTGTATTTTATATTCTTGTATTGATGAATTATGTGTGGATAAGGTAGAAGAATAAAATAAAATAAGAGGGTTGGTTTTAGATAATTACTTTTGAATATCGCCTCCTTGAAGGATCCGTTAATGACCATGGAATTGGACTTCTGGTGATATTAAAAGAACATTGAAATGATGTAATTGTGGAGAAGTGGGTTTAATATATATTTTAAGAGTTTTATATTTTTTATGAGAAAGGGATTGGTGAGGAGTGGTATTTATACTTCAGGAGCAGTTGTTTAAAGTGATCATATAACAATTATTTTATATTTAAAGCCAACCACATTTTTTTGGATAATTAATTAAAAATAATTATAATTAATTATTTAAATAATAATTATGATCTATAAACACATAAACCACCCATTTAATGATGTATTTGTTTATTATTTTATGATTATATGTTTAATCATTAGCCGGTTTCATTATTTTCTCTATACAACAATACATCTTTTTTAAGAAAGTAAATTTATTTATGTCATTAAATTTAAATGAACATAAAAACTAATTTCAAACATCTGATAAAATTTTTGGAAACCATTTATCAAAATTAATTTTAAAAAGTATGAAAAATTATATTTAAAATATAATCCGTAGATTTGATGAAAAAATGGGGTTTCAAGAAGTTTGTTTTTCAAGAAAAAAAGATGATTTTATATTATTTATAAGAAAGATTATTATCATTATATGAAACAAAATTAATATTTAATGATATATAATATATATATTTAATTTAAATCATTCCCCATTTTGGATTGTTTTATTATATTATAAAGGAGAAACATTTTGTATTTGAAAACTGTTTTTAGACAAAACCTATTTTTAAACTCAAAAATAAACTTATTCTAAAATTAGGAAGAATTGATTAAAATTAATTTATGTGGATAAAATATAACTGAATAAAAAAATAATTATTGGAAAACATATTCTTAAAATAATGTTAATTTTTAATTTATTTATTTGTTTGAAATGAAATTAATTTTTTAAAAAATAGATTTTTCAACCATTTACTAAATAATTGACCTATTAAAAATATTCTTAAAAATTCAATGTAAGAAAATTTTAAAATGGTGAATCAAAAATAGATGTCTATTATATCAAATACTTTTTCATAAATTTTCAAAAATCTAATATCTTCATTTACTTATTGAAGGAAATAAAAATCACTTTTTGATGAAAACATATGTTTTAAGAACAAAATGAATTTAATAAAAATAATTGGGTTATTTCCTAAACATAAATTACTATATTAAAAATGAGTTGGAAAATTAGTTATTTCATAATATGGTTAATACTATATTATTATACCTGTATATGGGCTTTGTAATAATGGTCCTCCAAAATTAATGACAATTTGGAATTTGTTTATGCATAGTGTGATGTGCAATGTTTGCTGTCAAACATCATGTTCTTTTAAAATCTCTATGTATTACATGGTATGTCATATATATGAATGATCATTTATTCCATTTCATCAAAATATTTATAAAAATAATTTTATATAATATATTATAGTTCTAGAATCATTTTAGTGTCATATATATCACATATGTTCTTTAAACATATTCTTATTACATATCATGTAAAGAATAGTTGATGAAAAAACCACATTTCTTAGTGATGCCATAGTCTAATATATACATGAGTGAAATTATCATAACCCATGGAATGAAAAGTATGATAGAATGTGTGATATTATAATTCTGGAAGAATAATTATGTCATAAATATTTTACACATATCTTAAATCCATCAGTAATCCATCAGAGAGTGTTGGTAATGAAAATGAATTACATCGATACGTGAGGGTATAGTCCGCCATGTGCATGATTGATGGTTTTGATTCCAATTTGATGGAAAAGGATATAGTTATATGTAATTCCATAAACCTAATAAAATAACAATATATGGTAAATACTCGTGCTATTATATTGGAATTATTATGACTGGAATGAAGTCTCTAATATATGATGTAAAATAGAATGATATTATTGAATATAATTACCTTTCCATAGAACAACCTTCATAGGACCAGTTATTAAGGACCCTAGGGATAGTCTTTTGGGAAGACCATTATATATAAAACATAGAAAAGGATGATGGGAGATATTTTGGTAGGTTTTGGCCCTGAATATTGGCTTGATAGTTATAGGGAATGGAGGGCAGGATCGTCTATTTCATAATTAAGGGGAATGAATGTTTTTGTAAATACAGAAAACAATTCAATAATGGGAAGTAACACTCACCCCAAGTGTGTTGAAAATGTATAATTAAAGGATTGGAATAATGATTAAGTTGATCCATGAAACACATTTATCTTTTAATAAAATATTATTGTTTTTTATAGCATGTATGACATGCAACACCTTGCTTAGAAAAAAAGACAACATCCAAGACTTTATAGAATATTTATTTTTAAATAAATTTAATCTCTTAGATAGCTTGTTTGGAAAATATTACTATGTCTAAATAAACAATAATATAGAATAATATCATAAACTACAAATACAATTTGAATTTATGAATAGAAAAAAGAAATTATGATAAATATGGTCAACTATGTATTACAAATAAAATAATAATAAATTAATAGAAAAATAAATGCTTTCTAGAAACTGTATTTTTTCTAAAAGACTATTTAGTTCCGTAGTGAATACATAATTTAAATTGAATTTCTAAAAATATATTATTTTTGGTTATTTTCTTTAAAAATCATATCAGAAATATCATAGTATTAATTTTCTAGATGTTTAAAAAATTATTCATTTTTTATGAATAGTGAATCATACAGAATCATAATGAAAAAAAATATTTCAG
The DNA here is from genome assembly GCA_963277665.1 of Viscum album. Taxonomy (NCBI): domain Eukaryota; kingdom Viridiplantae; phylum Streptophyta; class Magnoliopsida; order Santalales; family Viscaceae; genus Viscum; species Viscum album. Next base: position 966,934,181 of record OY728128.1, on the reverse strand, counting down.
TTAAATTATTTATAAAGTTAAATTGTATTTTTAATTTGTTTCAATGTAAAATTAGTTCAATTATTTATCTCTAAAACAATTTTAGGTCATTTTAATCAAATTTTTTATTAATTTTTATATAAAAACATTCAAAACTTTTTAACAGTTTTTTTTAAACCCACATTTTTATCATGTATGTAAGTTAAATTCTAAAATAAGTTCTATCAACAATATGAATTTAATATGATAATTTTTTTTAAATAATGATTAAGTTTTTTTTAAAAAAATTGATATTAATTTTAACCATAATGATCAGTGAAAACTATTATAAATTAATTATCATGTTTAAAGTTAACATGGGGGTTTTTCACATTACATGTACTTAAGATAAACTTAATTTTCCATACACATATGTCTTTTATTTAATAAACATGATTTAATATTTAAAGAAAAACCTATAAATTAATTAATAATTTTAATTTAATTTATGTCTTAATATATAAATTTCCGAGGTTAAAAAACTAGTTACAATGTTGAAAATTAAAATGGATAATGTGATTAAAACATAATAGATAAGGAATGAAATGTTAAAAAAATTATTTTTGGGGTATAGGTATTGTTCAATAATATCATACCACCCCTAAATTATTAATAAATTGATATCCCAAATGAAGTGATAATGACCTCCCATTATTGAATAATTTTGTGTATTTCCATAAATATCAGTCATCCTCTATGTTTAAAGGGAACTAAATCGCTCCAATTATTGAAACCACTAAAGAAAATTATTTAACCAGAAAACTGACCAAATGAATACTATAAATCCATATTTTTATCATGTATTAATTATTATGGGTGAAAATACAACCTATTAATCCTTTGGTGAAATCCTTAGGATGTTACCTGGAGAAGAGATAATTTTCTTCATTGAGCATTTTTATTTTATTTCATACTAAAACTCTGTTTTTTATTATTAAACCATGATGATATAATAACATCATTATCTTCTATATAATAAATTATTTTATGTTTATTGAAATACCTATAACCAATCCCACTTCCATCAAATGGGTTAGAAAATCTTCAATTTAGTGTACGAAAGTCTACTACCTCACCAACTGATTTTCATTCATTTCTTCCATTACCGCCTCACACACATGGGTTTGATGATGTATATAATGTATATATATGATATTTATAAAAAGACTTATGCATTGATTAATTATATGATATATTTATTTTTACTATCCATTCCGCAGGGGATATATTTTGCAGTTCCTCTGTTTAGCGAACTACCACCTCACTAAGTGATGTGATTCATTTTTCAATAATGCTTTACATGGAAGGTAATATGGATAATTTAATTGAATATATGTGATATAAAATAAATAATTATTATATTCATGACATATTTATAATTCTAAAAATATAATATATCATTTATTTACATTGAAAAAAGATAACATCATTCGTGTATATGTGAACTAAAAACTTAATGAAGATTTGTGACTCTCTTTCATCACCACAAAAAATGGAATTAATATATATATGTATATATAAAGATATAACATTGTATATATGAAATATTATCTTTATATAAAGATAAAATATTACTTAACTACCTTCCATAATGATTATTGAAAATGGGAATGTGACTCAGGTGTACATACAACCTATCATATTTATGATTGAAAAATAGTTTATTTTTAATAAAAATACTACCTTATTTGTTCTAAAAGAATAATTGATGCATAAATATGATAATTTATCATTATTATAATTTTTCAAGTAATGTTACTAAATAAAAAGTGAATGAATTGGATGTTTCATAAAGAGTCATGCATAAGAAAAAAAGAAAATTAACACCTGAAATAATGAAAATAATGAATGATTTTTTTATGAATGAGTGATAAAATGTTATAAAAGGAAAATATATGATATTATAAATATTAATTTTGTCCTCAAAAAATCTAATAAGATTTTTAAAACCAATATACATGATGTAAAATTACATTCAACTAAAAGGTAGCGTGAGTTAAGAGTTTCCCATATCACTTTTAATTTTGTTATACATATTCCATATTCACCACTTATTTATTTTTTGTAATGTACATAATTATATTTTATATTCTATAAAATTAATTAATTTATCCCCATGGTATTTAATGTTTCATTCAATGTTATTTACTCAATGGGGATTATGATATATATTTTACTAAACTTGTAAGTTTTTATATGTAAATATAACCATTATTACAGAATGATTTTGTTTATGTCTCCATTGGTGGAATTATTTCGTATTAATATATTAAAATAAATACATTTTATTCTCCACTAGTTACTGATGATATTTTTCAAGTAATAATATTATTTCCACTATTTGGTACTTAAAAGTATTGAACAACTATTTTTATAACAATTGAACTTTATTTATCACTTCGCTAAGATATCTATGCTCATCAAATCCCTTGTTTTCTAAAAATGTTTTTGAAACTATTTTTTAAAATGTTCCAAAATTATTTGATAAATATATTTTTTATGTTTTTAAATATTTACAAATTGTTTTGAAATAAATCATTATGATTTTTAAGTCGATGTCCATGTTTAATTTAAAGAAAATGGGGAATGAACCATTATATGAATGTACTCAGAATGTATAGAATATCCTTAAATTATTATCTATAAATTCTATAAGGATTCCCTTATAGGTTTCAAATGTTATTTCCTTGAAATAAGTTCCCAAAATATTTTTTGACCTTTCAATTTTAAATTGTTATTTTCAAAATGAAAAGTAAATTTTTTTCAAGGTTATTTTTAATGATATTTTAATGGTACATATATTCATAAATTAAATAAACCCTTTATTGTAATAATGATACAATGGAGGATATGTTGTATTAATACTACCGTTATTTGTTTCTTCGGATGATATATGATTATTTTAATTGAGGATGTACAATTTTATATCCCTTTACTATTTTACACTGAATAGTTTATCATTATGATTATTTATTAGGGTATGTATTAACATTTCATATGTTACTTTCCAAATATGAATCGTTCTAGAGATATAGAACATTGTTGGTAATCTTTTTAATAAATAAATCATAGAGAAGAAATAATAAAAATAGAGTGGAAGGATTTCAAGGTATTGCTGTGGGAAAATATTTTCTGTATGAGAAATTAAAGGATATAGAAATATAGTTCTTGATTATAAAAAAATGAGAGGTAAATATTTTTTATGTAGGAATATAAAATTATATGTATATATTTTCTAGTCATGTACAACATTTATAATTAAATTTTAAATATTTATAATTTCCTTGATGTGGTTAAAAAACTTCCTTGAAGGAAACTATTCTCCCAATCATTCTCATCATATGAGGATATAATATCATGAGATATTAAGATAAATAAATTATTATCAATGAATTAGAACTTCTAAGGCAATAAACATAAAATGAGGATAGTAGGGGAAAACAAATAATGAGATAAAACGGAAATAATAATTCTCCCACATGTGATACTTTTAGAAGGAAATACATTAGTACATGATTAAAATTTAAATGAGTATTCATAAAGTGTGTTAAAAAATTATACAATGATAATGATTTCACGAGAATGAAAGAATCATAAAATTTTCATTGATTAAACTATAATGACATCCATTATTATTCAAATGAATACACCAAGAGTCAATGAGAACACCTCAGATGGAGATAAAGAGTTAAAGTCAAGCATATCCAGTTATAATAGAAGAATTATAACATTTCTTATTATTTTATATCTTCATTCATTAAATAAGTTGTAAAATAATTTTAATAATGATATTCTTAAAAAATAAAAGAATTTAAGTGAATAAAATTATTATTTAGGATTTGAAAGAATATGTCGAATGGTACCAACTAACCATAAAAATGATTTTGTATAATATTTAAAATAATGGAAACCAGATGATTGAAAGACATATAACCCATACTATATTCTTAATTTTGAGATAATTATACTTGGATAATGATTTTGTTTCTACAAATAAATTAAATTGGATAATACTATCTTACATGGAACTTATTAAAGATATGTTCATATAGAAGATCATTGACCTTTTTTATAATGTTATAGATCCAAATATTTTTAAAGGGCTATAAGGATCACTATTTATGAAATGGTTTATTTTTTAATTAGGATGAGATTTAAATATTTTGTATTACTTCATTATATGTACATACATCCATATTGGGTAACATGGGACAACTATTTTCTTATAATAATAACTAAATATCAAAGGAATAAAATATCATTATATTATGGATATTACAATCCATTAATAGTGTATTTTTTCACTTTTGGAATAAAAATTTCTTTTTTATATATTCATTTGTTGGACTAAGAGTTCAATTGAAAATTTATAAATGAAAAACCAATGGATCAAATTTTTCTTATGAAATAAAAACATATTAAGTATTTATATTTCCTTATGATTATACATTGTAAAACAATATATTATCTATCAGAAAAGGATCATGAATCAATTTTATCATATTAAATTTATATATGATGAATAGATAGTCATTTAAATCATCAAATATTTATTGTTTTGGGGTCCTTAACATTCCACTGATCGTTCATATTTTTTTCATCACTTACCTCTATCAGTCAGTGTATTTATTTACATTATTATGTAAAGTTCAATGTTTTATTTACAACCAATATTATCTTAATTGGAAACATAGTTATATTTTATTAAAAATGACCTATGTACTTCTATTTATATATTATTAACATAATGTTTTATTAACCCTTTTAGATTTTGGTTTTTTCAACAATTGTATTCCAAATGACAAACCCACGAGTTCCGAGTTCATGTTTAAATTTCCAATATAATCCTTATTTAAAGTAAGGAAAATGTAATAAAATGATATTTTAAAATATTAAAATGGTTGTTTTATAGTGTTTATTATATAAAATTGAAATATTAAAGGAAAATACAACACATGAGACATTAGAAAATATTTATTTGTTAAACAATGTAATCCCTTCAATAGATTACGAAACCTGAAACATTGAGTCTAAATAAACTGTAATATAGTATAATATTATAAGATAACCGTTAAATTTTAATTTATTAATATTAAAAAAATATTATCAATATTAATCTCATTTATTTGTTAGAAATAAATTAATTATCAAATAAATGAATAAATAAATGTTCATTGAAAAATGTGTTTTTCTAAAAGATGATTTAGTTTCACTTTGTACACATAGTTTAATATTATATTTTAATAATTTTATAGAATTTTTTTAAAAAAATACCATTAATTTTAAAATCATAATTTCAAAATTATATTATGGTTCATTTGTTAGGATTTTTAGAGATATTTTATTTTTTGATGAATAACGAATCATTGAGAATTTTAATTTATAACTGTATTATCATTTTAATTATTTAAAATGATCAATTATATTTTAAATTTTATTAAAGTATAAATAATTAAAAAATATATATATTTATTAATATTATTTCATTAATATCAGTATATGTATAATTTGTATATAGAAACACTGAAAATGAGTGAACATTTTCTCTTTCGAAAGTCGTATTTTCGTCACATCTGTGTGATTAAACTGAAATAAAATTATATAAATAAGTAGTATTTAATTTTATAAAATAAATTATATATTAATAATAAAAAAAATTAATAAATTTAGATAATTTATACTTAATTTTTTAACGTAATGAATAGTTAAAATAGTTAAAAATCTTTATTACGATTAAGGTCAAAATGGTGTTTTGCTCATTACATGTTCTTGGGTTAAAATCAATTTTACACATAGAAAGTATATTTAAATAATAAATTTTATATAATAAATATAAAATTTATTTATAAAATGTTATATAATAATAATTCTATTTTATTAATAAAGAATAAACCACCTTGTTAAAAAAATAGTTACTCTGTTGAAAATTAAAATAGAAAAAGTGAGTAGAACATAAAGGTTAAAAAATGAAAATTTTAAACTTGGTATATTATTCTATTTTAGATTTTGGGATATACCGTGTAATACTTAATATGCATTATTTATCAATTTTTATCCATATGAGGTGAGAGGGACCTCCCATTATTGATTACATTTGGGTGTCTATTGAAATTACACACCTTTTAAATTATAAAACCGAACTCATTATTCTGACATTTCTACAAATCTCAAGCTATATTTAAAAAAAATATTATTTAATAATATAAAAAATCCCCTTATATCATTATAAAATACATAGTTTTTTTCATAAATCCATCACTTATAGGCATTTTTCCAATCCTTTGAAGGATACCTGAATAATAGGTAACATTCTCTAATGAGAGTTTTCATTTTATTTATCCCACTCCTCATTAAATTATTTTTAAAATATGATGATACAATAACCATAATATAATTAATATACTGATATTTTTTAATAATTATTTAATTTTATACAAAATTTTCAACTTCCATTAAATGGGTAATGAAATTATCATTCAGGTGTACGGTGGACTACCACCTCGCAAACCGATATTCATTTATTTTTTCATTTACACTTATAATAGTTGAAAATAACATAGTACATATATTATATATAGGATATTTATTAAATAATTATACCTATATATTAATTATATCATATATACTATTTTTACTTTTCATTCTATTTGAGATACTATTGTGTGGATCGTGTGTACAAAAGGCTACCACCTCATGAAGCGATGTAATTTGTTTTTCACTAATTCTTTAGATGAAATGTGACAAGGATAATACTTATGAATATATGTGGTAAAAATAAATAATTTTTAAATTAATTTTAAATTTATAATTCTTAAATGGTAATATATTATTTCATTTTTACACTAGAAAAGTAGAATGTCATTAATGCACGTGTGGACTACCACCTTCAAAGAGAGATGTGAATATCATTCAATACCACACCACATGAATGATATATGTAAGTATAATTAAAAAATATTTTATATATAATAATATTATAATTTTCAAAATATAAAACATTACATAACATACTTCAATAATTATCTTAGATAAATGGAAGGGTCACTCTTCCCAACATATGCCCAACCTTCTCCATTACTATAACGTATTAAATTTTTAATGAAAATACTTCATAACAGGTCTTGAAATTATAATTTAAATATAAATATGATACTTATTTCATGATTATTATTTTTCAGATCATCTAATTAAATAATATATGCAGGAACATGATTTTTATAGATAAAAAATTTATTACAAAACAGGACAATCAACCCAAAAAACAGAGAGAATAAGGAATTTTTATTAATGAATGGGTGATAAAATGTTATAATATGATCATATATTATTTTATTAATATTAATATATTATTTTAATAAGTTAATAACATGGTTAAAACCACTATATAAGAGTTTAAATTATATTCAACCAAAAGGAATTGTGATTTAATAGTTTCTCATCTCACTTTTACTTAAATGAGACATACACCATATTCAACACTTATTTATTTTGTATGGTGTATATACATCCCTATTTTATGTTATATCATGAATTGATTTATAATCATGTTATATAATTATTAATTAAGTGTTATATTACTTTATAGGGATTATCATACTAAATTTAACAAATTTGGAATTGTAAAGATCACAATTTAATCTGTATTCCAGATTATTTTTGATTAAGTGTCCCATTTGGGAATTAAAATATAAAATTAAATCTTTTTTATTCTCCTCTTGTTACTCCAAAAATTATTCAATTAATAATACCATTTTCAACTATATGGTACATAAAATCATAGTGAAAATGTTTTTAAAAATACATGACTTTATTTTACTCTTCACTTAGAAATCCATTTTTATCAAAACCCAATAATTCAAAAAATATTATGAAAAATTTGTTATTAATATTTTAAAAATGATTTCATGAAATAATGTTTACCAATTTTTACTTTTAAAAATTTATTGGAACAAAATATTCATGCCATTTTAAAAATTACGCATGTATGGATTTTACCAAAAATATGGAAAAAAATATATGATTTAACATACTAGGTATATACTGAACATACTTATATCATAACCAAACAATGGTTTATATATTTTTTATATGATTCAATGGTTATTTTTGAATAAAATTGTTTTCAAATTGTTTTTTAAACATTTATTTTGAAATGATTATTTTTATATTGAAAAGGGAAATTTCTTCTAGAATGATTTTAATGATGTTTTTGGTATTTATATTCACCAATAAAATAAAACCATTAATGTAGTCATGATCCAATATAGATATATTGAATTGATATCCATCTTATTATTTTATTAGTATGAATTGTGATCAGTTTGATTGATGATTTCTAATTCTATTATAATCATCATTTTTCTTTGAATGGTTTAGGATTATGTTTATTAATTGGAGAATGTATTAAAATTTTGAATGTTAGTTTCTCAATAATAGTATTTTGGTTGAATATGTTTAACCACATTCATATGGGAAATTAATTATACATTATAAGTGATAGGTGGGTCCTACATTATCACCTCAATGCCTTCATAAGTCTAAAGAGACAAACTAGATTTGGTATTAGTCTAGGATATACCCATTTATATATATGTCCTTCCACAATCCTCAAGGATATTGGATGTATTAGAACAACACTCGATGGTATAAGATGTACATGAACAATCATCAATGGTATTAGATGTCTTGTAATATGCATCTATAGTAATATATGTATTGGAAAAAACCTCAATTATATGTTCTAGATATCTATAATTACACTTTCCCTCAATAAAAATTCATTTATTAATATTCCATGAGATTATTCAATTAATTGGGATATCGATGGTCATTTTTGACGATCATTTGTTTATTTATAGCTCATTAGTCGATCATATTTTATTCCTACCAGATTAAGCTCATGAAATAGATTAAATTTCATGTGTTTTAGTTACATTCATTTCCATTTTGTTTTTTCTTTTTTATTCATAACTTATGTTGTATACTTACCGCACTTGAGTATCATAACTCACCCCATTCATATGATTTTGTTTTCTCAAGGATACTAGTAAGTATTTTTTTTATTTATAAATATGAATACACTATTGGTTATAATGGAATAATAAATAATTTGTTTCTTTATTTATTATTTTAAAATGTAAGGTAAATTTAAAGTGTATATCTAGTATACCAAGTCTACAAAATTAGTTGGTCCATTGGGATGAGATTCGTTGTATTTTAGTCCAAAATAAAATAGTATACACCAGCTTCAAGATACTTAGGTTGGGTCACCACATGCCACATCTCCAAAAAAACATATTTAAAACATGTTATTTTTTATACTTTTAGTTTAATTAATTTTACAATTATAATTTTTAACATGGTAAGTATTTTTTATTTTTTAATTTACATAGGTGATTTATCCATTAATTATAAAAATTAAATTATTATAATTAGATAGTTTGTATGTATAGATTCTAAATAATATATCCAATTTTTAAAATAAAAATCCATTGTTTTTGAAGATTTAATTTTAACACAAGCACGTGTCAAGCACAAAACACTGTTTTTCCACTTACCAATGAAGTTATTACTATTTATTGGTTATAATAATTATAAAAGGACCTTTGGTACATAAATGGGAAATGGTTGACATTTTTAAAAATTTTCCAATAGCATGGTATAGAATAGGATATTTATGTGTGTTAAATCATTTAATAGAAAAATATTTATTATAAAATAACCTTAATTTCAATTTTGGCAATAATAATTTTATTTTATTTTAATAACATTATGATAATGGAGGAATTAAGATCTATTATATTTAAAACTATATATAATTTTATATTTATATAAAAATTTATCAAATACAATAATTCTTTAATTTTATATTACATTCAATATTTTTAGTATCATTTATTTTATTTTAGATTAAATAAATATTTACTATAGTGGAATTTCATAAGCATTTAAAGAAATAATATAACATTAAAAATTAAATATAAACATACCTCATTATATTAATGTAATTGTTCTAAAAATTTCTATAAAATATATTCACTTGTTATTTCTTATGTGAACAAAAAAAATGAAATTTATAATTAAGAATGTGACATTTTTTCTTTTTCATTACACAAATTTTTATATTTTCCACATTTATGGAAGTGTCTCCCACAAGAAAAAAATAGATCCTATGGTAATAAGGGTATAAATATTATCATTCAATATAATTCATATATTATTTTCTAATTTTAACTAATATCTTCTTAGTTAAAATCACATTGTAAACTTGTTTTTAACTAATCCAAAATAACTAATTTTTTTATTTCATTACTATTATATTTGTATGAAAATTAATATAACCATATTATATAATATTAATTATTATAATTCCAGAAATATACTAAAATTTTCCAAATTCTATTCTATTTATAACACCTAAATATTCTAAAGTATAACATTGTCTTCAATAACGTGTTTGACCCGCAACACATAAAACATAATGGAATATAATATCTTGATAATCTACTATATATTTACTATTTAAAATAAATTCAACCCATTATATTTCTTATAATAAATGCAAAACCAATATATCTTTTATTACATAGAAGAGTGACCTTACTCGATAGATTTTGATACACACAAGATTGATCTTCCTCGATAGCTTGTGTTACATGGAAGACAATATTTCACCAAATAATAATGTATTATAAAAATATTATTATTTATCATAATATTATATACACTGGACATTAAATTAGTTTATATTAATAGTAAAAAATAACTTATAATTAATATGGGTTACAACAATATAAAATTAATTCATTAGTAAAAAATTAATGAGAAATAAAAATAAGAACATTTTGTATAAAAAAATACTATTAATATTCTGATTCCAAATTATTTTTACCACAATAAACATAATTAAGTAAAATTAGTGATTTTTATTCCTGAAAAATATATGTTAGATATTCAGGAAAATATTTTTTATGTTGAATCATAATTTTTATATGCATAAGATATCAACAAATCCTATTTCATAAAAAACCTATATTTTATAAAGGCAATTTTACTATCTTTTAATGGAGAGACTATTTAAAATCATAATTTTGAAACTATTCTCAATTTACTTTTATATAATCAACATAATTACTTAATTAATAATGTAAAAATTACCCAAGGGTTAATTTTTGGTTTCTTTTGGGAAACATAATTTTTGGATGAATACTGAAAATATTGAATTTTAGTTAGAAAATAAATTTTCATTTAAATAATTATTAATGATAAATTATATGATAAATTTTTTATAAAGCCAAAATATATAAGTAATACATATGTTAATACTATTAATATTTAATATAATTACTTTTAAATTTAAAATTATTATAAAAACTTTACATTCTTTTGACTATTTTTCTACTTCAACCAATTAAACTATCTATCTACTATATTAACAATAATCTTAATTGTACTGATTGTGAGATTTTAAATTTCAAAAAACAAACATAAACAATAGTAATATGTATAATTTTTTATTCTAATAATATCCACTAAATTTTTATGTAAACTGGTTTGTGAATATGATTAAAATTAGTTACTGTATTAAGGTGTAAGTGAGCTTAAAAATGAACTAAACCTTATATTTAGGGGCCCAAATGTGCTAGAAATTTTTCCTACACCCATTTTATATCCATAATCTCCCATGAAACATATATTATTGTATTCAATAGTTTTTGTATTACCCTTTTTGAGGTAAGAACATGTGTACACATAACATGTTTCTTGAAATTCCAAGTGAGTCCTTTTCATTCTCTATAAATGGCCACCACCTCTTCCACCTTCCTCACACCTCTCAAGACACAGTGTGCTATAAAAAATCAACCCATTTAGTCTCCCAAAATCCATAACCTAGAATAAGAATACTCCCTTTAATAGGAATCCACTTAAGGATACCTTTTCGCACAAAATAAAATGAGTTACTTGATTAAGAGGTATCATGTTCTCTAATGATTTCTAGTTTCATTTCCTTTATTTAACCCCTATAAAATTATTGTGATATGATTACATAACAAATGAAGTATTAATAATATACTATTATGTTATTATGTAAGGATTTTTACCCACACATTCACAAACCTTGATCCAATGGGTAATTAAGATACTATTTATGTGTATGGTGAACAACTGGCTCACGAAACGATGATAGTTCATTTCTCCATTTCCACGTTTCGTGGGTTGAACATATGATGGACAATATATTTATATATTTTAAATGTTATTTTTATTATTTATTTAATATTATTTAAAAATTATAAATAACATAACCATATTTTTTCTATTTTGTATTATTATGATAACATAGTTTGAGGAAGTGTGGACTACCGCCTCCTCAATCTGATGTGATTCGTTAACAAGTTACATTAAATGTATCAAAAATGATTATAATTAAATATATGAGACATAAAATAAATAAATATATGATATTATTGTAATAATTTTCCTTTCTAGATATATATATCATTTTCTCAATTATCCTTTCTCACTCTAAAAAGTCATAATGTTGTTAGTGTACATCTGGACAACGGCCTCCTTGAAACAATTTGATTCATTTTACATCACTATAATTTTATATATAAAAATATATCACTAAATAATATGTTAGTAATGATATTATGATCATTTGAGAATGATATAATTCTACTTTAATTTTTTTCCATAACTATCATTGATAAATGAAAACATTATTCCTGTGTATGTTTGGCCAACCCTCTCCATGATTGTAACATTGGTTAATTTTTCATAACAATATTTAATTATTGATTTTAAATGTATAATTGATATATATATATATATGATAATTATGTCATGATTATTATTCAGGGGATGTTATATACTGAACCCTTTGACCAATGTTGACCTACAAATGTTTTTTGACTCATAGAACAAATTTGGTGAAAACACCCGATGTAAACATAACTGGTTATGTAGTTGTATTCAATAGAGTAACAAGTAAAATAAAAGTAATGAGAAAAATTAAATATTTTATAATTAACGTATAAAATTAATATAACATTATTAGACATGATGTTAAAGGACATTCACCTAAAAAGAAACACAAGGTAAGAGATTCTTTTATCACATTCCTTTCTGAGAGCCATACTTTATTGTTCGTCACCTAATTTATTACTTGTGTTGTAAATACAACCACATTTACATTAATATAATAATTTTGTTATCTTTATGGTATTTATATGTTTGAAGTTATTATCAGTACTTTTGGGACATTCAATTCATATGAATGGGATTTTCATCTAACTTTTCACTACTATGAGATAAATTTCATGTCCACCACATACTTATTTTAAGTGGTGTACATATTTCCAATTTTCATATATTATATCATGAATAAAATTTTCTTCAAGGTATCTAAAATGTACATTTAGAATTATTCATTCGCAAGGATTATTATTTAAAATTGTCCAAATTGAATGTGACACTTTTGAATGTGTATGAATTAATTTCCTCAAAAATATTTCTAATGATGTTTAAATGATATTTCTATTCATAAAAATTATATAACCAATATTCATAAAACCATAAATTTTATAGATTTTGGTTATTCAGGAACATTTTTATGAATTGGTACCATTTTCAAACAATTTGGTATTTTTTTTTAAAAATTCCTTAAAAAAACAAAACATCATTTCCCTATTTACATAGAGAACAAGTTTTCTTCTAAAAACCATGTTTTATTAAAAAAAATATAAATTATTTTTAAAATTTTGTGGCATAATAATTTGATCCCTTTTTACTTTTACAAATTTTTTCAAAGGAACTTTATTATCACTTTCCAAACAAGGTATTTTTACATCCTTAAATAGTGAAAAAGGAATGTTTTTTACCTCGTACATTATGTATGTATTTATGCATTGTAATTTTTTTAATGATTCCAGTGTATGTTTAACAGGTTAATTTTTAAAAAATATATTTTAAATTATGTTTTAAAATTCAAAGGATTTTAATTTTTTTTAAAGAAATGTATATTTTCTTTAATAATGTTTTTTAAAAATGTTGTATAGAATTTATACACATCAAAATCAATAACCCTTTATTTTACTCCACATGGGTTATGTTTTATTGATACCATATTTAATCATCATATGGATAGATTGTGATAGATTTTTTCAAGGCTAGTATTCACATTAAATTCCATGATTCCATTTAGTCCCCTAGAAATAATAAATCTGTAAGGACCCGACCCCTGAGTTCCCAGAGCCAGTGCCCATGAGACATGATGTACCACAATTATTACATTACATTTACATTCATCACATCATGTCTCATGCTATAGAGGACCGTGAGTTTCAGGTTCTGGGAAAACCAGTAACATTCTGAATCTTTATTGAATACATGACTGATACCTGAAAAGTTTTTCATTTAAAACGTAGGATGAGCATTGGAATACTCAGTGAGGGGTTTTGAAAATACTTAATACAGCTTTTGAAAAATTCCTTTGAAAATAATTTCACATACATTTAAATTATTTCTTTGAATAAGACATCATGAAATTTCAATGGTTGATATAAAACAATTAAAGAATTCATACAAAAGTATTTGAACATTTAACTAAAATCCACTAAATGTACAAAGTAAGCATATTCGTACAAAAGTGCTTGAATTCTACTATGTAAAAAAAATTACATGAAAGGTACGCAAGTACTACTATACATGAACATTATCATAGTTTTGCATAAAATATTTCACTACAACTTATAAAAACATGATAAATGTAATGCCAAAATTTTCATTAAAATAATGGAAAGGTAAACAGATCATGCATCATCATTGTCTCATCATATACCATGTGCACTTCAATAGATAATGGTTATATAACCAAGGATATTTTTCTAATCGAAATAATCACTTGGTTGGTCATATACTAAAATATAATGAGAAAATGTATACTGAATGAATCATGGTATATGTGTCAAAGCCTTGTGCCATGACCTATGGGTAAAAAATACCCAATCTGACTGTCTCGGGAACTATCGATGCATCAAGGAGCTTACTTTTACCAGTCTCCAATCCAGAGTGCTTACTTTTAAAGTACCTAAACTAGAGGGCTTATTTTAACCAGTCCCCAACCAGGAGGGATTACTTTAACCAGTCCCCAACATGGAGGGATTTCTTTTAACCGTTCCCCAAACCGGTAGTCCAATACATTCCTCATATGCTCGTATGGTCTGATATTCAAGGTGTCCATACCACTTGTAATATTTAATTATTTATTTGTTATTACCCAAGGTTCCCCATACCACTTTGGGTAATTTAATTTCCATTTTACATTACCGAAGGTGACCCATACCACTTTGGGTAATTTAGTTCATTCACATGATATTTCATATGCATTAATTATTGAATACCACGATAAAAAAATGGATAATGAAACCATTGTACATTTCCTCTCGAAATACATGATATGAAAATGAATATTAAGTATGGTAATAACAAATTTCTAAAGCAGACATGGACAAGAAAAATAACTCTTCCACATGTGATAATAATTAAATCACATAAAATGATTAATGAATGGGGTTTGCACTTGAAATGTAACTCTTTAGTTTAAAGTCAATATTTCATGCACATTTAATATAACACATATTGATAAAAGTAATAGTGAGCATGAAATTAGGCCAAATCACAACTTGATTAATAAATAACAATAACTGTAGGGGGTTCATTATGTAATAAACATATAATGGGAAAACACATAATTCCTCAAATATTTATATCCTTAAAAAATCATTTCAAATCATAATGGAGTTAATATAATCAATGCAGGTTTGACATAAGAACATTTTTACATAACCAATAAAATTAGCATTCATTGCGGTCTATATTCATTTTTTGTATCAAAATTATTCATTAAATTCTGATATTCATTACTTGCAAATAGGGTTTTGATACATTATACATACAAAAATATTTACACAACCGTAAGTACAAGAGATGTATATATTTATTATTTTCATAACCGAATAATATTTATTAAAATTTTACATGCAATAAATATTTCAAATAAATATTTTATTAATAAACTCTTCAATGAAGACTAAAACATGTAAGGATTATAACATGTGTGGCTCAAAGTGCACACATATATGAAATTTAGGGTTTCACACACTAAATATAAATCCATTTGAACCCAAATTCCATTTTGTATTTAAAACTTTACTTATGGCTTGGAAAACACTAAAACATTACATTTATCAAACATTATTTAAGTCTTGAGAATTGTATTTGAAAATAGGGTTTATTATATATGAAACCATAAACACATAAACATATAAAAACTATGGTTTTAAAACCGTAACTTAATTACACTTAGAACAAAATCCTAAATTGCATCTAAAATATTATTTAAGTGTTAGAATTCATGTCCTGAAAATCATAATAAATTGCACTTGAAAACATATATATATATATATATATAATTATGTAATTATACATATGTAATTTTATAAGGTTTATAAAAAGGATTTTCATATTAAAAGTGAATTTAAAACACCCTTTATAAATATGTAATCCTCGGTAAAACATTGTGATTTATTTGTAAACCTTTAAAATTAATTTGGTCTGGGAAAGATATATATATGTTTACATAAAATATTAGAATATACATATGGTGTATAGAGGGTTTAGACTAAATAAAAACCTTCCAATCCAAACTTAAACAAAACACCTGTACATAAATCATGAACAACCTCCTAGAAAGCATTTAAAAAGGGAGGTTTTGAGGTGTACATATATATATACTCGTTTAGAAATTATATATATATACATAAATACAAGTCATAAAACCAAACCGAGAGGGATAAATTCCTTGTACCATTAAAGAAAAAGAAACTACCAAAACCATACACCCAGTTTAAAACAGGAAGAGGATGAATTCAATACTAAAAATATACATACATACATATATATATATATATATGTATCTGTATATGTAAATATTATATAACCAATATAATGATTGGTTTTGAAACATAAAAAGGGAGGATGTATCCCCTTACATAGTTTATGAATACACCAATACCCATTTTGAAAACCTTAATAAAAGAGAAGGATGTGTGTGTGTGTGTGTACGTTGTATATATAGAAACGTACAGAAGGGGTTCGATGAATCAAAATTGATTGAAATCTGCCCCTTACATAGGCTGTGGAGGATAGTTTCGGGTTGGAAGAGGGGAGGATCTTGTTGTACTTCCATATAACTTGAGAGAGAGATACGGAGAGGTGGAGAAAGAGGTGAACCCGTTGGGTTTCACCCTCATGGGAGGTGAGTTTAAAGGAAGCACAATTCATGGTTCTAAGATTGTAAAGGGCCCTCCACTTGACTACTGAAGGAGAGGCCAAAGCATTGAGTTGGAGAAAAGAAATCCTATGACACAAAATCAAACAGGGATAATAAATGAAAAAATAAACTATTCTACCTCGGTTTAAGACATAACAAAACCATATCTCACAACTGAGATCTGAGTTTGGATCTCCACCCTTGAATGCAAAACTACCACGATTTTCGCCAGTCTACATCCTGAAAATACAGCCGTACCCTGACCTCCATAATTATTGTTACTCAACTCAACCGGATCATGACAGTGTCACACATCCCACGCTCGGCCTGCTTGGGATCTCTGGAACTGCGACACCACTCGACGATACCTTCATGCATGATGCACCCCTATACCTCAGTCGAAGCCCACATGACTTCATTGAAACCCTACCCAGGTCACGGAATCCTAACCTACACCAGAGGTGTAGAACCCCTACTGAGATAGACCGCAGTGACACCTCCTCTCTCCCTCAAAGCTGTGTGACAACTGAAAACCGGGACACTCAAATCCCATTACGGGATTCTCATGTTTTTTTATCTTTATTTTGTCTGATTTCCTCCTCTTATTATTATAATATCACTTATTATTACTTATTTATCAACATTATAATATTTATATCATAATATATCTTTTAATGTCTAAATCCAAAATGTTTAACAATAATCAATTAATATTAATATTTTATCAATATTTTTTTAGAAAAGTAAATTTTGATTCCTTTATTATTAAATTAATTCATATCTATAATTCATAAATCATAATATAATTTTTATTTATATAATTACATTCTAGTTATTTTGAAACAAATAAAAATGTGTTTATTATTATTATGTTTATTTAAAAAATATATATCTATATACATATAATTTCAAAATTAATAAAAATAATTTTATTATTTTGATAAAACATAATTTTTTCATGTTATTTTAATTTAATAAAATTTTATAAAATAAATAATAAAATAATTTTATAAATGGTTAAATTGAATAGATAAATTTTTTAAACAAAATACATATAATTAATAATTTAATAAAATGCTAAACTAGAAACAATAATTATAATTTCATATATATTTCATTTTTTGAAAGTGTATGAAAGAATATAATTATTCATCCATTTGCATAAATTAAATTAATGTATATCACTACATAATGTCATATAATAATTTCAAAATGGCATGCATGGTAAAATTATAATTTTATAATAATATTTGTTTTACTAATAATTTTATAACAAATTAGTTTAATAATAATTTTATGATCATAATAATCAAAAACTATATATATAAAACAATTACATATATAAAATACACCGCTTATTGTTATTAATAAATATATTCAATTAATTTTAACATGTCTTTGAGTACTTAATTGTTCTCTAGCTACAACCTTAAGGACTAACGACTATAATTATAGCTGTCGAGTTTCCAATGGCTACTTGAGGTAACAGTCAGATTGGTGCTCTACAAAACTAAGACATGAGGTGTCTTAAGCTTAAGGTGATTAAAGAAGAAGAAGAAAATGGTTCAAGAAATCCCTTTAGTACATAGTGTGGTTGTGGGGGATTCGACCATTCTTATGTTAATTATGATGGATACTAATGAACCATATCGTCTTCTCTGGGTTCTCATTGTTTTGAGTGGCCTTACTGTCATCTTAATATGTTTTTTAATTGGTATCTTTTGTTAGCTTAATTTCCCATTTGATCTTAGTGTATTTTAATCACTATGGTATTCCCATTTGAATAAAGAGTATTTTCATTCATTTTGGGTGTTTAATCTATTTCATATTAAATTAAAATTTTATTATTGCCTTTTCATAAGAAACCAGTTTGTTTGATTAATGGGTAATTAAAAAATTCCCCATTACATGAAACAATGATTCTTGGGATGTTAAATTTCCCCCCCTAGAAATAATTGTGTCCTCACAATTCTACTCATAATCTGGAAAAGAAATTCCCAAGACGATCATCATCACCAAAATGGGAGATTTGGCTCAGTCAATGGAATACTCAGGTTGGTACACAGTTCCTTTGCTTCACTGGCCCAGATATAGCTCGAGCAGTACGTTTTTAACTCCTTCTCATGCATTCTACACACATGCTTCTATATAGAGGATCGAGAAATAATAAATTTGGGGTTGTCCGAAGGGAAATATTCTCTGGTGATCTTCCAGACTATATCAAGCTCAATATATTCCATTAGAACCATGTGATTAAATAGACTGAGGTTTAGAATCTGAAACATAAAGGCTGCTCTGAGGTTCCAATCTTGGGCATCCACTAAGAAACATGCTCAAGCATAAAAATTTTGTGCCAGAGTGAAACTTCAAAACAGACCCTCGAAGTATGCCCCCCTTCACCAATAATAGGAGAGTTGGGAAATGACGATGAGGTGGAAGAGATGGTCAATCCCTTGATAGGAACTAAGGATTTCATGGCTGTTGGACAAATCAAACATGCATTGACATGATTCTCACAGGTTGAGGAAAGAAGGATAGACTATAGTGCATGTCCTAATTAATATTTTCTCTAAACATTCATTGGGTTTGGATGAGATATTTGTTTGTCCATCCATCTGAAAATACACTCATAATAATTAACTTAATAGTTCAGATAAGGTATGGACAGGAATGGAAAATAGGTAATATTTCAATAACACATAAGCTTATACATCAGTGCCTGAGTTTCCTTTGATTACCTACTATACAAACTCCACAGAGAGAAAAAAACTCCATATCTCCTCAATCCCAACATAGGATGAGCATTCATGGTTAAAATCATGGGGGCACCTGTAACATCTCATGAGTTTAGTATGAGGGGTATGAATTTGGGAAATGTCAAAATACACATGTTGCCTATAAGATAGTCGGGTGGACACATGTTTTAACATCTCAAAGTCCAAAAACTGACCCTAGAGGCCGTAGTTTAAAATCTGACAAAGATAGGCCGCACGGAGGTCACCGGCAGCAGAAGCTTCATGAAAAGTGTCGAGGATCATAGTGCCAAAGTCTCCACCTGCCGTGAATACTTGGAAAAGTCCCACATGGTACCTTCCCAGACATGCATATGAGGGGAATTGGGTTATCATCATAAAGAGGTATTCCATTCCGAACCCCCGATGTAGATGAAGCACCTCTGCTGAGTTTGACACATCATAAAGGTGCTTGCATGACATGTGGATATGGGCATAATTAAGAATGTTCTCTTGTCTACCTAGAGACACAACGGTCTCTAGGGCCTCAGTGGAATGTGATAGAATATTGGTAGGTACATTTCTATCTTCCATCTGAAAGTTATAATATAATTACTTAGTAATGCTCAGTCGTAGCTATATATTCAAACTATCTGGTTTTTCTAGAGTTGTCTAAACCTATCCTCTAATACAAACTGTAAGGACCCGACCCCTGATTTCCTGGAGCCGGTTCCCATGAGACACGATGTAACACAATTATTACATTACATTTACATTCATCACATCATGTCTCATGCTAGAGAGTATTGTGAGGTTCAGGTTCTAGGAAAACCAGCTACATTCTGAATCATTTTTGAAGACATGACTGATACCTAAAATATATTCATATAAAAAATAGGGTAAGCATTGAAATACTATGTAAGGGGTTTTGAAAATACTTAATAAAAATTGTGAAAAAATCTTTTGAAAATAATTTCACTTACATTAAAATTATTCCTTTGAAGAAAACATCATGACATTTCAGCGGTTGCTATAATACAATTAAAGCTTTCATACACAAGTATTTTAACATTTAACAGAAATCCTCTAAATATACAAAGTAAGAATATTCAAACAAAAGTGCATTTATTCTACTAAGTAAAATAAACATAACATAAAAGGTACGTAATTAATACTAAGCATGACCATTATCAGAGATGCACATAAACAATTTCACTACAACTTATAAATACATGATAAATGTAATGCTAATATTTTCATTAAAATTATGGAAAGGTGAACTGATCATGCATCATAATTGTCTCATAATATGCCATGTACAATTTAATCTAATACTAATTGGTAATGGTTCTATAACTAAGGATATTCCTCTAGTCTAAGTAATCATTCGGTTGGTTATATACTAAAACATAATGAGAAAACATATAATGAAGGACTCATGGTATTGGTGTCAAGGCCTTGTGCCATGACCTATGGGTAAAAAAACCCAATATGACTGTCTCAGGAACTATTGATGCATCGATGAGCTTAGTTTTACCGGTCTCCATCCTGGAGGGATTAATTTTACCAGTCCCTAACTTAGAGGGATTACTTTAACTAGTCCCCAACCTGGAGGGATTACTTTAACCAGTCCCCAACCTGGAGGGATTTCTTTTAACCGGTCCCCAACCCGACAGTCTAATACATTCCTCATATGCTGGTAAGGTCTGATATTCAAGGTGTCCCATACCACTTTGAATATTTAATTATTTATTTTTTATTACCCAAGGTGTCCCATTCCACTATGGGTAATTTAATTTCTATTTTACATTACCCAAGTTGTCCCATACCACTTTGGGTAATTTAGTTCATTGTCATGATTTCTCATATGCATTCATTATTGAATACAATGATAATAAAATGGATAATGAAAACATTGTAAATTTACTCTAGAAATACATGATATGAAAATGAATATAATGTATGGTAATAAAAATTTTCCAAGGCAGACATGGACAAGAAAAATAACTCATGCACATGTGATAATAATTAAAGAACATAAAATGATGAATGGATGGGGTTTTCCACATGAAATGGTAACTCCTTAGTTTAAAGTACCTATTTCATTCACATTTAATATAACGCATGTTGATAAAAGTTATAGTGAGCATGCAATTAGACCAAATCACAACCTGATTAACTAATAACAATAACTACAGGGGGGTTAATTATGTAATAAACATTAAATTCTAAAACACATAATTCCTCAAATATTTCAATCCTTAACAAAATCATTTCAATTCATAATGGTTTTAATATAATAAATGATGGTTTGAAATAAGCACATTTGGGATTAACCACTATAATTAGCATTCATTAAGGCCTTACATGAATTTTTTTGTATCAAAAGCAATAATTAAATTCTGATATTCATTACATGGAAATAGGGTTCTGGGAAATTATACATATAAAAATATTTACACAACTGTATGTACAAGAGATGTATATATTTAGTATTTTCATGACTGAATAATATTTATTAACATATTACATGTAATAAAAATTTCAAATAAATATTTAATTAATAACCACTTGAATGAAGACTAAAACATTTAAGGTTTATTACATGTGTGGCTGAAAGTGCACACATATATGAAATTTAGTGTTTCTCACAATAAATATAAATCCATTTGAACCCAAATGACATTTCGCATCTAAAAAATTACCTAAGGCTTGGAAAACACTAAAACATTACATGTATCAATCATCAATTAAGTCTTAAGAATTTTATTTAAAAATAAGGTTTATTATATATGAAACCATAAACACATAAACATATAAAAACTATGGTTTTAAAACTGTAACTTAATTTCACTTAGACCAAAATCCTTATTCAAATCTAAAATATTTTTTAAGGGTTAGAATTCATGTCTTGAAAATCATATTCAATTTCACTTGAAAACACACACACACAGATATATATATATATATAATTATGTAATTATACATATATAATTATACAAGGTTTACAAAAACTATTTTCATATTTAAAGTGAATTTAAAACACCCTCTATAAATATGTAATCCTCAGTAAAACATATTGATTTATTTGAGAACATTTAAAATTGATTTGGGTTGGGAAATATATATATATATATATATGTTTACTTAAAATACATAAATATACCTATGGTGTATAGTGGGTTTGGCCTAAATGAAAACCTTCCAAACCAAACTTACACAAAACACTTGTACATAAACCATGAAGAACCTCCTTGGAAGAATTTAATAATGGAGGGTTTGAGGTGTACATATATATATATATACTCATTTTAAAATTATATGTATATACATATATACAAGTTATAAAACCAAACCGATAGGGATATAGTCCTTGTACCATTTAGGAAAAAGAAATAGCCAAAACCATACACCTAGTTTAAAAGTGGAAGAGGATGAATTCAATACTGAAAATATAAATACATATATATATGTATGTATATGTACATATTATATAACCGATAGCATGTCTGGTTTTGAAAGATAATAAGGGAGGAAGTATCCTCGTATATAGTTTATGCATACAACAATACCCATTTTGAAAACCTTAAAAAAAGAGAAAGATATATATATATTTATATGTATATGTTGTATATATAGAAATGTAGGAAAGGGGATTGATGAATCAAAACTGATTGAAATCTATCACTTACCTAGACTGTGGAGGATGGTTTTGAGTTGGAAGAGGGGATGAGCTTTCTAGAAATCCATAGAACATGAGAGAGAGAGACAGAGTGGTGGAGAAAGATGTGAACCCGTAGGGTTACACCTATATGGGTGGGGAGTTTAAAGGAAACACAAGTCTTTGTTCAAAGAGAGTAAAGGGACCTACACTTGACTACCGAAGGAGAGGCCAATGCTAGGAGTTGGAGAAAAAAATCCAAGGACACCAAATCAAACAGGGATAATAAAAGAAAAATAAACTATTCTTCCTCAGATTAAGACATGAAGAAACCATATCTCACAGCTGAGATCTGAGTTTGGATCTCCACCCCCGAACGCACAATGACTTCGATGTCCGCCAGTCTACATCCTGCAACCGCAACCAAACCCTGACCTCCACAATAATCATTCATCAACTCAACTGGACCATGACAGTGCCACACATTCCATGCTCGATCTACGTGAGATCTCTGGCACCACGACACCGCTCGACGACACCTTCATTCACGATGCACCCCTACACCTCATCTGAAGCCCGAACGACTCCGTTGAATCCCTACTCAGGTCAAAAACTCCCGACCGGCACCCGCGGCACAGACCCCCTACTGAGCGACACCACAGAAACAACTCCTCTCTCCCTCAAAGCGGCGTGACACCCGAAATTTGGGATCCTCAAATCCCATTACGAGATTCTCTTGTTATTTTTCATTCTTTATTTTTTCCGATTTCCTCCTCTATTATTATTATTATAATATCAGTTATTATTACTTATTTATCAACTTTACTATATTTATATCATAATATATCTTTTAATGTCTACAGTAATTTTTTTTAACAATAATCAATTAATATTAATATTTTATCAATTTTTTTTATAAGTAAAAGTTTGATTCTTTTATTTTTAAATTAATTAATATCTATAATTCATAAATCATAATATAATTTTGATTTAATAAATAAAATTCTAATTAATTTGAAATAAATAAAAATGTGTTTATTATTATTAAGTCTATTTATAAAACATATATATATACATATAATTTCAAAATTAATAATAACAATTTTATTATTTTGATAAAACATAATTATGTCATGTTATTTTAATTTAATAAAATTTTATACAAATAATAATTAACTAATATTATAAATGGTTAAATTTAATAGCTATAATTTTTAATCAAAATAAATATTGATAATAATTTTATAAAACGCTATTATAAAAACAATAATTATAATTTCATATATATATATATATATATATCATTTTTGTAAGTGTATGAAAGAATATAATTATTCATCCATTTGCATAAATTAAAATAATGTATATCACTACATAATGTCATATAATAATTTCAAAATGGCATGCATAGTAAAATTATAATTTTATAATAATATTAGTTTTATTAATAGTTTTATAATAAATTAATTTAATAATAATTTTATGATGATAACAATCCAAAAATATATATATAAAACAATTATATATATAAAATACATCGCTTATGATTATTATTAAATATATTTAATAAATTTAAACATGTCTTTGAGTACATAATTGTTCTTTATCTAAAACATTATGGACTAATGGCTATAACTATAGTCATTGAGTTTCCAATGGATACATGAGGTAACTCTCAGATTTGTGCTCTATAAAACCAATACTTGGGGTGTATTTAGCTTATGGTGATTGAAGGAGAAGAAGAAAATGGTGCATGTCATCCCTTTAGTGCTTAGTGTGGCTACGGTGTCTTCGGCTATTCTTATAATCGTCATGATGGATACTAAGGACCCTTGTCGTCTTCTCGGGGTTCTCGTTGTTTTGAGTGGACTTCCTGTAATCTTAATAGGGTTTTTAATTGGTATCTTTGGTTAGCTTAACTTTACGTTTGATCTTAGTGTATTGTAATCACTATGGTTTTCCCATTTGAATAAAGAGCCTTTTGTTCATTTTGTGTGTTTACTCTACTTCATGGTAAATTAAAATTTTATTATTGAATTTTCATAAGAAACCGGTTTGTTTGATTAATGGGTAATATAAAATTCACCATTACATGAAACACAGATTCTTGGGATGTTACAAATTTCATATGATCATTTGACAATGAATTTCCCCTAAATATCCATATAATATTTCACAGATATAATTATTACTTGAACCATATAAAATTTTTCATACGGTGTTAACGTTGAATGTTATTTTATTATTTGGGGAAATATTGATAAACTAATATCCATTATTCTAAAAAAAAATTACTAAAAATTATTATTTAAATTATTTGGAAGTGAACTATATTGGTTAAGGGACATTTAATGAAATACATACAGGTAAACTGTTGGTTAATTCAAGATCTATGGGTTGGGGAATGGATAATGAAAGCCTCTTGATTCATCAGTAGTCTCATGGG
This sequence comes from Viscum album, assembly GCA_963277665.1. Classification (NCBI taxonomy): domain Eukaryota; kingdom Viridiplantae; phylum Streptophyta; class Magnoliopsida; order Santalales; family Viscaceae; genus Viscum; species Viscum album. The sequence goes on along the minus strand of OY728128.1, from coordinate 966,907,989 downwards.
ATGAATTAGATGGATAAATTGGAAAAGATTAAACTATCTCTTGATGGTGAAGTTATCATGTTCATAGAAAACATGATCTCTAATAATTAATAATTTCTCTCAATTTGATTCAGAAATTATTATCCTTCAGATATTGAAACAAAATATATATGGATACATTTCATTTTTATTTCATTGATTAAATGCAATGTATTTTAGTTTCTTTCATATTCAATTTTTTTTTCTTTACTTTGTAATCTGAATAACATGTTCTTCCATTTATTATCAATAATATTTTTTAAACACTTCCATTCAGTTTTTTGATTACATAGAATATGTGTTTAGTTATTTAGCTTTCAATATTGACTATTATCATTGATTTATTATTGAATTATCTATATTTTAACCCTACTGAGAATTTAAGGTCACCCTTACTATTTTTCATTACCTTGGAATACAAGCAATTCACTATGAAATATATTTATGGAATTATAAGATGAATTTAAGTTATCCTCAAAGTTATTTTGTTAGAAGTAATAAAAAATCTGTTCTAATTAGTGAATTATTTTGTAATAAAATACTTATGTATGTATCTAGTCTACCCAGATTACTAAACCATCATTTCTTCACGGCTTGATTCATTGCAATCATGCTAATCTAATTGATAGAAAACAATTGCTCTGGGATTATGGGGTCAGGGTGATATAGTTGGTATCAGAGGAAGTTTAGTAACTTCTTTGTGAACTATATGGAGAAAAACGGAGGTTTGAGATCATAACTATAAGGTATAATATGAGGATATGTATTTAGGAACACCCTATAGTTTTGGCAACGTATATATTATGTGGGTCTTCCTCTACATAAATATCTTTCTGAATACTACAAGTTGATGTGGATCTTAAAGAGTTGTAACTAAGAGTAACAACTCCAAAAAGGTATTTTAGGCCTGACTTGAGAAAACCTGGTACACAATAATGGGCCTTACTGTAAACCCATTTATGAACCCCCAGAGGATATTGATAGGATAATTCTACTTATCTTTTTAATAGATTCTATAGAATATTAATAGACAATGAAAGTGAATATCATTGGTTAAATCAAAGGTGTTTTACATTGAAGATAAAATGACTTGATTTTGAATTCCTATAAATGATATTATGAATAAACTCTTTAAAACAGAAGTATCTATATGCTAATAAGTAGATAAAGTACTTATGAATTCATGATGAATTGAAAATATTATATAAGTGTCTTTTTAGTGATTTAATTTCGAGGATGTTCATCATATTTATTTTAGAAATTATATAAATTTTGTTTTAGAAAAGGACAACATATATGCTGAGTAACAACTAGTCAAATTCAGAAAGGTAGATTGTCTTGAACCAAACACTAAAGGATGATAAGGGTTTCATGAAAACCGCTTTCCTATGCAAGACCCTCTATATGTTTTCATTGTTTTAACATAATAATTTGTAAAATAAATACTATTTATGAACATGTATTCTTAATTTTGATGATTAGATATTAATATTTTAACTGTATTTCTTTTAGATGGTATTGAAAGACAAATAGTTCAAAATTTCACTCTTTTATGGGCCTTAATATCCTCTAGAAATATATTTTACTATTTAAATCCTCAAAATTTATTTTTTGAATGAAATAGAATTTGATCAAACCTCAACCAAAATTTAGGATTGTTTATAAGAAATTGAATCCTATCAAGAATGAATATTACCTTATATTCTTGATCAGTAAAAGAATTACCCAACATTAGAAAAATTAATTAGACAAAAATGTTGTCTGAATAATTTAATTTTTGTTGAACCAATGGTCTTCCAAATCAGAAGAGATTTATGTATTTGAAGCCCTCAACATTCTACTGAAGGTTCACTTTTTTCTAATTGATGTTCCCATTCACTTCATATAAATATTAATATTATTATTCCAATAATGTATCTCTACATTCCATTAATGTTCTCATAATTAGAGACATAGTTATATGGTTGTCCATATGACCCTTGTACTTCCCAAGGTCTATTTTTTAGAGGGTGTTTTTAAAAATCCTTCTCATGATGTGGGATTTAAAATATAGGAATTTTCAAACAATATATCCCAATAATTGTGTTCTAATTTCAATGAATCAATTTAATTTAGGTTGTAAGTATTTAACACCCCTAAAATTCTTATGTGCACCTTTTTATTTAATATCGTGTATGACAGGAACCACCAAAAGCATAAGGGAATATAATATCCCTTGAATAAACTGAATATTTACTATTTAAAATAAATTCAATACATGATATTTCTTGTAATGCACAAAATAATGAGATATCTTGTGTTGTATGAAATATTAACCTTCCTCAATAGCTTTTGTCACACACAAGATTGACCTTCCATGATAGTTTGTGTTATACGCAAGACCAATTTTCACTGAATAACAAAGTATTATTAAAATATTATTATTTAATATAATATGATATAAACTAGCCATTAAATTAGTATTTAGTTATTTTAAAAACTAAATTTAAAAATTATTTTTTACTTTAATATAAAATGAATTCATTGGGTAACAATTAATGGGATGAAAAGAGGAACCAATTTGATATAAAAAAGAAATATTATTATATTTATGCTCCCAAAAGAGTTTTACCATAATTAAAATAAATAATTAAAATTATTTAATGATTTCAATGAGACATATATGCTATATATCAATCAAATATTTTATCTATATCTATCCATTAGGTTTTATATGCATAAGATAATAATTAACCCTATTTCATACATAAAATCTTATATTTTTATAAACGTAATTTTATAGACTTTTAATGGAGAACATATTTTATATATTAATTTAGAAACTATTATAAATTTAATTTTATAATAAAAAATTAATTATTTAATAAATATATCCAAAATTATTCTATTGTGGATTTTTTTGTATCTTTTTGAAAGATATCATTTTTTAAAGAATGGTGAAAAATACTGCATTTTAGTAAAAAATCACATATCATTTAAATAATTATTAATGTTAAATTATATTTTAAATATTTTATAAAATTATATTATATAATTAATTAGTCTATTAATAAAATTCAGTTTATTATAATCAATTTTACATTGAAATTTAATATAAAAACACAAGAATCTTTAGAACATTTATATACAAAATCCGGTTAAACCATTTATTTTCATGATTAACATTAATCTTAATTTTTACACTTCTATGATATGAATTAAAAAAAGAAATAAAAAATTGTAATAAAGATGTTATTTTTAGTCTTATAATATCAAATTAATTTTTTTACTTAAATGGTTAGTGAATATGATTAAAATTTATTATAGTGATTATAGTGTAATTATGGTTAAAAATAGACTACCACTTATATTTAAGGGATCAAATGACCTATAAAATCTTAAAAAACCCAATAAATATATATAATTATTCTATAAACATTTTATTAATGAATTTTTTTTGTATGAATTGTTTAGGTAATAACATGTGTACACCGAACTTGTCTTAAAAAATTCCATGTGATTCCTTTTTATTCCCTATAAAAGTCCACCACCTCTCCCCCTTACGTACACCTATCAGTCCAAATTGGATCATGGAAACACTGCCCAAGTAGTCTTTGAAAACCCATCCCCTTGATCTATAACTCTTCCTTTGGGCAGGAATACACCAAATGAAGCATTTTGGCACAAACCTAAAAAGAGTTACCCAATTAAGAGGTAACATCTTCTCTCCATATTTTTAGTTTCATTTCAATTATTCAACACCTATACTCTTATAATTCTATGATTATATAAGAACAAAAGGATTATCAATAAACTAGGATTTTTTATGATAATATTTATACCTACACTAACACAAACCTCCATATATTGGGTAATGAACATATTGTTTCGATGTACGACTAAATACTACCTCAACGAATAAAAATTGTTCATTTTTCAATTGTAATCATTCCCGGATGGCCATTATGGTGGAAAAAATATTTATATATACTATATATGATATTAATAATATCACTATTATTATATAATTATTTTAAAACAAAAACCCTTATCTTTTCCATTTTTTGTTAATACGATAACATCATTGGAGGATGTGTGGACTACTGCCCCCTCAAAGCGATGTGATTCTGTCGCATGATCCACGAAATGTTTAAAATATGATTATAATTGAACATATGAGACATAAAAAATTGAATTTGAAATTCATGACCTAATTAACTTTTTTTTTAAATATATATATATATCATTTTAATTATTATCATTTCACCCAATAATATGTGATAATATCAGTCGCAGACATGTGGACTACGCCTCCTCAACATGACGTGATTCATTTTACATTACTATAGTTTTTTATATATTTATAAATTAATAAATAATATGTTGTTAATGATATTATTATAATTATTTAATGATATAATTCAACTTACATTATTTCCATAATGATCATTAAAAAACAATAACATTACTCATGCGTATGTACTTGCCTACAATCTCCATGATTGTAACTTTGGTCCATTATTCATAACCATGTTTTATTATATATTTTAAAAGTATAATTTATGTATAAATATAATTATTATTTCATTATTATCATTTTATAGTTGTATTATATCGAACCCTTTGACTATAGTTGGTCTACCAATGTTGTTTTTGACAAATAAACCAAATTTGGTCAGAGAAATCGATGTAAAAGTAATTGTTTAATTAGAATTATGACACATTGTAATATATGTAAAATAATATTAATTTTAACCATGAAAAATTTTCTAATGAAATTAGATAGTTAACATATGTTTATTTTACAAGAAGTTAAAGGACGTTCACCAAAAAAGAGACACAAAGTAAGGGATTATTTGGTCCTTTTTCTCTCTATGAGGCATGCTTTATTAGTGTGAACCTAATTTATTATATATTGTGTAAATACATCAACATTTACAATAATATAAAGAATTACATTATTTTTATTATATATATATTTTCCAATTGGGATTATTACATTTTGGTCTTTCAATTTCTTTTTATGATATTTTCATCTCACTTTTTTACTTCGGTGAAAAAAATTCCATGTTCACCAATTAATTATTTTATATGGTGTATCTGATACACTTTTTTATATATTATATCATGAATCAATTTATATTCATGTATTTATAACAAATATTTAATATTATTACTTCTGAAATTATTATTTAAAATTTTTCAAATTGGTATGTGAAACATTTAAATTTTTAAGGATTATTTTCCTAAAAAATAATTCTAATGTTATTTCAGTTTAATTTCCAATAGATGAAATTATATGAAAATTGTGTGGTAAAATATTTCATTTTATATCCTCTGGTTATTCATGAACATTTTCATGAATCAGTACCATTTATCCACTATTTTGTACTCAAATTGTTTTAAAAATGTTTTTTATGAATACCCAACATCATTTATCTCTTTATTAAAACAAAATATTTTCTTCTCCAATTTAATTTTTATTAAAATTATTTTAATAATGCTTTTAAAATGAAGGTGTAATGAAATTTTTAACATTTAATGTGTTCTATGAATATTTTAAACAGAATATTTTGGACCCTTTCTAAACCATGAATTTTTCTAACCTTGAACCATGTAAAGGAACACTATTTTTACAACATAAAAATTTTATATAATTTCCCTCTATTTTATTTGATATATACTTTTCATGTATAAAATATTAATTTTTAAAGAATATATTTTCAAATGTTATTTTCAATTTAATTTTTTTAAAATGTCTTTTATAATAAACAGATATTTTTGTCAAGAATGTTTTTAAAAGATTGTTTTATAGTATTTCTATTCATAAAAAAACCATTTAGTTTACTCCATATGGGTTATGTTGTGTTGAAACAATCCCTAATATTCATAAGGATTTGTTATGTTTCATTTCGAAAAGGATAGTTTTCATATTCTATTCCTTGATTTATTTTATTCCACTTTAAATAATAAATTTCCAATTATCATTTAACTTATATTTTACCCTAGATATCCATATCATTTCACATGTATATGATTATTTCTGGAGATTTATACCATTTTGTAAATGGTGTCTACTTTGAACATTATTTTATTATTTGATTAATTATTGATAAACTCGTATATTGTATAGAATAAATATATTTTATTAGGAACTTTTTTATTTAAATGCATTGAACATACACTATATGGGTTTGGTACTAGTTAATTCTCACCTTATGTGTAAAATACTGGTAAATAAAATAACTACCGGGTGGTAATTGGTTAATGGAATCCCCTCGATGCATCAGTAGTCTCGTGGGACGAATTTTTGTGAAAATTTGAAAATTTTAATCTATATCTTGATGATAATGGAATCATGTTCCTATGAATCATGATGTACAATAATTAAACATTTCACTCACTTATTTTATGTTATTATTAATCCATGAGATCTTGCATCTTCATATCTATAGATACATTTCATTTTTTGTTCATTGATTAAATAAAAATATATTACAGTTTCTTACCTTTACAAATTTATTTTTAATTTTTTATTTATTTGGATGGAATGTGATTTCACTTATAACAATACCATATTGTTTATTCACATCTATTTATCTTAGTTATTACATGGAATATGTGTTCAGTTATTTAACTTTCCATATTGACTATTATAATTGATGTATTATTTCTTCCCCTATATTTTTTCCTTATTGAGCATTTGAGCTCACACATCTTATGTTTCTTTCCACAGGAATCACAGAAGCATACTATGAATGTTATGTAGGTATTTACTATATTGGTTATATTTATCCTAAATGTTATTTTGTTAGAATGAAATAAAAACGGTTGTACTTAGGGTATTCTTTTGTAATAAAAGAGTCATGTGTGTATCTAGTTTACCAAGACTACTAAACACTTGTTCCATTGGGGATTGATTCATTTTTATCATGCTAATGTAATTGATAGCCGGAATTGTCTCTAGGTTTCTACGGTCAGAGCACTACATAGATAAATAGAATAACTTATTTTAAAATTAAACCCATAGGCGTGATGAAGATATAATTTTCTAAAGAGTAATTTTTTATAAGTATAGAATGTTTTAATATCAAAATTAAATATAAAATTGATTACAATAATATAAACTGAATTAATAACTCATTATTTAAAATAATTTTATTTTAAAACATATATAAATAAGATGTAACATTATAAGTTCTTTAAACAAAGTTTTAGTTTTTTAATAAAAATTATTTTGAACTATTTACTAAAAATTAATATTTTAATAAAATAATAATAAATTCACTCGAATATAATTTTTCAATTTTTTTTATGAAAAATAAGTAATTGTTTTCTAATAAATTTTCTAAAAGTATCAGAAACATATTTTACTATTTTTTTCAAAAGACAATAAAAATTTATCTTTGGAGTAAAAAATATTTTAAAATCTTATAAATACATTACTAAAACGGAAATACTTATTGATAAAGATATATATTTCGTTTTTAATTTTTTTTATTAATTTTTAAAATGTGGTTATTCATTTTATACAGCCTAATAAAATATCTAGGTTATAGTTGTCAATTTTAATATATATCATGATTTATTAGAAATCGATGTTCTATATAACAAATGATATAAATAATTATAATATATTTGAAAAAAAATCATAAAATCATGAGGTCTTACATTCTACCCCACTTAAATAAGTTTCATCATAGCCATTTTACTGTCATCATGATAATTAAGGGCTTTACATTTGAAAACACCATTATTGATATTCGACATCATATAAAGGGTTTATAAATATTTTAGTTCACAAGAGAGAAAAAGTATTATATGGTTTATACATAATAACAAATAACATGGATCAAAATTGGAAAAATATTTTATAAAAGTGTAAATATGGATGTGGTGGAGAAAAATAATGGCCAAGTACTAGAAAATTGTGACATAGATCACACTATGGTGATTATTTTTAGAAATCAAGGCCATAAATAAATGATGAGTAAAAGGACATTGTAATCGACAAAATTGGACGAAATATGAATACCAATTTTTCTTAAAATCCATTATCCAGAAGATAAAGAATGTTTTTCTATCATTACCTAGGATAAGAAAAAAAATATATTTAATATATTTTTTTTTATTTCATAGGAAAAATTTCATCCATTAGTTGTATTTTTATGAATTCTAGATTCATCCCTTAATATTGGAAATCATGAAGATTTTTTCACGACCCACACAATAAAGGATCCCATGATCCATAATAGATTGATAGTTGATTATTTTTATCTCTAATTCTCCTTAAAACCAAAATTCTAATAACAGGTTATCTAGTATGAATAAATATTCATATGATAAAATATTGGATTTATCACTAAATCCCTATCCGATGTTCACCTATAACCATGACCTAAATAGTTATCCTCTATACTCTTCAAAAAATATAAAATTTATAGAAATTGTATATAAATTTATTGAATCATCTTATCATTAATAACCAAAATAACATAAATTTTCTCTTAATCATAACCATCAAATTAGGTGAATGTGTTGGACATATATTCTCTTGTAACATGGTATTGACAATAATTAAAATAAAATGACATTGAAAACATACTTTAATTCAAAAATTAAATCATATATCATTCCTTAAATAAAATCATAGATTACTGAAAATAAACCAATAATGTTATAAATTTAATCAATGATAACATAAATGAATTTGTGATCAAATCATTAATCAGTAATAAGGCCACAAAAACATCCCAATATACATTATCGATATCAGTCATCTCTTTACCCCATATTCCTTATCTCATAACAAGTAACATGTTAAGGGTTATATTTCACATAATAATTTGTTTTCCTTAAAAAACAACATTACCACTAAATCAATTTTATTGGTCATCCATGCCATGAAACATATTCTTAGAAATAATTAACTCAATACTTCCACAGAATAAATAATATATATTTTATAATTATTAACCCCAATACATAAAAGATTAAATTATTAAATTTCATTCATAAACCATTTACTGGGATTTATCATCTCATTCCTTAATACCTCATTCCTTTCATATATAACTTTAATTGACTTAATTAACCTTAGTAAAACCTTTACCTATACCACCTTGTTTATCCTTTTCCGGACCATTACCCATAGGACATCAATTTTTATAACTCCCATACATTCCAAATTTATGACATTGAACTAGTTATGATGCATTCAGGAACCACTATTCGTATCCATTTTGTTAATAGAAAATTTCATTTTTCCTTGTAAATTAGATACATCCTCACCATTTTGTCAACATGTAAGACACCACATTATTCCATTGAGATATTCCCAAGAGTGAATCTTCCGACATTATAAATATATGAGAAACTGAATCCTCATTACATTATGGTCTCCACCACCCGATCTATAATCAAACTATCTCCCTCTCTTATTTGTTGTCTCTAAGAGTTATTTAAGTAGTAATTTGATAGTTGTATTTTTATAAATTACTAGGGATGATCATAACATCATTTATTCCAAACATCATCTCTTTATTTTCTCATTATCACATTATCTATCACATTTATTATTACACAGTTTTATTATAATTCCCACAATTGACTAAAACCAAAAAACATATTTTGAGAAATGATATTCATCATTCGAAACCACTTAATTATTGAGATTAATTAATGGGTTAGCTAAATCAATACACCTTATTTAAAATCTATAACACCTTAGGTTTAACATATTTCATCCATGATCATTATATATTCATATCTATCACGATAGATCATAATGAAATTCTGAATTAACTAAAGAATATCCCTTGGGAGTGTAAATCCTGGTAATGTTTAAGGCCCATTTTTATTAACTATGTAATAATCAAGTCAAGCATATCATTCCTTTTTAACTGTTATTATCCTAAGTAAATATTTTCTTGAATCACATCTATATACTATATAAAAAATTGGATTTATTTCTATGAAAACCACATAATAAATCCCTCACCAAATCATTAAGTAGTTATCCCATATATAGACTTATTTACGGGGATCTTCCCCCAAGATTTATCATCCTGGAATTTAAATGTTAACTAAACATATCATTTGATACACACTATTGAAACCCAAGATTTCATTGAAATATATTTTATATTTTATATGAATATTCATTAGAATAAACAATTTCATGAATGAGGATCATAATATATTAGTGTTTATGAAAAAATAGCAACATAAAAAACTAGTTCATAAGTGAACTGTATCACATCCCATTAAATTTTTTCTAACTATATCAATTCTTAGACATATCATACATAATACCATTTTTTGTAACATGGGTTAACTAATAATAAGATATGGTTATCTAAGATACTAAGTAAGGGATAACATGGGATATATTAATAAGACATAAAAATAATGGTTTGAGAAAATAATAATAACCTCTAAAAACCGTACCCAAAATTTCATAGATAATAATAATTAGTCTTGGAATAATCCATTAAAGTTAATAAAACATGAATCATAATGGAATAAAAGGAAATAATCCATGAGATCATAACATCAGAATATGACATAGAATTGCAGCATACACATAATCTTACAACATTGTGAACATTTTTAAATAGTAAAAATTCCATTCATTATATTAATGATATGGAACAAGACCATCTCATTAAGTTATGAACTAGAAATCAGTTCCATTCATGAAAATATGTACTTTAATCCAAGTCTATTGATTACCCTATGGACCTAAATGTAAGTCCACATATAACATAATGCACATGGAAATAAGTTGGCACATTAAATTATTAACACATGAAATATCCATCAACACCAAATGAATTTTAGGGACATATTGGTCCCATCAATCACATATTGAAAATCATATATTTATGTTTTACATGATCAATAAACATTAATAAAATTTGAAACCATAAAAATTATGTGTTTTATAAACATTTAATCATATCATTAGCTATGGAAAATGAATCAGTTTCATAAAAATTTCATAATAATGATAATAAACTATTATAAGTAGAAATTAAAAAAGTTTCATTTGATCATATACAAAGTAGTACCTAAAAAGCATCACGGGTGTGTCAACATAGATGGAACATGATTTTTATGATCATTTTGAACATTTTTTGAGGTAAACTATCTATCAGTATTGAAAATAACATTTAAAATATAATGATCTATAAAAAAATTTCAATGTCCATTATTTTTTAAATTACATTGGAAACATATATATAGTGTTTAAGTAATTTATCAGTCATGATGGTGGAAAATTATGTTAATGTCGTACATGTTAAAACAAATATTCCTTTTACATTTTGGTAAAATTCAAATGGGCCTTATTTAGAAAATTACATGAATATTACATTTGAAATATTATTTAAAAAATAAAACATTTCTAATGATACTATAGAAAATCATTGGATTTTATTAAAAAAATTCATTATTATTTTTTATATAATGGTCACTAAATAAAATAGTATTTTCAAGAAAGGATAGATATAAATTAGTTGCATTAAAAACATTCTTTTTGTCTCAATAATCATTAAAGATAGAAAAATTAAAGGGAAAAAATTATTTTCTAAAAACATAATTGTAGAAGAAAATTCATTATTTTCATGAAAAATAGGGCATCATATTTTACCATCATAAACATAATCATAAACAATCCTAATAAACAATTGTATTGTACCATCAAACCATAACCACAATGGTAACATTTTGAATCATAACACCAACTAAAGAATAAAACCAAATGAAACTAATAATTTCTTTAAAAAAATAAATTGATGAAATAAAATGTCAGAGGTTTTTAATATACATGTAAAAAGGTAAGATAGGTGCATATCATAATATATGTCCAAGAGAAGAAATCATGAGATGAAATTCCATTACCTAATGTCTTGATTTTCATTATTCTCATTTGAACATCATGTATTATAAATACCAGTATAAAATAAAGCTATTATATAACCACATATATATATATAACATTAAATACACGATTTATTTATGACATTTTATTACAGTTCTGGTAACAATTTTCTGGTAAAATTACTTTGCAGGTACTAATTGCATTGTTTTTCATATATGATTTGATTCGGTATTTCTAGATCTCTTAATTTGGTAAAAGTAACACCATCAGTATAATGTTAACCATGATATAAATACAATATATATTAATTGTATAAGTATTTATAGTGATCCATAAAATATAGATATTAAAAATGAAATATAATGTCTATGAAGATGATAGGTTATATGTACATATGAAAATTGTTTCCATTTTCTAAGAGAATGATAAGAAAGAAAAGTAAATAATATGGTAAAAATAAATGAAAAATTTTATGCCATATATATAACATATTTCTATTATACAAATCCTTATTACACTCTATGTAATGCATAAGTGAATAATAAACCACATCGCTTCGTCAGGTGATAGTCCATCATACACACGAGCGATATTTTCATATCCCCATAGAATTGAAAGTTAAAAGGTATACGTGATATTAAATTTACATAAGTATAATTATTTCATAAATACAATTTAAATATGTTAAATCCATATTTATATATAGGTATGATAGGTGGTGATGGACCCCAAATTACTTTGATTCGCGAGGTGGTAGTCATCCATACAGATTGTAGATGGTTTCATTTGAAATTTCATAGATGATGAGATAGATATAAGTTAATTGTTATAAAAATCACAACACATTATAATTTATATAGTATTGTTATTATATAATAGTTATTAATACAATAATGAAGGTGGTAATATAATAAGTAAAAAATAAATATCTTATTGTATACAAATTTCATTTCTTTGAATAACCTCCTCTGTATATCTTATTATGAACCCTTTGATTTTGTTTTTGGAAAACCATAAAATCTAGAATGTGATTAAATATTTTTGGGTGATATTTTTTTAGGGTTTTATTGATAAAATGGCCTTATTTATGTGAATATGTTATGTTCATATGATCCCTCTTATAATTGAGGAGGACGAACATTTTTGTAAATAAATAAAACTATTCAATAATATGAAGTAATAATCACCCCATGGGTCTCAAAACATTATAATTAATGGAGTGGAGGGAATATATGGCTGAGTAACACCACCACCACATTATGATACACATGTTTAAACCAATTTATTCCTTATAATTTGTGCTTACTTAATTTTACCATTTTAGTTCTCACCATGTTAACAAGTTATTTATTAATTTACCTTGTTGATTTATCCACTAATTATTATATAATTAATTGTACTAAATAGTATGGTCATATGAATGTTAAAAATTATATAAAATTTATAAAATAGAAAACCTGTATTTTTGTAAAATTAATTTTAACTCAAGTGCATGTTACTCACCAACCACTATATTACCCTTTACCCTAGTAACATTATTTTTACTATATAGGGGTCAATATTTTTATTATAAAAGGAAATTTTTTAATATAATAGACCAAAGATGATATTTTTAAACATATAGAAATATCATGGGAGATTATAGGAATTTTAAGAGTATTAAATAATTTAATTAAATATTATTTATTACAAAATAACCTTAATGTTACTTTGGACATTATTCTTTGACATAAAAAAATTAAAAGGTTGAATTAAAATATATTATCGTCACACTGCTATATCATATTAAATTTATCTAATTAATTCATGATATAAAATAATTCATTCAATTTATAGTAGTTTTAAAATATTTAGTATCAAATATTTTAATTTTTATTAATAAAATAATTAAATTTTTAGTGTTGATGTATCATTTAATGTAATTTTACAATTATTAAAAAATTAATATAAATTAAAATCATGAATTTAATTTCTTCATTATCAACATTAACAAAAATATACATTCACATATGTCATTTTTCTCTATAAGGAGATGTAATTTAAATTTAAAATCTATAGGGTGAGAGTTTTTCCTTTTTCATTCCATAAATTATTATATTGGTCACTTTTATAGAAAAGTTTCCCACAAGAACATAAAAAATATAAATTATTGTAATAATGAAATAAATATTTCTATGAATAATTATTTTTATATATATTTGGGTCATTCTAACCGTTAACGTTTTTATTTAGGTCCCCCGATAATCCCATTATAACCTTAATCATGGTAATTAATTATCAATGTTTCTATTATTAAATAATAATGCAACTTATGATTCAAAATATGAAATAAGTTTTTTTTCCAATTTGCATTCACATAATTTAAAATATTTATTTTAAAATTAATCCTACATATATGATGAAAAAATTGTTTCCAAAGAGAAACATTTCATAATCTAGAATGTTGTAATGTTATAACTAAATAATAAATGTAACATCTAGAAATTTAAAAAGTTGAAAACTATATTTTATTAAATTCATTAATATTATATCCAATATTATAATGTAATATTACACCATAAGGCTTTATAATGAATTTCTTTTTTATGGAATTTAATTTCTACGAAAGCGTATGATTCACGTCACTCTCGGTTTAAACAATATATGATAATTTATTAAAAAATTATATAAACACGAACATCATGAAATATACATTAAATAAGTATTTATGAATATGAATAAAAAAATAATTAATCATATATTTTTTTACTCACATTCATTGGTGATCTCTTGATTATAATTAATAATATGAATTGCTTTAAAATAAAATGAATATTGTCTAAAAAGTGTATTTTTTAGAATCATTTTATAATAATGCTTTGCAAACACAATTTGAATGTTTTCTTACCTATTTCAGATATTTAATTGAAAAAAATAAAATTAAATATTAAAATTGTATATAAAAATTATCACAGTGTGAACTTTTTGGATTCTTCTGAAATATTTCATTTTTTGATGAATAATGAAACCTAATAAATTTTAATTTAGAGCCTCCATATAATTGAAAAAAATATAATTATAGTTATGTATTAAGTTTTTATTAATGTTTTTTTAGTATAATTTTTTTATCAATCCAATATATGCCATTTTAATAATTTTTGTATTGAATTCTGATATAAAAACATTATAATATTTTGAACAATTTCTCTTTGAAAACTTTTTTTCTCAACGCATCTATGAGATTATATTTAAATTAAAATATTATACTTATATATATTGAATTCATAAAAATAGATTCCATACGTGGAATCAATATAGTTGATATTTCCTAATAATTTAAACTTAATTAAATGAAAAAAATTAATATTGAAATTGGTAAAAATTAATTCAATCTGGTAAGGTAAAAATGGATTTACTCAGGGTTAAAAATAAAAATTATGTATTAAAATGTTCTAAAAATATGTATAAAATTTATTTTCATGAAATATTTAAACCTACTACCTTCGTTTACTTATAATTATAAATTATTGGAAACCTTTTATAATAAATAAATGTATTTGGAAATAATTAAAAAAAAAACAAAAGTGTACCACCCACCTCATTTATAAAAGGACACGTCCTCACCTCTCTTAAAATCAAATTAAACCTTCTATGGATTCACCAATAAATATCTATATCACTTCCAAAATTCCATTCAATAATTATAAAAGCCTTATTTTTATCATACATCCAACCTAATAAGTATTTTCATGAAAACATTAGGAGGATACCCAAAAAAGAAACAATTTTATTAAATAAGCATTTTATATTATTTATTCCTCAACTTCCCTAAATTTAGATTTAAAATTAATTATATAATTAAATAAGCATATTAAATATAATTTTATGTTTTTGTATTAATTTAATAATCTAAATCCATCCACACATCCATAGAATCAGTTATGAAATAATCATTCTTGTGTATTGTGAGCTTCCCCCTCATGAACTCATGTTATTCATTTTTTCATCACAACCTCTCACTGTTGAATTTGAGGATGGATCTAAATTTTATATATTATATTTATAACATAATTATACCTTTTTAATAATTATATAATATATATATATATTTTTACATTACTTTCCTTAGGGGATGTGATAATTTCACTTGTGCGTATGGAAGACGACCGCATTGTAATATAATGTGATTCATCTTTCACTAATTCATTACAGGGAAGGTGATAAGGATAAAGTTAATTAATATATGTTATATAAGTGAAAAAATTATTATTATAATTAATACTCTATGATTATAGAAGAATAATAAATCAATTTTTTTTCCGCATAAAAATTATAACAGCGTTTGTGTATGTGCAGACTTCTTCCATTACAAAGCAATTTGACTATATTTTCATCCCATCACTGCATGGATGAAATATATAAATATATTGTAAAAAATAATACTATATATCCATGATTTTATTATAATTTTATAAATATAAAATAATACTAACCTCTTTCCCATAATGACTATTTGAAAATTGAAATGATACCCATGCGTACGTATGACCTGCTGTTTCTATAATAGTAACATATTTCAATTTTAAAACTAGACATAAATGATATATAACAATAGTATATTTGACTAATAAATATGATAGTTATGTAATTATTAATATTCCTAAGATGATGTACATATAAAATATGGAATATAGAAAAAAAATTCAATACAAAAAAAAAGGAAACACGGAAATTAACCCATGAAACATTAAAAATATTGAATTGTTTTTAACGAACAAGTGATAAGATGTTATGAAAAGGTAATATATGATATTATAAATAATAATATGTTTATATAATAAGTTAATAACTAGTCTAAAACAATTATAAAGGAGGATAAATAACATTCAACCAAATGGAAACATGAAGAAAGGGACTCAGCCTCAATTTTCCATCATTGAGGAATATTTTAATGTTATGAAATTTGTAAAGACCCCAAATTTCCATGTAATTTTGTTTAATTAAATGGGAATTTTAAAAGTCTGCAAAAATTGATGGGGTGTGATTCCGAGGCCTGGTGTTCCCGGAATCAATTTCTGAAGTTTTTTTTGGGTACGTTCAGTAAACGTACGAGTGGGTTTTTCTAAAATTTGAACTGGTGATCAAAATTGAAATCTTAGCGCACCGTTGAACTCACTACACCGGTATTCGCTTAAGAATACATTCACCTTGATGATAGTTGGTCGAGGGAGGAAGTTAGTTTTTTGGGTTTTCATGGATATAATAAAATAAAATAAGCACATGTTTTATTTTTATATTATCTATTATAACCACCCATGTGGAAGTTGGAGGTGGGGACCATCACATTTTAAACTCCCATGAGAGGTAATAGTGGTGGGGACCACCCGGACATTACCTCCCACGAGAGGTTACAGTTGTGGGGTCCACCCGAGACTAAACCCCCTATTTAACTGAGGGAAACCTCTCAACTCCCTCATAAATGAGGGAGAGCCTCTTGACCACCTCTACCATTAATGGTTCCACCGCCCTAATTAATGGTGTCAAACCTCCCTCTTTAATTATGTGAGCCAACACATTTAATTAAATGCTACAATTTGAATTTTAATTCCAACAAGATAAAAAATATATAATCTATTATTTGGTGGGGTTACCTACCCATTTGTTGGAAAATTGATGGAAAAAGAGGATTAGAGCTCTTGGGAGAAAACTCTACGATGAATATAGCTTTCACCAGCGAATACTGATCCACCGAATAAGAATGACGACCTCGACTTCGACCATATTCCTCAGAACTCCTTCCGGTGTGAGATGTCCACATCCACAGCGAATCGACGTCTGTCTTTTCCCAACAGTTTGTCTTCTTCCCTGTGACCATATCAACAAACAGAGAACAAGGTAGGGATTTTATTTTAAGTAAGATATTACTCCCTGGGTTTTTTCCTTCTAAAATATAGAATGTGGAACAACTTATTATCAAGTTGATCCATATATGTTTTTCCATGCGGGTCAGGAATATTTTGTTAAATGAGGGATTATGGGTATTAATGTTTTTAAGATATATTCATTGAAATTATCTGCATTGTTCTTGTAAACTGTATGCTACCACTATAAACATGAATGGTGTGGTGAAAAATATAATGGTTCGACCCCCCGCTAATCTTCATTGTGGTGTTCTTTGAAACGACAATGAAGGATATGAAGTCAATGGTCGCGCTTCTTGTGGCCTCTGCAACCCATGCCGCCCCCCGAAGTGTTCCGACCATCGGATGAACCACACCCCACACCCCGACCAGGAGCACCCCGGCCACACTGCCTAGCTGGCTGCACCGCCTCGTTGGCTATGCCGGTCGTGCCTTCGACCGCACCGCCTCACCGCCCTGCCGGTTGTGGCCATGTGCCCCAGCCACACTGCCCCCAGCCAAACCGGCTGCGCCCTCAAAGCACTCCGGTCCGGATCGGCTCCGCACCAATGGGCTGAGCCACCTACGCGGCACCCTCCGAGCTGGACCACCCTCACGGCCTGCTGGTCTAGGGCCAGCAGGCTCGGCTGAACCCAATGGGTTGCCCCGCCCACCGGACCGGGTTTGACTAGACCCGGCCCACTATGACCCATTTTTCACTTCTTTTGGCCATATCTTTGGCACCAGACGTTCGTTTGATGAACCTTCAGCAGTGTTTTATTTCCAGGAGTGTGATGGTACAATTGAGTATACCCCACTAGAGATTAGGTTGTAGTTGAGATACGGTCAGGTTGGATCATGAACGAATCCTTCTAGGCCCCCTGGACTAGAAGACTAATAACTCACAGACCAGGCGTCCGATTGATGTACCGTCAATTGAGTTGAGACCCCTATGACATGGAAGAACATTGGGATACTTCTATGTTGGACTTTGTGAATGTTGAAGAATCATCCAGTAGCTTTTATAGAAGATATTTTTGAGACAAGCTAGAATTTGTGCGGGAACCTTGTGGCTGGATAAGACATCACGACTGTTGAACGATTGAATCAGTGTTACTCGAGTAGCCTAGGGGGAGCTCCTGGTTGTGGTGGTAGACCCATGGCAGAGGAGCACCTGGTTTTGGCGGTAGGCTCATAGTACTCGACAGGAGGAGTGTGTCTGTAGGCTAAGAGGGGGAGCACCTGGTTGTGGCGGCAGACCCATGGTGGGGAGTGCGTCTGTGTGACACAACAGACCCAAAGTACTCGACAGGAGGAGTACCTCAACACTCCAAGGTTAGTGGGAAGTGCCTGGTTGGGGCGGCATTCCCACTGTACTTGATGGAGGAGGATTTTCTCAGCAGCGAAGGGTTTGAAATGTTTTACCCCTAGAATAAATCCTAATTTAAGCTGAGTCAGTTTTTCTGTGTTTTCCTCATGATTGATATGGTTTACTTGATAACATAGGTATATGTATGGGAATATAACTAAGTAAGGTTATCCTTTGATTCATTTATGGTTTATGTTTGTTGGATTTTTTGAGACCTGGAGGGTCTCAAGGTCCCTAATGTGTATCATAATACTCACCCCTACATAGGATATGCCCACAACTTGTTGTGATGGATGCAGACGATAGACAGTGCTGACTGAGGCTAAGAGTACCAAGACTGGACAACACCTAGAGGTGGACCATACGGAAAGTCAGCACTCGAAGGAGATAGATAGACCAAGAGTTCTGAGGAGGCGATCTTTACCTACCCTTCAGGTAGGAACCTCGGTGGATGACCCATCGGTAGTTTTTCTTTTCTTCAGTTGTAATTTCAGTTTCCTATTTATTACAGTTGGTCTTGTATTTCCAACCCCTTTTACTTTACACACTCTTTTTTATACAGCTTTACTTAGTGTTTTGTATCTAGAATTGTTCTTTTTGTGTGCGTATACAGGTTATAAAGAAAATGCCTTCCCAGTTTTTGGGAATTACGCCTTTGGTGCTAGTCGCCAGCACCAGGCCTATGGAAGGGGGGCTTCGTGTAGTCACGAAACGAGCCATGGGGATGGGTCGTGAAAAATTGGTATCATAGGTGTTGGTTCTACTAAAAAACACAGGACTATTATCTTTATTTTCTATGAAGCAATAATGTTGAGTGTAGTGAGTGTGGTTTTCAGTTCAAGGAGTCAAGTGTTGGTGCAGCGGCCGATGTATCCATACACCAGGACCATGAATTCTGATTTCTGACTCATTGAACAAAATAACTGACTGTGTGTGTATTTTCAAAAGCTTTCTTTAAGTCATCTCACTTTGTCAGCTCGAATGGTATAACTTTTAACTATATCGCACCTGTTTATTTTCAGAATGACTCCACGTAGAAACCCGTCTAGAGTTTCGAGGGTTGTACACACTGATAGCCCATCGAGAAACAACGCCTCGGTGAAGGGCCCTTTTCCTAAAGATGCACAGGTGGTTACTTTTCCCGTTAGGCCACAAATTCCACCAGCCCTAACAGCATACGATGCACGCCACTTGAGCGCATTGCACGTGTTACAGCCCAGAGGCCACCCAAGTTCATGGGAGAGATGGACCCACAGTCGACTGAGGATTGGATGGAGGGTGTGGTGAGAGCCTTCGGACATGTAGGGACACCAGAAGACTTCATGGTAATCCTTGTTGCTAGCCTTCTATAGGCAGCAGTAGGAAGATGGTGGAGCTTGATGCTCAAGGTTCAAAATGAGATGATGCTTCTCTAGGCAGACTTCGAGAGCCTATTTTGGGAAGATTTTGTCCTAGAAACGCTTCGCTTAGTGAGCATACATGAGCTAATTCATCTATAGTAGGGAAGAATGATTTTAGATCAGTACTTAGCGAGGTTCGCATAATTATCACGCTACTCCAATGATATGGAACAAGACCCATTATTCAGGTCCCAGACCTTTGAGTAGGGACACATTCAGGTGATTAGGGCTTCGGTCATGTCACTCAGTATCCTGACACATACGGGGGTGTTAGAGAGAGCTCTCTTGGTGGAGAGTTTCCTGGATAAGCAGTCTAGAGTAGAGAGATCCACCACCAGTCGACACGTATAGGAGTCTTATGTAGCTTTCCATAGACTGATGTCATAGAGGTCCAAGAGGACCAGACCTATAGGTGGACGACCACATGATTCAGAGTCAGTTGTGTAGGTCACCCGAAACAGAGACATTCTAGGAGCGGGCAATGTTACACATGCGTTGGTTAGGGTCATATGGCTCATGATATTCTGAACCGCTATTCGGATGTTCATTAGATGGTCGAAGGACCGCCCAGGAAAAGACCGAGGTTCGATCGAGGTGGTCCATAGGGCACAGGCGGACGTGGTAGTGGAGCTGGTCATGTCGTTGGCAGTGGGTGACGTTTCAATGTGCTACCACCACCACCACCAAGAGTTCCACCCCAACAGTAGGGAGCATGTGGACAGGGGAGAGATCATATCTAGGAAGCTGAGGCATATGATCATGGTGCTTCATAGATGATTCTAGGTACGATATATGTCTACTACACCATAGATACAATACATATAGACACAAGTGCCAGTCACTCTTTCATTGCCACTGCCCTCGTTCGGAGATCAAAGATTCTAACAGATTCATTGGCTTTATCCTTACGACTAGAGACTCCTACGAGAGCAGATTCGACATTTACACATTATTTTTGTTAGTACGAAAATACTCTAGGAGGCAGGAGCTTCGGCTATGATCTCCTAGTAGCGGCGTTGAGGCCTTACAACGTCATCTTGGGTATGGAATGGTTATCTACCATCCATGCTCAGATTGACTGTTTTAGGCATAACGTGCAGTGTGTCCGCACGGATGGGACCAGGTTTACCATCACCGATAAGAAGGGAGCCTTTTCCGTATATGATGGACTTTCTCAGAGGTGAGTGCATCCAATTACTCATCATTTGGTTATCCTTTCCCTCGGAGTGGTTTATTTAGAGAGTCTGACTTATCATGTAGTGGTGGACTAGTACATGGATGTTTTCCATTATGATGTCACAGGTCTACCTCATCATAGAGAGGTGAGATTGTACATTGAATTGTACCCCTGGGAAAACACTGATATATACACTAGAATATCGGATGGCTCCTGCAGAGCTTCGCGAGCTGCAAGTACAGCTAGAGGACTTACAAGGGAAGGGATTCATCTGGCCCAGTGTTTCACCTTGGGCATCCTCGATTTTGTTCTCCAAGAAGGAGTATGGGATCTTGAGGATTTGTTTTGACTACTGGCACCAGAGCTAGGTTACCGTGAAGAATATGTACCCACTCTAGAGGATTGACTCCTTCCTTGATCAGTTGAAGGGAGCACAATAGTCCTCAAAGATAAACCTCAGATTAGGTTATCACCAGCTCAAAGTGCGGCATGAGGATGTGTAAAATGTGGCCTTCATATGTCGGTATGGCCACTAAGATTTCTTTGTTATTACATTCATCGTAACCAACACTCCAACAGTGTTCATGGGAATCATGAATAGTATCTTTCAGCCATACCTTGATCTCTCTATAGTAGTCTTCATCAACGACATTTTGATCTACTCGACTACTGATAAGGATCATGCCTTTCATTTGTAGATAGTTCTGGACACAATTTGAGGGGACCAGATTTATGGAAATATTTTGTAGTGTTAGTTTTGGATCCAAGAGGTTCACTTTTTGGGACATTTTATCTTGAAGGCTGGAGTTTTCATAGATCCAGCAAAGATTGAGGTGGTACATGTTTGGGAGCCACCCAAGAGTGTGACCGAGGTACGGTGTTTCCTGGGTTTGGATAGTTAATACTGGAGATTTGTGCCAGAATTTTTCAGAGTTGCATCACCACTATAAGCCTTGACGGAGAAGGGGAAACCCTTCATGTGGTTAGAGATGTGCTAGCAGAGCTTTCAAGAGGTGAGTCAGAGGCTGACTAGTGCCCCCATCCTGAGGCCTCCGGTGGAAGGCATTGGGTACGTAGTCCACTGCGACACATCAGGGACCCGACTTGGATGTGTCCTAATGCATTAGCATGCAGTGACTGCATATGGTTCTTGATAGCTAAGAAAACATGAGAAGAACAATTCTACCCATGAGCTAGAGATAGTATTAGTGTTCTTCTCCTTGAAGATGTTGCGACACAATCTGATGGGTGAGCGTTTTATAGTGTACTATGATATTAAGAGTCTCAGGTATATCTTCTCCCAGAAGTATATGAACTTGAGACAATGAATTCGGCTTGAGTTCCTCTTGGAATATGACTTCAAGATAGTCTATAAACCCACGAAGGGGAAGGTTGTTGTAGTTTTACTCAGCAAGAGATCTGGTATACAACTGCAAGGTGAGAAAATGGGGCAGTTGGCCGCTTTGGAGATATCATTCATTGATAGAGATGGAGAAGCTTTTCTTCAGTATCTTACAGTCACTCTCCCACTTCTTCAGCGAGTCATGGAGGTGCAGTGTGGGGATGCTGACTACGTGACATAACCTGCTCAGATATCCACACGGTAGGAACCTGATGGATTTTTTGAAAGTGGGGAGCACGTCATCCTTTTTAGAGGACGTACCATGGTATCAATGTCACATTAGGAAGAAGTGTTGAGGGAGTTCTACACTTTCCCTCTAGCGGTAATTTTATGAGTGGCGAAGATGTACCAGGATCTCCGACCTCAGCACGGGTGGCTGGGAATGAATAAAGAAGTTGCAAAGATTGTCTCTCGATGCCTCACTTGTTATCATGTGAAGGTGGAGCATCAGGTACCACCATGATTGTTTTAGCTTTTAGAGGTCCCAGAGTGGAAGTGTGATGAGATATCAATGGACTTCATGATAGTACTTCCATGTACATCTAGGGGACATGACTCGATTTGGGTGATCGTCGACCGACTCACCATATCGGCACACTTCCCACCGATCAGAGAGCAGGGTTCAGTAGAGGGCTTGGGATGCCTCTATGTGTAAGTGATTTTGCACCTATATGGAGTACTACAGATTATTGTCTCCAATCATGATTCATGTTTTATTTCCCGACAATGGAAGGGGTTACATGAGGATTTCAGGACACAACTTCGTTTGAGCACCGCCTTCCACATTATTTAATCAACCCAAGCCAAGCTTCTCCAAAACAAATTCAAAATTTGAATTCACTTAATTTAATGTGTGTGTTGGCTATAGTTAATGGGTGAGAGAGTGAAGAAATGGAAGGTTACTCATTAAAGATAAGTTTAAAAAAAAATTAAAGAGGGAGTTAGGGTGTTTAAGAGGAATATGAAGGGGTTGGGTTCGTGTTGGCCCCACCTCACCTTTAATCCTCTCATGGGTGGTTAAATTCAAGTGGGTCCCACACCAAACTCCCTTACCTAGGTTATAACCACTTAAGAGAGGGTCAAAGTGTTGTAACACAACACTTAATCCACTTAACAAGAAAAGAAAATATGATTGTAACAATTATATTTTATCCCTCAATTTTTTTTAAAACCACTCCTCCCGAGAAAACGCAACTCCAGTATGGGTCTTATTAAGCAATTATCGGCGCTGCGGTTCCATCGGTGCCCTCAGATTTCGATTCCATGCACCGGCTCAAAAGATAGAAAAACCCCCTCGTTCGTTCACTGAACGTACCCAAGCTAAACTTCAGAAATTGATTCCGGGCACACCGGGCCTTGGAATTAGGTGCCATCAGAAACTTAGTTCTTGTAAAATACCAAAGAAAATTTAGAAAAAATTTCCTTTTAATTTTACGGGTCTTTAAATTACTCCCACCTCAAGGATTTACATCCTCGTAAATCTTAAACACAGACTAGGGATACAAAATCGGTATTGAGCACGCATCTGAGCCTTCCGCTCCCATGTGCTTACCTGGAGATTCCCGTACTGCCAAAGAATTTGCACCCGAGGAATCGACTTTCCTCATAGGATCCGCTCCTGTCGATCCTCGTTCCCCACTGAAACCTCCGTGAAAGTCACCCCATCGCCCAAGTCCAGCTCCACATGGTCGATGATATGTGAAGGGTCGAGCACGTATCTCCTCAGTTGAGATACATGGAAGTTGTCGTGCACCTGGTGAAACTGAGGTGGATGGGTCAAGTGGTAAACCACCTTGCCTACCCTACTGAGGACCTATAAAGGTCCGTTGAACCTCAGAGATAACTTTTCGCCTTGGACACGTCTCCGTAATTCCACGTTGAGGTGAGACCCGTAAGAAAACGTGGTCGCCATCCTCAAACTCTAGGGGTCTCTGCCTCCTATCAGCATAAGGCTTCTGTCGGATCTAAGCTGTCCTCATCCGCTCTTGGATGACCTGGACCTTCTCTGATCCTATAAGAGATGCTTTGATTTCTTCTTTACCGATAAGAGAAATCTGGTATCATCCCCTGGATGAACCACGTTCTTTTCCTAATACAGTCAATACAGACATGAATAATGTATTCATGCCATGGACGATGTCGTAAGGCCTCGACGTTACTACCAAGAGATCCAACTGTCACTCTCACCTTTAAGGGTCGATTCACACTGTTGGCATCAGCATGAGGTTACTGGGTCTCTTCTAGTAGGAATCTCGAATGTGAGGGTCAAGTCAACAGTTTAAACCGGAACCACTTAGTACTCAAAAAGGATGGATGCAAATGTCACAAAGGTAAGTGTCTTTATATTATTGTAGCTCATGGTACAAAGACACAAATGTAACAACAACAAATAGGAACTAGATATACAAAGAATAAAAGGAAACCACTAGTTCCTCTCCTGTCCACTCGCTTCCGGAGCTCCGTAGTCATATGCTTCTACTGCCTGAAGTTGAGCTCTCCCATGTCCACCTGTTCCCTGCGGTTGGGGTGGACCTCCTGCTGGTGGTGGTGGAAACACCTCGTAGTGTCATCCACCTCCAACTGCACGGACAGCTCCCCTCCCTCGGCCTTCTGCTCCAAGCGGTCCGCCTCGATCGAACCTCTACCTCTACCTGAGAGGTTCTTCATTTAACTGCAGGTCATCTGCATGGCGGGTCGGACAGTCACGTACCATGTGACCAATCCCACCACAGGAGTAACACTGCAAGGTAGGTCTGGATCTGTCATTCCCCTTGGTGCCTTGCACTACCGAACCTGAGTCATGCGGTCGACCACCTGTAGGTCTGGTCCTCTTGGACATCCGCGTCATATGTCTACCACCTGCTACAGAAGACTCTCCCGTAAGTCGGCTAGCGGTGGGTCCTTCTGCTGGAGACTGCTCAGCAAGGAAACTCTCCACTAAGAGGGCTCGCTCCAACACCCCTGTCTGCACCCGAATGTTGTGAGATACAACAGAAGCTATAATCTATCGCCTGAGCCCCTGCTCGAAGGTTCGGTCCCGGAAGAACGGGTACCGTATCATATCTGTGGAGTAGAGAGAGAGGTCTGTGAACCTCGCTGAATACTGCACCACTGTCATGCTGCCCTATCATAGCTGAAGTAGCTCCTGTATACGCACTGCTCAAAGGGTGGCTGGTACAAACTCTGCCCGGAACAGGCTCTCGAAGTCTTCCCATAGAAGTGTTGCCTCGTCATGCATCTGGAGCATCATGCTCCACCATCTGCCTGTTGCTGCCTTAAGAAGGCTGGCAACAAGGATCACCATGAAGTCTACAGGCATCCCCACTAGCCTGAAGACTCTCACCACAGCCTCCAGCCAATCCTCACCAGCCTACGGGTCTGTCTCTCACCTGAACCTGGGTGGCCTCTGGCGCTGGAAATCGTTTAGTATGCTCAAGTGACGTGCACCCTCTACTGCTGGGGCTGGTGGCATCGGTGGACCAATGGGAAGTAGTACCGCTGGTGCCTCCGCTGGTGCCTCAACTGGGATAGGGCCCTGTACTGATGCCACGTCGCTCGGAGGGCTGTCAATACGAACAACTCTCGAGGCTCTAGCTGGTCGTCCGGGGGGAGGCATCCTGAAAGAAACAAACGTGACATGGTCAAACGATTTATACCCGGTGAGTTGACCTAGTTTGAGCTATTTTAAGAGAAAAACTTTGAAAACACACATGAAATCAGAGTTTTCATGCACAAAGTCGGAAATCAGTTGTCAGGGTCCTGGTGTAAGGATACGTCAGCCGCCCGCACCAACACTGGACTCCCTGAACTAAAAACCACACTCGTTACCCTAAACACTATTTCTTCACAGAAAGAAAATATCAGAGTTATAAGTTCTACGGTAGAACTGACTCCTCTAATACCAATTTGTCACAACCCGCCCTCGAGGCCCATGTCGTGACTTCCCCAAGCCCGCCTTCCATAGGCCAGGGGCTAACGACTAGCACCAAAGGCGTAATTCCCGATAACTGGGAAGGCATTGCTTTTATAAAAGTAAACAAAACACCACAGAGTAAAAGCGGAAGTAATACACTAAATACAAAAGGAAGTGATGAAAAGTAAATGGTCCAGAATACAAATTCAATCAGAAGTACAACTACAACTGAACAAAAGTACAACAGAAAAAGACAAACAGCTGGAATATTGCAAGCAGCTCCCGGGTCGTCCTCCTCAGATCCTACCTGAAGGGTAGGTACAGATAGCGCATCTCCTGGATCGTCCACCACGGATCCTACCTGAAGGGTTGGTATAGATAGCCTCCACAACACTCTCTCCCATCAACCTCCTCTGAGTGTCGTCTCATCATGAAGTCCACCTCTAGATACTGAGTCGTTGTGAGGTCCACCTCCGGGTACCGTCTAGTCCTCGAACACTCAGCCTTTGTCAGCGCTGCCCGACGTCTGCAACCAACACAATGAAGTGCGGGCATAGCCCATGCAGGGGTGAGTATACGATACTTAGTAGGGACCCCGAGACCCTCAATGTCTCACTATATCCAATAAGGATAACCACAAAGAAGGATCTCAACAGATAACCCTTACTTAGTTATAAGCTCATATTTATACCTAAGTTATCAAGTAACCCATCTCAACCATGAGGAAACACAAAGGTTATGAAATCAACGGATAACCACTACCTATGTATATGCCCTTACATATACCTAAGTGATCAAGTGACCCATCTCAATCATGAGGAAAAAACAAAGTTCATTGACTCAGCTCAAACCAGGATTTTGATTATCGAAACTGTAACTACCGATGAGCCCATCTCTGGAGTGTACAGTGATCCTGTCACAACACCGAGGTACTGCTCACTAACCTAAGACTACTGAGGTACTCCTTCTGTCGAGTACCGCGAGTCTGCCACCTCACACAGTAGTGCTCCTCCACCATGGGTCTGTGACCTAACACAGTAGTGCTCCCCCTCATAGCCTATAGAGGTACTCCTCATGTTGAGTACCGCGGGTCTGCCACCTCACAAAGTAGTGCTCTTCTTCCATGGGTCTTCCACCTCACAAATTAGTGCTCCCCACTAGCTATGCTAGTCACTTCGAATCGAATCGGACAAGCATTCATTAGGTCTCATCCAGCTACACAGTCTCCGTACTCTGTATACTCGTCTCCGGGAGAGTCCTCTCCACGAGCTATAAGTCGATACTCCAAGAATTAAAAAGTCCCATGAAAAAGTATCTCAATGGACCGCCTCGTCATAGGGGTCTCAACGCAACAGACGGTTCGTCAATTAGACGCCCGGTCTGTGAGTTATTATCCATATCATCTCAGGGGCCCGGTTGGTTTCGTGAGCGATCCAACCCGGCCGTATCTCAACTATACCCCGTACTCTCATAGGATATACTCAAAGGGACAATTTCTCAACGTGATCACAAACGCCGCTGACGGTTTGTCAAACGGACGTCTGGTCTGAAAGATATCATCTTTTCCGTTCCAGTGGCCCGGTTGGATTCTGGGTACAATCCAACCCAGCCATACTCCAACTACATCCAAACCTCGGGTGAAGTATGCCAAAAGATCCATCTCCTCAAGAGTAATCCAACAAAGTCGATGACATGTCAATCGGACGTCCGGAACTCAAGATATAAGTGTTTCCGCTCCGAGGGCCCGGTTGGTTTCGTGTACGAACCAACCCGGCTGAACCCAAAGTACTCTGAAACCTTGAGTGTAATATACTGAAATGACCATCTCGATCCAATGATCACACAACCGCTGACGGTGCATCAATCGGAGGTCCGCAACCCTAGTTATGGGAAAAAGACTGTGAGAGGTCCGGAAGTGGGGGTTTCGGGCTCGGACCGAGCCAGCCCGGGACCCCCTGGGTCGGCCTGAACTGGGTCGACCCGACCCCGGTCCAGGTCGGCCCAGCGCGCTGGTGCGCTGGCGGTCTGGCGCACTGGCCAGGTTGCTCGGCCGAACGGCCGAGCCGATCGGGAGTGTGGGGGGGGGGGGGGGGAACTGCCCCCCGCCGTTTGTAACCGCGACCCCCCATAATGGGGGACACTCTTTGCTGGACAGATGGGGGTCGTAACCCCCGGATCTCCCCCTGACCGGCCGGCCCGCTCTGGCCGGCCGGCTTTTGCCGCTACGGGACCGCCGAGGGCCGGTCCCCCTGCTCCGATGTCGACGGCTCGGAACCGGCCGCCGGTCCCCTTGCTTCGCCACGCCCCTCTATCGCGGCCTCGCTCCAGCCACGGTGTCTTCGGGTTTTCCTTCTGGCGCAGCGCGACGGCGCCGCGCATCCTTTCCGCTCGTTCCTGCGCGGTGCGACGGCACCACGCCACTTTCCTTTGAACCACAACAACACAAAAAAATAATAAGGGAGGAGGGTCGGTCGTGTTTGTGCGGTCCGTCCCCCTCCCGTTAAACGATAACAAGAGGTCCAATTGAACGTGGATAGATGACGAAAGTAATTCTCGAAAAGAAACTCATAAAACCCCTACCTTGACAAAAGTTGTCGAACGATAGTGTCGTGGAAAATGGCGTCGCGGGGTGAGGTTCCGTATATGCCGACAGAGAACGTCCGAGGAGGAAGCAGCGTCTCCCTTCCTTTCACGCGGAGAGAAAATTGAAAGGCGGAATGTATTTGGTGAGTTCCCACCTTGGTGCCTCCTCCTTTGTCGAGGAAGAAGAAGATGGAAGAATCTGGGTCGCCGAATTGACGTTCCTTGACGAAGAAGAAGAAGAAGAAGAAGAAGAAGAAGTTCTTTAAAAACTCCCAAGCTCTCTTCCCTTACCCTCAACACCACAAATTCCAACCCTTCACAAAAAATAATGGTTCCACATTATTTAATCAACCCAAGCCAAGCTTTTCCAAAATAAATTCAAAAGTTGAATTCACTTAATTTAATGTTTGTGTTGGCTAGAGTTAATGAGGGAGAGAGTGAGCAAATGAAAGGTTACTCATTAAAGATATGTTTACAAAAAAATTAAAGAGGGAGTTAGGGAGTTTAAGAGGAATGTGAAGGGTTGGGGTTCGTGTGGGCCCCAGCTCACCTTTAATCCTCTCATGGGTGGTTAAATTCAAGTGGGTGCCACCCCAAACTCCCTTAATTAGGTTATAACCACTTAAGAGAGGGTAAAAGTGTTTTAACACAACACTTAATCCACTTAACAAGAAAAGAAAATATAATTGTAACAATTATATTTTATCCCTCACATTTTTCTTAAAACAACTCCTCCCGAGAAAACGCAACTCCAGTAAGGGTCTTATTAAGCAATTACCGGAGCTTCGGTTCCATCGGTGCCCTCAGATTTCGATTCCGTCCATTGGATCAAAAGATATAAAAACCCGCTCGTTCGTTCATTGAACTTACCCGAGCTAAACATCGGAAATTGATTCCGGGCACACCGGGCCCCGGAATCAGGCGCCGTCAGAAACTGCGTTCATGTAAAATCCGAAAGAAAATTTATAAAAAAATTCCCTATAATATTACGGGTCTTTACATATGATCATTGAAATATTCCATTTTTTCTAACCCATTATTGGTTAAAAAAATAAAAAATAATAATTCTATAAGGTTATAAATATAATATATTTTATTCATAGTTTCTAGAATTTCATATTTTTTCAAAAAAACAATTACTATAAATATTTTTGGATTTCTTTGAGATACATATACCTTATTCTCTATGCCTACTCAGAAAACCATGAATTTACTCAGAACCATGTTTGGATTATATTTTGTAACACCATAAACTAGTTTTACATATGACCTCAATCCCATCCCTCAATCATAGATACCTCTCCTTAATCATTACATGTTATATTATTTTTTAACTAGAATTCACATTATTATAATTCCAAGTATCTTTATGCTTTATAGATTTATATAGTTACAAAAAAAATATTTTAAATTAAAACCATAAATTTCATGTGTACACCTATACTTAGTATTTTTTTTATAATAAAATTGAAATGATCAAAACATGGTTTCTATTAATGAAAAATATGAATAATATTACCTTGAACTCATCCTTGTCCCGACTATTCGTTAAACATTATAGATTTTTAAAAAAAATTGATTTAGTGTAAAAATAATAATAAGGGACATAAAATAAATTAAATAATTAATATAAGGAAAACCTACATTAACATTTTCTCTTAAAAATATATATTTACCTAAAAAATTAATCATCTCTTAAAAACTATCATTATCTTACATATTTAGTAATCAAACGATTTTCACAAAAACTCTTAAGAAATAATATAATGTATAGTTAGGTGACATTGAAAATCATTTCCCATACCCCACATAAAAATTTAATAACTGATATGGTCAACTTCCATATATCGAGTACCCAATGTATTGGAGGTTAAAACGTATCCACCTATATTAGGTTTATCATTGTAGTAACCATCATCGGTTATTAATGAACCACCCATTACAAGATTATCATGAAACCACCTATCATTAGTTTATAAATAAGTCAACAACCAACATAAAAAATTCATAGGAATTATAAAATAAATATTAAACATGAATTCTTGAATCATAAAGGCATTTTTGGCAATAATAAATTATTTTAACACAATAGTCTTCACTTTCAATGGAATAAAATTTCATTTAAATTGTTAATGTAATATTTTAAATGAATTATAAAAATATTATGTCATCATGAATGTGGGTAAATCCTCTCATTCTATATAAGTTAAAATAACATTCCTTTGGGAATTAGAAATATTAATCATTAAATAAGTGTTTTAAAAATATAATCCACTAAAAATATCATATCAACGAAGTTAATACAAAAAAATTAATCTATAATATGTATCAGATAAAAATCAACATAATAATTGTAAACAAAACATAATATAAAAATATTCATTTAATACATAATCATAACATGACATAATGTTGTAAGTATAAGTATAACCCAAGGAATAGAAATTCGGTTATGAATTCTCTTATATGAGACCTTAAAAATATTGTTTTTTGTAATTGGTTTAGAGAATTTAGAAAATTAAAATATTAAAACACTCATTTTCATAAAAATAATATCATAATAAATCATTTTAATTTCATGTAAATGAAGTATAATTTTATTATAAAATAAATTTTTAAAACATTTAGATCTCTTTTTAGTTAAAAAGTCCCTTATTGAAATTTTCTAACCCAACATACCCTCAAATCGATAGCTGGATCG
The DNA here is from genome assembly GCA_963277665.1 of Viscum album. Taxonomy (NCBI): domain Eukaryota; kingdom Viridiplantae; phylum Streptophyta; class Magnoliopsida; order Santalales; family Viscaceae; genus Viscum; species Viscum album. The sequence continues at coordinate 966,875,684 of OY728128.1, read as the reverse complement.
ATAATCACATGACCTCAAGAGTGTCTCCTCACACTCAAGAGGCTGCGGACTAGTAGAGAGGGGATATGGATTGTCAGTGGGGACACTATACCCTCATGTTCAGAGTGTATCATATAGATTGATTGTAATCTTAGATAACAGTAGAAATATATATAATCAATAATCTACTAAAATAATGAAAATGGCCAATGTGTGATTATACAATGCATGGACATAATGGCGATACATGTTTTAATGTTGTAAAAAAATAGAATGATTTACATCTCAGTTCTAAAATAATGAAAATTTAATAGTGCAAGGGCGATCTCCATGAGCATCCTGAGATAGTGCTCGACCCTTTGCACCTAACTCCCAAGTAAAAGACAACAAAAAAATCCATGTTCAAGGTCATGCGATTAGTAATGTATACTCTGGTACCCTAATGAAATGGTGGCCCAAATAGGGTGTGAGATATAAATCAAAGTAAGCTAGAACAACTTATTTCCATCTCAATCTAGGCAATACAACTTAAAGTTTCATTAGTGTTCATATATATCGATGTAATAATAGAATTGAATAAATAACCAAAAATCCATCCTCATTCCTAAGGGACACCTGACAGTGATACCTACTTCATCGAATAGTTAGTTTTCCTGATCATGTGAATTATATATATATAATAGTAATAGTGTATATATACATAATAACATATAAATATTCTTAGCATCCTCCTATATGAACCTAGAGTTTACCAATGCCAAATGGATATATACCCTAGATTATTTTTCTGGTTGGAAAATGAGGTAATGAACATACATTCATTACTAGGGAAAGCACTCATGGTCTCTCCCCTGGTTTAAACTCCAAGAGCTCTCACAGTCTCATTGAAATCAATATTGAAACCCACACTTATCTTATATATGAATGAATTCTGCACGTTCACTTATTGTCATGGATTATAAAATATGTTTCCTTAATTACATAATTAAGAACCTATTAAACATATATTTTATTTATTATAATTTTATAAAGTTCATTTATGGCCATTTTGACGAGTTATGAATAACAAAATCGGTATTCAAGGAGTGTTCATTTCATGGATTAATGGTTGGTTAAATTATGTATATTAATGAATATTCATCCAAAATAGAAATTTTACTATAGACATGAAATTATATTGTACACATTCAACACTATATTTTTTAAATTTTTAATCGAGCCATTTTCTTTCTCATATGGGGATGATTTTTTTAATAAAAAATTAATGATATTTGTTTAGTTTATTATGGAGGTTTCTAACCACCAAAAATTAATTTAATTTTACTCAATATCATGAATAGATATTATTTCTTGAGAATGAAACATTTTATAATATAATTATTAAAATATTATTGAACAATAATAAATGTTTTATGATCAAACTTGAAGGTGTAAATGAAAAACTAAAACTCATTGTCTATAGAGAGAGTTAATCTCTATAATTTGGGAAATGGTTTTGTTTTATTGAATATGTGAATATGATGAAGTGAATGAATAAAATACATTCCATTATAAATATAACATTATAGTTCATTAATGGTTAGGTTTATTTTATGTATTTATGGGTGAATGAAATTATGATATCATAGTAGAAGAAATCAAATTAAGATATGTGGTTTAAGAAAGTTACATCATGAATATCCCATCCATGAAGAATCCCTTATAGATGATGAAATTGGAATTATGGTGCGAAAATATCCCCTATAATGTGGCAGTTGAAGTGGAGAAGATATTCTTATAAATGATGGTGAAGTTATGAAGCTCAATGTGGTGAAATGAAATAAAGGAAGGGGTACCCATCTATAATTGAGATGAAGAGCACATTAGAAAAATCTCAAAATACTAAAATATAATAATATTATTCTTGAGCCAATTAACTCAAATTATCTATCAGATGAATTAGGAATGAAATTTTAGACTATGTATTATCCCCTATGCCCTTATTTAATATTTCAATCATTTTTGAATAATTTTAAAAAATATTATATTAATGAAATATCATAATGGTCAAATTCAATATTATTCAATACTATGACATTAAGAACATCATAAGAAAGCATAAAATTTGAAAAATAATAAATTTTTATATCCTTGAAATTTCATATCTATCTATATAATTCATTTAAAATATTGAATATTTCATGTTATATTTATTTTAAAACTTTATATATCATATATTTTTTCATTAATTTAATAATCACTACATGATTATTCTGCCTGATTTTAAGGTAATTAATCCTCACATAAAAAATAAAAATAAAAATATCAAAATGAAGATAAATATTTAATGTTTCAAAATACTAATTATGGTTGAAAATATTTTCTAAATAACTACAATTGAATAATATTGTTCTTAGAAAAAATCGTAGTGTGACAAGTTTGGCTTTTATTAAATATAGATACTATAAGGGGCTTAATGTGTACTATGTGAATGGAATAACACATAGATTATTTGTGGAGAAATATGATAATAAAATAATATTTTCAAATGTTTTACTGTAATTTAGTATTCTTTATCATATTATTTTAACCATTAATTATTTGATTTACCCTCAACGGTGGTAAAAAATAATCCCATGTTTTCTATTCATATTTTCCAAAAACAAAATGAATAATTTAATAAATTTTTATGTTATTATTAAAAATATGGAATGTATTTTTAAAAATTAAATAATCAAAATTTTTATAATAAAACATTAAATTAAACTGTAAATATTAAAAAATCCAAATTTGCTGAAAAATAGCATTTTTAAATATTAAATGTTTTTATACTAAATTTATTTATAATATCTATTTCAGATACTGAAATTTGATTATTTTAAATAATAATGGACTTAATTAAATTTTTAATCTAATAGGAAACATTGTTTTACCACGTCCATAAAAATAGTTTTTAAAATAAATCACATAATTTTCCCTATTCATTAATAAATTTAAAATTTCATACAATTTTCCAAAATTCACCCTAAGTAAAATTTAAACTGATAAAAGAAAAATTGAAACCAATTTTTAAAAATAAATTTTTAAATAAATTTATAAATTAATTATAATATTTATTCATGAAAATCATGAAAAAAGTTTTTTAACAAAGTGTATTTTTGAATATTAAAATTACTTTATTATATTATAATTTTCTAAGAATTTACCAATACATTAATATTGAGTTCAAAATTTATATATATTTAATGTATGAGTTATTCCTATTCATACTTTTTAATTTAATTAATAGTCTATGACAGTACCAATTAAATAATAATATTTAGTTTTTCTTTTAAGCTCGATACTGTGTATCATAAATTCTATCAAACATAGTGTTTCATTTTAAAAACTCCGAATGATACATTCACCCTAATTTAAGAAACTACATCCTCCTAATTTGAAAATGTGATAAAAAATAGGGGGATTGAATTTTTAAAATACCTTTGGTGAAATCCAAAATCGTAAAACATATTAATAAAACATTCTTTTGAAATATTTGTTCGGGAAATATGAATTTCTCCTAGGATAACACATATTTGGTTTCTATATAGGAGGCCATAACGAGTATGTGAAAAAAAGGATATGTAAGGTAAAACATAATTCCATATACTAATTGATAATAGAATATAACATGGTCGTGATAAATTTAACCATCTCAAAAACATAATATGAGATATGTTAAAAGGCCATTGATTTATGTGAAAGAAAAGTTAACATAAAAAGATTATTTCTTCACGATTACATTTCTATATTGTATATAAAAATGATAAAATATACTTTATATGAATAAATTTATCTTTTATCAATCTCCAGTAAAGAGTATTCTCATTGTACAAAGGATGAGTATGAATTTTTTAATTTTGGGATCACTAAAATCAACATCTATGAATCATAAATTCCAAAAAATAAAAATAATTTACTTATCCGATCACTAGATACTAACAAGACACAAATATATTTTTATTAGAAATGTAAATTTACCTTATGAATTAATATAAAAAATTCAATAGTAATACCCAAAATGAAAAAAGGCTATTCTTAAATTTCGTCAAAAAAATTCTATAATAATTTTGAAGCCAAAAAATAGAAGGAAATGATCATATTGTATTCCTAGATAAATTTATCACTAAATGAGATCTACCACACTTATTGTGTCATACCAAAAACTTAATTTTCTCATTCAAATAATCTGCAATAAATTCTAATCATTTTTATATATAATCTGGAACACCACAAGACAAAATAAAATCATATATTCTTCTTAAAATATAATTCAACCGTTATTCCTCAAATAAAATGCTAGGGTATTCAGTTTTCCATAATCATATAGAGATCATGAAACATTGAAAAAATATATTATATCCTTAACCAATTATTCCCCAAATAATTTCTCAGTCTCTTGATTATCCTTATGATAAAATATATATTCCCCAAATCACTTTATTCATTATCTATAAAATTTGTTAATGAAAAAATAAAAAAAGAAAACTATTAGGGGAAAGATGTGGGTCGATGGTAGGTTATGAACCCATTTCATTGCCCATTTGTGGGATCAAAACCTAACACTATAATGGAAACAACACCCATCCCATTGGGTGTTATTTTTCTAAAATTATATTATGATAATCCTAATAGAATTCCAGAAAATTCCTATAAAATAAATTTCACTAAATGTATCTCTTGGAACCTTAAAATTTAATAACATAATGCCTCAAAAGGGATTTAAAATACATTGGTCTTATAAAAATCCATCAATTTTTAAATCCATGGTAATAACTATAAATATTAATAATACCTGACAAGAAGACATCATAATCTCTAAACATGTCTAATCAATTATTATACAATAAATGTAATGGCCCAGACATAATCTATATGACATCTAGTGTTTTTGAACTATTATTAAAATTCATAAAATTCCTTGGAAATTTTCAGGTTATGTATATATATAATAATTTAAAATTCATAAAAATTAAACCCATACATTACAGGTGAACACGTATACTTTGTATAAAATTCTCACATAAAAGAAAAGTCAATAAACAAGGTTTCTCTTTATGTAAAACTCATCACAACTATCTCTTGACCTCATCCATGTCCCAAATATTCAGTAAACAATTTTAAAATCATAATAAATCATTTTATGAGAAAAAAATTCTGAGTAAGGGTCATGAAATAATGAAAATCACTAGTCTTATTAAAACACATAAAAATATTTTCTCTATAACATAGATTTTTACCTCCAAAAAAGGAATCATCTTTTAAAAATATCATTATTTAACTATTTGAAAAATTAGAATAATTTTTTGATTACACATAGGAAATGATATAATATATAATTAGGTAACTCGGTACATAAGTTTTTATATC